>OZ030011.1:107632247-108232247 GCA_964023405.1 Apodemus agrarius | reverse complement strand
TGAATGTAGACCAACTTCAAGAAAACCATCCAATAAAGCACAGGCAGAACTTACATGTATGATTACATGGGATGTTAAGGGTCTTGTGAAAGATTTGTAATGGATCAGTGTCAAACAGAATAGAATTTTAGAGGAACTCACCATGATCAGTGGATGGTGCCTTAGAAACTAAATACCACTCCTTTTCCTCAGCATGAAATGACTTGTGTCATTATACTCACTATATCCTATACTAGGATGAAATCACCTAATGTGTCATAATTTAATAATGCTTTACAATATGTATAAATCCCTTATAACACACTTATTTATGGCAAAAAAATGTAAAGATTGTTTTGCTCCAAATGTTTGTATGACACATGGCTTTTAAACTATAGTATTGAATTTCTAGAAAATAAAGCTGTATTTATATGTCTAAACTTGTACCAAAATCACTCCCTTTCAAATGCTACAGTTATTCTGGATAATGCCTAGAGATAAGCCAATCTCATGTTCTCTCCCTCCACCTCTCTCTTTCCCAATGAAGTTTTTCAAAGAATGATTGTGTAGCAGGATGTTAGGCTGGTGAAGAGAGATAGCACCTTTAAAATCTACAACTTGTCCGAATACAGAAAACAAAATCTGTGGAATGGTCAGCTCTAAATATGACATCTGTATGCCATTCCACTCAACCAACTCTCAGGGCTCACTTCAGAATTGGGGTCTGAAAGATTATCAGACCCAGAAGTCATAGATGACTATAAGAGAGCAGTGGGGACAGTTACACATGGAAACTCACAGCAGTTGAGACAGCATACACAAGACCTGTGCTTGTTCAAGTCAGACAAAATTCCACAGTGGAGAGGGGAGATGAGCATGAAGTGATACCATGTCTGAGGAGATATTGACAATTGAGAGCTGCTGTGAGGGGAAACATAAGCGTATACTCTCTATTATATCAACCCTGTTCCAGTGAAAGGCCACAAGCTCAAGGATATATGAGCAGCATAAATTGGGCTAAGAGCATTATAAAATGCAAACAAAGAAACAACAACAACAACATAAACAGCAGCACAGTTATGTGGATAGAGAAGGGTAGGTTGACCTGAGAGGAATTCAGGTTTTGCCGGTAGTAAATAGATCAAAATATATTGTATGAAATTCTCAAAGAATAAATTTTAAAAGGAAAACAAATAGTAACAAATGGTGACAGTAAATCCCGAGTAGTAAGTGATGACACATTCTTGTCCAAATGTAAATTAGTCATCTATTTCACAATCCAATGTGGAGGTTCCTGAGAGAAGTAAAAATATAGTTAACATGTGATCCAGTTATGTTAATCGTGATGACTTACTGGAAGGAATCCAAGCCAGTGTACTGTAGATACCTACATATTGATGATTTTGCAGTAGCCAAGACATAGAATCATTCTAGGTGTGAGTCAGGAGATGAAAAGGCAAAGAAAATGTGTTATACGTGCCCAGTTTAGTTTTGCTCATACAAAAGAGTGAAAAATGGCATCTATAGGAATGGGAATATAAGTACAGATTATTATACTACATGAAATAAGCCAAACTTGGGTGGAAAAATATCACAGGTTGTGTTATCATTTGTTGCCACATATAAGATTGTTTTTATATATACAAAGAAACCAGTCAAATTTCATGTGCCACATTGTATTTACTACCTATTGCAAACACATAAGAATCTTCTGAGAGCTAAGGAGCTGTATCTACAAATATTGGATGCAGCAGTAACCTAGCTTGTAAATTGAGCCACTATAAAGTATCCCAGTTCCAGGAGTCCCTTTTTGTTTCTTTGTTTCTTTTTCTTTCTTTGCTTCTTTGTTTCTTTGTTTCTTTGTTTCTTTTTTTTTTTTTTTTTTTTTTTTTTTTGAGACAGGGTTTCTCTGTGTAGCCCTGGCTGTCCTGGAACTATTTAACAAGTTTACTTTTTTTCCAGGAGTCCCTTTCTAAGGAAAAAAGTAAACTTGTTAAACAGACTCTTCTGTCTGTTTCACTTGTTATTAGCTTGACTCCTAAGTCCTTAAACTAGTTAAGAGTCCTGTTAACTGATTAGCACAGTTGGGTGCCACTTAACAGCCTAGCCTCTCACTCAGAGCCTACATCCCCTGTTTGACCTTAGGACAATTGCCATCTTCAGTCAAATGTTTGATTCCTATAATTGAAGCACAAGGGCACCAGATAAGAGCAACGGATTTTCATTTCTGAAAACAGAACGCCTGGGTCAATTTGTCCCAATTGTGTCTGCACAAGCCTTATTATATGGACTGTGATTTCGAGGGGATGAAAGCTGTGAACTCCCAGGTCACTTGTAAACTGATCACTCCTCTGCTTCTCCTCCTCTTGCTTTTAAGTGGTTTGAGGCTGGTAAATTGAAACCTGAAGAAACACAGAACTCTGATCCCCGGGACCTCCAGAGCAAACCTGGACTTTGGCTGATTTGCTATAGGAAGTAACTGCTTACTTACCCCATAATTAACACCACAAGCTAATCCTTGGAAGATAAAGTACAGAAGGTCAGAAATAAGAGCACCTACAGAATAACTCTACCAAAATATTACTTTTTAGTAATGTGGTTATTTCACCCTTGAAACAATGGGGTATAATTTCTAAAAATATTACTCCTCAAAGACAATGAAGAAAGGCTGAACAACACACCACAGAGGATGACCCCAGAAAACACCCAACTGATTAATAAAGTCACAATACATGCCAACTCAATATGGCATTGGTATGTAAAACACAGGGTTCACTTGGTGACATTAGCTTCAATAAATTGTATTTTATTATTCTATGTAGAAAGTGAGTTTCCTGTTCTCGATGCAAGTATTTACTTGCAATCAAATAAAGTCTAATCCCCTCTCTTTGTCTCTCTTATGTCTCTGTCTTTTTCTCCTCTCTCTCTCTCTCTCTCTCTCTCTCTCTCTCTCTCTCTCTTTCTCTCTCATATCTAAAAATTCCATCCATACAAATACATTTTGCTCAGTTCCATTCCCTCTTCCCTACCCTCCTATTCCTCCCCCACTCCCTTTTCATTCCCAACTTCCCAACTTCATAAGTTCCTTTTGCAATACTCACTGAATCCTCTTAGTGATGCCTGTGTCTTCATGGGTATAAGACTTCTACTGGAGCATGTGTAGAACCTAGGTGACCACATCCCTATAGAAAATTGGCACATTCTCCCCCAGCAGCCATTAACTGCCAATGGCTCCTTGGCTAGAGGTGGAACTTTATGAGCCTCTTCCCAGTCCACAATGCAATATTGGTTGCCTTCATATGGTGCAGGTCTTGTATTGGCAATCATCGCTGTTGTGATTTTCTGTGTGCAATACCTTTGTTATGTCCCATGAAGCCTGTTTTGCTGTGGGAATCCCTTACCTCTATTTCTTATACTCATTCTACCTCCTCTTTTGAGGTGATCCCTGAGCCTTGAGAAGAAGGTTTTGCTATATAGATATCCCATTTAGAACTGAGCATTCCACATATTCTTAGTCTCTGATAATGCACCATTGTCAGTCTTTGTATTGGCTAGCATCTACAACAAAAAGAAGGTTATGTGATAAGGGTTGACTAAGCATAAGCACGGGATCCCCTTGGAATGGTTGAAGGATGATGAGGCATCAACCAAAGTTTTCTTTGCTTGTTTGTATCCTTGCTTCCCAAACAATCTACAGTCAAAGTCTATGTCCACTTCTCTTAATGTATGTGTTAGAGCCAGAAAGGAGTTGGAGGCTGGAAAGTTCATTGATAGAGTAAATGAAAATAATTTGGACCAAATAAGGATCAATAAAAATCATTCTCATGTAGCATTATGTGAAAGTGTTTATCAAGAATTCAGCAATGTATGTAATTCAACTGTAGGTCTGAAATGGCACATGGGATGCTCCTCTCACAGTCCTTTATGTGATCTCTTTTATAGAGTATTGAAAGTAGACAAACAATGAGGGAATAGTTATGCACAAGGTTTTATGGTCCTATAAAATACCCAGGTAGCCTGCATAGATGTAATATGGACATATAAATTCTACACCCTGGGAGTATAAACAATTGACCTAATTATCTTAATTCTCTTAATCCTAGTGCTAATAGAAACAAAAAAGAATGGTCCCTATGGGAGTATTAATGTGGACAAAGCCAACTTCAGCTTCTCCAGACACCAACTACCCTGAACCCAATTTGCTTTAAGGTATTTTCCATGGACCACAGGGAAACCCAGTTATGACTGCTAAGACCACATTCAACAAAATTGTTAGGAAGTTATTTGTATATGGTGATAATCCCAGGCTCTCCTTGTACATAAGAAATGAGCCATTTTAGCCTGACATTTATTCTTTTAAGCATTTGTTGAGTAACAGCATCTGATACAGTCTACTTCCAATGAAATTTTCATAACAGAATATATAATAATAAAAATAAAAACCAAACTGAATATTAAGAAAACAATCATTAGTATATTAGTAACAGATTTCTTACAAATGCCAATAGTCTCTTGGTTTTGCCAAACAGAGGTTTAGTAAAGACAAACTCTGTAAGAGATATTTATTAAATTCTTATAATTACATAAAACTACCATCTAAATTTTTTTATGTTAAAATATCTCTAGCAATTCTAAAACACAGTTACAGATATGGAAAACACAAAATAACAAACTGTTTTAATCCATTAGAGAGGACTTTGTACAATGTCACCATTTACAAGTTATCAGGACATCTACAACTTGTAAAATGATTTTCATAGTTTTTTTTTTTTAACCAAATACACTGTTTCCTTTAAATTAAAAAAAAAAACATGTAATTTCAACTCAGCTAAGTCAAGGCATTATACAAGGTATTTGGCAAATTATAACTTTTTTAAGGTCTCAATTCAGTAGATATGGATCTAGGAATGAAAGTTGTAGCAATATACTGAAGAAAGTAATTTAGTTATCAATCGGGCAGAAATATAAAGAAGAAGAAGAAACTAAACAAATATAAATATTCAGATGTAGGAGAGAAAGAATGCTGAGAGGGCAAAAAAAATAAAAGAATCAGGAGAGTGTGTTTTAGGGGAAGGAATTATCTAAGGACTATATTTTGGAAAATCTCAGGATGAGAAAGTAAAAAGTACCTAAGATGAAATTTTATGTAGAATCCTGCACATACTCATCCCTACTCCACATGGCTCAAAACATGTCATCTCACTATCTCCTGGCTATGTTCAGACTTGAAGGGATGTCATTCCTCACAAGCAAGAAAAAAATACAGTTCAGATGAATACTGAGCACCAAGTGAACAAATAGCATTAATTAATGGTAGTAACAAATTATATCAGCTATATTTTCAACTCAATACTAAGTTCACATTCTCACTTGGACAATCCTCAAGCTAGCCAACTAGCCCGCCTTTATCCACAGATACTCCAGGTAATTACGTCTAACATCCCATTAATACTTTCTTGTTAATTATCAGTCAATACATTACTATCTCTGCACTCTAATTCTAACTAATCCTGATTATATAGTTTATACAACCAAATTTCCAACTGTTCTTGACTCTAGTATCACTGCTTTAGCATCTACCTGCCCAACACTTCCACATAGCTTCTGAAAATGGAGCCCTAACAAAATTATATAATATTGCTTCATTTCCTACTATTAGTCAAGCTGATTAGAATAAATTAGTCACCATCTTCCATGAAGAGTTACCAAATCTCTAGGAAAAGGTATTTTTCTCTTCAATGTATATGTTGGTCTTAATGTTTTTTTTAAATATTTTTTTATTTATAACTGCATTGGATACACTCTACTGTGATTTTATATTTCTGTGCCTATGTCTTCAAAGAAATGTGAGTTTCTTGTAAACTTGGATTTGACAGGCAGAATTCTACAAATTCCTTTAGTTTGTTCTTGTAAACAATCAGGAAATACTCACTAAATGAATTCAATGAATAAAATGATCTAAGAGTATATAGACATAAATGTTAACTACTCTAAATAAATTATTCTATTTGTTGCAATAAAATGTCTACAAAATCTGTCTCCATTCTCTAGATCAACTTTCTAGTATATAAGAAAAGTTTTGTCTTTTAAATCAGTTTTTTCTTTTATTGGAAAAATTTTTCCTGTCTGATATTTTATTAAATGGGGTAAAATGGGAACATATATCTTCTATCTATCTATCTATCTATCTATCTATCTATCTATCTATCTATCTTAATTATGTATATTCTTTATTTATACTTCAAATGTTGTCCCCTTTCCTGGTTTCCCCCTCTCCTGAAAATCCTATAAACTATCTCCCCTTCCCCAATCCACCCTGATCTTTATTTACATTTCTAATGTTACCCCTTTCCCTCTGGAAAACCCCTATCCTACCCACTATTTCTATGAGGGTGCTCACCCACCTATCCACCCACCCACCCACTCCTGCCTCCCTGCAGTGGCATTCCCAACACTGGGGCATCAGGCTTTCACAGGACCAAGGGCCTTTCCTCCCACTGATGCCCTACAAGGCCATCCTCTGCGACATATGGGGCTAGAGTCATGGGTCCCTCCATATGTCCTCCTTGGGTAGTCCCTGAGAGCTCTTGGGAGTCTGGTTGGTTGATATTGTTGTTCTTCCTATGGGGCTGCAAACCACATCAGCTCTTTCCGTCCTTCCCCTAACTCTTTCATTGGGAAACCTGTGCTCAATCCTATGGTTGGCTGTGAGCATCCACCTCTGAATTTGTCAGGCTCTGTTGAGCCTCTCAGGAGACAGCTAGATCAGGCTCCTGTCAGCAAGTACTTGTTGGCATCTGCAATAGTGTCTGTGTTTGGTAACTGTAAATGGAATAGATCTCCAGGTGGGGCTGTCAGGATGACCTTTCCTTCAGTCTCTGAACCACACTTTGTCTCCATATTTCTTTCTGTGAGAATTTTGTCCCCCCCCCCTTCTAAGAAGGACTAAAGCAGCCACATTTTAGTCTTCCTTTTTATTGGGCTTCATGTGGTCTGTGAATTGCACCTTGGGTATTCCCAGCTTTTGGACTAATATTCACTTATAAGTGAATGGATATCATGTGTGTTCTTTTGTGACTGGGTTACCTCACTCAGGATGACATTTTCTAGTTCCATCCATTTGCCTAAGAATTGCATGAAGTCATTGTTTTTAGTAGTTGAGTAGTACTCCATTATGTAAATGTATCACATTTTCTGTATCCATTCCTCTGTTGAAGGACATTTGGGTTCTTTCTAGTTTCTGAATAGTATAAATAAGGCTGTTATAAACATAGTAGAACATGTGTCCTTGTGATATGTTGGAGCATCATTTGGGTATGTGGCCAGAAGTGTTATATCTGGGTCTTCAAGTAGTACTACATCCAATTTTCTGAGAAACCACAAAACTGATCACTAGAGTGGTTATAACAGCTTGCAATCCCACCAGCAATGTTGGAGTGTTCCTCTTTCTCCACATCCTTGCCAGCATCTGCTGTCACCAAAGTTTGTTTATTTTAGCCATTCTGACTAGTCCATGATAGAATCTCAGGATTTTTATTTGCATTTCTATGATGACTAAGGATGTTCAACATTTCTTTAGGTGCTTCTTGGCCATTCCATATTCTTCAGTTGAGAAGTCCTTGTTTAGCTCTGACTCCATTTTTAATGGGGTTATTTGGTTCTCTGGAGTCCAACTTCTTCATTTCTTTGTATATAATGGATAATATTCCTCTATTGAATGTAGGATTGGAAAAGATCTTTTCCCAATCTGTTTGTTGCCATTTTGTCCTAGTGACAGTGTCCTTTGACTTATAGAAGCTTTGTAATTTTATGAGGTCCCATTTGTCACTTCTTGATCTTAGAGCATAAGCCATTGGTGTTCTGTTCAGGAAATTTTCCCCTGTGCCCATATGTTCAAGGCTCTTCCACAATTTCTCTTCTATTAATTTCAATGTATCTAGTTTTATGTGGAATTCCTTGATCCACTTGGAATTGAGCTTTGTACAAGGAGATATGAATGGATGAATTTGCATTCTTCTACATGTTGACTGCCAGTTGAACCAGCACCATTTGTTGAACATGCTGTTTCCCCCCCCCCCCACTGGATGGATTTGGCTCTTTCATCAAAGATCAAGTGACCATAGATAAGTGTGTGGGTTCATTTCTGGGTCTTTAATTCTATTGCATTGATCTAACTTCCTGTCACTGTACCAATACCATAGAGTTTATATCATTATTGCTCTGTAATACATCTTGAGGTCAGGGAAGGTGATTCCCTCAGAAGTGCTTTTATTGTTAAGAATAGTTTTTGATATCCTTATTTTTTGTTATTCCAAATGAATTTGCAAATTACTCTTTCTAACTCTATGAAGAATTGAGTTGGAATTTTGACAGGGATTGCATCGAATCTGTAGATTACCTTCAGCAAGATGACCATTTTTACTATATTAATCCTGCCAATCCATGAGCATGGGAGATCTTTCCATCTTCTGAGGTTGTCTTCAATTTCTCACTTCAGATACTTAAAGTTCTTGCCATACAGATCTTTCACATGCTTTGTTAGAGTCACACCAAGATACTTTATATTGTTTGTGACTGTTGTAAAGGGTATCATTTCCCTAATTTCTTTCTTAGGCTGTTTATCCTTTGAGTAGATGAAGGCTATCGATTTGTGTAAGTTAATTTTGTATCTATTTTTCTTAAGCTGTTTATCAGGTTTAGGAGTTCTCTGGTGGAATTTTTGGGGTCACTTAAGTATACAATCATATCATCTGCAAAGAATGATACTTTGACTTCTTCCTTTCCACTTTGCATCCCTTTGAACTTTTGTTGTCTAATTGCTCTGGATATGACTTTCAGTACTCTATTGAATGGTAAGGAGTGAGTGGGAGCCTTGTCTAGTCCCTGATTTTAGTGGGATTGCTTCAAGTTCCTCTCCATTTAGTTTGATGTTGGCTATTGGTTTGATGTTTATTGCCTTTACTATGTTTAGAATTACTTGAATTCTTGATCTTTTCAAGACTTTTACCATGAAGTGGTGTTGAATTTTGTCAAATGCTTTCTCAGCATCTAATTAAATAATCATTAGATATTTTTATTTGAGTTTGTTTTCCTATCTTTATTTCTTCTTGATTGTAGCAATTCAGTTCAAGATTGTACAGCAAGTTTACTATTTTAATAATTTTTATGTTATCTTTGGTTACTATTGGTTACCTCTGGTCATATACACAAAGAATAATCATGACTTCAAAGATTCGTGTGTATTAGATGCCTCTCATAAATGTATTGATAGAATCATATTAAATAGCAATCTCACTACTTATAGTAACAAGTATTGGAGTAAGGGATATTACTCCAAAAATGTTACTTAGACACTCAATATAACAAACACTTTTAATACACACACACACACACACACACACACACACACATGCACACGCTGTTTCTTTAGTCAGCTCTTTAAAATGAAATCTAATATTTTGCACCATTGTCCCTGTAATATATACTAACAAGAGATGTACAAGAATAGATATAGAAAGATAACATTTATAAAAATAATCAGCAAAAAAACCCACAAAAGACATAATACAATAAGATGCCAGGTATAGGGTATATGCCTTTAATCCCAGAATCGAAGAGGCAAAAATCAGGGTGTATCTCTGAGTTCAAACCCAGCCTGGTCTAGATAGCAAGTACCTATACAGCCAGGGCTATTTAGAAGACCCTGTTTTTAAAAGAAAGAAGAAATGGAAAGACGGCAAAAGAAAAGGAAAATAACTCAAGAAAGTAAATAGTTATTATAGGAAGGTATAGTTGTCTAAAATGGCTAGTTGTTCAAAATGATAGAGCAAAAGATCAGCACTGTAGATACAGAAGTAAAATCAATGGACTTATTTAAAAATCATTCATAACATGAGAGTGAATGCCTCATGTGTCAGTTGTTCTGACCAGAGGTTCCCCATTGTTAAGACAAAGCATAAAACATCCATATTAAGTGATGTGAGATATATAAAACATGAAACTACTTGGCAATCAACAATGTTTTGTTTTATTTTGTTTTGTTTATTCTCACATTGAGAATTAAATTCTCACGTCATCTGGAGCAATGGGAGGCAAAGCAGCAACAATGACTTCTGAATTCATCTTAGCATTGCTCTGCTCTCCAACATGCTGTTTTTGACCTACCAAGTTAGCAGGAGTGGGGCTAGAAATCACTCAAACATCATGTCAACAATTAGCATTCTAGCCTGTTGCATTCTGAAGCTGATCAACACTCTCAATCTCTACTCTACTCTCTTGAGACTCCATGCTGTCTCTAGTGTGATGCTGATGAATAAAATGAATATATACACTCTCTGAATGTTTAAAAGTCAACAGGATATTCTTATTAATACAGTAGGACATTCATATTTAAATGGAAACAGCATTCCTACAAAATTTTAAAAAGCCTATGGAAGTCATAGTTTACAAAGGGAATGGTCATAATAATGGTGCTTTTCTGTTTTATATGAATATTTCATTGTCTAGTAGAATTCAATAATTAAAGGTTCTATATAGAAGTATGTATGCATTTTCACAAATATACTTAAGCATAATATGCTATTTCCAAACATCTATTTAGAAAGTATTAATATTAAGAAGAACAAAAAATATGGTGACATGAAATTGAAATTTCCTCAGATGTGACATTTTGGATCCCATGTATTTAAGATATATATAAATACATAAAATGTATTTATGTATTATTTTATATCAATTTATTTGTTATATGTTTATGTATTTAATATGCAGCTACTGAATATTTGGGATACATTAGGTATCTATAGGCATGACAAATAAGGAAAATAAATCCACATAATCATAAAGCTTTCATTCCACTGAAAGAATAATACACGTAAAAAAGGTCATACTTTGTGCTATCTTGAGAAATAAGGCATGATGACATGACTTTGTAGATATCCAAAGGTTACTGTTTACTCAAGAAAGACTCTCTGAGGAAGAGGCAATTAGATGGGACTAAGGTTCTGAGGGAGGAGAAAACACCCAAAGGCTTCCTTCCAGGCTGAGAAACAATGCTGCAGACAGGAAACTTAGAACCTTGCAGCCTCTATCCCAGGACCAAGAAGAAGGCCAGTGTAGCAGAGGCAGAGAGAATAAGGAGAAAAGTGAGGGAGATGAGGTCAGCCAAGTTAAGCAGCTTGGATTTTCGATGCATTTTAATACATTATTGCTGACACTGTAGTCTAAGAATCAAGATTTTGGTGGATTTTAATCGATGTCTAACATCAACTTACTATATGACTCAGGAAAACTTATATCCTTTCTCTTGGCCTCAGACTGACCTCAACTATGAAACAAAAAGATTATGGTAGAAAGTAGATGATCTATGAATTCCTTTTGAGTGCTAACATGCTATGATTCTAATCTTTGCCCTCAAAGATGAAGTTGAACACTCCCTTTTCTTAAAAGTCCTGAGGCCCTTGTGAACTAGAAAAGTATAACTCAGGGCATGTTGGTCATTTGCCCTACATTGTAAAACTGCCAAGACTGAAGACAGGCAGAGGAGCCAAGGACTGCATTTTCCTGTGTTGTTGACATTTCTTCCAAGACATATTTGCTGTGGTTTCTCTTATTTTGTTCCCATCTGAAATACTTTTTCAGTTTATTCTAGTTCCTGGATAAAACCTTTCTTCTTTCTACTCACTCTATTACTGCACATTAAAAAAAAATAGAAAGAAAAAAATTAAAATGTAAGTTACTAACCATTAGAAAGCCTTAGAAAACTTGGTTTCTAATTTCCTAATACTTGGTTAAAAAAAAAAAAAGATCTGCTTATATTTTCTTTGTAGAAAGGTGCTTGTACATCTAATTTTGATCACATTATAGAGATTACTAGTTGGCAATATAATCAATCAATGTAGGGATTCCCTTCACCAAATAGCCACTGTGACCAAAGATTAGTTGTCTCTCACCATAAATAATTTAGAAAGCCTACTAAATAAACCCTTCAATAGACTCATAAGGCTGCTAAATAAACAAGCAGTACACGCACAAGATAAACCTTTTAATGGAATGGCTAAGAGATTGTACTTTTAAAGAATATTTACCTTGGAACCTAGATAAAACCCAAGACTGAGTTTAAGAGACAAATGGCACACAGAATGTACCCTGTCTTCTGTAAATGAAGAAGGCAAGAATACTGCCCATGATCTGTGGTATGTTGGGCTTCTGGGATCCAGTTTAAGCAGTGAAAAAGAAAATTGTTCTTACTTTTGAGTAATACAAAGACTTGTGAATTTTCAATGTGCCATGATTGCTCGGTGCTTAAGAGACCAAAATACATCACATGAGAAACAATTCAATTTTTTAATGGAAAATAATGTCTGACACACAGAAATCCTGTTTGTGAGAAAAGTCCCATCTTATAAAGAGATTGCCAGCTAAGCTAAACAAACACTAAAGTTGCTAACAATGTGAGTCATTTAAAGAGCATTTTTAAAACTACAACGAAGAACTGTGCTTGATGGCTTCTTTCTCACTGCTGCTTCACAAATAAGCAAAGAAAACTTGGAGCAGAGGCTCAGCTTCTTTCAATGTCACCTGCAACTGCCAAACACAGCAGTTGGATTAAACGTTTTCAAATTGCAATCCAATACTGACATGCTGAGAGAATATGTTAATGCTACATGTCCCGTTTGCATGCTGCCATGCTAAGTGTTTAAACAGCTCATCAACAATTAAAAAACCTGAATCAGTGAAGCAACATTTTGCTGACTAGGAAAGGCCATGATTTATCACAGTAATACAGTAGACAGGGTCTTCCAGTTGTAACAGAATTCTGGTTATCCTTCCAAGTTTTCCCCCATCAGGGAAAGAATATATCACCTCTCTGGGCCATGATGTTCTCATTTGTGACATAGGTAATAAGACTTTCTTTTCATAGCTCTTGTAAATAGTGTAGAACTCAGATCATGGAATTTAGTTACATTTTAGTATCTAATTCTGCCCAGTAAGAAGTCTGTGACTAGACAGTTTTATCCACTTAAGAGCTCAGTATTTGCATATGTATAATGAAGGTAAGAGGTTGAGTTAATTGAACTGAATACATTCTTAATAGGATAAAGTAAAAAATGCATGCACAGCATTTAGAATAAGGCTGACCATCAGTAAATAGTAGCTTTTGTTGACCATGTTCAACTGGATATAGTAGCAACTGTGACCATACCCTGTGAAAATGTAGGCATAAGGCAGACACAAAAATCAATATGCCTGGAATGCTAAGTATAGTGTCCTATGACCTGCATTGTTAGGGAAGGATGAAGTGTGAAGCCATGGTATGGTGAAACTGCAGGGAAAAGAAAGGGTAAGAGGAAGACACATCAAATTGGAAGACAGAATAATAAAACCATAAGACAAAAGAAACAAATTAGATTTCCCTGTGAAGATGGCAAAACAGAGACACTCAAGCACATTATTTGTTTAAGTCCCAAAACCATACAAAAACTAAGGGAGGGAAACAGTAAAACTTTGGGATTGGGAAAGTACTTAGGTATGTGTTGAACAGTATAGGAGATTAGACAATATGAAGAGCAAATAGGAAAAAATCTGTGACTAAATATATGAAAATTAAGGAAGGTATTTGGAAAATGTTTAATACCTTGAAAACTGAAAGTGAAGTTTCCATTAATTCAATAATTTGTTGAGGATTTACTTCAGAAATTGTGATACTCTCTGTTTACTTTTGATAAGGTCTTGAAAACTCTAACCAGCAATCCTTTATCATCAAATGAAGCTTTTAGTATCAATACTGGGTTGTACTTAATGGAGCTGTTGGCCAAAGAAGTCCCATGAGAATCCCCCAAATATCAGATTGTTGCCAAAGCTATAGGTTGCTCTCCACAAATTGATGGAAAAGCAACATTGCTGAAGACAACACCTAAACAACTGACATAGAGATGTCAAGCTGGTGCCTTTATTAAGCTTCCAGCCTGCATGCTACTGTCTTTGGTACAGAAATATTCAGCATGCTGCCAAAGGAGAAATGGAAACATCAATCAAGCCACAAACTGTTTGATTTAAAATGATGTCATGCCTGCAAGATATGCTAGGGCAATGGTAGCACAAAGCCTGATAAGGTAACCAACCACTATCTGATGTGATTTAAGGCTAACAGGATGAGTTGGAACCCATACCCCAATACTGCTTGGGAAACCAAGAACCTAGAACTAAAAAAACCAAAGAATCTAGGGTAAAATCAAACAAACAAATACTACTGTTCTAAAAGGAGGGGGGCAATAAAATGACTCCTAATGATATTCTACTATGTTATATTTATAGATCAGTTCCTTCCTCAGCTATCATCAGAAAAGTTTTCTCCTGCAGCAGATCAGAATACAGGCTCACATCCAGAAATTATGAAGACTGAGAGGCCTTGGAATATTCAGCCTTAAATGGGGTATCTCCATCAAATCTATCCCCTCAGAGCTCAAGTAACCCAAGAAAAGAGTTAGTAGAAAGAGTATAAAAGTCATCTGGGATAGAGCACACCAAAAATAGGCCCCTTTAAATCAACATGATCAGTGCACAGTAAACTCAAATTCAGACAGCATACACAGGGCCTACACCAGTCTGTACCAGATAGGGGCCTGGAACTCAGTTGAGAAGTGGATACATGCTCCCTATCGCTGACGCAGAAGCAATCTCCAATTGATTACTACTTGCAAATGAAATTTAATTTTCCCAAAGGGAGTATCACTAGGGAAACAAACTACTCTTAAGGGTCGGTCACATGCTCAGCAATAGAGTAGCAACAGAAAAAGAACTCAAGGGCATCTTTGTACAGTCCTTATATCATTATATCATGTCATGGTTTTTCCAATTCTTATTTAGTTTTTTTATTTTATTTCATTATTTTTTATTTTCTCTTATTTATATATTTTTCTCTCTTTTTTTATCCTAGAGGTCCTTCATTTATATAATACAGCTTCCAGTTTAATGTTTTTATGAAATTCCTGAATTTCTTTTGTGAATTTTTTATGGTTCTTGTGCCTTCTCTTGAGCTGTTTTCCTTCTGTTCGTTTTGTGCAAATTTGATGTGCTATTTTTTGCTTTATCATATCATATAGTAATATATTATTCTCTTAGAATCCTGTTTGTTTTCTAATGAGAGATACAAAGAGGATAGATCCATATCGGGTGGGAAGTATGGAGAAACTTGGAGGAGTAAAAGGATACATTGTATGAGAAAAAAGTCTATTTTTAATAAAGGGAGAAAGGAAAAGATTCAAAATATTGTATGGTAAACTTTAAAAAAGAAAAAAGAAAATGTTCTCAAATGAAAGATATTTTAGAGACAAGAACAGAGGCTGCTTAACTCTAATGGGTAGACATAGGGGTAGAGCACTGAAGCTTTGTTCAGAACCAGCCACTTAAAGTCATCCATCTAAATGATGATTGTGATTAGTCCCAGCACAGGGCTTAGTTTCATTGCTAGCACATCACTGCCAAAATTATGTGATGGTTAACCACTAAATATCTGGCTACCATCCTTAGTCATCAGGGAAACACAAATAAAAACAACCCAGAGATTCTACCTCATACCACTCAGAATGGCTAAGATAAAAAACTCAGGTGACAGCAGATGCTGGCAAGGATATAGAGAAAGAGGAACACTCCTCCATTGCTGGTGGAATTGCAGCCTAGTAGAAGCATTTTGGAAATCAGTCTAGTGGTTCCTCAGAAAATTGGACATAGTACTACCTGAGGACCCAGCTATACCATTCCATAAAAAGATGCTCCAACATGTAATAAGGACAAATGCTCCACTATGTTCATAGCAGCCATATTTATAATAGGCAGACAACGCTGGAAAGAACCCAGAGTCCCTCAATAGAGGAATGGATACAGAAAACATGGTAGATTTATACAATGGAATACTACTCAACTATTAAAAACAATGACTTCATGAAATTCACAGGCAAGTGAATGGAACTTGAAAATATCATCCTGAGTGAGGTAACCCAGTCCCAAAAGAACATACTCAGTAATAAATGGATATTAGCCCAAACATTTGGAATACCCAAGATTCAATTCAGACCATATGGAGCTGAAGAAGAAGGAAGACCAAAGTGTGGATGCTTCAGTCCTTCTTATAAGAGGGAACAAAATACTCATGGGAGGAAATACAGAGACAAAGTGTGGAGCAGAGACTGAAGGAAAGGCCATCCAGATACTGCCCCACATGGAGATCTATCCCATATACAGTTGCCAAACCCAGACATTATTGTGGATGCCAAAAAGTGCATGATATGCTTGTCTCCTAAGAGGCTCTGTCAGAGCCTGACAAATACAGAGGTGAATACTTGCAGTCAACCATTGGACTGGGCATGTGATCCCTGATTATGTAATTAGAGAAGGGACTGAAGGAGCAGAGGGGGTTTTCATTCCTATGGGCAGAGAAACAGTGTCAACAGGCCAGACCCCCAGAACTCCTGGGGTCTGGACCACCAACAAAAGAGTACACATGGAGGGACAAATGTCTCCTGCTGCATATGTGGCTGAGGATGGCCTTGTTGGACATCAGTGAGAGGAGCAGCCCTTGGGCCGGAGGGATTCGATGCCCCAATGTAAAGGAATGCCAGGGCCTGAAGGCTGGAGTGGGTGGGTGGGTGGGGAAGCACCTTAATAGAGGCAGACAGCAGATACTATAGGGGTTTCTGGAAGGGAGACCTGGAATAGTGATAACATTTGAAATGTAAATAAATAAAATAGCCCATAGAAGAAAAAATTTTCAAAAAAAAATCTGGCTACCAAAAAACAAGTACTTGAATAGAACCGAAGAAAAAAAAGTACCTGAAAACAGAAAAGATGCAATCAAAAAAAGTCAAGTAAAATGTTATTAATGGAGTAAAATATGTACTGGATACTATCTGCCCAAAACAACACTCTGGTGGTTTGGAAAGGGTCTCAGAAATAATCACGCAAGCAAAAAGTGAAAATAGCACAAGAAGAGATAAAATGAGAAATTTCCCAAAAGACACAATGTCTAGTCCACAGAAAGTAGGACAGAACAGTAAGAAAAGTGTCTAGAATATTTAGTATCCAAAGAGAAATTTCAGAAGAAAAGTGATGAAAATGATGAAAATCACCTGGGAAAAACAAATCAAAATACTGTTCAGAAGCTTGGAGAGATGTCTTAGTGGTTAAGAGCACCAGATGCTCTTCCAGAGGACCCAGATTTAATTCCCAGCACCTAAATAGCAGCACCATGACCACCTGAAACTCCAGTTCCTGGGGATCCAATACGTTCTTTTGCCTCCATAGGCACCAGCTCTGCATTTTTTTTTTGTGTGTGTGTGTATACACAGATAGAAACAAAATGCCCATTCCCATAAAATTAATTAATTTGTTAATTAGAAAAGAATGTTCAGAATTTAATAAAGTGAGTTGCCACACACCTGACATGCTGAATGAAACTGATTCATAGAAAGAAAATTTTAAGGATTCTCATAGTGTCATACATACTTACAGAGGGAGACAGGAAGAGGATCCAAACAAATTTTAGATTTCACAATGATGGAAATAACCTAGTAGATAATATGGCCTCCACATTTTAGGAGAAACTGAGTTCATTACTAAAATTCTACATTCAACTGTGCTTTCCAAAATGGATGACACTAAAATAAAGACATATTTAGGTATGCCATTGTCTAAAGGAAATGTCATTTCCCATAATGCTTTTCTAATAAAGCTCCTGTGTGATGGAGTCCACCAAAACAAAAGGTGTTCAAAGGAGAGGAAGGTGTGGCTATGGCCAAAAAGAATAAAACATGGAATAAGAGGAAAGATCTTGACATAAAAGGAAGAATCCCAAGGCAGAGCTGTGTATCAACCCAAGAGACAATCCAATCCATTGTTAAAAACTGTTGAGAATTTGGATATCATTCCTTCTAGACTAAAACATTTGAAGAATGATGGAAAAGTTGGATAATTGGTGAAGAATTTGGGCTGAATGAGTGATAAGCACACAAAGAACTAAACAGAAAATCAATAGAAATGTTTAGAAAATTCTGCAGAAATAAACTACAATTTAATATACTGTTTATGAATGACCTATTCTGGATATAGGAAATAATGAATGTAGAACTTTGATAAATATATAGGCAGAGAGAAACAAAAACTTTCTCTGTCTCTGTTTCTATCTCTGTCTCTCCTCTCTGTCTCACTCTGTCTGTGTCTGTGTCTGTGTCTGTCTGACTCTCTCTCTCTCTCTCTCTCTCTCTCTCTCTCTCTCTCTCTGTGTGTGTGTGTGTGTGTGTGTGTTTTGAAAGCATGAGTATGAAGTAAGAACATAATGCCTAAACTGAAACATCTGTAAGTAGCACTATATTTAGCAATTCTTCCCAACTTTGTTCGAGACACGGCACACATACATAAATATTTATAAGGCACACCGGAATAAATGGAAAAGTCTGATTGAGATTGGAGGCAACTAGACAGGGGCTCATGCCACCCCAGATTCCACCTGACCACCCTGAGGGCAGGAAGGATCGATATCTCCCCCCACACCTGCAATTTATTTTCTGCTTACTGGTTGAGAAGTTCTGATTTAGAGAGGAGGGGTAAGTATCAAAAGAACAAGAAGAAATGATGTCCTCTAGGGAGAGGGATGAGTAGAAACAACACACAGAAAGGACAGAATTCTGCTATGTTTCATAGTCAATCTTTTAAAGCCACTGACTTTTCAAACCTATGCATGGATCTCTTTAACTATTAAGAAGGAAATCAAACAATCAATATAAATTATATTATGAATGTGAAGGCTGAACTGAAAATGCCTGGTAACATTTTGTATTTTTACTGGATAAGCACACATTCATCTTCCTGTTCAATATTTATAAAAATTAGGAACTGAGCATTGATTTTTGCTACATACATGTCTCTGAAATGCAGAAACATGGGAAGGAGAAAGTAAGTACACTGCTCACATTTACACAGCCAATAACGACAACAGTGAAATCCAGGAAGACCTTTGTCCACATACTAGATCCAAACTCCAGCCTTATTACATCAAATCTTAGAGAGACCAGAGCTGGAAGGTCCAGATAAAGGATTTTGTATAGCAGGATAAAAGAGGTTCCTTAGCTAGGTGCCTAGAGCATGCTAAGGGTGCTTTTATCCAACTTGAAAATTAGCTCTAATAGCCTACACAAGTCAGAAAAGTGAGGAGCATAAAAATTATTTTCCATCACCTTCTTAGCCTTCCCCAGTAATAAACTTCCAAAGCATGTCCTGGATTCCTCTTGCAATCTTGATTCAATCAATGCCCTATTATTTTAGAATCTATTACCCCTGTTCTGTAGGGCTGCTGCACTCTGATTATTTAACATGAAGGCTGAAATCATGGGCGCCAATCTCAGAGGATGTTTATCATCCTGTCTCACATCACTACTTAATCATTTTAATGAGGTCCCTTCTATGGTTTGAATCTATATTTCTCCAACTTTAGGATAGAACTTAACTTCAGTAAAGTACCACTAGAAATGGAAGATGTTACAAGCAAGTTTAGTCTTCTTATAAAGGGGCTTGAGAGAATGTGTAGCCTTCTTTATCTCCTTCCATCATGTGAGGGTACAGGGTCCTCCATTCTTTACATCAAGGTTAAGCAGGAGACACCTTCGGTGAAACAGAAAGCTAGGCTTCACAAGACTCTACACTTGCCAGTTCTTTGATCTTGGAGTTCCTAGCCTCCAGACCTGTGAGAAAATAATTTATATGCATAACTTATTAAGTCTAAGGAATTTCATGACAGTTGTCAAAATATACTGAGTCACTACTGGTTGTCATAATTTCTAATATGGACTCTGGTGCATAAAAAATTCTTTCAGATGTATTTAATGTAGCATTTTATGATCAAAAGCTCAGAAAAAAGGGGGAAAGCTCTGTAAGACACACACACATATGAAATATATATTTTATAAATATAGTTAATTTAACAACCAATGGAATTAAGTACTTCTCGTATTTTTAGATTTTAAAGCTCTCTATAATAACTAGCTTGAGAAAATTTCTAATCTATTATTCAACACACTTGTAAGGAGAAAAAGATTAGTTTTAAATAGAAAATTCAACGTAAACATCAACCCTGGTTTCTAATAACACAATTTTAAATCATAGAGGCCACTTAGATAATTAATATTAACAGATCAATGACAGTGAATTGACTGATTTTGGAAGTTTTTTCCTACAATTTCTCTATCTACCCTTTTCTGGAACCAGTCATAAAGGTATTTATACAGTAAACCTTTCTTTAAAATTTAACATATACATTTACCTTTATGTGCACTTAGGCACAACCATTTCCTTCCTATCTATCTATCTATCTATCTATCTATCTATCTATCTATCTATCTATTTATATTAGATATGTTCTTTATTTGCATTTCAAATGTTATCCCCCTTCCTTGTTTCCCCTTCGAAAGCCTCCTTTCTCATCCCTCTTCCCCTGCTCACCAGCCCACCCACTCCCACTTCCCTGTCCTGGCATTCTCCTAGACTGGGGCATCTAGAGTCCTCACAGGACCAAGGGCCTCTCTTCTCATTGATGTCCGAAAAGGCCTTCTTCTGCTACATATGTGGCTGAAGCAATGGTTCCCTCCATGTGTACTCTTTAACTGGTGGTTTAGTCCCAGGGAGCTCTAGGGGTACTGGTTGGTTGATACTGTTGTTCCTCCTATGGGACTGCAAACCACTTCAACTCCTTGAGTCCTTTCTCTAGCTCCTCAATTGGGAACCCTGAGCTCAGTCCATTGGTTGGCTGTGAACACAACCCTTTCTTAAATACCAGCCTGACAATGGAGTATTCATCATTGTCTAAAACTAGATTTTACTCAGAGCAACCAACATACAGTTCCAAAGCAAGAGATAGGTTGCGCTGGCAGTACTAAGAGGTTATATCTGGAGTAGTTTACATATAATAATTATCTCCCCACTTGTCTTCTTTTTCCTAGTCCCTCTTCACTCACTACCATTCCTCTACGCAAATAATCTATTGCCACAGCAAGAGGCTAACTCTTCTCTGGGTGGTGAATCACAGGCTAAAAGAAGTGCCCTTCCTTGACTACAGAGAAAATTATTTTTGTATGAATTTCATACACAGCTACTATATTTTTAATGAACAAAAATATTTCATTACTTACATATCTTTGTTTCAGTTCATAAAAATGTGTCCAAATTTTGTCACCTACTTTCCAGTCCCCACAAAGTGCTTCTTAGGTAGCTCATCCTATAATGTCCTTATTTGTATCTGATCCTTCAATCAGACTCTTTGGGGGATGCTCACTAAGTTGAGTAGTGCTGATACATCCATACAAACCTAGAAGATACATTATGAAACTTAAACCCAGAACAGGCAAGCTGGATGACATGTCATTTTTTTTTCTGCAGCATATGCCATGGCTATAATTAACTTGGCATTACATACTAATACATATGGGAATTCTGTAACTCATAGGTGAATCATGTCTGGTCTGATTTGGAGTAGCTGTTTCTAGTCTCATCTCTCTAGCACTGTGACCAAGCACTATTGCCAAAGAACTTCAGTCTCTTCATCCTTGATTAAATATTGATAGTGGCCATCCTACCCAGCCACTATGAGAATGGATGGCTGATATCAACAAGGCAGAATTTGATCCAAGACACCAACAACTAAAGCTCTTCAAAAGTATACTTGAAATGGATAAAACAGTTTGTTTTCTTAACAACTTTTCCCAGTGCCACAGCACCCAGGGCTGTTCCTATGCCATGGTACTCCATACCCAAATACCTCCAGGAGAGAGCTGATCTCCCAGGAATATGAACATGCCAGTGAGCACAGGTAAGAACACCACTTCTGCTCAGAGGGACCTGCCAGGAACTCCTAGGACACAGGAATCAAGGAGCAACCTGGGACAGGATCCTTCCAGTTTCTGTCTGCACCTCAGAGCTGACCCTGTGCCACAGCTCTCAATAACCAAATTCCTCCCAGAGAGAACTGGTCTCCCAGGAGTGCTGACACACAGACTTGCAGGAGGGACAAGCCATAGTCAGAGACAGAAAGACCAGCTAACACCAGAGATAACCAGAAAGTGAGAGGCAAGGGCAAGAACATAAGCAACAGTAACCGAGGCTTCTTGGCATTTTCAGAACACAGTTCCCCCACTACAGTGAGCCCTAGATACCCCAACAGCCCAGAAAAGCAAAACTCTGATTTAAAATCACATCTCATGATGATGATAGAACACTTTAATAAGGACATAAATAAGTATCTTAAACAAATACAGAAGAATACAAGTAAGCAGGTAGAAACCCTTAAAGAGGAAACACAAAAATCCTTTAAAGAATTAAAGGAAAACATAACCAAAGAAGTGAAGAAAATGAACAAAATTATCCAGGATCCAAAAATGGAAATAGAAACAATAAAGTAATTGCAAAGTGAAACAACCCTGGAGATAGAAAACTTAGGAACGAGATTAGGAGTCAGAGGCAAGCATCACCAACAGAATACAAGACATAGAAGAGGGACTCTCAGGTACGGAAGATACCATGGAAAACATTGACAGAACAGTCAAAGAAAATGCAAAAAAGGTCCTAACCCAAAACATCCAGGAAATCCAGGAGACAATGAGAAGCCCAAACCTAAGGATAATAGGTATAGAAGAGAGCAAAGATTTCCAACTTAAAGGAACAGTAAATATCTTCAACAAAATTATAGAAAAAACTTCCCTAACCTGAAGAAAGAGATGCCCATGAATGTACAAGAAGCCTACAGAACTCCAAATAGATTGGACCAGAAAAGAAATTTCTCCTGTCACATAATAGTTAAAACACGAAATGCACAAAACAAAGAAAGAACATTAAAAGCAGTAAGAGAAAAATGTCAAGTAACATATAAGGGCAAACTTATCAGAATTACACCAGACTTCTCATCATAGACTATAAAAGCTAGAAGATCTTGGGCTGGTGTTAAATAGACCCCAAGAGAACACTAATACCAGCCCAGGCTGCCATACCCAGCAAAACTCTCAATTGCCATAAATGGAGAAACCAAGATATTCTATGACAAAAACAAATGTACACAACATATTTCCACAAATTCAGCCCTATGAAAGATAATATATGGAAACTGCCAACACAAGGAGAGAAAGTACACCCTAGAAAAAGCAAGAAAGTAATTGTCTTTCAACAAACCCAAAAGAAGATAGCCAGACAAATATAAAAATAACAGGAAACAACATGCACTATAACTTAATATCTCAACATCAATGAAATCAATTGCCCATTAAAAAAACACAGATTAACAGACTTGACTCATAAACAGGACCCAGCATTTTGCTGCATACAGGAAATGCACCTCAGTGTCAAAAACAAACACTATCTCAGAGTAAAAGACTGGAAAATGATTTTCCAAGCAAATGGTCCCAAGAAACAAGCTGGACTAGCCATTCTAACATTGAATAAAATTAACTTTCAACCAAAAGTTATCAAAGACGATAAAGAAGGACACTTCACACATGTAAAAAAGTAAAATTAACAAGAAGAACTCTCAATTCTGAACATCTATGCTCTAAATGCAAGGGCACCCACATTCATAAAAGAAACTTTACTAAAGCACAAAGCACACATTGCATCAAACACAATAATAGGGGGAGACTTCAAAAACCCCACTCTCATCAATTGACAGATTATGGAAACACAAACTAAACAGAGACACAGAGAAACTAACAAATGAACCAAATGGTTTTAACAGATATCTATAGAACATTTCATCCTAAAACAAAAGAATATACCTTCTTCTCAGCACCTCATGGTACCTTTTCCAAAATTGACGATATAATTGGTCATAAAATAGACCTCAACAGATGCAAGAAGATTGAAATAATCCCATGTATCCTAACAGATCACCACATACTAAAGTTGATCTTCAATAGCAACAAAAACAACAGAAAGGCCACATGCACATGGAAGCTGAACGCCCCACTCAATGATAACTTGGTCAAGGAAGAAATAAAGAAATCAAAGACTTTTTAGAATTTCATGAAAATTAAGGCACAACATACCCAAACTTATGGGGCACAATGAAACCAGAACAAAAAAGAAAACACAGCTCTGAGTGTCTCCAAAAAGAAACTGCAGAGAGCATACACTAGCAGCTTAACAGCACACCTGAAAGCTCTAGAACAAAAAGAAGCAAATACACCCAAGAGGAGTAGATGGTAGGAAATCATCAAACTCAGGACTGTAATCAACCAAATAGAAACACAAAGAACCATACAAAGAATCAACAAAACTAGGAGCTGGCTTTTTGAGAAAATCAACAAGATAGATTAACCCTAAGCCAGACTAACTGGAGGGCACAGAGACAGTATCCAAATTAACAAAATCAGAAATGAAAAGGGAGATATAACAACAAAACTGAGGAAATTTAAAAAATTGTCAGATATTACTACAAAAGCCTATAATCAACACAAATGGAAAATCTGGATGAAATGGACAATTTTCTAGACAAATTCCAAATACCAAAGCTAAATCAGCATCAGACAGACCATCTAAACAGTCCCATAAACCCTAAAGAAACAGAAGCACTCATTAAAAGTCTCACAACCAAAAAAAGGCCAGGACTTAGTGGGTTTAATGCAGAATTCTATCAGATCTGAAAAAAGACCTAATATCAATATTCTTCAAACTATTCCACAAAATATAATCAGCAGGAACACTACCCAATTTATCTATGAAGCCACAGTTACACTGCGTATTCTCCCTTATCAAAATTTCCTTTCATAGAGAACTTCATTTTTTCTACTTCTATCATGTTTAATGTTCCAGATAGATTTTAAAAACGGTTTGAGTTCATATCAGTTTTAGCTTCAGAAGATATCATGTTTTAACTATTATAAATTATTTTGATGACTTAAAAATTGTCAATACTGAGTTGTATGTTTTAAACTAAATGTTATAGTTTAATAATTAAAAAAGAAAATAAATATCTTGAAATAGCATTTAAAATAGAAAAGAATACTTAATATTCAAAATCATATTTGCTTTATTTTTATATTACTGGTAGTATTTTAGTTTTAATAGGCATTAAGAAAAACTTCTTAAAGGAACAATACTATTTTATCCCTAGTTGAATATATGCACACATTCCAAATGTGATAAAAATCTAAATGTATTTATATTAATTCAAATGTTGTTTTCAAAAGATATGCTACTGGTATCCTCATTAAGGTGAATTTTTGTTTCAACTTTCAAGTAAAAAAAAATCCCTGTGGAATTGAGGCTCTATTTCTCAAGAAAAATAACATTTGATGAAATCTACTTCAAAAGTGCCATTTTCTCTTCTATGAGACACTTATATACTCAATATTCTATACTCGGGAAATACTTTCTTCACAGAAAGTCTTTTAATGTGTTTTAGGACAATAACATTGTACAAAATTCTGGGGGTATAGTCATGTGCTACTGTTCCTGTAACAAACTCAGCTGGTAATACTTTTCCAGATTCCCATGTTCAGTCTCTTCTACACAGTTTTCAGTTTGGTTATGTTTTACATTAGCCATTGATGATCAATAAAAATAGTAAGTGGAGGCTTGGCAACATTATATATTACAAGAATGATTCTCTTGAGTTTCTTCCCTGGAATCTTCATCTAGGAAGGAATCTAGGGCAAAAGATTAAGCAGAAAGAATCTTAGATGTTGAGCAGTGCCTCACTTTGCATAATAGACCTGGTATACACAATGGTAGCAGTGAGACTCTGCCAATCCAAGATCTTGAGAAATAAGGCACTGTTATTCAGTCTTTTAATCTATGGTTATTTGCTCAACAAACATAGGTAACTATATTAAGGTAGACCAGTAGTCCATGGTTACCCATCAAGCTTTATTCTGAACGAAGGCATCTACCCATTTCCTTGTGTCTAGAAAAATAGAATCTGAATAATGCATTTATTTTATTTAGTTTCATACTTACAGGGCTGTAATTTAGTCATTATGGTAAAGCTCTTTCAGGTGCAAGTTAGATTCCTGATTTTTTTTAACATAATCCCTATTATCCCTTCTTATCCTTGCCCCTCCCACAGATCCCTTTCTTCTCAAGACCATGTTCTATTTTCAGGGCTTTTGTTCATTCATTTGTTTGTCTGTTTGTTTAATACAAAGGAAATATGTTCTACACAAGTGTCCTATTATTTCCGCATTAGTTTGATCCAAAACAGTGGGTCCAGAGCTTAACTTACATCTTATAGGTAGAAAGAGAGAACTATTTCTAACAATTGGCCAATTTGACTTCAGTCTCCTATGGTAACTTGGCTCCATTGTTGAAGTTGAAGTGTAAGAGTCTGGAGAACGATTTCCTTGCTAAATAAAATGTTAGGTGAAGCAATGGTCTCTGGGTCATAGACTTTTGGCCTCCTTACTTTCTGGAGCTCCCCGTATCTGTCAACAGCAGCATGACCCTGAGCCTGTGGACAGACATGTTTGTGTTTAGAGCGCCCTGGACAGAAGAACAGCAACACCCTCAACTCCCGGCCATGCTCACTGGCTGTCCAGGAGGAAAAGGAGCATGAGATCACACAATGTTTATTTGTGGTTCTTTTAAGTGATGTCCAGAGACCTACATTTCATGCTTGTTGGAAAGTGTATACCTAACAGGGGAAGCTGTTAAACAGCGGTTGGCCTTCACTCCAGTTATTTACTTATTTAGTTACGTGTCAGCATGTGGTTTATTGAGTCATAAGTCTTTTTAGTATGTAAAAATGACCAGAATTTGAGGGTATCTGAAGGAAATTTGTATCTTATATTTATAAATATTTCAAAACTATTATATTTGCCTGTCAATATTTAAATTAAAGCAAAAGGAATTAAAGAAAGAGCTTTCTTTGACTGCTAGTATGATGTTTTAAATAGGAAGAAATAATTGAGGACAAATAATTCATTTCAGGGTGTGAAAAAAATCTACAAGTTATCCTAAAATAAACTGAGTCAAATTCCTTGAAAGTGCTGAAAACTTTTTCAAGATAAGCAGATTCATCAAGTGGGAGCTAAGCAGTCCTTTGTAAGCTGGACATTTTGTTACAAATCTCTGCCCTCACACAGAAAGGACTTGTTCATGAAGAGAAAAAAAATAACATCTGAAACGTAAAACACTTTTTATGCTATTTCTTATTGTGAGAAATGGCAACACAAACAATATTGTTTAGGAAAAATAAATTTCTAGAGTTAAGAGACTAGACAGAAAAAGAAGAAAGACTTTCAAAGTCATGCCACCTTGTAAGCTGGCCCATGTGACCTGTAATGCTGAACATTTTCTCATTGGCACTTCATTATAACCTATGCAGAAAAAAAATATGCACCAATTCTCATGGCATAACTCACAAGGCAAGTTCACTGAGAGAAGCGTATCTCTTTGGCTTTCGTCAGTTTTTCTATGCAGTACAATAAGAAGAAGGCAGGATGATTTTTTTTCTCCATAGATACAGCAAATCTGTCCCTTCAGGCCTCCGTCAAGCCCCACCTCCTCCACCTTGGTATACTGTCATGAGGAGAAAATTGGTGTTTTTAGTGCGGCAGACTGATAGGGAAGCCCTAGAGAAAGCTGAATGACACTCTGAACAGACAATACACAGCTGCCTCCTCCTGGCTCCTTGGGAAATGCCCCTTAAGCAGTGGTGAGAAAACACTTTGAAGAATCTAAAGGGATAGATTCCCCGGTTGCCTTATCCACTCATTTTTACAGCTATCACCGGCAATGAGTTTTAAGAGATAAAAGTTTGTTTGGAAATTCCATTCTCATGTGAACTGTGGTTAAAAGCAAAAGGCTCCCTCTTCTCTCATTTTAGCTAGAGATTTATACACGTTCCAAGGCAGCCCAAGTCTTATTTCTATGACTGGACTATAGAGTATCTTGAGGTTACCTCTGACAATAACAAGCTCCATTTCTGTATTGTGGCGCTAAGCTCAGACTGTTCAGGAAAATCAGATCAAATTCTATACCTGAAAAAGTTGGGTCAGAGAGTTTTGGAAAGTTTACACTAAATCAGCTTGAACGTTAACATTACTCAGCTATCAGAGTTCTGTGGACTGATATCCCATGGGTTATGAGTGGTTTCAGGCACTGGTGTCTTCTGATATACAAACACAACCTTAATATAAAACACCTAATGATGGTAGCACGGAGAAAACAATTGTGTTATTTTTGCTGTTATTACTTATTTAAAGAAAGTCTTACTTCTCCCAGACCTTACAGTGTACACACACACACACACACACACTCTCTCTCTCTCTCACACACACACACACACTCACGCACACACATGCACACCCTCTAATCTGCACAGACACATACTCATTTTGCTTGCACATTGATAAACTTCAAGAAGAAAAGTAGATATTAACAATTACTGTTCTTCATTACCACCATTCTTAGCTTTCATAAACTCACTTGGCAGTTGTAAGAATAATAATTAGCATTATGCATGGATTGACAGATACAAAGAATAATTCTTAGCTTCATTCTCAGCTCAAATTTCATATCTTGAGTAAATGGAGACCTCAGTGTGGTATATCAAAGAGTCTGAGGATTCCAGTTTCAGCTGGAATAATCTAACCCTCTTCTACACCTAGTTAGAGAAACTCCACAAGCTGTTCAATGGTGCCCCCTTCCTGTCAGTGATGAATTTGACACAGAATAAAAATTACTCTTTTACAATTTAAAACTAAGAGTTGCTAGCCCACATCGAACCTTAGTCAGAAAAGTAAAATGAGTCAAGATTCAGAACATTGAAGAACTTCATTCAAAACCATCTTTAACCTGTAGCTGGAGGGAAGCAGGAATCCAAGGGCTCGGGAACTCAAAATCTCAAACTGACTGCAAGCATGCGCATGGTTGTAATATAGTCTAAAATTGCATCAAATGTTAACATAGAAATAATCTTTTCAGAGTACTGTGACAGGAGCTAATGACAGGAATCTTGACAAATCACAGGCTTTTAATTCTGTGTTCAAACATTGGCAAGGCATAAAATCAACTGCTGGACAACTAAAATGGAATTTAAATTTCTCACGGTTTTAAAGAGGTGTGTTAGATAGATTCTTTATTTAGATTGGCATCTATAAAATATTTGTGTGGCCAGAAAAGCAACTGATATTGTATGCAAGACAGAGGGGTGCCAACTTCAATCTGAAGGCTGTAAGTAGGCACTGTTGTGCAGTATAGTACTGCTTAGTACATACTCAGTTAAATATCATTACTGTCTATTTTCTTCATTCAAACATCTAACAATTGTTACAGGACACAGTTCTACACTAAGCCCAAGAAAAGTCAAAGGCTTTGAAGGGAACTTCTTTCTCTGTATAGTCACAGTATGAAACAACTAAAACTCATTGCAAAGGCAAGGCAGAGGGTACTAATATCCTGAGTCTTGTGAAACAATAGTGGAAAACAGTGTGTCATGCTACTAGAATAGGTAAGATAATAAGGAAATAAGATACATTCAAACATGTTTTGTTGGACATAAATAAAGAAGAGACGAATTAAAGTAAACTAAATGAGGAGCTAATATAATATTATGTAGTTTTTTAGTTTGGATTTTCAGGGTCCTAAGCATGTATAAGTGTGAAGATAAAATATACAAAGATGATTAGGACAACCTCAGAAAGAAGAAAATCCATGAGTGCAAGCGCCCAAGGAAGCCAGAGGGATGGATCCTCTGGAGCTGGAATTAAAGATGGCCGAGGGAAATGGGTTCTGTGACCTGAACTCTGATCCTCTGAAGAGCAGCAAGTGCTTTGAACGCAGATCCACCACCACAGCTTCCCTCAGTAAATGTTTAGGGCCATGGAAGACTTTCCAGAGGCCATACCCTGAGCCAGATGAATTCCCTAGGGTGAGCATTGAGACACATGGGAAAGGGCATAGCAAGGAATATCCCTCCATGTATGAAGCATTCTAATTTTAATGGCTGCTAGATGTTTTACTTCACACCATACTTGGCAATGTGCAGAGTGCTTTCAGGCACACTTCTTCCACAGCAATAATATTGTCAAAGTCAACAAATACAGTTTTTGATGATGCACACCCCCCCCCCCGTACAGCAACCACTCTGTGAAGTGCTCTGTATATAGCCCATTTAATCATTGCACTTTTTTCATGAAGTATTTCCTATTATCCTCATTAATGTGAAGTTCTGGTAGGGGAAGTAACTTGTCACAGAGATTAAGTGGCTATTTTGTATTCTAACACAAGACTGCCATTAAAACTCCAACTCTCAATCATTGTATTCTTCTTTATGGCCACAGGTGTATCATTATTCAGATAACACAACTGAGGCCTGGAAGAGCTAAAGGATTTATATAACTTAAAATAGCCTTGTCCAGATTCCTTAACTCTAAAGTTGGCATCTTACCTACCTGGATACTTTCAGCATGACATGAAATAATAGACATTGAGTATTAAGTAAATTGTGAAACTTGAAGCTATAGAAGGATCAGCCATTATGACCTTTAAAAATTCCCTTAGCACATCATGAAAGCAATGAACAGCTACAATTGAAGTGCAGCTGTTCCACTTTGGTATTAAATTCGTCAACTTCTTAAGATGCTAAACACCCACTTAGCATTTGCCTTGCAATATCCCTACTAGGTATTTACCTAAGAGAAATAAAAATACAAGTTCACATAAAAACCTGGGTGGAAACATTTATTGCAGCTTTATTTATTCTTGCCCCCAAACTGGAAATGCCCCAAACACTCTTGTCTGGTGAAGGGATAAACAAATAGGAAGATCCACTTACAATAGAATAGTAGTCCCAAATAAAACAGAATGAGTAACTGATGTGTCTAATAGCACTGATGCATCAAAAATGCCTTGTCTAAAATGAAAGGAGCCATATCCATTTATATATTTTAATAAAGATAGAGTATCAGGTCATAAAACAGAAATGGGTCTGGCAGTAGAGGAAGTATAGGGACTACAGAGAAGCCAGAGGAGATTTTCTTGTGATATAAATGTTGCCATCCCCAAAACTCTGGTGGTTACATGTCTGGAAACATTGATAGAAATTTTAAAAATTACTCTGAAAATGGTGTTCACATTGAATATCCAATAAGCCCTACTTTTTCAGATAAAAGAATTTCTCTGCCCAACCTAATGGGCATGTACCCATGCCTAACACCCTGGGAATAGCTTTTGCAAGTCAACAATATCCAAGAGATAAGGGTCTCAAAGTTTCTCTTAGAATACACGTATCCTTAAAACTTTCATGGTTGCGCCTCTCCATGGGATTTTTGCCTTATCATCTTCTTGCAATTCTCATTTGATTTTCTTTGATTAAATATACCTCCAATATACACTCTGCCAAGTCGCTTACCTGGAATGAGTGGGATGGCTTCTGGATTTTTTTCTTCAAAAACCCACTTCTGTCTCTTGTCTTATTAGAAGCTCCATTTCTCTCTCTAATTTTTCATATTTCACGGCTCAGATAATTTCTGTTCCACAGTCACTTCAGTTGACATGAACCCATCAAAAATTCTACTCTTCTTGATCATTTGTATATGCATCGTATGTGACTTACCACAATTTATTTCTCTGGCTGACAATGAATATAAGCTGTGGTAAAACTTAGTAGGGGTCACCAATATCAGTGATTCTTCTTATTCCTGGTTGGAAGGTAAACTTTATTTCCTAGATACCTAGTTGTGAAGAGATACATGATGGTAGAGAAGGGACTTGGAAAACTGGAATGCTTCTAGAACAAAGCTAAAAAAGAAAATTTGAGATATCAACAGACCCCCTTTCCTACTAATTATGAGAGTAGATGTTTTATGTGGAGGTGGACAAATTGGAGCCTTTTCTGCATCACAAAGGAGTTATATAGCAGAGAGTCCTCTAGAGTCAACGTTAGCATTTGTGTGGACACAAAACAGACTTCCATTAGTAAGTTGCTGAGACTTGCAACTATGGTATAACCTGTGTCTTCTTGAGCTATATAATATTACAGAAAAACATAATGTAGTTTATAATCCAACCCCATGAAACCAACTGGTCAAGGGATTAAGTAAATATCCCCATAATTCCAGAGTTCAATACACTATGTTACACATGCTAGAAAGGTTCTCAAAACCTGTCTAATAAATTGAGATTACAAACCAACAGTTTAAAAGTATCTTCTTATGTACACTATGGAAAAAATAAGGATGAGGAGGAAGAGAAAGAAGAGAAGGAGAAGGACTAAATGACTAATTTCATTTATACACACACACACACACAGAGAGAGAGAGAGACACACACACACATGCATATTGAGTTGTATAGTCATCATTAGAGGTCTTCCTCTGGCAGCTGATGGGAATAATCACACAGATCCAGTCACTATGCAGAGAGAGTGTAAATTAGAAGTGTCAGTCAGGTCCCTCCTCTCAGAGTTTAGAGATATCCACAAAAGAGAGTGAAGAAAGATTGTAGAAGAAAGAGGGGTTGTAGGACACCAGAAGGACACTGTCCACTTAATCATCTCCATAGGGCTCAGCTCCATAAGGGCTCACAGAGACTGAATTGGCAAGGACATGTCTGCATGGGGTCTGTACCAGGTCCTATGCATATATGTTATGGCTATTAGTTGAGTGTGTTTTTGTGAAACTCCTAGTAGATTAAGAATTTGTCTCTGACTCTTTTGCCTGCTCTTGAGACCCTTATCCTCCTATTAGGTTGCTTTGCCCAACCTGGAAATAAGGGCTTTTGCCTTGTCTTATTGTATCTTCCTTTGCATGTTTGGTTGTTGTCTCTTAGAAGAAACAGGGGAGGGGTAGATCTGAGGGAAGAGCAGGTGGGGGTGAGCTGGGACAGGTGGAAGGAGGAGAAACTGTGGTTGGGATGTATTGTAGAATAAAAGAATCTATTTTCAATAATTAAAAAAAAACACTTCATGAGGCTCATAGTTGCTACTCTCATTTTTAAATTATGGAAACTGAAGTTCCAAAGCAATCAAATACCTACCAGTATGGCCATTGCACAGGTAGTTAGCATTAGGCAAGAATTGTCATCTTAATCTGCTTACTATTCTACAGCATAGAACTCTAAGGATAACAGAGTATAGTAATTTTAAACCACATGTATTTTAGCTTTCATTCTTCCATTGTGTAAAATAAGAGAAGGGTATCTAAAAGGACCATTGTTCAAAATCATATGTCTTCTTTGCTCTCATGGCTTTCCAAGGAGATGAGATATTTTCAAACTTCTTTTGTGCCTATTCGATCAAAAGGCCATCTGTAACACACATGGATTGACTGAAAACCAAGTTGTTTCTAACGAATGCTGAACACAATAAGCAGCACATTATTTCAGAATCTAAAATAAACATATTCTATGTTGTAAGTTTTGGATCTTACTCATCCATAGAAACAGAACAGGGTTCAAATAGGAAAACCACAAAATTGGAAGTCAAAAACTAGGGGGTTAAAATCCAAGTCTTATATTTGTAGTTATTGAGTATTCTCATTCACATATATCATATGACCCAGGTATCATAGTCAATGTCTGTAAGCCCAGGGCTAGAGAATTGGAGGCATGAGGCTAAGCAGTTCAGACAGGTCATCTCTGGCTACATAGCAAGTCTGAGACCAATTCAGGTTACAGGGAACCCTTCCTAAAATGAATAAAGACAGTAAAGTAGGTAGAAGCATTTTACCACACCCACGCTCCAGAGCACATAGTCCTCTGCTAATTACTGTGCCATTACTGCTCTTCTGAACTCTTCTCACCTGATGGGCTCTGCATCTGTGCTTTTCATCCAGGTGTCATCTACAGCTTGCATCTACCTCCTTCTCTCCTGCCTCTGTAGATTTTCATCAGCCAGGACAAGAAACCAGGTGGGACAGAAGTTGTGAGGAACAGAACACACCAGGCCATGGGGGCCTCACGGAGGTGAGGAGAGATGGGAGGAAATGTCAGAGTGTTGGGAGAAAGTCTGTTGATGGCGCAGTAGGTGGGAAAGCTGCTCTGTTTAATGTCTGAGGTGTCCCAAGACTCCAGACACTGCTAGACTTACTTCTGTGTCACTGGAGAGAAAATTTGTTAGGATCACTAGTCACTCAGCAAATCTTTTTTTTTTTCCCTGAAGTTTTGCAAAGTGCATTTCCTGGCTCCAGGATTTTGCCAGTGATGCCTATTCAGACATATTCAGACAGTTAACTTTTATAAGCTTTTGAAGCTATATGTTCAGTTTCCGGCAATGCTTACATAGCAAAAATTAGGATTAGAAAAAAAGCAAAACAAAAATGTAGCTCTAACCCGTGGCTCTGAAGAGCAACAACTAGACCATGAGACATCCTTTAGCAAGGACTCCCTCAGAGACACTGATGATGTCAGAGATACAAATAGCATGGTCCATCACTCAGTTTTATGTCTCCTAATCACAGAAGCACAGATATACACTAATGGGCACACAGCTGCCTGTTTTTTTTGTGGATTTGCTACCAATTCTATATCAGCATCTGTGTGTTTTTTGGCAAACTCAGGAAAGAGATTGCTAATCTTAGCACCCTAATTGGGAGGACTATCTGCCTTCTTTCTAGATGTACAGTTCCCGAGGTCTTAGGGGCACCCAGTTTATATCCTGGCAACTCATTGCACGGATTTGTTACTGTTTAGAAACCACTTATGAGACTCTGATTTCAACATTATGGGAGAATTGCTGCTGGTGTAAAATCATCCTCTAAGTTTTACTGAAGACATTGACCTTTTCTGTTCCCTTTCTTGCGTGCATAGAAATCCAGTATGCCTCAACCTGACATGGTCCATCAGTCACAAAAATGTGACACCCAATGCAGCAGCTGGGGGTGGGGAAGGCATGAAAGTACAACAGCAGCTTCCTTACCCTGCCTGTGCTTTGAGCTGCACACAAATCCACAGCTCCATTTTCCTTTCTTGGCCTTGGGCCCCTTCTTTCCGGCACTCTCTTTCAAAAAAACATCACAAGCTTTGCAGGTGGTTTGTGTTGCACCACAGCTCGTATTCCTGACAGATCCTACGTCTGCACATTAATACTCCTCAATACCTCCAGCCCGAAGCTTTCCCAGACACACTGGCCTAAGAGCCTCAGAAGCAACACATTATATGGGCTTGCTACACAGAAATTCCTTCTGGGTCTGAAGGTTGGAAGGTCATAGTGTTTTAAACAAGAGAGGCTTCGTGGCCACTTGCCTATTAACTCTAAGGCATTTGACTACATGCATAGGAAACCAATCTTCTACAAAGATGCTGGGCAGCTCTGTGTTACCACAATCATGAGTGATCATCACTGCCACAATTGCAATCACACAATGCTTAGGAAATCAATCAATAAATAACAACAACAACAACAACAGTAATGGGTAACATTTGTTGGGTCCTTCTCATCTATGTGACATTATCTAGCTTCAGTAATAGATTTCTTTTCAAAAGATATCATAGAAGGCTAGTGATTGTTTATATAATTTATAATTAAAAGAATACATAAACCTATGAAATCTGGCAAAGGCTATATACACACTTGGTTTAAGGACAGGGCAGGATGCTAAACCAAGATGATGGGTTCCTGAGTTCAGGATAGCCATATCCATTTAATCATTCAGAGACTGAAAAACAATGAAGAGTGTTAACTGGCAAAGAGACTAAAGACAAAACAAAACAAAACAAAACAAAACAAAACAAAACAAAAAACCCTGAGCAATCGATTTATGCATTGCAGCATGTCTTTGAGGAGCCATTGGAATAGTTTTCTGGGCTGGGCAACAATTTTTCTCATTTTACTATTTTGCATTAAAATAAAATGGGGTACCTTAGTTTGAAATGTGGATAAACGAAGTTTACAAACTATAGCAAGAAATAGAGAATGGTGGGGAGAGTTTCATCTTCCAAGAAGTCTGGAAATGAGAGAAGAGAGCTATCCTTAAGGGTCCTGAATAGATGAGTAAAGTGACTCAATAAATCAGACCTTTGGAGATAACAGCCAATAAAAAGAAAGATCACAGAAGCAGCCCCTGGGGTGTTCATCTCCCTTTCTTCTTAAAGAACATGAATTTGTATTAACTCCATGGACACATCTATAGTGACTCCAAATTGCTGTTTCTTTAAATCTAGAATTATATTTTAGGTTCTCACCCAGAGAAATTTGGAGGTTAAAAATGATGTCTGGATAGAGGAGGAGGAGAACATTCAAGAAATACAGTGAGATGACACAGGGTTCACCCTATCCATTGGGAACCGACGTCAAGCTACAGACAAATTTGCAGGAGCAGGAGGAAGCCCTGTCGACTGCCTGTTGGAGACAATTGGCAGAGGGTCCAAGCCAAAGGGTTTCTTGAGAAGAGCGGACTGGAGGGATGCTGAGGTCTACAGTGCGTGACTAACCCATGACTTAGAGATAGGCTGACAGGTCTGACCTCAGAATCACACTGGAACTGACCACAGCTCCTGGCCTCCATCGCTTGTCATGGGAGGGCCCCTTCCATTTTAGTGTGATCGGGGTAGAAGTATATGTATGGGTCTTGTCCACAAGACAGCTCTGGGAACATTCTCAAAATTTACATCTTCAATCCCTTCCACTTGATTATCTAGGTTTTGTTCAATCTTCTTGCTGTTTGGGTAAATGTCTGAGAGTAGAAAATCAAGAAGAGACTTGATTCTGGAAAACATAATCTTATGAATACACAGTCATGAACTTGCCTTCTTTGGAGTTAATCTGGAAGTGTTCAAATTTAGAAATGACCAAGCTAGTGCAAACTAATTATTAGCTAAATCCAAGATTTCAACATATTTGTTTTAATTTTTAGCACAGTGATCAGTCATGATAATAGTATCCATGTTAACTGGGCGTCTTATTGGATACATAATCAGAAATGTCTCTATACATAAACTATGTGTGAACTATGAAGGAAGGAACTGTGAAGGAAAAACTCTTTCTTCCTGTTCTATGAGAAATCGCAATCTGATTGAAACCAGCAATTGAACCTTACCATCACATGTTGTTTACATGATGGACTTGGAGCAAAAGCACAAAGCAATGTGGGCAACATGGTACAGGCAAGAATATTTGAGCTTTCTCAGACTACAAATTAAATCCTTCGTCTGTTCCCTGGCGTGCACAATGATCTTAGTCCATTTATGCTTCAATGAAACTCCACTTATTAAATAGTATATAAGCAATGGATGTGCTTCACTTCTCACTTTGGAGGCTGGAAGTCTGAGATCTAGGCAAAGTAGATTCAGATTCTGAGGTGAATGTGTCTATGTTCTGGCCACCCATCTATCTATCACAACCTTAAAATAGAAAAGGCATGAAACAGATCTCTTGTGCCAATCTTAAAGGTATTAATCTCATATGCTAAACAATTCTTGAAGGGTCTACCTACTTAGACCACTCCATCAAAGATTAGGATTTCAAACTATGATCTGTGGAGAGACAACCATTGTGATCGTGGCAGAAAGAGAGGACCTGAAGAAAGAGATGAAGAAAGAAGGTTGTCTGTAAATATCTCGTACACCTTAGATAACCAGATTCCATTGGAGAAGTCATGCAGGATTCAGTAGGTAAGTTAAATAGGCAAGGCTTCCCCAAGGGGATTCCTGCTTTACACTAGAATCTGTGTGGGAGGTGGACATCATAGAAGGTCGAAAGAGAAGTAAATTGATTGTCAAAAACGGAACAAAAATATATTTTCCAGTCACTATCTTAACACTAGTAGAGGGGGAAAGAATCTGATATTGTAGAGCCAGCACAGGTCCTTCACAGGTTTGCCATCTAAATTTATGCCACCTGTGAGGTCTGAAAAATCTCAAGTGGACAATTTAATTTAAAGCGGTCCCAGGTCAGTGGTGCCCCAGGAAACTGGCAGAAGCAAACACAAATCACTTCTTGAGGAATACTAATTCAACACAGGCCTCCAAGACTTCTCCCAGATAATGTTCCAAGGAAAAAGATGTATATACAGAAACAAAGTATCTGGAATGGAATTCAGGAGAAACAGTTTCCTAAATATATCAGATGTCATCATTACTAAACCTGTAGTAATGATGACATCTGATATATACATACTCTGTTTGAAGAAACAAAGGAAAAGCATGAGAATGTGAGCAAAAGAAAATGCCATTTTAATATGTAAGAATATTTTATTTTTTTACTTGGTTTACTTTTATTGAAAAAAAATCATATAACATATTCTTATCCTATTTCCCCTCCCCCAACTTCTCTCAGATCTTCCCCCTAACTGCTCTCTCCCCTCTCTTCCTCTCTCTCCTCTCCACTTTATCTTTCACTCTATTTAATAAAGAATTAAACAAAGAAAAAAATAAGGAACACCCCCCCCCAACAAACACAAACTATAGAGACTGAAATCAAAGAATATCAGCAAAAAAAAAGGGGGGGGAAATGCCCAAATAAAGCAAAATGAGACAAAATGTCTACAATAATACAACTTTGCTTTGTGTTAACCAACTGATCCTGAGCATAAGGCTTACACTGAAGGATGGTTAATATAGCCAGTAAGACTCAAGAAAATGATTTTTTCTAGCTGATACCTACTATAGACACCTTCTTGGCTAGAGGTGGAAGTTTGTGTCCAGTTGCCCTCTCAGCACTAGGACCCTGTCTGCTTTGAACCTGTGTAGGTCCTCCCCACGCCCCTAGTCTCTGCGAGCTTATATGTGTGTTAGTCTTATTGTATCTGGAAGACAAGATTTCCTTGGTGCCATCCATCACCTCTGGCTCTTCGAATCTTTCTGCATCTTCTTTTATATACAGTTCTTTGAGTTCTGAGGGGAAGAATTTGATGAAGACATCCCATTTAGGACTAAAGGCTCCAAAGTCTCTCTTTCTGAACATTGTTCAGCTATGAGTCTCTGTTTTTGTTTCCATATATACTGAAAGAAGAATCTTCTTTGATGATGGCTGAGTGAAGCATTGATCTATGGGTATATTACAATGTCATTAGGAGCCATTCAATTGCTATGTTCCCTTACCAAAACACTTGTATTTGGTTTCCCCCTAGACTCATTGTCTATCTAGTGTCAGGTTCTTGCTTATTCTAGCAGTGTTAGATGGTGTGAGAATTAAGTACAATTAGAGAGTGGCTGGTTACTACCATAAAATCTTGCCACTACTGCACAAGCATATCTCACAGGCAGGTCACAACTGTAGATCACAGGATCTGGAGCTGAGCTGATGATTTCTTTTCTCCTTTAGTAGCAGAGTACCTTCCATAACCAGAAAAACAAGTCTATAGGGGTGAAGCCTCTATTTAAGGGCAAATTCAACATCTATGTTTTAATGGGATATGTATGTCTTGTCTTCAGCAATATGGCCTTATCAATACCGTCAGAGCAAACAATAGCCATTGCGATAGCTTGTTATGTTTCAAGGTTTCTACAGGACCCCTTTGGCCAACAACTCAACAGTGTAACCCATTCCTAGCACTGGAAGTTGCACTTGGATACATAAGATATCTGTCATGGTATTGTCATCCCATTATTTGTTGGCAGTTTAGATGGTTGTGGGTAACCATAGCATGAGGAGTTGTATTAAAGAGCCACCACATTAGGAAGCTTGAGAATTACTGTGTTAAGGTATTGATATTTTTGGCTACTTGACAACTTTGAAGCAATCAAAACAAAACTATCAGAAAGTGGAGAAGGAGAAAGAAGAGAAGGGGGATAATAGGAAGAGGAGGAAATACAATATTAGAAACAAAAAGATAATTAGCTAAAAAGTATTAAGTATAAGTTCAATATAAGGGTGAAATAGATAAGATAAAGTGACCTAGAAATATAAATTGTAAAGGTGTCAAAATGCAGAACATAGGAAATACCACTGCAAAAAAAATGTGGAAAAGAAACACAAGTCAAGAGCTAGAACGGCACCAGAAGAGAGCTGATGGCTGCCTAATGACTCCTCCAGAAGTTGCTAATATAATGTGAACCAGACAATATTTAATAAGACTATGTCTGAGTAAGTTCCAGGCCCACTGAATGACACCAGTTCTTAGACCCAAGAATTCTAACCCTAACCCTAACATCAAGAATTCTAATTTTTAACAACTGTTTACAAACAGACACCATAAATATAAAAGAAAACTTTTTTCACACAGGTAAGGGGAAAGAACAGATCAGGTGACCACCACCTACTACACACCTTGTCTTAAGTTGTGAAGGTGAAGGCCCAAATTGGTGCAAGGCCCTGGAAAGTAGCACTTAATAAGATCGCCATTTAGGAGTAAGTTATAAAAACTTACTTTCACATAATTAGGAACTAAATTTACCACCCACAGATCTACACAAATAGAAATTATGAGAACAGTAAAATGAGATACAGAACAGAATGATGGGGTTCGCTCTAGGGCTCAGTGGGTAAACTGCTCTCTATAGCAGGCCCAATGACCTGAGTTCAACTTCCAGAACCCATGTAGAGATGGGAGGAGAGAACTGACTGCACACTTTTCCTTGTGTAAGCTGTGTGGCATGTATGTTCATATATGCACACCATGATAACAGCCATAACATTTGTAAAAGAAAAAAGGAGAAAGTCAAAAAATCAGAGTGAGTTAATACAAATAGAAATGACTATGCTGAAGCCATCATACTTAATATAGAGAGAAGTAAAACCAATATTTGGCCACTGGTAAGATTTGAGTGTGAAGACTCTGTAGGACAAATTAAACATTTTAAGGCATTGTCTCTCCAAACATAGAACTGGAGTAGTTGTATAGCTCCAAATTTTAAGAAATGCATTGTCTTAGCACCCTTTTGTCACTCCAAACTAGTGGGTCGGCATCTCACTTATAAGTCCCCAGATGAACAGAATGTTCAATAAAGTTTGAGAATTTAATACATTAAATAGTAGCAGGCTGGGAAGATGGCTTAGTTGACAAATCCTTGCTGTAGATGCATGAAGACCTGAGTTTGATCCTCAAAGGCAACATGATGTCGTGGTATGTACCTGTGATCTCACAACTGGGGAGGGAGATATAGAAGAATCCTGGAGGCTCATGGACCAACTCAGCCAGTCAATCAGCAAATTCCAAATTTAGTGAAAGACATTGACTCATAAAAATAAAGAAATCAATCAAGGAAGAAATGCAATGTTAACTTCTGGTGTTTAACAGATATTTTTATACACAATGTGTGTGTGTGTTGCTATTAAATATACATTAATATATAAGGTAGAGATCAATGTCAGGTATCTTCTATGTTTTTTCCTACATTTTTAAAGAATTCTTTCCCAGATTAGTTAGATTATTAGGTCGTGAATTCTTAGATGTCTTGTCCCCTTCACACGGGACTGGTGTTTTATATATATATATATATATATATATATATATATATATATGACACAAGTGTTTGTCTCAGAGCTTGTGTGCCACACTGAACAAACAACATTCCAAGTTCATTTAAACCAGTAATGTTTTTAATGTACCTATTTTTATTGTATATGTATAAGTGTTTTGCCAGCACATATATATCACAAGCAGGCCTGGTACTCATGGTGGACAAAAGGGTATCAGAACCTCTGGAACTAGAATAGTAAGTTATTATAAGTCATTGCTGGGAACCAAACCTGGGTCCTCTACAATAGCAGTGCTCTTAACCATTGAGCCATCTCGCCTGCTCCAGAATCAGCATTTAAATTTCTTTCAATATTCATTAGATTATTTTACATATAATTTGTTGTAATATGTAATCTAGTATTGTTTATTATTATACATTTTAATCCTCCAATTATTCTTATTTTTAACATGTATATTTAGAGTATAGTATCAACAATCATATTTATGTGCCTGGTAGCCACAAAGGTCAGAAGATACTGATGGTTGTGACCTGCCATGCAGGTGCTAGGAATTTAACCTGTATCCTCTAGGGTCCAAGAATTCTTTTAGGGGTTTGGTGAGATGTTTAAACAATGAAAGCACATGCATGTGGCCAAGCCTGGCAACCAGTGTTCAATCTCTAGACCTACGTGGTAGGAGATAAACAACTCCTGGAAGTATCCCTCTGACCTCTATACATAGGTCTTGGCATTCACCCATGCTCTCTCTCTCTGTCTCTCTGTCTCTCCTCTTTCTCTGTTTCTCTGTCTCTCTGTCTCTGTCTCTCTCTCTCTCTCTCTGTCTCTCTCTCTCTCTCTGTTTCACACACACACACACTCACACAATATAACTGCATGGAACTTTTGCTGTTTTCTGACTGTTAGCACAATACAAGTTGGCTGTGTAGACTTGTCAGTTTAGTCCTGAGGCAACATAAGAAGGGGGATGTATCTTTAAAAATGCAAATGTAACAAAAGCCATTCATAGTTTGTAGAGAGAAAGAATCTTTTTCAAAGATCGAATAGCTTATGTTATGTGCATAAGTCATTATTGAATCTGAGGCTCCCTCTCCAAAAGAAGTTAAAACAGTAAAATATTCATACAAATCTAAAGGTGGGGGGGGGCAGGTGCTGTTAAGAGGTGTGAGCTGTCCGAGTATACCATCTTTTGTAGAAAAGGATCATAGGTATTGTTTAAAGCAGAAGAATGTCACTTAACATTATAATGATAATAACCAGAGGGAGTAAAACCAGAAACTATTTAAAACTGGTTGCCTAGGGATCTTGGGATATGGAGAGAGCAGTGGTGGGGGAAGGCTTTATTTTTTGAGTTTACATCTTTCTCTTTTGTTCTATGATTTGTGTGCATAATAAAAAAAACTTAGCTGCATATAAAAAGATAAATTATACTATATAATGTGTGTGTGTTTGCAGGGGGGTTGGGATTCTATTCTTCTCAGGTCACATGTTGCCGAGTGCTCCTTGCCATGTGGCAAACAATAGTCCACCCTGAGGAAAGGCTGCAGTGCCAGCTGGCTCCACACAGTCAGGGTGCACTCACTATAAGGCTTCCTAATTTTAGGCAGTGCTTACAAGCTTAGATGCATTGAGAAGCAAGCAACATTAAATCATATCTGCTTTATCCATTATATTTTCTGTCTTGAAAAATACTGTTCCTCCACCCCACCCCCTTGTTTCTGATTGAACTGGAGCTTAGATGGAAAGAAGATGTGCTTTTTAGGAACCTCAGTCACACTGCATAAAAGATTTAACAACAACAACAGCAACGATTAAGCCTAAAGTGCAAAAGGAAGAATAGACACGCTGAATTGTTTCCGACTATCAACGTCACTGAAGGATGCTCAAAAGCATTTGCAGACTTTCAATTGTCTTAGGATTTTTAGATTAGTTAGAAGACAATGAGGGTTTGATAATTTCTACAGCTTGTATTTCAATCCTTTATGGATTTTTTTTTTTTACTTCAATGTGACTGCAGCCCTTGTGAGACAAAATTCAACCCGCCCAGGTGAAGTTCCAGGATTCTTGAATCAAGTCTTACCTGCTGATAGCGTCTGCAAAGGGTTGGAGGTTTTAAGAAACTTGCAGGATTTTCCAGGCTAGGTCATGGCTTCATGTTCCCTCCTGTCCTGGATGCAAGATTTTCCTTCCTTTGGCTCTTTCCCAGGGGAACCCAAGAAGGGAATTGCCTTGGAATTCCTTCTGTCTCAAAGCAAGGAGAATTTGGAGGTCCTGCTGTTTTACTTCTAGTCTTTCCCCCACTCTTGCTTGAATGCCAAAGCGCTAAGCAGTGGGAAAGCTGGGGAAAGGGGACTTCAAGCAGTCCAGCCTGACAACAGAGAACCCTGGGCTAGGACGTGCGAGTCACTCAGCAGCTGTTTCTCTTTCACTCTAATTTGTTCAGGATTTGGTGAGGACCCTAGAGTTCACCTTTTGCAAAATATTTGTTAATTTTTTTTGTCTTTAGTTGAGAAAATACCTTTTCTCCTCCCAAAATGAGAACAATTTGCTCTGGGACTGAAGATGGATTTGTATTATAGTTGCAGTGGAGATTTGTACAATTGCTTCATAGCCACATACCCAATACTCACTAACTCTTTGTAACAAGAAAATGGTAAACAGGTGGGGTTGAAATCATAGATAAATAAAGCGTCCTCTCCAATCCATTCAGTCAGATCTTTGTAAAAGGAATTCCACCCAGCTGGCAATTCACATGCTTAAACACATGGAACTTTTTCTTGTTTAAAATCAGCATTGGGAATGGTAGACATGATAACATGCTCCTGAAGCCTGTTCAGTCCACAAGACTCCAAAGTAATCAGCTTCATTCTGTTAATTGTTAAAATGCTTTCCTAGACATTATCATTAAAAAAAACCACTTCCAGCCTTATGGAAATACGTTCACAAGTAAACGCATATTTAAGATGTACATTTTTCTATTTGGGTACATAGATATATTATTAAATACGTAAGTCAAGCTAACTAACATATTTTACTTCATATATATATTACAAAAAAACCTTATACATAATTAAACTTCTGCCTATATATATATATGTATATATATATATATATATATATATATAGAGAGAGAGAGAGAGAGAGAGAATGTGTGTGTGTGTGTGTGTGTATGTGTGTATGTAAATCACTTAAATCTAAACACTGGTAAATTTCAAGTTTATAAAAGATGGTTATAATTAAGTACAACCACAATGCTGTGTATTAGTGCAGAACTGAAAAGGCAGGCAAGGAGATAGTAGTCTGAAGAAATTCTATACTATTAGTCCTAGGTAAAATACCAGTTTTACTTAAAAATTCCATGTGGAACCTCTATGGTCATAAGACTAAATCACAAATGCGTATAATTTTCTTTACCGACTACATTCTATGTAATGTGGTTATTCATGAAGGGCAATCCTAATCTGGGTTTTAAAGGATACACACGAATGCATGTATGCATACGTACAGTACAGCCAGTGGCATACTTCCTCTGTGTCTAGGAGATTTTGTGCTTCTTTGTTTGAACTTTTTTTTCAACATATATTTACAAAAAAAACCTTATACATAATTAAACTTCTGCCTAACACTGAAAAAGAACTAATTAGAACTTTAATATGAAATAAAGAACATATTTTATGGTATTACTCAATGTCCATTCAATAGAAATTATTTCAATTTCCTTTCTTATTTGCCTCTTTTGTTTCCAGTATGACAACATTTCCTGATTTTACATTTTCTTCTCTGAGTTGTAGATTTGTGTGTGTGTGTGTGTGTAATGTTTTTTGTTTGAAAAGAGTTTTATATATGAAGCCTGTAATGGTCTGAAACACATGCTTCTCTTTAACCTCTGAAGTTAGAGGATTGCAGGCATATACCACCACTCTTCAGAAATACTTTCATGTCACTATCTTCAAAAGTGACACTAAACTTTCATTGAATTATATTTCTCTTTACTCTCTGGCTTTCATTCTAATATTTTCTATTTAAACATTTTTCTTTACAAACTACTAAATAATTTTAACAACTGCTGGGAGCAATCTGAAGTTCGTACCATCCTGCCCTATCCAACTTCAGTGACAGATAAGATGGCCTTGTCCCTTTTTACCATAGCTTGTGTTAAGCTCTCTGTATCTATCTCCCTCATGAAATAAAGCTTTATCAAATGAGAAACACTGGCTCGTTATCATTTAATTTCCTCCCTTGCCTTCTTTTCTGTATTTTGAGTCTTCCCAAGAAGATACTATATTTAAGATTAAAAATAGGACACTTAAGGAACCCTTAAAAAAATAGTATCAACATACCTGTATATCTGATATAATATTTAATTTAATAATATCTCATTGGATCATTTCTATAAATACAACTCGACAAACAATTTATGATTTCATTTCAGAATCTATTGAGTATCCCATAAAAACAAACCTGTCTTCTCTTTGAATTTAATTATTCCCAGTCTCAAGTTCTGTGTCCTTAGATGCATGTAAAGGTAAGATTCCTGGCATGTCACACAAAATCACTAGGGAAACCTTGCTAGCTCATTGTTGAATGCTGAGAAGTCAGTCCCCTGCCTGCCGATTCTTGTACTGTTTCCTTTACACCCCCAACGTACTCTCAGCTAATTCTCTATGTTTTTCCCCTCATCTTCCTTTGCTGTTCTTCATCTGGCCTTTATGTCCCTTATAGAAGAGCGGTCTGCTTCCTGACTTTCACTTCCCTCCTACAGTCACATGCCTAATCTCGCCACAGACTTCTCCCACTGGCTCTGTTGATTATTTCCTTCCCGTTCTATTCTTGTCCTGGATTTATGAACCAGGATGTCTACCTCTCTATTTTTCTACATACATATTCACAGCCCATATGAGTTCAAAAGGTTCAAGTATTTCTTATTTTATCAGATAAAATATAAACAAAATCTACATGTGAGCTATTGTTTAGTGTGAGTTTTAGGAGGATTAAGGATGTTTACTTGGGGCAACCTCATTAAATCCCTTTTCCAGAACTGCCTTTACTTACTGATTAAACAACTCCCTGTACCCACCTTGCCCATCCTCTGAGAAACAGCACTAATAATTTTTTGTTTGTTTTTGTTTTGCTTTTATTTGTCTCAATGTTAGATGTGTATTATAGGCATCTATTACAAATGGAATTATAAACTATTTGCCCTTTTGTGATATCTTTTCAATTTTATTACAACCTTTTCCAGATTCATCAATGTTGAAGAGTATGTCAGAATATGATTCTTCTTAAAGATGAAATATTATGCTATACATATAACAGTTTCTGTGTCCACTTATCTCCTGATAGGTATCTTCATTGTTTCTTTGCTGAACTGTAAATATACTGTCATAAACATAAGTTTGTACATCTATTTGAGTGTCCACCATCTGAGTATCAGAATAAAAGGTTGGTGGGTTGTGTGGTAATTTTACAGGTAGACTATTTTAGATCCTTCCAGGGATTTTCAAATTTTCAAGTTGATATTCTGAGTTACTTGCGTTTGCTAAATGGAATCATAGCCATTCAAATTGAAAATGAATTATACTGTCATGATTGCTTCAGTGATTAAAAGTGACATGTCAACAGTTTGCATTGTATTTCTGGGTTACGTTCTTCTTACCCTCTCGCCTTTTAGGTTTTCATTTCTACCTTCCAAAATTATGGGGCTCAGGAAGGACAAAATGTTGATATTCATATTTTCAAATACATACCACATTGAACCTATGCTGAATAAAGCTTCTATCTTATTTGAATGGCCAGGTAATAAAACCTAGATTTATCAATCAGGGAACAAGTACCTGAAGAAATGAAATGAGTAGCCCAGCTTAGCTAATGCAGAACACCAACTGACATCATGCCTCTGTTATACAATTAGATTTCATCCTGTTACCTGTTGGTTCCTGTCAAATGATAGAGCTCTGTCATGGCTACTACACAAGCTCATTTGTTTGTCAGAAGAGCATTTGCAATGTCCTTTGATGAAATGAGGGAAATTCTAACACAAGTTTAATAAAAAAAATAAGGCCTGTCATTTTTGCATTCAAAATCTCAACAGTATAGAAAAAAATACACCTAACCATGAAAATGACTGGAATGAGCTATAGCTCTTTGCTGCATGGTTTCATCATTCTTCTTATACCTCATTTGCATCCCTAAAATTCTTCATTACATTTCTTTCATAGGATTTGAGGGGGAAAGGCTATATGCAGGCTTCATAGGAGCTAGGACAAAAGAGAGAGTCAATGTAAGAATAAGATGCACTTAACATCTATGATCCAGAAAGAGTAGCCTGAGATTCCCAAGGAGGCCTCTCTCAGTTGCCACCTTGAAGCCCACACAACCTTGTTTACTGGGCAGAAGAGAGCCAGAAGGAGAACTGTGCAGGGCAAAGAGATGGCAGCCTGAAGCAGAGAGACAAACAGTCTCATCTGCTCCCAGCATGCCCACCATGGCTTCCATCCTATTTGCTCTGTGGGAGCAAAGTAAAGTCTTGCATGAATGTGCAGTGTTGACATGGGAGCATCCACATCAAGGACCCAAAAGTCTTGTCCCAATAGGAGTGAGAAAACTGTCCTTGGGCAAATCTCAGGGGTGACAAATCTTTCTGATTGAAGATGATGATAGTGTGTTCAGAAAACGCTCACCATAGATTCTCTGCCCCACTGAATGCTACCTTACAGAGACTCCTCCAACCAAGATTAACTAAACCTGACTCCTTATTTGGCTGTGTATTATAACTGTCTTAGTAAGGTTTTATTGCTGTGATGAAGCACCATAACCCAAAAGTTGGGGAGGAAAGGGCTTATTTAGCTTACACTTCCAGCTCACAGTCCATCATTGAAGGAACACAGCAATTCAACAAGGCTGGAACCTAAGATCAGCAGCTGATGAAGAGGCTATGGAAGGGTGCTACTTACTGGCTTGTTTCCCCTGGCTTTGCTCAGTCTGCCTTGTTATAGAACCCAGAACTATCAGCCCAGGGATGGCACCACCCCCTATGGATTGCCCCCCCCCATTGATCACTAATTGAGAAAATGCCTTACAGCTGGATCTCATGGAGGCATTTCCTCAATTGAGGCTGCTTTCTGTGATGACTGTAGCTTGTGTCAAATTGACACACAAATCCAGCCTATACAATAGCCCTGCCATCTTATTTATCTGTATACGCTAAACCAACTCCTTGTTCAGCTGTATGGAACAACCCTACATCTCTATTCAAATCTATATAACAAACACAATGAGCTTCCATGATATTCCAACAGCTGCATCAGAAACTCTAGACAATCTGATGCTGTATTTCTGTGCCCATGTGTCTGTCATTTCTTCATTCCTAGTGGTGCAGTGAAGGAGTAAAGAAATGGCAGAGCCATACAAACATGAAGCACTGCTTCAGTCACCAGTCAGTCCTCTGCATCATTTCTTCTTCCTCTGCCTCCCGTCCAGATTCCACTGTGAGCTCTCTTTCTATGATTAGTGATGGAGACACTGATCCCAGAGCTAGGGACATGACAAAGAGCAATATAGATAAAATCCTCTTGGCGTTGTGCAGCTTGAATGGCAGACTCTCAGACCTACATAGACTATACCCATTGCCTCATGGGACTTATTTTTCATTCTAATGAAGAAAGAAGAAAAAACCCAGAGTTTTCTGACTATAGTTTAATTTCATTTAAACAGCAGTCATGGTTAGATGAGATTAGCTGATTTGATAGAGGAGAGAAACCACAATTTTTATGGAATGATTAGAGATATTTTGAAACTGGTCTAATATTCCTTTGGTCATGGCTGCAGAAGCCAAAGTTCAGAAATGAACTATTCACAACTGGACATCCAAAATGTTTTTCTAGGCAGGCAATTTGTTTAAGAGTCTTCACACAGTCAGTAAAGCAAACACCAGGCTCTCCATACCACACCCTCAAAATTGGCAAGGATCTTTGAGCCAGGCCCAGTAGGGCCTGACCCCTGAAAATAATGCTGTTTAGGCTCTCTGATATAAAAATGCCTGTCAAGCCAGACACATTTGCCAAATCATTCAACATGAGCATACTTAACCTATGGTCCTACTTATACAAACTATTCCATCCAAGAAGTAAAACTAAATGGAAACAGGCATGTTCTCTCTTTTAGTGTAGTATGCATGTGCGTGAGCCTGCACATATAGACTAGGGGCCGAGGCTGTGTTTTTCTATGGCCCAATGTGCAATTATGAGATGCTTATGTGTCCTACTATATCTGATGAAGGAACTTGAAAAAGTGGGATTCCCAATTATCAAAAGATAATTCTGAACAGGCCCTTAAAACAGCAACAGCAGCAAAATCCATCAGGATGCAAGGAGTATAATAACACAGGAGGAGATAGGGGTAGGAGGGAAAGGAGAGGAGTGATTCCCAAGACAAAATTAGAAATTAGTCCACATTCCTCCTAAAGGGCAGTGAGTAACTTTTTATTTTCTTCCTAGAGGTTGCAAAAGGTAGTGAATTGATGGAAATCACCGGGATTTCTACCCTTTTGTCCTATTAAAAATTTATTCAGTGTATTTTCTGACTTTTGGTATTTTCATTGGGCTAAAGCATGAAGGAAGCAGAGCCAGGATCTTATTAATCACCCTGGCTATGGTATAATGCTTCTGAGAGATTAGCATATGCCAGGCCCTCTGCTAGGGACACATTATCTCATGTTTTAAGTACTATGATAGTGCCAATTTTTACAGATGAGCAAATAAAAAGAAGGACTTGAGAAACTCACTCAATTAAGACGTATGTAGCATCAGGCTGCCATTCAACTTTTAGGTCTGACCTCCTACACACCTTGGATACAAAAATGCACACAGTGATTAATAAATACCTGAATGTTGACTAAGAATATAAGAACAGTAGTATTCAAATAGCAAAATAAAGTATCTCTTTCCTACTTTAAAACGCATGCCCTGAGGGTTGGGAAGTATCCATTGTAATCATAGTAAAATAGATACTTAATGCACTACCGCCAAAGACTCTTCATTGGAACCGGGATGCCTGGAGTCTAGAGATAAACCACCACCATTTATCACGATGCATTGGCAAACAAATTTTTCTCTCAATGTATCTAGTTGATCCTTCTGCAACTCAATTTTGCTACCTGGAAGACTAAAGGAGACATACAGAAGGAAATGTTCCTTATGCTTTCAAATGGGAGCTGGCATCATGATAAATAGTTCTAGATGTGGTGTACCTAGTTTTTTTTTCTTTTTTCTGTTTTTTTATTAGATATATTCTTTATTTACATTACAAATGATTTTCTCTTTCCTGGATCCCTCCTCCCTGAAAGTCCTAGGAATAGGGGGAGGGAAGAGGGCTTATACCTAGTTTTTCTAATTACATTATCCCAATGATTGTTTTTGTTTCCTGATTCCTAGGAACACAAACACTACCTTTATTTTAAAAATACAGTGCGTTGGTAGTGTATGTGGGGAAAAAGGAATTTGAATATATGGGTAGGTAAGATAAAAAGCAACTAACGGACCAGGTGCCATTGAAAAGATATTAAATGTTTCCTTCTGGCCCCCCCAAACCTTCTCTCAGCGCTGTTCTGTGGCTTTGCACTGTAGTAAAAGCTCTTGGAATGGTGGTTTTCAAACAAAGTTCGCACAGATCTTGGATGTTCTTCACAAGTGTCCATGTCACAATATCAGATCTTTTTCTCTTTTTACAATTCAGTCTTTGGACTGATACTGCCAGGAGACCTCTCGCCTCTTTGTCTGGTGACAGCAGACCACTTATACCCCTACACACTTCTGGAACGTCTTAGATTTCATGCCTACAACATTTTCAAACACAAAAACCATGTTTGTTTTCTCTTTTTAGTCTCATTGTCATGTAAAGGATCTTGAACTCCAGAATTGTTTGGTGAAATTTTAATCAATTGTACTACTTAAATATGGCTCCAGTTTATGGTCAGGACAAGGTGAACATTAGCTAAATTGATGTTGACCAAATATCATCTACTTAAAGTCTTGTTATTTGCACATTATTTTTATAATGTCTATGATTTCTCTCATTTATTTCATAATTACTGCCTAAATTCCATCTATTTGTTGGTAGAGGTTTTTGTAATTACACAGCAACTCTGTCAAGGATAGGAGTCGGGTTTTTTTAAGCTTTAAAATCGCCGATGTTCAATAACATGTAGTGGTGAAATGAATGGATGATGCAAGGGGTCAATGAGCAAAATTCAGTTTAACCCATTATCAATTCACAGAAATAGGAACATTTTTTAAAGATACAATAATTTCTCAACAAATGACTTCTAAAACAAAACAACAAAAGATTCCATCGTACTATTTGTCAGACTCTACCATCTAAGTGTGTAGCAAATTATTGCTCAGAGATCCTTGCTTGATGGTTGAAAAAATTAGATTAAATAACTGTCAAGTGAGTTTCTGGCTACATTCTCAGGCTTAAGACTTTACGACGTTAAATATAACAATGACTGCCAAATGTTCACATTTCTAAGTATAAAGATACTAGAAAAAACATCATTAAAAGTAGCATCCAGTGGCTATTTAATCTTAAGATTTTTGTGGTTATACATGAGGTGACCTAATATTTGGCGATGATCATGGTAGAGTTCCTGCACTGATGCCTTTAATGAAGAGCATATCCAGACGTGGAGTATTTAATATTGCAGTGACAGAAATACTGTGTTATGCTAAATGTCCACCTCTTCTGCTATATATTTTCAAAGCATTTCCTCCAACCAATGTCTCTCTCCCCTAGTGCCCAATTAGAGCTCATTAGGATTCATGCCACAGAATCTTCTTTCTGTTATTGCCTATATAAAAAAGATTAGGCCTTAAGGACCATATGTAGCCAGATAAATTCACCTCATCATGGCCTTTCCTGACCAGTCTAAGTAGCTCTCTCTTCCAGGAAACTCATGATTGGGTTTTGCTGGAGAAAATCAGGCTTCTCCAAACTGAGTCTACTTGGCTGAACAATACGCCGCCCTCCCACTGGGGATCAAGAGGTGAAAGGAATTATAAATGGAGTCTTTGAGGAACCAAGGTTCAAAGGTGAAGGCAAGGCAACCTCACATGCACCATGTGAAATAAACAAATACTGAAAGTGTGACCAACTTCCAATGATAGAAATTCTGTCTGCTTGAAATTTATTTTAATCTGAAGTAAAGCTTACAAAAAACATAGATGTAGAACTCACTGGCAATGAAAAGCTGATACATTAAGGATGTGTTGTCTTATCCCTATCCATGTTAGCCAAAAATTTTAAAAGAGTGGCCAGTGTGATTAAGTGTGGAGAAATGGGCTGTCTATCACATAGCTGGTACATGCTGTAATGCTATACCAATGCATAAAAAGATAAGAGAAAGGAAAGGAAGAAGTGACCTTAAATTCATCATTAGAATAAATGATATTAGCATGGCACTCAACAACTACCCCCATATTACCGATCATGTCCCTTCATCATGAACTTTTTCCCCTCTCATTTTTCTTCCATCACCATGATCATCAACAAAGAGCAGATGTGAATTTTCTGTGTCTCATTACAAGGCAGTCATCAGCCATGAAACTAAAATATGGTTTCTGTTGGCTTAAGAAAGTTCTGGAAATGGAGGAGTACTTGATAGTAATGTCATGTGCTTCCTTATTATTTTCTTTTAACATATTCTCTCTCTTTCTCCCTTTCTCCCTCTCTCTCTCTCTCTCTCTCTCTCTCTCTCTCTCTCTCTCTCTCATGCTCATTCTTTCTCATCCTCACTACAACATACATTTATTCATAAGATATCAATAACACCCATAATATTTAATTTTCAATTGAAAAAGGATAATTTTTGGACAGGTGAGATTCAATTTTTGGAAAGACTAAGACCATATTTTTGCTTTTAAGTTAGAGGTTTTCAAGTGGCCATACAGCTTAAGTCACCATAATTATCTTCAGGAAGAGAAGGAAACTGGGCAGAGAGGAGAAAGGGAGAACAAAAGCCACAATTCAAAATCCATGAGTACTGACTTCAGGCTCTGTAGTTTACTCTTCCACCTTGGTGAGTTCCCAAATTAAGCAAGACGCTCTGCTGAATTAGGCAATGATGTGGGAAGCATCAGGCGCTGTGTCTTTCTGACATCAGAGCCTATGCATTCTCTCTTATCTTTGTCTCTTAATGATTATTCTCTTCTAATGCTCTTTTGAATTTTACTGAAGAAAAGCATGCAAATAATTGTATGCACTATGATATGCATCACATTAAGACCAAAACAGAAAAAAATGGAGAAAACAACTTAGAAATCCAACAGTGAGAGGGTGAAGGTAGAGTTTAGAGTGACCAACTATAAAGAGGGAAACATCTGAAGAAGGTATAATAGTAACATGGAAACATGTTTCTATTGAAATAACTATTAAAACCTCTAATTATGGCATGGTAATAGTTAAGCAGAAAACCAGGGACATAGTTTATTCATCAGGAAACAGAGTTTGAACCAAATGTCTGCTCTTTCTGGTTCTGAGTGATCTTTATTTATGATTTTTCTCTCCACTTTTTTTGTTGCTTTGTTTGTTTGTTTGTTTGTTTGTTTCTTTCTTTCCTATCTTTCCTTTCCTTTTCTTCCATCCTTCCTTCCTTTCTTCTTTTATTTTATCACTGTAGTTTTAAATCAGGATGAATTTCCTCTCTGTGAAATATTTTCAATATAATAAACTCTTTTTTCTCTTTTTTTATTGGATTTTTATTTATTTACATTTCAAATATTATCCCCTTTCCTGGTTTCCCTTCCACAAACCCCTACCCCATTTCCTGCCTCCCCTGCTTCTATGGGGTGCTCCCCAACTTACCAGCCCACTCCTGCCTCTGTGCCCTGGCATTTCCCTACACTAGGGCATCGAGCCTTCACAGGACCAAGGGCCTTTCCTCCCATTGATAATATAGTTCAAAATTAATTTTAGTAGTTGAAATGAATTATTTTTTAAATAACATATGGGCATTTCAAGGTCACACTTTTTTTATTCTAGCATATAAAAAGGTAACTTTCCTATGTATCCCACCATACAAGAATTGGCATCATAGAAGCCCATTGCCCACAACAGGTAAGGAAGAATGAAGAAAAAGGAGGTAGAGGAAGGAAAAATTCTATTTTTTCTCACTGAAAGACCAAAGGAAAAGAAAGCCAAGTAGGGATTTAAAAGAAATATACGACCAGAGAAATGGGATTTTATCTATCTCACAGGAGTGTCACTAGATCTAGAGAATCAACTCATCTATCTCCATCCCTGCCAGCAGTAAAAAGCCAGTCTCCCTAGCAGCAGCATAATCTGAAGAGAGGGACATAGCATGTATCTGCCAGAGTTATCAAACATGATCCAACCACAACAAAGTCAGTGGAAGACCCTGAGCAGATTAATCTATACTCTGCCCTGTAATAAGCATAATATAGACCAGCTCGCCTTATGTTAATCATAACAGCAGATTTATCTCCTGGTTCTCCAAACAACTTCAGAGTCACCAAGTCCCAGTGGTTTCTGACTGCGAATTCAAATGAACAGAGAAATTCAACCCTGGTACTTTTACTTTTCAAATATTGACAGAGCTACTAAAGCATCTGTGACTACTATTTCTTCATTCAGTGGTAGCAAGTAGAATTACTAGCTGCCTCCTCCCAGTGTCTCCACAGTAGAAATAAACTGAGAAGCCTGCTATTATCTGGTAGGCAAACATGGGTCAGAGACCCTCTCCATTTGGTGTTCAGTGCCCTCTTGCCTATGCTTTAACTGCAAGGAGTGGCTGAACAACTTCCAGTCCTCCAGGTAGTAAAGCTGTAGGCTCAGAAAGACTTTAAATTTGGTCAGAATGGGGAAGGTAAAGTGGGTGATTGGATAAATGAATGATGTGCTGCCAGGATCAACACCCTTGAGACACACAAGGTAGAGAAAGATATCCAATTCCAGCAGGCCCATCCATGACCTCTACATATGTGCTGTGGTATACATGAATGTGTCTTCTCTATCACACATACATACACACACATATATACACACACAAGCAAACAAATGCAATTCTTAAAAGGGAATGGAAGAAAAAAGCAAACAAGAATAGCTATAACTGAAGAAAAATGTTAGAATTTAATATTTTAGAGATAATAATAATAAATGCGGGCTACATTTATGTGCTTAGGAATATATGCATATAAATGTGTGTGTATCAACTATTAATGAAAAAGAGTACATGAATTTAAAGGATAGCAAAGAGGGGGTTTATAAGAGGGTTTGAAGGGATAAAAGGAAAAAGATAGGTATAAGCCTAAAATAATCTAAGTATAATCCTAAAAATAATGCATTATCTTAAAATATATAAAAAATGTTTAAATAAATTAAGCATTGTATTATAATAATACAAATGTCCAGGATACATTCTATAATTGTTGGATATAAAAATAAATAAAATAATGTCACAGTTTGAATGAGAAAAAACAAGTGACTAATAAACATATATAAAAATGATCTACTCATGAACTCCATTGGCTTGGGTAAAAAAAAAATCTTTATTTTTTTCATTCATGTGCATATGTGTGGGCCATCTTGAGTTTCTATGTGCCACATAGGTGCAGGTGCCAATGGAGGACAGAAGTGAGTATACAATTCCCTGGAACTGAAATTTCAGGCAGTTGTGAGTTGCCTAATGTGAGTTGGTAGTAACTGAATCAAGGTCCTTTGTGAGATCAGTAAGCTGTCTCAACTGCTGAGCCATGCTCTCAAGCTGTGCCCTCCCTCAGAGCAATATTCCTAAAACTTTTACAAAGACGGTTAAGGCAACAACTCTGTGATGTGTAAGCATGAAGACCTGAGAGGGAATCCCAAGAACTCATCTAACTGTATAGTATAGCCACATGAGTCAGTAATTCTAATATTTGGGGTGTCAGTCCACAGGCAGAACCCCAGTGTTCATTGGCTATCAAGTCTAGCTGATTTGTGAGTTTTAGGCTCAGTGATGAGACCTTGATCTTTGACCATGACATGAAGTGCACATATTTGCACACATACACACAAACATGAGCATACTTTATACATGCACTAAGTAAACATATAAATATCTTTTTAAAATAAATGTAATTTGTGTGTCATTGGAGACCCAAAGTGAGTAGAAGTGCATAAAACATAATGTGCATTTGTCTATGTATATTTGAATATATACAAGTATATATATATTCATATATATATATATATATATATATATGAATATATCTATATACACACTTTTCAGCAGAAGCTCACTGTAGTAAAATTGACAAAGCCTTGAGCTAAGGAATGCAGTCATCCTGTAGAAGCTTGTGATGGATTTATGTGATAGCCTTCAAATAAACAGGGGCTTCAAACTCTGGCCTATGAAGAACATGGATGAGCAGGAGACAGATTTCCCCTAGATCTCCCAAACAGATACACAGTCTTACAGACACCTGGAATTTAGTCCATTGAGAACCATGTTACCTTTCAGATGCAGAAACTACAAAAAAGAAAAAAAAACCAATGTTGTTTCATATGAAGATACTATATTTATTTGCTGCATTTGTTAATTAGATGGAACTAATCTACTCAGGAAACAAAAAAAATGATAGAGCTGAAAGAAGAACAGGACAAATTCATAGTCATAGTTTAAAATTCACAACATACGACTGGCAGCATAGACAGATAATTGGCAAAAAATAGAATAAATGAATATGCTAGTCTATTAGAGAATCTAAGTGACAGTTATGAATAGTCTAGTGGACAATAATAGACTACTTGACCTCTCCTAACAATACTCTCAAAAAACTGTCCCAAAAATTCATTGGAAGAAACTAAGTCCCTAATTTTAAATAACATGAATTCAGGTTTTTATTATGGGAAAAATATCTGTAATGAATGGGGGAAAACATATATATTCCTCTTTTTAAGTTGAAGTACATGTATGTGTTACATCCTCTTACATAGCCCTTGAATGGAGTTGACATGACTGACCAAGGGTGCAGTTTTTTCCAGTAGTGGGATGAACAATGGCTGTATACAAATCTTCTAGAGCAGGCTCTGAGCTCTCAAACAAGAGCTTATTCGTCCTGTGGGGTCCTTGGAAGGCTTTCCATCCCTCCCTGGGTATTGCTTTTGGATGATTTTCTTGGAAAATATTCACATTGATCTTTGGTTTATTGCATTGCTTCTCAAAGGAGCCAAAGTTAAAAACGGACCTTCAGCTCAAGTAACATCTAATGTGTCACATGTGGAGGCAGAGAGATAAGGTTTTGCCTGAGCTGCCGAGAAGGAATGACCCTGCCAAGGAGTGTCCCAATACTTCTGCTGAAAGTAGCAACAACTCCATATAATAGTCAAATCGTTTATACGTCCAAAGGTTTTCATATACATTGTGACATGGGATTCTCAGAGCAAAGCTCTGTGATTTTCTCTAGTATTCTCAAATCGAAAAAAAAAAGGCTCTAAACTACATGATTTTCTACAGTAGTTCACCAGCAGGTGTTGTAGATAACACTGGAACTTCAAACTTCATTTTTAATATGAAAGAAAATGTTAATTATAAAATTCACTGCCCCCCCAATGTAACATGACATTTTATATACCAGTGCATTTAATCTTTAAATTTACATGCTTTTCATTATTGTGTCTATGTGTATTTGTACTTAACCCAAAAATCGCCATTATAGTCTTGAACTAAATATTTAAGTTTTTTTTCCCTACAAAAAAATCTGATCAACCCTAACTTACAGAGCCATGTGTTTCCATGCCATCAGACAGGAACCTCTCATGAAAACAAGAATGGCTTGATGTCACTGTGCAGGAGGCACAACACAGTTCATGTACCAAGGGTCAGTGCCTCTATAGGAACAAAAGTCAAAATTTCCTGACTGTTACCTAGCACAAGGAAACCATTGAGGTCCAGGCCAACAATGTGTGCGATGCTGTGTATGTTTCTGCAATTGTGTGTCTAAGTTTGTATGTCTATTTATGTATGTATACATACACTCAAATACTAAAGAATGAATCTTGTATACTACACAGCATTTTTTCCAGTTTTCATTTTGTTCATATTGATTCAAAGACATAATTTGAAAAATGAAAAACAAAGAATCTGATCAAATTGTCGCATACCATTCATAATTTGATTGCTATTCCTGAAGTGGCAAACTACAATTCATTTCATTATCCACCAGCTATTTCTCTTCAGCTTTGGTGTATCCTACACACTGGTTGATAAACACTAAAGTGTCTAAGCTATCAGACTCTGAAAATTAGTCAATGTTGTTGATAATTTAATTCTTTTCAAATAGAAGATAAGGCTTGTAGAGGGCTGCTTCTTACAAGCTCTTTCAGAGGACATTGAAAGTTACCATCTTTCAATCCAGTAACTATTAAGAGGACTCAACTATTGGAAAATATTTCCACTAGTTAGACAACACTGACCTTACTCATAATAAATACTTAGATTGAGCTTATGGATAAAAGTATTGTCCGGATTTGTTTTCTTTAGCATTGGATTCATGTACAAAAAAAGATGTTTTTTCTCTGTTTTTTTTCTGTAGTTTAAAAGCATAAGTTTTATTCCCAAGTTCTGTTTTCTGTTCCTCTCTAATGGAATTTTGCTATAATGTGGTAGCTCTACTTTTGATTCACCAGAAATATATTGCTCAAAAATATATTTCTAACATTTTAAATTCTCCATTTCTTGTATCAATACATTTTATACATATAGCACTCTTCAATACAAGAATCAAACTCAGGCATAGTTTATTGATGGAGCTTTTACAGTATTCATAATTTCATGTCAGCAGTCATATACATTTGTAAACATCTATGTTTTTGTCTTGGTATTTCTTCACAAATTTGTATGTGTACACATACATGCATAGCCACACACATGCACAGACTGATAATATAAGTTCATTACTTGCTTTTGAGAATTATCTACTAGTCTCTCAAGATGGGACATAACTATTCACCTCTTTATTCATGTATATGCCTTACAACCCCTGTTCCCACAGTAAGGCTTCATTTTTAAGTCATTTAGACCAATCTACGTCTGTTTTGTTAATGTTATTTACAAATGAGCCATGTAGCAAGCTACAACTTTTTCCGATCTTGCATAAATTTGTTCTTCTTAGAGTCAATGGATGTTTTGTTTACTTCTGTTTTCTTCGTTGCCTGTGTTATTATGACTAATTCACCCCAAAATGGTTCCCCAGTGTTCAGATACATCCAGTTTTCTATCAACTGCATAATCTTGGAAATCTTTTCTTCCAGAGCTTAAGACTGTCTTGCTTAAGACTGGTTCCATTATTCACAAGCCTGTTGCCCATTTCCTTCCTTCTTTTTCTTTCTTTTCTTTATTTCTTCATTCCTTCTCTTTCTTTCTTTCTTTCTTTCTTTCTTTCTTTCTTTCTTTCTTCCTTCCTTCCTTCCTTCCTTCCTTCCTTTCTTTCTTTCTTTCTTTCTTTCTTTTTTCTCCTTCTCTCTCTCACACACACTCTCTTTCTTCTTCATCTCTGAATGTATTCTCTTTATTCCTGTAATTGGTATAGGCTACAATGATAGCTTCAAGGATAAGAATTCTTGCTCCTCCAGTAGCTGTCCAATATGGTAAGCACTGGATAGAAACCCTATTTCTTTGTGGTGACTTACTGTTCCTAAAAACTCACTATACATTGATACCTTGTGTCACTGTATATCAAATCTCCTCAAATGGAGCACTTTGACTACTTGACACTACTAGTTTAAGGATAGCACCATCACATCTACACACAGCATGTACCATGAAGTTACACATAGAAGCAATAGGATACTGAGGTATATAATTTGACTGGATGAAGCCAGAAAAAGGAGCAATGCTTTAGTAGTTCTGACATCCTGACAAAGTTACCCTCTAAGGGATTCCCTGTATGACAGTGGAATCTCATTTACAAATTCTTTGTCTTCATCTTTCTTATTTTATTCTTTCCCTAGTATGTATCCTACAGTAGATTTTTGTGAAAGAATGATTGAGAAGTCAATGTTGATGACAATTACTCTAGAAATATGTCTGTCTCCTACTTGTACAGATTGCTGGTATCTTGAGTACATAATTCTAGGTCAGAAAATAATTTATCCATAAATTTTGAACAACTAACAGGAAATGGTTTGATGCTTTTGCTCAGTTTCTGAAGACTGAGTCAGTTCTACTCACAATCTCTGTTCCACCTGAAATATTCCCTCTCTAGAAATCTTAGAACTGACTTTTGGCCATTTTTAATATGCAATGATATAATATGGATCCACATCCATTTATTTTTATAATATGCATATGGTAACTTTCATTCATACATTATTTTTTTCCATTGTTTGGTGACATTTTAATTATTTCTTTATAATTTTTGGCTTTATTTTATGCTTTTATAGCTACAATTTCAGATACTGGTCCTCCTAAGATGATCAACCAAGAGTCTTAATTCTCTCTTATGTTCCCTGTCCTTTAAAATCTAGAGTTTTTGTATGATTGTATCTTATTGTATGTATTTTAATTTCATGATCCTTTTCTCAAGTCATAGCATCTCTTTCATACATTCATACATTATCAGTGTAAATTCTTCTATTCTATTCTTTTTGTGATATATGTGTATGTAAACATATATGTGTGTATATACATATATATGGATGGATGGATTATATATATATATGTATGTATGTATGTATATATATATATATATGTGTGTGTGTGTGTGTGTGTGTGTGTGTGTGTGTGTGTGTGTGTGTGTGTGTGTGTTTGTGTGTGTGTTTGTGTGTGTGGCATGTGTGCATATAATCTATATAATCTGCTCCATACATATCTGTTCTTTTGGTGGTACAACCCTATAATATCAGATCTGAGAAGGCTGAGGAAGGAGGATGAAGAAGTCAAAGCCATCCTTATCTACTTAGCATTTTGAGGCCACCCTTGGGTCAAGGAGACCCTGTCTGAAAACTAAAACAGAACACAAGGAACACCTTGTTTGTCTTTTTAAAAGGAGTTTTCTGAGAGCTACCTGGAACTGATTATCATGCTTAGCAACTTTAATCTTCACTTACTGTTCTAGTTTCTTCCTAAAAACTCACTATACATTGATACCTGTATCAATGTAATTACCTGATGTAATGTGACTGGGATATTTCACTGAAGAAATTTAAGACAGGGTTTTTTATTGGCAATTCCTTAAAATTTGCAAAGAAAAATCTTAAAGTCTGAAAAATATAATTCAGAGTCCTAGATTTCTGAGAAGTGTATCTGAGAATAGTGCAGCGGGTCATTCAGTATGCAAACTGCTTATACTTCCCAGTTTGCAGTTCGGGTTTCCTCCTAAAAGATGCCTGATTCTCTAATCCGTAGAATGGAATCTACCTCTTTAGAGATTAAAGTTCCATTGTCTCGAGGAGGGATGTGGGCTACTTCAGCATTTAGAAGAAAGGAAAATTTTGATGATTGAATAGGATCTTAAGTTAAAATTGACTTTAACCTCCTGCTTTCAACAGTGGTTCCCACATACCTTCTCTAGTAGCTGGTGCTGATGATTTCTGAGCCTCTTGGGGAGATCTGTGGTGCAGATTAGATGGTTATGTAATTCCCTGGGGAACTGACTTAGAACTCTTGCTTCCTCATGTAGTCTGTATGTTCACACTCTTCCTCTATTTCCATCTTTCAAAACTTCTATAACTTTTCCATTTCTCAGTTTCTCCTCGACGTTATAATTTTATGCATAGAAAAAGAAATCTCATATTGTCAATTCAGTGGAATTTATGAAGAGGGAAAACGGGTGGCCAATTCTTGATTATGAAGCCAGAAATATTTCATATAACTCTAATTACTCAAAAGATTGTCTTCTGAAAGCATGATTGAGTGAGTAATATTCATATTTTCCTTGTTATGACTAGTTCTGGATAAAAATAAATTAACCTTATTTCCATGTTTCATAATCTAAGTAGCAAATCCATTTCATACACGTTTGTGGCTGATTCTTTTTTCTGATTTTAGAACACATTTTAGCACACTCTACTTGCTCTCACAGGCTGAGCGTTGTCTGTCATTCTCTGCCTTTTCTACTCACCTTTGGAAGCAAAGGAATCGTTTAAGACTCATTATGAAAGCTACATACCAACAATTGTTGTTATTGTTGTTGCTAAAATTATTTAATGAGATATATTTTGAAAATCAATTCCAATTTCCACAGCCCCCCTCTTCTAGCCTATGACAGACAAAATTGTCTCTAAAAACTAGACATTACTTGGGCTAATGATTTAGCATGGAACATGGTCATTTTTTCCTGGTTTTCCAATAAGACCCTCACAGACACATACACCCATTATCCATAAGCCTTTCATGTACATTTCTTCACCTTTAAATTTCATGAAGGCTACTGTTTCAGTATCTCAAGATAGCTTTTTTTACACAGGGTTTTAGCAACCTTGGTAACACACCCTTAGCATATGAAAGATTTTAAAAGAGGACTTTGTAAAACTGTCAGGAATATAAGAACTAGGTGGTGTCATTTCTAACTATGTGCAATCTCATGTGTATAATGTATATATTTTTAGTATTTCCTCCTTAGACAATCTTCTATGAAGTTGAGATGAATTAGAAAATAATCTTCTACACTGTTCTTCGTGATACTAAGAGTAAATGTTACTTGTACAAACTTAAATACACAGAATTGCCTTTTCCCACATATAGATTTACTCAGGAGGACATTGTACTTTTACTACATTTCAAGTTTCAGTATATCCAATAAATAAATATCAGTCACATAATCATCATTGAGTTATAGCTAACACAAATAGTCTTATACTTTTACAATGATTCCCAGATGCTAAAACTCATCATCTGTAGCAAGTAAAGCAATCAGAATGGACCAGAATACAGACTGATGGCTACATGATAGAATAACCTACATGTTTCGATTTAGATAGTAACAAGAAAGATCAATTACAACTGTGGAAAGAATTATGAGCTATAGTAACTCTATGTTTGTGAGAAATATGTTCACATGGCACTCCTGGGGATGATAATTCAATTATTTCTAAGTGAAGTTTGTACTGGTTTTAAACTGTTTTATTTTATATTCTAGGTTGTTTGCCTCTTACAGATTGATTGTGTGATTTTTGGCTTTCCTTGTGATCACTCAGAAACATTCACACAGTGGTGTGAACTTATTGGAACATTCCTCTCCTAATCTCACTGGAAAAGTATAAAGTTTTAAATGACCTATTTATGGTTCTCAAAAAATTTGATTTAGGGTGGGAAATATTGGACTAAGCTACTTTTTTGTAGTCAAAAGCACATACCAAAAAGAAGATAGTCTCAAAAAAAATTAGAAACATAGGGTCCAAAAATGAAATGGAATCCAAATGTTTGCAGACACAGAAGACAGGATTCTCTCCCATCACAATTTTACCAAGAAGAACCTCTTAATGGACAATATTTTAAAAAGAGCTAAGACTCATTCCAATACATGGCCTCTATAATGGAACTAAAGCACAGCAAAAATCAAGAGGGTATTGAAAGGCGGACCAGTGTTCTCCTCGGCAAATAGGACTTCCCTCAACTCCAGCTGTTTGATATCATTGACTTCGAAGACTGTCATCAGAATCTGACAAGAATCTTTTCATGTTAAGGTTTTAAATTCTTTCCTTTTAGCTTTTCCATCAGAGACATCCAAGAACAATACACATACTGATTACCCTATAAGCCACGGGGCCAAATGTACTTAGCGCTCTATTTCAGGTAATAGGCTGCTCAAGTCTTTACTCTGCCTTTGGTTTCTGATTGGGTATATTTGCCCAATTAGAAGAATTGACAAAAATATTTTTAGTGTTTATTATGCAAGGAAATACTAGATTTCTTAATAAATAATAGAACACCACAGACGTATGATATGTCAGTTTTCTTGCCATGGTAATTTTTCTTGCTTCTACAATAGAACCTGTGTTGGTATTTCTGTCATTGTTTGGCTCAGTTAATGCAGCTGTTTGGTACAACTGAATAATAAGGATCAGGGCCAGCTAATTTTGCTCAGAGCAAATGTCAGTGGTGTGCTAAACTCTCCTTCATAAGGCAATTGCCAACAAATAATGTTATTTATCTCTCATAAAAGATTAGGGAGAGAGGGACCGGGTAATGAGGAAAGACAGACAAGGCTGCATATGAGTCAATTTTTGGAAATGTCTGAATAAATACTAATCAAGCTAATGGCAAGTTGAAGGAAACACCCTAACGACTCTGGATCAGTAATGTCTTAGAACAAACATAAGTCGAGTCTTAAATTTCAGTGTCTTAAGACTGCTCCTCTAAACCCACAGACAAATACTCACATTGTTTTAATCACTCATGGAATAGCATCATGAATCAATGAATACATGGGAGTTAGGAGTGGATTAAAAAAGAGGCAATCCCGCTTCATTAAAGATCTCAACACTCGACACAGGCCCCTCACAAGATCCCTTGTTAGCAGAGTCAGGACACTTAGCAGTCTCCGGACACTTTATAGCCATAGGCTTTCATATTTGGCAGTGCGGCTTAGGAAAGACACTTTTAACATCAGTTTCTGTCATAACTTTAAGGATCCCAAAGCGGTCAGTGAATCTTACTGCTACATCAGAAACACTAATCTTAGTGTCTTTGTTCACTTATATATGAGTTAGAAATGGTATTAGGCTCCATTGCTCATCATTGATGTTAAACAAAACAATGTATAAGATAGTATTTATTCACTTAAAACATAAAGTAAATGATAAGATCACTTATAAATGGCCCGTTCCTGTATCATTCATATGAGTATATATTAGAACTCCAATACCTACAGAATATATTGATATGTCTTCAAAAGTCAAATTGCCCAAATAACATCATAATTTTTATGCCATTGACTTCTATATCTGGGAAGTTGTAAGAAAATAATAGTGTTCAAACAAACTTTATTCACAAATGGGTTCATTGTAGTACTATTATACTATCCACACAAATGATCTGAGGCCTAATGGCTAGTAACAACAGCGCACATATGTGAGAGATATCTGAAATGTTAAATGAAGTGAACTTGGGAAATACACATACAATGACAAAACACAAACATTTAAATATTTTGTGAGCCTGATTACAGCACATATATGTTTATATATATTCACTCATATGTAAAATCACACCAAAAATAAGAAAATACAACTTAAATTATTGGCTACTGAATATTTTTAATATTACACACTTATGTATGTATACATAATGCATGCATATATATATACATACATACATAGCTCCTTATAATATTTTAACTCCATCTTAGCTATCAAATAACACAATAATGATATGGTTAGGCTATTATCTTTTATTGATTTCTAATAAATTCAGAGATCTAGAAATTTATCATAGTGATAGGCATAATTCAAGAATGATTCTCTTTTTCTCTGACATTGGCACATTCCTGTGATTATGTTACAGTACATAAAATAAAAATGCTTAAAAATGTCACCAAGGGTGCCTGTCAGTGGTGTTCAGGGACAGATTTGTGTAGGTGGCTCTAAAAGAATCAAAAGAAGTTAGTATCTCAATGGTTTTCAGAAAAAGAAGTCAGAGAGATTCAAACACCATGGGTTTGAGGACACATAGAAATGATTGGAATGAACTCTAGTGACAAAGCACAACTGGGATCAATAACCATCACAAAGATACAAAGAGGTCTGGGAATGTAGCGCACGTGATAAAGTGGTTGTCTAACATGTACAAGGCACTGGATTTATCCTTAGCAACTGATAAACTGGTAGGGTTGGCACACATTGACTGGCATTCCATCACTCTGGAGGGGAAGTCAGGAGGTTCAGGAATCCAACATCGTTCTCAGCTATACAGCAGTTAATGCCAGCCTGGCCTCTATAAGATACTGTCTCAAAAGAAAAGTAAAGACACTAAGAGTCGACTTTTAAAAGTGCAGCTGAAATAAAATGCCATCTGGAATCTGTTAGATGACTTCTGTGTGGGAAAGAATGAGTCTACAGGATTGTGGCAAACTGAAGGTCACTGGGTGAAATAGGGAAGGCTAACTGTTCCTCTGACTACATTTGTAACAACCAACACAGACACTTCTATGGTGCAGGGAGATGTCTTGCCCCAGAAAGGAGTTCCTTGGCAGATACCAAACAGGTATCCTACAACTCAGCTTAGTTCTGACGTTAACTGTAGTTAAGAGAGTCTTGTTCCCACAATACTGGTTCCAATTCAGGCGTGAATCACAAACCACAGATTCTCAAGTAGATTATCTTATAAACAAGAGGTTCCCATGTTCCCAATTATCTTTACAACTGCTGTTTTCTCTTCCTTTGCATGGATTCCCAATGATGGAATTGTTGGGTCACACAATAATTGTACATTTTAATGTTGACCCTCATTAGCACATGCTAACAGACAACACCTTACTGCTGTTTTAATTTTTTACCTCTCTGATAATCAATGATATTAAATACCTTAAAGAACTGTGGTAGATAATTTTAAGTCTTCTTAAGAAAACATGTCTACTCAGTTTCTCTGTAAAATTTGAGAAGAATGATTTACTTTTTGGTAATAAATTGTTCAAGTTCCATATGAATTACAAAAATTATTCCCTTATTGAATATAGGAATTTATAAAAATGTGCTCCCAATCCATACTCTGCCTTTTAATTTGGGTAATTTTTGTTCTTTCTCTGTGTAGATCCTTCAATGTGATCTTTTCTACTCTGTGATTGTAATTCTGTTGCCTGAGCTCTTGGTACAATTTCCAAAACAAAAACCCTTGTCCAAGTCAATGCATGAGAACTTGCATTCTGTTTGCTCCCATGAATTGTATGGTGTCATATCCTCTTTGTGTAAATGTTGAATATATATCAATGTGGTTGTTATGAATGGTATATAATGAGGGTTTTGACTGACTCCTTTACATGTGATTATTTAGTTTCTCCAACTTCATTCTTGGAAGATGTTTTCTCTCATTGTGTATCTTATTACAAATTAGCTGACCATATATATTCTTGAGTTTATGGATTTTCTACTATATGCAACTAGTCTTGGTATGTTTTCTTTTTCCTTCTTGGAAATTCTTTTAAAGTCTAATATAAAGGATTGGAATGAGCTTGAGAGGAAGACAACAAGGTTGGTTCTGATGACTTGCGGGTAAAGAAAGTTCTACTTCAGTGATGTTCCAGCATGTAACCTTACTAACACATGACTTGTTTACCAATCTGCAGTTTTCTGAACACTATAGTTTAGGATTTTTTTTCATGGAGGTGTCATCATGTAAGTATAACAAATTATTAAATCAATCTCCAGACCTTGTCACCCTCCTGATTTTAAGCTTATAGTCATAAGATATTGTAAGGCCTGTGAGCCTCTATCTAGAAACCCACCAAGCATTATCTCATCACAATGCAAGCTCCTTCTATTGCCCAGGAAAAACAAAGCCCTAGAGTCCTTGGGTCAAGAACAGGAGATTAAAGCAAATAACACACATTTCTCAATTGAAATCACACTATCACAATGGGCTTCCCTAAAAGGAAGGAATACCAAAGTATGGGTACTCTGGTCCTTGTTAGAAGGGGTAACAAAATACCCATAGGAGGAGATACAGAGACAACCTGGATCAGAGACTGAAGGAAAGACCATCCAGAGACTGCCCCACCTGGGGTTCCATCCCATATACAGTCACCAGACCCAGACACTATTGTAGATGACAACAAGTGCTTGCTGACAGGAGCCTGAAATAGCTGTCTCTGAGAGGCTCTCCCAGTACCTGGCAAATACAGAGATGGATACTCTCAGCCAACCATTGGACTGAGCACAGGTCCCCAATGGAGGAGCTAGAGAAAGGACCAAAGTTGCTGAAGGAGCTTGCAGCCCCATAGGAGGAACGACAATATGAACCAACCAGTACCCACAGAGTTCCCAGGGACTAAACCACCAAACAAATAATACACTTGGAGTGACAAATGTCTCCAGATGCATATGTAGCAGAGGATGGCCTTGTTGGACATCAAAGGGAGAAGAGGCTCTTGGCCCTGAGGAGGCTCAATGCCTTTGGATAAAGAGATGCGAGAATTTGTATATTCTGTCTCATGTGTCATCTCCTTGTGGCCATGATGATGATTGTGTCCAATATACAGATGGCCCACATGATGATTCCTAAACTGGAAAATGTACCTTAGCTGTTTCCAAGCAAAAATATACCCAAAAGCCATTTGACTTGACACTCCTTGCATACTATATACTCATCACATGTGGTCGGTGCGACTGGACATAGCTCAACAATACTTCTTGCTCTCCCAGCAGCCCAGAGTTTAGTTCCTTTCAACATCATCTGGTGTTTGCAACCATGTGTAACTCCAACTCCAGAGGACTAGTAGCTCCTTTTGTCTGCTGTAGGTAACACACACACACACACACACACACACACACACACATTGTACACACACACAAACACATAACCAAAATAGAAATACATATTTAAACATGGTCTTTGCATATTTTTGAGAATGCAAAAACAAAAACAAAAACAAAAACAAAAAACAGCTGTTTGAGGAAGGTCAGAAAGAGAATCATGTGGTAGATGATAGAAGTTGGCATAATTAGGATCCAGGAACTCACAGGCCTTTAGTCACACAGAAAAGGAGATTTCTATCCTTTCAACTAAAAATGGAGAGTGCCCACAGTGGGAAACTGTCTATTGAATAAAAGTCTAAGCAGACGCTGAACACTGCCCAAGGTTTGCACCATTAGCACCACCACCTCATTTCATTATTTGTCATCTACTGAGAACTCCAAAACTACAGCTTTGCAGCTGGTCCTCTTCACCACTATACCCCTGGGTGTGAAAAAAGAATTTGAAGTTATAGTTTTGAAATGTGTGCAAAATTCCTGTTGTAAAATAATATTATTTCCAGAAGTCTCAAATTGTTATAATTTGGCTTTCAACTCAAAGGGAAAGGAGGGAATTGAGAAACCAAGATCCTATGGAAGCAAACTCTCTAGCTAGGTTCCAGATGTCTCACAATGGAAAGCAAGAGATGCCTTTTATACACTGAATAAAAGCCTGCCTGACACTGGCCACTTTAAGTCACATAGGATGAATGAAGAAAGAAATACTTCCAAAATAATATGTTTAATCAAACTTTGTTGGGCAAAAAATTCCCCTGAGTCCTTCTAAATCAACAGAACTACAAAGCACTGTGATTAAATATCTCTTGCATATTTTATGGTTTTATAAAAACAGTGCCACAGATAGATGGACAGATGGCACTGTGGTATTTGCTGTACTTCCAAAGGACAGAAGTGTGGTTGCACGAACTCATATGAGGTGGCCCTCAGGTGCCCCACAACTCTCTCTCTCTCTCTCTCTCTCTCTCTCTCTCTCTCTCTCTCTCTCTCTCTCTCTCTCTCATTCCCACATCTCATTGTAGTTATCTAGAAATACATTTTATTCCAGGTACCCCATTCCTGGTAGAATTTAAAAAACACCAAAAAGCATATGACAGTTTGAAGAGATGTCTTAGTGGCTAAGAACACTGGATGTACTATAAGAAGACCAGAGTTCAGTTCCCAGTACCTACATGACATCTCACAACTATCTGTAACTTCAATTTCAGGATATCTGATAACCTTACACAGACATGAATGCAGGCAAAACACCAATGCATATAAAATACGAATGAGTTACTTTTTAAAAGATGCCTATAAGAACTTCTACAATTAAATAGCTCACAGTATAATTACAACTCTTTTATGAGCCTGGTTTCCTTTCAGTAATGAAAAAGTTGTATTGATATTAATATAGGTATTAATTCATTAACTTTAAGTTATTTGTAGCAAAGACATCAATGGCATATTCCCAGTTTCTTTGATACAAACCACAGATTCAGAAGCACATGCCTAGAATGGGAGGGAACTCAGAGATGGGTGGTAGAGCTCCCATGTGGAGACTCCTTTACCCTACCCATTTCTTTTACAATGGTGGGCTCATTTCATGATCCATCTCTCTCCCTTCATGCACTTTATCTTCAGAACACATGGCCCCACATCATGGCCTCTCAACACATTTGTGTCTGCTCTGCCACCATGTTTTTGTGTCCTGATTACATGGTGTATGTTTGAGGAAAAATTTAATCTAAACTACATGGTAATTAATGGCTATGGTGGTAAGTGAGGGGATAAAAAGAATAAATAAGCAGATGATCTGGAAAAATTATGGGGAAACAAGATCTATATGGAAGAAGAATAAAAGCATGCTGAGGTAGATAGATGAACAACTAAAGAAAAATGCTGCTTTGGGAAATAGTCTGATGTTATTCATAATAAGAGCTTTGTAATTTTGGATTTCATAGACACTATTAAAAGAACTTAGGATCCCTTAAGCTATATTCTATACTCCACATTTAATATGTTCAACAGCTTCCAGGTTGAAGCAACTTCAGTTTTTCCTTTTGCACAATAGTTCTAATATGCCTCAACATCAGAAACTAAGCTTATGATTTGTAATTCTTAATTTAAGTAACACTTGTATGATTAAAATTATACACATAAAATGTCTTTGATCACTGCTATAATTATACCATATTGGGGGGAACACACCTACGCATGTACATGTATGCACATATGAAGACCAGTGGTCCCTGTCAAGGGTCTTCCTCTATTGTCATTCATCATATCTTTCGAGACAGTATCTCTCACTGGACCTGGAGTTTGCTAGCTATCTACACTGGTGGTCCAGCAAACCGATTTCATCCTATCCATGTTATCTTTCTCCCATTGCTTCCCAGAACTGAGATGACAGGCATGCTTTGCCCTATCTATCTTTCAAAATTCACATCCTCACGCTTGAGCCCTGAACCATCTTCTCGGGACCAGTAATGTATCAGAACTGGCATGCCAGCCTCTGTCGGAGCTGAAGATATTGACAAAGTGAAGTAATCATTAGCAATCCTCAGAAGAAGCTGTAGTGGTTTTGTTCCTCCAATAAGACCAACAAAGCTCTTGTTATGCGTGTGGGTTAGCCTTTCTTTAGGAAATGATGCCATATTATACTTCAGTGACCTGACTTGTGAAATTTGTTTCATGAGACTGTAAACAGAGCTAGATTGAAAAAAATGGCAGGAATTACTGGTGTGTCTCTAAGCACAAGACATAGAACAGATCATATTCCATTGATAGTACAGTGTTTCAGAACCTACTCTAATTGCAAAGTCTGCTGATGTACATATCATTTATAAGATGAAAGTCATCACAGTGTCTGACATATCTAATCTTAATTTGAAATATGTATTTGTATATTAACACACAGTTTACATGCCAGATATTTCACCCTTTAAAAGACTGTGGTTTTCTTATAGTGATTTATTTATTTTTAGCTATACTATTTCTTGTTTTGGTAATTCTCTCCTAAGTTCCAAAGCTGAACCTTTTATTGGGTTGTTTGTTGACCTGTATTTAGTAATTTATTTTAGATATTCATTTGTTGTGAGCATATTGAGAATATGCTCACAAGGATGTATATCCCTCATCACTGTGCATTTGCAGAACATAGTTACCACACCAAATAGAAACCCAGTAATATTAGTAATCACTCCCCAGCTTTTTTGTCTCATGAGACTCTGTCAATTATTAATTTCTTTGTGATACCAGCAACTTTCTTTATATTTCATATATAAAGCTCTTTTGCTTACATTTTTTCCATAACACACACACACACACACACACACACACACACACACACACAGAGAGAGAGAGAGAGACATATACATATATTTTTTAAATTTCACCCATGACGTAGCAAGTATCAGTGTTTCAAGTTTGTTGGTGTGGCTGTATTATATTCTATTAAGAGTGTAGAATGATTATTTATTCATTACTTGAAGGGCATCTGGGCTGTTCCCACTTTTTGGCTATTATGAATAATTCATCTATGAGCACTCATGCACAGCTTTACATGGACACATGTTTTGAATTCTCTTGGGCATGAACGTAGGCGTGGAACTGCTGAGTGGGATGGAAACTCACTAAATTTACTAAATGGTTTAACATTTAGAGAGACTAACACACGGCCTTCCAAAGTGACTGCGCCATTTTACATTCCCACCAGCCCTTCATGAGGATTTCAAGTCCTCTGCATTATTGTCAACACATGTATCTCATTTAATTTTTATTTAATTTTTGTACAACCCAATGAGATAGATATGATCTTGGTTATTAGAGAACTTATTAGGAGACTGAAGCTCAAATAAGTTAAGAAACTTGACCAAAATGTCACAATTTCATTTGGGTGGGTTAGAGCCAAGATTCAAGATATGACTACAGCCTGGTGTCTATGACTTAGGCGTTTAGAGCTATTTCACAAATGCTTTTGTAGGACAGTTAGTTTACATCTGTGTATCCTGGGTGGAATCCCTATTAATCCTGTACTTTCCTAGTATAAGTGTCTGGCTTGGCAGTAACCTTGCCTGATGGGTGTTTTCGGAGTTGTCCTCAACTTAAAATGACATGAAATTCCTATTGACTTGGGCAATATTAATAATGAAATTTCCTTTCTCCTGTAAAAAAGAGTTTAGGAAGAGTAGGGGTCATTTAAAAGTTGTTTCTATGGCATGTAAACACCACATGATAATGAAAGAGCACTCTATGAATACAAATTGTCCTCTGGACTTGCCAAGTGCTTAGTGTGTTTTATCTCATTTAATCTCCTAACCCTCACAAGACCAACACCAACATGATTTCCATGAGTAATCTGAAGTATTACTAATGAATCAGTAATTTTTCCAAGATCATAAATGACAAAGACAGATTGGACATCTCGACATCTGTCTCCTAATGTCACTGTTACTACCACTTGCCTAATTTTTGATAAAACCCAAATTTGGGGTGGTTACATTTTATTAGTGTATCAGAATATAGACAAAGTTGGGCTAATCTGAAAATAAACGAAGAAGCCATTTGTCTGATATGATAATGAATACTTCTTTTCTATTTTTTAAAAAAATTTTCTTAGTAATGGTACAAAGTTTCTAGAAAGGGACACATACACATATCTATATGTATATGCACAATGATATAGTGTGCGACTGTGTATTGCTCACATGCATGTGCGTGTGACAGGAAATAGAAATTTATGTTTATGGAGATAAAATTATTTACATAGACATAAACGTAAATGTCTACACTAGAATATATATGTGCACACGTATCAGTGTCTGTTCTTCCCTGATGCCATTGTGAAAGTGACCCTTTTCTCAAAATCTTCTCCTAGCTCTAGAGAATGCTATGTTGTATAGACATAAAGCCATTTCCTCTTCCCATTAAGTCCTTTATTTTTTTTCCAGCACCCTGAATGAATGATGAACTTTGATATAGACAAAGATACTACTTTTGGATTTGCTATCCAAGATCTGTACCTGGAACAGTAATTTGTATGAAGAATCCAAATTCTGTGATTGCTTAATAAAAATTATAAGTCTGTTTCATGGTGCGCTGAGCAGGTCTAAGGACAGACAATATATTTCACATGCAAGTAATATAACCAGGACCTATCACTTAATGACAAGTAGCAAGGAGGGGACAACTGAATTCTAAGATTATGAGGCAGCCTTCAGGCTACATAGAGCTGCTTGGTGTTAGGAGGATGCTAACCTGCCTGTGGTCCTTTGCAATGCAGTGCAAAACCTGAAAATGCAGCCCCAAATGGTTATGTGCTCCCTGATTCTATCCTCCCTGGGGTAAAAGCATTGTAGGAAACGTAGCTCTGTGAGGGAACTGGAACAAAACTCAGGCTCATTCAGAAAGTCTTCTGTTATTTCTGGATACTAGTTTATAGTTTTTTATTATTATTATTATTATTATTATTATTATTATTATATCATCATCACTATCAATTATTTTATTTATTTACATCCTAAATGTTGCCCCCCTCCCAGTCCCTCCTTCCAGTGTTCTTCTCCCATCCCCACTCTCCTTCCACATTTTTGGGCATTTTGGCTAAGATCACCCACATTGAGTCCTGGGAGCTTCCCCAATCCCAGGTCTCTGAGACTTTCTAGAGGTTCCGCCACTCCCTACCCCTGCAGCTGCATATTTCTGTTCATTCTTCTGGCCCTCTGAGCTTTTCTCCTGTCTTGTCCCCATACCTGATCTTGCCCCCCTTTTCCATTCCCTCTTTCCCTCACCCATCCAGGTCCCTTCTTCTCATGATTATTTTGTTCCCCCTTTTAAGTGGGATTGAAACAACCTCACTTGGGCCTTCCTTCTTGTTTAACTTCTTACAGTCTGCAGTTGTTATTGAGAACTACAAGCAACAACATGGGGAAGGGGCAAGAGGCAGCTGCACATTAAATCATAAGTCCTGATACTTGTGACCCTCCCCCCAAAATATTATCAAGGAGTAGATATAAGTGAGTTTTAGAATCAACTGTGAGCCAGGCAGTGGGGGCACATGCCTTTAATCCCAGCACTTGGGAGGCAGAGGCAAGTGGATTTCTGAGTTCAAGACCAGCATGGTCTCCAGAGTGAGATCCAGAACACCCAGGGCTACACAGAAAAATCCTGTCTCACAAAAACAAAACAAACAAAACAAAACAAAAAAAGCAAAAACAAAAAAAACCCAACAAAACAAAACAAAACAAAAAACAAAACAAAACAAAAAGAATCAACTGTGAAATGGGTACCATGTCTCAGTCAACAGAATTGTTAAAAGAAAACAGGGCAGAGTTTTAGAATACCAGATGGGAGGTTATCAGAGAATGTTAGCACGATTACTTTGCCTACCTGCAAATCCACTGCAATGTCTAGTGCATCAATCATGCTGGAAACATTTCTCTGCTTTCCTATATGTTCCTAATACCCATACTCCTTCCTTACATCCAGAGATCCCTTGATCCTTTCTAATCTTGCTTATATTTTCTTCTAGGCGGTATCTTCTTTCACAATCTCTGAGACTCTCTTGTCAGGCCTCTATTGTCTCCAACGGTTCCACAAAGACACCCTACAGAATAATTCCCACCCAGAAGCCTAATGACACTAACTCTAGCAAAGGAAAAGACCTGTGCATAAGTCACTACCTGGACTCCAAGCCTGTACTCTCTTTCATTTCAAAGCATTAAGTTGATTCACAAGGAACATCAAAGGACCAACTAGATCCTGTAGCTACAAAGACAGCCACTGTCCCTGGTTTACTTCCTCCTCAATCCAGCTTTTCTTTGGGCCTCACAAGCTTCAAAATGCCAAAACACTGCTCCTGACACAGCCCACCTGCTTCCAGGGGTTGGGGGAGTCTCACCCCACCAGCTAGGCTGCAGTTCGGGGGCCATGTTTCAGGAGTCTATAGTGCCCAGATGAACTCTTGTTGCTTGGCTGGCTTTTATGGATGTAGCAAAGTCCATTTGGTCTTGTTTTAATAACATCCCAATAAAAGAGCTGGGAAATTAGATGCTAGGAATGACATTTAAATCCTCCATTTCCCTTTGCTGCAATAATGGCTTTCTTGATAATAAAGTAGATAAATTTTATTAAATTATATGAAGTTTTTTCCATTTGCGAGCAATTAAAATATGCTTTCAGTTCAGAATTATAAAACTATTCGCTTCGGATCTGAAGTTGACGTTTTTATTGGTAATCTGAGTTATAACATGCTCAGCTCTATGCCCATTCATTGGTCCCTGATACTTCTGCCAGCTTTTTATAGTTTTATGTGAAAGTACAGTATTTAAGCCTCCTTTAAATTCATGAGCCGCCCCTGCTTCTGTAAAAGGCTCTCTCAGTGTCTCAACAACGCACACCAGGGCTGATGTTTATTTAAAAACATCTGCTCCATCCTTTGTGGTATAACATACCAAAGTAGCCTGACATTTTAAAGACTTTTTCTTTACACTTTGTGTCAAACAACAAGAGAACGTAACTACTTTTGTGATGAAAAACTGTTCAGGGCAATTACAAGATAATACAGTAAGTGGACTAAATGGTGCCCAAAGTAATCAAAGGAAAACACTGGGATTAAGCTATGCCAAAAAAGCCCACTTTCATGGACATTTTTAGCTCCCCAAATATCGGCTTGATTGTGTTGCACAGCTTAGTACTTCCTAACTGATAAAGAAAATAGACCTTTGTCATTTAATTTGTAAGATAAGGAAGTGAGTTATTATATTTGCAAACTTTTGACAAATCAGAAGCAGCAGAAAGGCTACTATCACTGCGTCCATCGTTTCTCTTTCCACCTGGCAGCCAAGGGTGGGCAGGAATACCTTTAGCGCTACTGACCACTGGTTCACTCGAAAGTATTTCTTTCACAGCTTTCTTTACTTGCCAGTGTTTATGTTTAGTATAGAAGTATATATATATATATATATATACAGACGATGCATATATATATATATAAAAGAAGTCCATCAGAGATAGAAAGACAAAAAATATATAAATTACTTACTATTACAATATTACTCAGTATACACCCCACTAAATCAAATTTCATGATAAAATAGTTATTTCTAGAAAAAGAAGACTTTCATTGCTTGAAAAGATAATTTCCATCAGTTAGTCAAATATACCCTCTATCCAGCCCACTTACCCACAAAGTTGGTTTTTGATACACAGAGGTGACCCTCAGTAAGCCTTCATCAATAACAGGCCCCTGTTACCTCCAGTCAGAAGAAGGTACCTTTAGCAGTGCTAAAGGTATCTTATCTGAAACCAAGAAGATATTTCAAAGGGAGGAAGTTAAAGATGGTAGTTTTGTGGAAAAATTTAACAACCGCAGGGTATTACATATGGAAGAAAGCGTGTCTGGGAGTGGTTTCCTACTGTTGAAAGTCTCCTGGGGTCACTAAAGCATGGTGCTCTGGTACTGCACAGAAGCCTTCAAACATGGCAGTAGACTGAAACCCTGTGTGCCTTCACCAGGATGGCAGAGGCCTCGATCAATACAACTTCAGCTTAGTTTTCATTACAAACCCACTGAGTCCCCTTCACATGACACATGTGGAATGCTTTAAGTCATGTGGTTAGCTTCATGAATTAGCATTCAACTGCTCACACCACACCCAATGGCCCACAACTGTACTCAGATGAATGCTCAACCTGCCGCTAAACATAGAAGGCCTTACGAATGTAAAGGAGACGTGACAGGGAAATGTTATTTGTGACCTTTGGTTATTGTGGCTCACTTTCAACCATAAATCTCCTTTTTGACTATACTAGTCTACCTTGTGAGTGAACATGAGGTCTTTGACTGCAGTCTTTATTAGCTTAGCAAATGGAGTGATGGTTGAGCACCTGTCACGATGCTGACTCTGCTACAACGTGTGAAGGGAATTCCACCCAGCCATGGACCAGAAGGTACCCTAATGTCAAAATGCATCTGTTTTATGAGCATCCAAAAAGCATGTTTTATCACAAAGCAAAATTATGTGGCTTTATCCAATGCCAGTGTGTTCTAGACCCCTTTATTCACCATATAACATGTCAAACTGTCTTCTACGCCAAAGTCACAGAAAACAAAGAAGCAAAACACCACTTCTCGGCCACCACAACCCCTGTCACCATCTATATTTTGTCACTTCTCTTCATAGTAAAATCCTTACCACTTCTGATTTTTCTTTTGACCTATTTCCAGAGAAAAAGATGGCAGGTTATTGTTCCCACATCAGCCAAGGGAGTTGTTTTCAAAACTGCCAAGAAACTTCTTTTAGACACATGCTCTTTGCCTATTACTTCTCCTGGTCCTGCAATCCACCTCATACCCCAAGACTTTGGATGTATATGCATGTGAGCACATATACTTATATACTTATTTTTCTCTTTGTAAACATAAGATTTTGTTAGATTGTTTCACAGTCCACAGGACATTCTTTGGCTGTCTATACCTTCTCTGGGATGGAGAGCTGCTTTCTTTAATCCTTGACTTAATCACATTAAGAAAAGAAGCCCATCTATTGCTAATTTTGAAGCCATTTTTAGTTATTTATTTTTATTGGAAATAGACTCTTTCGTACACTATATCCTGATGACAGTTTCCCCTTCCTCTAATTCTCCTGGTTCTTTTACACATCTGTTCCCATCCAGAACTACTCACTTCCTGTCTCTTATTAGAAAACATACAGGCCCCTAATGGATAATTATAATATAACAATATGAGATGATATAATATAAGACAAAACACAAATAAATACATCTAAGTAGAAAAACAACACATACAAAAAAAAAAAAAACAGAAAAGAGCCCAAGAAAATTCACAAGAAACAGATATATACCCATTTACACATGCAGAAATCCCAAAAAAATCCCCACAAAATCAGAAACCATAATATATATGCAAAAGTCAAAGGTCTTGTAGGGTATTTTTAAGAGAGAAAATAAATATATTTGAGACAATAACTGAAAACTATAATTGAAAGAAAGGACAAGAGTTTTCAAAGAACGAAAAGCCTTAAGATGACATTCTGAGACAAGGAACCTCCACATGTGCTCTTAAATTCACTTCCCTTTCAGCCATCTATTGCTGCACAGGCAGCTGACCCTTTATAGGTTGCCTCCTCAGTACAATTCCTTTGGAGAAAACCAAACTTTCATATTCAAGCATTATTAGTTGGTGATACATTCTGGGTTAGGGATGGGAGCATGCGCCTACATTTCTCTTCAGCTTCAGGACCCAATTTGGTGCAGGCCCATGCAGGCCCTGTGTGTGCTGCCTCAGTCTCTGTGAAATCATGTGTGTGTGTGTGTGTGTGTGTGTGTGTGTGTGTGTGTGTGTCCCGTTATGTTTTGGAGGCCTTGATTCGTTAGTGTGCACCAGTCCTTCTAGCCCTGATGCTCTTTCCATCTCTTCTTCTACAGGACCCCTGAGCCCTGGGTAGAGGTACTTGATGGAGATATCCCATTTAGGGCTGAGTATTCCAATGACTGTACTTCTCCGCATATTTGTCTGTGGAGCTCTATATCTGTTTCCTTCTGTTGCAGAAGGAAGCCTCTCTTAGGATGGCTGAGCAAGGCACTGGTGTAGTATTATAACAGAATACATTAAGAGTCATTTAGTTGGTAGACTCCAGTAGAACAATTGGTATTTTTTTAACCTAGGTCCACAGGCTATCTAGTTTCAGGTTCTTGGTCACCCATGCAGTATTGCTTATGGGAGTTTTCTTGTGGAGTGAGCCTTATGGCAATCATATATTGGCTGACTACTCCCACAAGCTTTGTGCCAGCGTTACATTAGTGTATTTTGCTAGCATGACACCATTGTAGATCAAAGGATTTGTGGCTCAGTTGGTGTTTATGTTTCTCCTTTCATAGTTTACAGAGTACGTTTTTTGACCAAAGACACTAATGTATTGAAGGGAAGACTCCATGAGCTGGACTTGTTTATTTCCAATGAGTTATATCTTCTGAAGTGAGGCCTCGCCATCACTTTGTGGAAAGTAGCCTATTGTCTTGGCAACAGCCTGGGTTGGTTGGGGACCATGAGACCCTTTTAGCCAACAACTCGATTAAATGGAATCCAGTTCAGGTATTTGAAGCTTCTTTTGATGACAAGAGATGGGCAGTGAGGACTCTATCTGCCACATTATATAGCAATTTTATTTAGATCATCACCAAATATATATATGTGTATATATATACACATATATATATGTGTGTGTGTGTGTGTGTGTGTGTGTATGTATGTATATATATATGTATATAATTTTAGGAAGCTTTTATTTCATACTGTATACTTATATTTCAATTTGCATTTGTTTAATAAACAAATAGTAGTTGACACTTAAAGCCATGAAATGTCTTGAGCCTAAATTCTGATGATCAAAAGCCCCTGATGACTTTATGCTTATTTGCATCATGGCACAGAATAGCCTTTGCTACCTATAATTTCTTTCTATACTTTAGCTCCCTCCCACATCTCCTCTGCCTGCTGTGATACAGAGTATTTTGGCATTCCATAAGACCACTACTCACTTTTTCAACACTGCTTCTGTTATGTCTGTAATAGCCATCTTTTGAGTACAGCACATTCAGGTCATCTATTTGTATGACTTCTTATAAAGAGAATTTTCTATGATTATATCACTGAAGGAAAAAAACTTGAGCCTTATGTCTCTATGTCCTCTATAATGCTCTATTGCTTCATGGCCCTTAACATAGCACCTGGCCTGCTATTTCCACTATTTATTTGTATGTTTATTATCCTCCTCTCTTAGAACTTGATAGAGTTCTAATAAGGGGAATATTTGTTGTTCACTGCTACATAAATTCTACATATCGAGGTCAACCTACACTAGTTACATTGTCATGCACACATATGCACACATATGTACACACATGTAATGTTTACATAGGAGAAATAAAAATTTTCTGAAAACAGACATGCTATAATCACATACAACTGCATAAAGGAAATGTGTAGGAGGACATTTGGGAGATAGTAGTCTGTGATTAGAGGGTTAAAAATAAAAAGATAGAAAAGCAGGTATGTAGCAGAGTAAATAAGAGTCCTCATTCTTGGTGCACATGACCAGGATAAAGACTGAAAAATTGATTTTCTTTTTTGTAAAAAAAAAAATTTATGTTTCTTATTCTTTTTTAATATAGGTTGAGACTCTTTCTTTAATCAAAAGTAGACAATTCTCTGTCCCTGTTTGTGTAAGCCACATGATTATTATAATAATAAAGCAAATGGCACTGAGAAGCTGACTAGCACAATTCTTAGTATATAACTCATGGTATATAAGACCATGTAGGAACACGGTTCCTTTGGCTTTCCTCATAGTAAACACACACTGAAACATAAGGATGGTTAAAATCCATTATAATATTTAATTTCACAGGCCAATTAGATAATTAAGACCAAGAAAATTAAAAATAAGTGGAGTAATCTTTAAATACTTTTCTACCTCGATGCACACAGTTCAGTGTGTAAGTTGAGACATGAAAGGCTCAAGAGGAGTGGCTCCGTTCAGGAACTTTCCCCTGTGCCCGTGTCCTCCAGGGTCTTCCCCAGTTTCTTTTCTATTAGTTTCAGTGTGTCTTGTTATATTTGGAGGTCCTTGATCCACTGAGTTGATCTTAGTACAAGGAGATAAGAATGGGACCTCATAAAATTACAAAGTTTCTGTAAGGAAAAGGACACCATCAGAAGGACAAAACAGCAACCAACTAATTGGGAAAAGATCTTCGCCAACCTCATATCCAACAGAGGGCTAATATCCAATATATACAAAGAACTCAAGAAGCTAGACCCCAGAGAACCAAATAACCCTATTAAAAATTTGGGTACAGAGATAAACAAAGGATTTTCACCTGAAGAAATTCGGATGGCTGAGAAGCACATTAAGGGGAAAGCCCTTGGAATGTAAACATAGAATATAGAAAATAAAAATTAAAAAAAAAAGAGATGTTCAACATCATTAGTCATCAGGGAAATGCAAATCAAAACAACCCTGAGATTCCACCTCACACCAGTCAGAATGGCTAAGATTAAAAACTCAAGTGACAGGTGTTGGTGAGGATGTGAAGAAAGAGGAAGACTCCTACACTGTTGGTGGGATTGTAAAATGGTACAACCACTCTGGAAGTCTGTCTGGCAGTTCCTCAGAAAATTGGGCATGACACTTCCAGAAGACCCTGTCATATCACTCCTGGGCATATACCTAGAGGATTCCCCTGTATGCAACAAAGACACATGCTCCACTATGTTCATAGCAGCCTTATTTATAATAGAAGTTGGAAAGAATGGATACAGAAGAAAGGAGGAATGGATACAGAAAATGTGGTACATACAATGGAATACTGCTCAGCAATTAAAAACAATGAATTCATGAAATCTTTAGGCAAATGGTTGGAACTGGGCAAAATATAAGAGCTGACATATAAACATATAACCAGATCAAACCATTTGCATTTTATAATATGCCCCTCTGAGAGTGAGAAGAGTTAAGTAAAAAAAAAAAAGAAAGAAAAAAAGAAAAAGAAAAGTAAGACCCAAACATATTACAAAAGGAACCCAAACTACATTAAAAAAATTATAGTAGTGATGTTTTCTACAAGTTTAACTCAGTGAGTATATCTGCTATCCTGGCCTCCTTAGGATAGTAATTAGATTCAAAGGCAGGTCCAAGATAATTTGACCTCAGCACATTGAGAAAACTTGAAAGTCTGGAGAGATGGCTCAGCAGTTAAGAACATTTTCTGCTCTTTGAAAAGAACCAGAGTTCAGTTCCTAGCACCCATATCAAATGTCTCAAAACTGCCAATAACTCCAGCTACAGGACATCAACTGCCCTCTTCCTTTCTCCACCTATGCCCACTTTCACCTGCATATAACCCAACACACATATCATAATTAAAGATAAAATAAAATTTTAGAAACAGCTCAAATGGCTGTCTTGCTTGGTTTCTGCACTTAAATAGACATGTACCATATTAAGTGAGAATCATGGAAGAAAGGAGTATATGAGTGGAAAAAGAAATGGTCTATGGTAGTTAGAGGACATTTATAAAATTAGTAACTATTTTACATAATATATAACTTCAGATTGCTGGAAAAACCTTCATTTCCTTCTTTAATTTTGTTGAATGTCATGTAGGAAGATTGGTTATGGTATAATGATTGTTTAGTTGTTGTATTTAACAAGTTACTTCAACCAGCAGCAACTACTTTAAGGAAAGCAATAAATAACTTTGGTATTAATTATTTACAAAATATATTCCCTTTACTATCACTTTATATTTTTTTGTGCTTAAACTTTGGCTGTTAACTAGATACTTAAGGATTTATTTATATTGGTCACAAGCCAGTCAGAAATATTTAAATACTATGCTTGGAAGTAAGGATTATCTAACCATTCACAAGCTCTTATAATAAAACATTTATCATAACCCATTAATCCATTAGGACTTATTTTCTAGCCCATCCGTTCACTAGCACCTTGCTTTGAACACAGTCAAGTTTGGCTGCAATTTCCCCTTTTATCATATATCATAATTACGGGATGGGATGCACCAAAGTTGAATTCCAAAAGCCCTGCACTCTGTTTGAACTTGGCACACAGAAACTCAGCTAGTAATTCCAGAGCTGGGACTTATCCAGGCTCAAGTTCTGAGATCCCACTTGGATCATGGGATAGAAGACAACAGGAAAGATGTCTGGGTATGTTATTATCTCCTAGAGATTTGAAGTTGGATTTTAAATGCACCTGGCACTATACTGGTGGCCTAAAGTACAGGGCTAGGAAAGTCATTCCATTACACCCTGCTTACCCACAAGTCCCATCCAGCCATTTGGCCTTATGAAGTACCTATGTCACTGCAAGCAAAAACCCTTGCATGTAACTGGTGTTTGAATATATCAACACATATCTATCTGTAAGTTCCAGTTCCAGAGAAATTACATTTCCTTGCATATTATTTATATTTATAGAATACAATGTAATTAGATAATTGCATCCAATTTGATGATCCTCATAGTAGTTATTTGTATAAAAAGATAGACAAGGAGGAAACACAAGTCATCGACCCAAATGTAAAGATATTTGTTCTATAAAATATACGTGTCAGCTGGGTGGTGGTGATGCACACCTTTAATCCCAGCACTTGGGAGGTAGAGGCAGGTGGATTTCTGAGTTTGAGGCCAGCCTTGTCTACAGAGTGAGTTCCAGGACATCCAGGGCTATACAGAGAAACCCTGTCTCAAAAAACCCAGTGTGTGTGTGTGTGTGTGTGTGTGTGAGAGAGAGAGAGAGAGAGAGAGAGAGAGATCATTGAATAAAACTGTTACTATTGTTTATCTAATCAAGGTTATAAACTACAAGAAAATATTGAAGAATCCAGTTTGTAAATTATAAAGCCTCAGGAATACAGGCCATTATTTTAATAATTGATGGGAAAAAGCTTGAAGTTATAACTTTTGGGATGCAGTTCCTGTATTTGTGTTGCCACTTGGGAAAGTCTAAGAATATAATATTTAGATTCAATATAAAGCAAAACAAATACATGGCAGAGGTTCTAAAGACACAGAAACTGAGGTCTTGAGATCAGGTAGTGTGTTACAAGTAACATCTGTACCCAGTGACAAGAACTGATACTGAAGTTGGGATTTACTTTTAAAAGAATCATCAGCAAATGCATTTTTGTCATGATGCTATTTGCAATAGTATCTGTGGAACCAGCCTTGGTGACTGTTACAGGTGAAGAAATATTGAAAATGTGTTATGTTTACGCAGCAGAAAGTGATTCAGCTATGTCATTTGCCAAAAAAAAAATGAATAAACTAGGAAGCCACATATGTGTACTAAGCCAGAGCCAGAAATGCAGCTTTCACAAGCATTCTCTCACCCATGGATTCTGGAAAATAGAGATCATGAAAGTAGGAGCTGGATTATGTAGATAAAAGAATTGTACCAGATGGAAGAATGAGGAGTGAGAAGTATGGATAAAAGGAAATTGAATATAATTCAAACATGGTATACACATACAAGGAATGTCATGATGAAACTCTTTTTTCATGGGGACAATACATTTAATAGAAATATACACCTGGAAAATATGTCATACGATTCAATAGCATTAAATGTGGAGGGTTAAGGACCTGAATAGATATTTTCCTAGCAAGATGGCCAATAAGTATGTGAAGGAGTACTTAATATCATCATCCATGGTGAAACTCTTGTTGTATATGTTAGCATATAATAATTTTAAAGTGACAAAAAATGGTTTTTCAAGTTTACCTCAATAGGATACACTGCTTCTAAGTCTCAAATTCTTTAAGAGGTTACTGCATCTGCCCATATGATAATGGTCATGAAGAATAATGAAAGAGAAAAACACAGGCATGGTGAACAATTGTAGCACAGAGGAACCCATAATCATTATAAAGAATGGGCACTGGAAGAAATGTCCCATGTAATAACTGGATTAAACTGGTTATCATAAAGAACTTTGGGTCTCCATGACCTATATAATTTCTAAGATAGTCTGCCTTGATCAACACGCATGTAAAATCTAGGCAACTGAACTCAGGTCCTCATTCTTGTATGTCAGGTGACTAACTGACTGACCCATCTTTGCATTCCCGAATTTTTTTTTTTTTTGAGACAGGGTCTCTCTGTGTAGTCCTGGCTGTCCTGGAACTCACTCTGTAGACCAGGCTGGCCCCGAACTCAGAAATCCGCCTGCCTCTGCCTCCCAAGTGCTAGGATTAAAAGCGTGAGCCACCACCGCCCCGGCCCAAATTTATTTTTTAACTGAATGGTTATAATTACATACATTCGTAGGCTATCTTGTTGATACACACACACACACACACACACACACACACACACACAAACACACACACACACAAACACACACACACACACACACACACACACACACACGCGCGCAGTGTAAAATGATGTGTAATTTTCAAAACCAAAATACCTAATAATGGAATGTCAAAAACATTCTGTCAATGGAGGTAGAGTGGCCACTAGGGCACAGCTTTATGCTTTTTGTGCTCTTTCATAAGCGAAGACAGGTCATCTACCAGACATCTATCCATTCACCAGTCTCCTAGTCAATCCCATTGGTAACATCACATAGGATCAGATTTAAGTTGAGATTTATCACATCAGCACTTACTTAGGGAGTTTAACGATGATACTATGTAGCAACTCTGAACAAAATGTTTCTTATCATGACTGGCCTCCCACAGCTCAGAGATTGTTAGAGAGGAAAGGTGCAGAGAGAGTGCCAGAACCAGAGGTTCCAGGATGACGACAAAGAAACAGTGTTTTCCTGGCACAACAAGGGAGCCTCATATATAAACTCAAAGCAACTAATGACAGCATGCACAAGACCTGCCCAAACCCAAGCCAGCCAAAATCCCAACATGGGTGTGTGGCACAAAGTCTGGACCCAAGGTGAGGAGCTATTGGCAATTTATACATTGCAGAAAGGAAAGTCAGTTTTCTTTTTCTCCCCCAGCTAGTTTCAGTGGAAGGCCACACATGCGTGCGTGAGCACACACACACTCACACACACACACACACACACACACACACACACACACACCTGGAAATATATGGGCAGCACAATGTAGATTGGCTGGTATTTTGGTTTTAGAGAGGATATAAAGTTGGTGGGCAGGGTCAGAGGTATGGATCTGGAAAGGATTGGTGAATGATGATAAAGATATGTTCTATGAAATTACCAAGGAATTAAACCTATCAAAAAGAAAAACGTTTATCATTAAAGATATCACAAATATCTTATCATGTGTCACTTAGTTCATGTGAGCCAAAATTCATATGTTTTAAATTAAAATATGTTTTCCGGCTCCAATGGCAGCAATTGCCCCACAGGAGGCAATCACCCACGATATTAGGCCAGTAAAGAAATGACCACCAGGTTTGTCCATATCCTCCCAGACAAGACCCAGATTCCCAACTTTGAGAAATACATCTGACTGGCTCTGGATTATCTCAAAAGAATTTAGTGGACTGCCTGTGGGAGGTGATTCAATTAATGCCAGAGGGGATGAAAAAAATAACCTAGTCATCTACAGTCCCAAAATTATACTGTTATTTCTAAGGGTGCTCATCGAGATCATGAGTAGTTAGGAGAAGATATGTCAACAGTATTGTCTGTCCTTTCTAACAGCCAAACTTGATTCAGAAAACCTTCCAAATTCTCCTCGTAGGAGCACCTTCAAACATTGTTGCTATGCCTAACTAGCAAAGTTATCTGCACCATCTGGATAATTGTATATTGGTGGTGCCTTGGTGAGGAGCAGTTAAAATACATTAAAATGCCATCATTCCCATAAAGAGGTTATCATTTAGTATAAGGAAATGGTGATCATGCTTAGTATGAGAGAATCAATGGTATATGACTATGATCATGAAAGTTAACCATTTAGAAGTATAGGCCCGCACACCAGAAAGCTGATCATTGTTTGCAAGGCTCTATAGTGATGTCTTATCTCACAGAAAACAAATTAATTAGCTAATTACAAGGGAGTGTATTCACTGCTCAACTGTTAAATGATTCTTCCAAAATGTTAATATCGGCCTCCCCAACAGTGACTCTGTTCTATATTTGTCCCATGTGACAATGCTATCATTGAAGCAGGCATTTACCATTGACCTAAGTTACCAATCTTTGACACCACACCTGTCCATGAGGGAGCCATAAGATACTACACCTAACCTTGGGGAAGGTACTGCACCTCTGAGTGCTGCTTCTTGTGATACTGTTAAGGAAACAATCCTTACAAACCTTGTACTAAATGTATATAGGTTTTCTGTCTTCTTTCCAGGCATTCTAAGATGGATTCTTGCCTACTGCACTGCCTCCCCCTTCAAAAAAAAATGTGACTTACCTAAAAATGATCCTGTGCTTCTGACAGGGATTTTGTAGCCACATGGGTTACCTCACTTTCCTTATCTCTAAACTTCCCTCCTACAAGTTCTGATAATTTAGACAATAAAGCAACTAATGTGGGACTATTTTTCAACTACTTCCAATCAGCAGCAGATCATCCTCGCCTAGCCTGGCTAGACTGCACCATCTCACACTCCAATCTCAGCTTATCTATAAAACGAGGGAACCACACTCTGATCCCTTCACTTAATTCATTGTTCATTTAATGACATCAAAACCAGACATGTCCAAATGTCTCCATCCACTGACACATTGCAGATGTTCATGCTTCTGCTATCTGAGGAGAAGTGGTGACACTGAAGTATTGGGTCTCTGATTGCTTCCTGAACGTAGTAAGCTGTCTCTGCAACATATGAATCATGCACTTCTCTAACCTTCTTGCCCATGAACACACACAGACTCACATATGTGTGTGCACTATTTCCTCTGTGAGTGTATCTGGCTGCATTTCTTCCTTGACTAATGGAAAGATAAAGTTAATTGTATTGTAGTGATAGCAGCTCTCTCTCTCTCTGTGTGTGTCTCTCTGTCTGTGTGTGTATGTGTGTATGTATGTGTGCATGAATGCATTTATGTGTGCACACACAGACACATTCAGGGTCATGTGGATGTGGTTGGGTGTGTGTCCACATGTGAGTTTGCATTTAGAAGACATAGGATTCCCTTGTGTGGTATTCCTTCTCAGCTTTGACCCACCTTATGTTCTGAGACAGGTTCGGTCACCAAGTAGACTGAGTTGTCTAATCATCAAACACCAAGGATCCATCCATTCCCAGTTCTCTAGCATCAGGCTTTATCAAGAGGGTTCTTGGAATCTAAGCTACAACCTCATGCTTATGTGGAAAGTAACTTACCAACTGAGCCTTTTCTGCCACCTTAGCTCTCTCTATCTTAAGTTCCTGTACTTGGCTTCACTGAGGAGTGAACTTTATTTTAAAATTGCATTGGAAAAATTAAATCTGCCCTATTAATTTCCATGTGAGGTAGATAAAGATCCCACATGTCAGAAAATTCTATTGATATTCCATTCATCCAGCAAACATTTTCTTTGAAAGATTGCTGAGTTCCAAACCAGGTTTAGATATCAACAACAAAGAGGAGATGGGGGACCAAACCCTGCCGTATCAGAACTAAGCCCCAAAGCAGACTGCCTCCTCTTAACAATCCCAGTTTTCTGATATACAGATATAGAGAGAGGTCTGGGGGTAACAGTTTTGCACCTTTTAAGTCTATCATTTCCCCAACCCATACTTACTTTTACAAGCATCGCTCCTTTCTATAAACATGAACAACTTAGCTGTTAAGTTGGAAGTCATCGTCAGCACTGTAAATGTCAGTACAAGCAACTGGCTATGTGCTACACTCATCTTTCAGATACTGGTAACAATCTGGGATGGTTTAATATACATCCAAAGGAACTGAATGTTTTGAAGACCATAGTTGTGCTATATGTATGAATTATTAATGTGTAGAAATACAATTGTTTGCTTCTCATGTGTTTGCTTCATCCTCATAAAAATTGACTCAAATGTTTGTGTGTGAGGGGTTGACAAAATTAGTTCTGTCTACATTAAAATGTCATCAGGCTTTAAATGAATGCAAACAACAGTTGAAGAAGAACTATACATCACATATTAGTATAACAAATTATTTTAAATAATATGCAGAGGCAATGTGAGTTTCATTGTTCTATTGCTCAGGTGACTGCAGACTCAAGGCATGAGGACAATTGGCAGAGGTGGGTCCTGCCTTCTCACCTTCCAGAATGAGGGTCTGGTAGATGTCACCTTCAACTGCTCTCTTTTGTAGGGAGACATTTAAATCCCTGTATAACCAATCCAGTAACCTAAGCAATAGTCCCTCTGAGCCTATATCTCTAGACTGCCAGAGTCCCTTAGAGAGAAAGCATCTTCCATGAATCGCCTCAGTGTGTTTGGGAAAAAGAATGGGCAGGTTTCAGTTTATATCCCATAAAATGGATCATTCTAAAGGAGGAGGTAGATAGGGAAGGAATAAAAAGGGGACAGGAGGAAATGTGGTGATAGGAGGAAGGAGAAACAAATGAAGAATAGAAGGATGGAAGAGGTGCTGGTATGAAGGGAAGAGAGCAGAGAAGAGCAAGGAGAAGAAGAAAATGGAGGAAGAGGGGAACAATAAAAGAAAGGGGAGGAAGGAAATGGGTGGGAAAGGGAGTAAGAGAATAGAGGGGAAGAGTAGAAGAAAGAGTTAGAAGGGGAAGAGGGGAAGGAGGAGGAGGAAGAATAAGGGTAAGGAAAGAAGAAGACAAAGGTGAGAAAGTAGAGGAGGAGGAGCAGGCAGAGGAGATGGGAAGAGGGGGAAGAAAAGGAGAGAAAAGCTTTTTCATATGTGAAGAAAGTAAAGTACATGATGCGTATTAGTATGCAACATGTTATTCAGTCAGAAATGCCTGGGGAAAAAAACAAAAACCAAAAAACAAACAAGCAAAAACCAACCTAAATGCTTGTTTGTTTGGCTTTACACTTCCAGTGATACAGTCCTCCCCAGCCAGGGAGCTAGAGTGTCAGGAACAGGACATGTCTGCTCATTTCTTCAGTCAAAGGAAGGAGAATTACAAACGTTATGTGCAACAGGGGTGGGGGACCTCAGGCTATGGAAATGCACCACCCATATCACCACAGTATCTAAATAAGCCCTCACAGGTATTCCCAGAGACTTGTCTTCTGGGTGATTCTATACCTTGTCAAGTTAACAATCAATGTTATACATCACAGGCAAGTTATGTCTTTGGCGCAAAACTCACAGAGCTGGGATTCAGTCCCAGTCTGTGTGACACTGGAGATTTGTTCAACATATTGAACATGAGATTTTTCTTTTACCCTCTTTCAAAGAGAAATAAAAAAAAACCAGAATGATTAGAAAAACTATTAAAACCTAGAGCTGTTTTTATATCATACCTTTTTCATTTCATTTCTTCACTAAATTTGATTTATCACTTATCCCAAGTGGGAGGTTAATTTGGTTATTGATAGAAACAGTTTCTGTGAATTCCAACATTATTATTATTATTATTATTATTATTATTATTATTATTTATTATTATTATTATTATTATTATTATTGTATTTGGTGAAATATGCACAGGTGAAACTTTAAGAATAATTAAGTGTTGTCTGGGGATACAAAGAGAAAAACTGAAGTTCTGATGGAACAAATCAATTATCTCACTCCATAATCAGGATCTCTGTCTCTCTGTCTGTCTCTGTCTCTCTGTCTCTCTGTGTCTCTCTGTTTCTCTCTCTCTCTCTCTCTCTCTCTCTCTCTCTCTCTCTCTCTCTCTCTCTCTCTCTGCCTTTCTCTGTCCCTGTCTCTGTCTGTATCTCTTGCTCTGTGTGTATGTGTTTGCACATGCATAGGGAGGTCATAGGTCAATGTCAAGTTTTCTTTTCTTCGATTTTTCTTGCCATTAATTTTTCTGGACGGGCTCTCTCACAGCGCCTGATGTTCTTTGGCTTGGCTAGACTGGCTGGGTGCTAAGCCCCAGAGATTCTCCTGCCTCTCATCCCACAGTGGAGTCACAGGAAGGGGCACTGTAATGCTCATCTAATATAGGTGCTTGCCTGGCTGAACTAGGGCCAAGTCCCCGGTTCTGGTCCTGCATGCAGGCTTCATCCCATTTTGTACTCCTTTATGTCAGAGATGAGGCTCAAACCTCAGGATTCTTGTCCACTGTTCATTTATTCACCTTAACCAAAGCCTTGCTTTCTTCCTAGTATTTCACCTCTAAAAATATCTTCATAATGACTTTATGAAAAACCAAGATTTTTTAATGGAAATACACTGACTCTGCAAGGGGTAATTGAACTTTTAGGATCCAGAGGGACATGACAAACACTAGGGTTTTATGAATTCTGAAAGTGTGTCCTGACAGAAAAGATGGACGGTCCTGAGTTTTACTTTTCTTTTCTTTTTCTACATGCACATTCTTACAGTAACATTCAAATTCCATAGGAGCTGTGGAATCTGCTTTCCAATCTGTAACTGTGATTGGCCTCCTTGAACCACACTCAGGAATAGCTGTTCATCCTGCTTCCTGGTCCACCTACATCCCATGGCATAGTTAGACTCCATGATTTATCCATGTTTCTCTGGAATTACATTCTTAAAGCATACCTGCTTCCAAGACTTACACATGTCACATAGAAACCTTCCATACCTTGGTAGCACCAGTCATTGCAGTACAACTTCTAAAACAAGCATCAACAGAAGTTATATTTTGATTATATACATATATATATATATGGAAAAGTATATGCACATACACACACATTTTTGGATCTCGCATAAGGTTACAAGGTACTTGAGGGGAAAGGTGTGTGTGTGTGTGTGTGTGTGTGTGTGTGTGCACTCACACTCATGTGTGTATGTGTTTTTTGAGTGTGTGTATGCATATATATTGATTTCTTTTTACATACTCTAAGTTGTACATAATAGGATCTGTCTGCATGACAAATAATTTTAAAATGATGTTGGATACATCAGTGCTTAAGGTAGACCACTGGTATTAGTGTAGCCAATGTACTCTATTCAAAATGGCCAAACCTAAAAGAAAACGGTGGCTACAAAAGAAACAAAAAGGGATAGAACTAGAAGAAATGAAGGAGAAATGAGGAGATGAAGAGAGAAGAGAGCACAGGATGAGAGGGAAGGAAGACCAAGGAAAAGGAAAACCCAAGGAAAGAAAGAGGAGAGGAGACCAAGCAAAGGAAGGAAAGAAAATAGAGATGATGAGAACTAAGATTTCAAAAGGCTTAGCAATTCCAAACCCCTACACATGGGAAAAGCACTATACACCTTTTGCAAGATATCCAAGTTATAAATCTGGATCTTGGAATAAAATTTCAAAGATTAACAGCAATCTCCTTCCAGTTTTGGAAAAGAGAGGAAATGGGACCATACTGTATCCCGAGTAAGAGCTCTTTCCAAGTGTACAGGTTAGAAAGTAAATAAAGGGGGTCAATGAGTGACCCAGGGCAGTGCGATACATTCAGAGACACCCCCAAATTGTAGGGTTGTGTCCCCCCTCTCATGATGACCCATGCAGAGAAAGACTCCTGTGTCTCACATTTTATCTTTGCTCCCACGGACTTTCTTTCCTTTTAGGAGGCAACATGATGTTGGGAATGTTTGTATTACACTCCTTTGCTCAGCCTCTTTGGGTATCTACATATTTGAATCTGTATAAGCAGAGAGAAAAATAAATCTCTTTCTTAGAGCTGAGTCAAGTTAATCTTACCCATGGATAAGACGTAAAAGGAAGGTGATAATAGTCACAGCTGATGACTGTGTTTACAGCTATTCTGTCTCCAGAGAAAGGCCACCTGTAGTCTTCTTATATCAACACAGACTTGAGCCAGCTCGGAAAGGCTTATAACCCTGGCTTGCAAATCTTTATCCTGTAACTAGCAATCGGTGTTCGGATATTGAGTGCTGAAGCCTTTATTTGACTTGTTCAAGAATTCTAGTCTGAAAACTATGGTAAAAATAATCATTCAAAACCCACATTTTTGCAGAGCACATAAAGCCAACAGTAATCCTCCCTTCTCTCTAAAACTAAAAGTATATGAGTCCCTGCATGTGGCGGCAGATATGTCCAGGAAGCAGAAATCAACATCCACCCAGCTCTGTGGATCCTCTGTGGAGGGGCTGAGCTCGTCACATTATTTGACATTGGGGTTAGTTTTCAGATAGTGACATTTCAGTTACCAGGTGCCAGAGGCAATTTATCAGACACTCATAAAATAAAGATCAAAAAGCTCATCCATTGCCCAGTGCATCTGGGATCTAGGAAGGAACACTCCAACCCCACCATCCTTTAAACAGCTCTCACTTAAAGAGATTGATGTTTATAATAACAAGAAAAGGAGAAAGGGGTCAGGTCAAATTCGGCGGAATAGCAGGTGTTGTTTTAAGGTTTTTTCTCTCTCTTTTTTTTCTTAAAATATAATCAAAAAGAATATGGAGTCATTGCACTGAATGTTCTCCATATGTATTTTTAAAATGTATGTCAACAGAAAGATGCAACTTGAAAACCAGTAAACAGAAGTCTTCGTCATTTAACAATGTTTTAGGCTCTTCCCATAAAATTCTCAGTACACTAAATTAACTAAATAGAATAAAAGTTTAACAGCAAATAGAACCGGCAGATTATATTTATTTTCTCATATTTATGGAAGATGGAAAGGAATGGAGGAAGAAATATAGGTATAATAATTTTAAAAAGTCAATTGAATTAAAATTGGTAGTTTTGAAATAGACAATGCCTTAGCACATTAATTTTGTGTGGCTAATTAGTAACTAACTATACATACGCTTGTGTAAGTGTTCTCCATTATTTTCTTGAAGAGATAAGATTTACCTGTCATCCTACATGTACAAGTTAACAGGGCTCATGGCACTAGGCTGGGGTTTCAAACCCTGCATGCTCACCATTGGTCATCCTGCAGAAGAGCTTGTAGGCTTCAGCTTGGGCACCAAGTGGCCAGTGCCACCAAGACGTGGTCAGTGCTACCATGAAGTGGTCAGTGCCACCATAAAGTGTCACCTTCACTCTTCCAGTTAAATTGGGATTATGATACCTAAAAATTGTGGCTAATTAGAAGCCTGTTAAGCAATCCTTTCTTTGCCTTCTGAGATGGGTTGATGAGTGTGAAAATCTCATGCATTAAAAACTTAATCTATAGGTTAACACTATTGAGAGATGGAGGGGTCTTTGGCAAGCGGACCTTGGGTAATCCTTGTGTTTGGGAGACTGTATCCATAAAGAGTACTTGGGGACCTTGCCCTGTTTATTCTTTCTCTTTGCTTTAAGATGCTTTAGGTTAGATCTACCACTCAGTCCCTATCATTGCCATCCAGCCACCTTACCAGAGCCCTCAAGAAATGTAGCAAGACCTCCAAAAACATGACTCAAAGCAGATTCTTCTATTTAGAAATTAATTATCTTGGCTATTTTGCTGTAAAAATTGAATGATAACAAATGCACCTTAGTTCCAATGCAGATTTTCTTCCCATTGTGTTAAGCTACTTTGGGACAGTATACATTATGTAGCACTCATAATACCGCTTTAGAGTTCACCCATGCAAAATCTCAAGTTAAATAAGTATCCCATAATTGTAGAGCTTCTAATTTTGAGCTCCTTCTTTTCTGTTTCCATTTATTCACCTTGCTACTTTAGGATTACTTGTCCTTTCTTTGATCTCTCTGTCTCTGTCTCTGCCTCTCTCTCTCTCTCTCTCTCTCTCTCTCTCTCTCTCTCTCTCACACACACACACACACACACACACACAAACTCTTCTCTCTTCCTCCTCTTCTTCCCCTACTTATTTGTCTCTTCACATTTCTTCTTCACCTTCCTCTATTTATTGTGATACATCTGTAATTCGTTTTGAATCGTGAAAGAGATGAGAGGAAAGTAGAGAAGGAAGAGCATAAGCAGAGAAAGAAGAGAGGGAGTGAGAGAGTTTAGAAGAGAGAAAACACAAAGGCTTTTGGAAAAAGTTGAAAAACACAATAAGAAATTAAATAAAATACAAAAAGTAAAATATAGTAGGGTGTACAAAGGTTAATTAAAATGAGATTTTAAGAATATTAAAGACAACAGAGAAATGGTGGGGGGTGATTGGGGAATGGGTGGAGGGAAGAGGACTTATGGGACATATGGTGAGGGAGGAACTGGGAAAGAGAAAAGCCTTTGGAATGTAAACAAAGAATATAGAAAATAAAAAAAGACAAAAGAAAGTTTTAAGAAGAAAATGATGGTTTTTATCAATTGAAAACTTCCCCCACTCTTCATCCTTTTAGTTTTTCAAATTTTTCACCAAATATTTTTGGTTTTTGAAATATTTAAATATAGTTAGAGAAACTGATACTATTAAAGATGCACAAAAAGATAGAAGGGAGAGATGCATGGATAGATAAAGAATGGATAACTGTGTAGACAGATGAATGGAAGGATAGATAGGCAGACAGAAGATTTGGCACCTAGATAGTACTTTTTGTGATCATCACAGTATTTTAATAGCAAATCCATGAAGAACTAACCCAGTCTCAAAAGAATACCCATGGTATGCACTCACTGATAAGTGGATTTTAGCCTAGAATCTTGGGACACCAAAGACACAATTCACATACCAAATGATGTCCTACAATAAGGAAGGAGTGGACCCTGGTGCTGGAAAGGCTCAAAGCATCAGTGTAGGGGAATATCAGAACAGGGAAGTGGGAAGGGGTGGATGGGGGAAAAGGGGGAGGGAAAAGGGCATGTGGGAACTTTGGGGGGCAGGGAACCAGAAAAAGGGAGATGAAATGTAAATATAGAATATATCCAATAAAAAATTAGAAAAAAGAAAGGGAAGAGGGAACCAATGTAATTTTTTAAAAAAAGAAACAGATAAAATTGTAACAATCATCACAAAAAAATAATTTTGCTCCCACAATCTGACCTACAACACTGATCCAGAAACTCTGTTTATAGACATATCAAATGTATAAATGAGAAGGGACACGGGTGGCTCCTCAGTAAATTCTGACAGTAAGAACGAGGGTCTAATTCAGCCAACAAGAAAATATTCTTTTCCAAATGTGTTGGATACAGAGAAAATAAATTGAAGATAGCATGTGAGACACCGTCATGTGCTGGCCCTACAACTCACACATGGGATCATTAATTCATGTGCTCAGGGAAGGAGAAAGGTTAGTTTTAGGGGAATATATTTTTCTTAGCCCACAGCCATTCCTAAATATCACAGTTCTTTGGCATTCTTGTGAGAACTATATATCTTGGGGGTTTTAAAATTACTCCCCCAAAATTCACATTCTCTGGGCCAATAGCAATTGAAGACTTAAGGCTAAAGGGCTATACATCAGGGGATTTCTCCTGAATTATTGAGAAGAACCAGGAATTATATGCTGGCATTTGTCCTGAAGCAGAGAACTAGGGCTGATACCAAAATGGCTTTAGGTAAGTATTCCCAAGCTGTTGGCAAACAGACTCATATAATAGTCAGGCCAGTGGGCACCATGTACATCACCATCTCTGATTCCTTATTTTATGACCAAGCAGATACATAAGTAGCAGCCACTGAAGAACATGGCTAATTTTAAAGTTCCCTGGAACTATTTTTTGCACTTATTATCCCTAAAGTCAAATTTCAATGAAAACTAAGACTCATTGAGTAACAGAGATTATATCCCAAGTTTGAAAATGTCAAATGATTTTGAAAATCTATGATTTTGATAATACACTGAAATCTTCCCCATTGACTTCTAGGAGGAAAAGGCTTATAGAAACATCACTTTGTACTGATAACTCATCTATATTCTAACTCTTCAGTATTCATGAGGACTACAATCAGAAATGACAACTGTGACATTTCCAATTTTTCTAGTTTATCATAGGCTAAACTGGCCACAAATGTGTTGACCAAAAACTATTGGCTGGCCCTTTAATGCCCACTTCCTCAAAGACACAATCTTACTTGGAAATATTTGTCTTTGATGATGCGTTTAAAATATGACAATGCTAGTTTTGAGTAAGCTCTATATTCAACATCCTTATAGAAAGGAAATGTAGACTCCCAGAGACTTGATACACAGAGGAAAGACAGCCACATGTAGACAGATTCAGAATTTGGGTGATGCAGCTTTGAGGCCAAATATAGCTAGAGTTCAAGGAAACACCAGAATCTGAGAGAGATGAGAAAAGAAAAAAGAGAAGAACAGGACCAATTGTTACCCTTGCTTTATGACTTGAGACACCTGAATACCATTGTATATTCACACCTGTATCCCAACACTTTTTCTACTGCTATCTCAAAACAGCAATCTTAATGACAATCAGAAGACTCACAAATATTCTATAGACCATCAGCACAGAAATTATGCTTCCATTACAAACTTAATTCCATAATAGTAGAGTGTTCCTTGATCACCAGGTACTCTCGGTATGATGCAGTTATTGTCCCCTTTAACACTGATCTACCTTTTGTCAAGGAGATATGATGATACAATTTGAAAGCCAGGATTACACATATACTAGGAAACTATGGTGTCTATTCAGTACAACAGTTATAGAGTCTCTTTATGAGAGGAGGGAAGCACATATGTCAAATACTAAAGGAACACAGGATGAAAATCTTTCACAACTATGGCAAGAAATGCATCTGTTCCCAAGGGTTGTCAGATGGTCTCATAGATTGTACTGTGTTTCATGTATTAATGTAATTCATGTACTAATAAGCAAGTAAAAATACAAAATAGTGCATAAACATATAGACTTTTGCACTCAAATAGTTTTAGATTTATTCATTGATTTTGTGCCCCCTGACAATCTTTCTGGATACGCATTTTCTCATTTGTGTAGTGGGTATAATAATCAATTCCAAAAGTTTACTGTAAGCATTCACTGTGAAAACCTATATTTGGAAGTATTACTAAAATGCAAAATATAAATGTTCTTATTATATAATATATATCTTATAAAATAAATAAACCTAAAATTTATTTTTTTCATTGTTATTGCTTGGGTGTTTGTGAGTGTGCGAGTGCACAAGTGTCTCAATTATGGAAGGTTAAAGAACAACATTTAAGGATCTGTTCTCTTTTGGTGAGTTCATGGACAGAAGTCCGTGTATCACATACAAGCAGTAAACACTTTTAGCCAACCCACTGAGCCATCTCCCTGACATCAACACCTTTTTATTACATTAATACATTCATTTGGGCAGTATGCATGCAAAATATATGAAAGACAACATAATAATTACAACTCAATGTGCCAGAGGTATTGGCAGCATTTAGCATGAAAACTACTCTAAATAATTTTTCTGCTTCCCACTTCCCCCAAATAATCTCCTTGGGACTTAACATTAAATAAAATAGCAGTTGTGACCTTGCAGATCTCAGCATCTTGCAGAGCAGATAATATAACAAGACAAATTAATGTACTAATAAAATCCAGAGAGAGAGTAGAAATAAACAGAATGCTTTGGGATCCAGAAAAGGAGCCTGAAAAAGACTGGTCCAGTAGATAGATGGATGATTAGAAATGGAAAGATTTTCCCAATGGTAATCAAGTACCTTGAAGCTCAGCCTATTCCTGGTATGACTTGTACTAAAAGGTGTTGGGTATAGTGCTCTACACTTTGAATTTCAGCACTCAAGATGGGGCAAGAGGCTTATAAACTGGAGGTAACCCTGGACTACAATGAGAGTTCACTTCCAGATTAGTCTGGGGTACAGAATGCGACTGAATCTCATTAAAAATAAGTATGGCGGTTCCTCAGAAAACTGGGCGTGATACTTCCAGAGGACCCAGCCATACCACTCCTGGGAATATACCCAGAAGATTCACCAGCATGCAATAAGGATACATGCTCCACTATGTTCATAGCAGCCTTATATATAATAGCCAGAAGCTGGAAAGAACCCAGATGTCCCTCAACAGAGGAATGGATACAAAAAAATGTGGTATATATACACAATGGAGTACTATTCAGCCATTAGAAACAATGAATTCATGAAATTCTTAGAGAAATGGATGGAGCTGGAGAATGTCATACTAAGTGAGGTGACCCAGTCTCAAAAGAATACCCATGGTATACAGTCACTGATAAGTGGATATTAGCCTAGAAGCTTGGAACACCAAAGACACAAATCACATATCAAGTGATGTCTCACAAGAAGAAAGGAGTGGACACTGGTGCTAGAATGGACCAAAACATCATTGTGGGAGAGTACAAGAACAGTAAAGTGGGAGGGGGTGGATGCGGGAGCAGGGGGAGGGAAAAGGACATGTGGGACATTTGGGGGTGGGGAACCAGAAAAAGGGAAATGAATTGTAAATATAGAATATATACAATAAAAAAAATCAAAAAAAATTAAAAATAAAAGGCTGCTATTGATTAGAGATATTGACAGATTTTGAGTTCGCAGAGCAAATTTTTAAGTAATGATTTCCCCTTGTAAGTAATGATTTCATGATCTTCTGTGTTTCAATGCATTTATTCCTGAAAACAAATATTTGATACAACATTCCCAAAGTAATTCCTTCAAAGGAGAACACATTGAACTACAGCTTCAGAATAGTTCATCAGAGCATTTTCTAGTTGTGATCTCCAATGAGCTGGAGGATCCTGTATTCCTCCAACTTATGCTAAGTGTTTCAAAATACAAAACAAGGCATCAACAGTAATTGCTCATATTGAGAGCATTTAAATAGTGCAATAACAAAGCAGATTTATTATAAATTTCACTGAGATTCTGTTTGCTTTAAAAGGCGGGAAAGCCCCACTCTGCTGCCCCACGCAGCTTAACCTCAGAGAATGCACTAAAACGGATAGCATCCGCTCTTCACACAGGCAAACACCATGTCTGCAGATGTGATAAGGAAATTATTTTTCCTAAAACAAAGACAAACAGAAAAGATAAAAAGCAAACCAACTGTTTTTACTCGTTTCGCTTTCAGATGACATTTAGAGCACTTGGGATTGATTGTCCTCCACTGGAGTGACCTGCATTTTTACAAAGTTATCTTAGGAATTCTCCACACCAAACCAAGATTAGAGTCCTAATTTAAAGTGTAAAAATCTGTGTTTAAACCACATACCAGTTTTCCCAGCGCCAATTGTAAACCAATAACACAAGTAAAAGCAGAGACAGGAAGGGAGGTGGTGGCTAAACATGTCAGTCGTGCCTGAGCCTTTGATGTCATAAAACATCAGGCTGAAGATAACTCAACTCCTGTTTCTTAAGTTGCTTGCACTTATGGTCTTGATATATAGCTTTAACTTAGTCACACGTGCAAGGACACATATACACACAGAAATACAATGCACATATGTACAAATACGCTGTACTTTTTGAGCCCTCCTCTTCTCTAGCACCGCAAATGTAGCATTTACAGGGGGTTGGCATTCTGTCCTTGTCCTACATGAAATTGCTTGCCTTCAGGAGGGGTGGGTGAAAAGCTAGAATGAAACTGTCGACAGAATCGCAATCCCTAAAATGGCAGAGATGGCCAAGAAAGCCAGGGCATCTGTCTACAAGCCTGATGCCTGACTTCCAATCCTGGGTCTCACATAGTAGAAGGAGATCACTGAGTTCTGCAAATACTACACTTATGTCCACACATGTGAACAGCTAACACCATGCATGAAATCATGAATAATGTAAGTAAAAATGTAATAAATCGGCTTTTTAAAGAATAGTAAAATTTTCTATGTATGTGTGGAGTTAAATTGATGTCTCTGGGCATTTTGGATACACTTCCATTTCATGTGTGTTTTTGAAAAGAACAAACCTGGTGACAATTTGTAATTAACTTTTGAAATTGATTTCTATCTTTTTGTAAAGATAGAAAAATTTCTCAAAATTTTGCCTCATTACAAAAGCAAAAGGACAATTAACAAGGTTGTGTTTTAAACGGAACTTTTTGTAAAATTAACGGGTATTGACGAGTGTTTAATTTTATAGAGAATGTCCCATTACTGAATTTGAGAAAACTCTACCAATTTATTTTCTGATTTGTTGTTTATTCCAAAGAACATCTGTCTCAGGTTCAATTCTGTAAAGAAATATCAGTAACCCTTTATACCCAGTGTATATTCCAATATTCTAGTTGCTAGTCACCACACACAAAAGTACTATGCGCATGTGTGTATGTGTGTATGTATCTGTGTGTGGGTGTCTGTGTATCTGTGTGTGTCTATGTACCTTTGTCTGTGTGTCTGTGTCTTTGTGTATGTCTGTGTGTCTGTTTGTGTGTGACAAGCTATGGTCCATCTTTTCCTTAACTCTGTTGAATCATAAAGATATGTAAGCAAACAGACATTTGTTACCCCTTCTTTACATAGTAGCCACTAACATCATCCACAAAAGCGAAGAACCACAATTAAAGCTCCTCCCCTATCGGAGGAGCTCTCCTTTACTGATTCAATTAGCTCAAAATTTTGCTGAAAAACAGCATGGTCTGTGTGTTTCCTGAGGCATAATGGAACAATTTATGCCTCACTCTATAAAAGGTTTGTGCATGATTTGGTTTACTCCTGAGAAACATAAGGCCTAAAAGGCAGGGACATCTACCCACCCAGCAGGAATGCTTTCAGGACTGGATCATGTTTTTATACTTGCAGTGCACCATTTAAGAGCTACTGTGGTTTTCTGAAGTTCCATTTGTGGGGCATTAAACACGGGGCCATTCTTTTTTTATGCTGCATTATGCTACATTATACTACCATATTCCAAAGATTTTTTTTAACCTTTCTTCCATAAAAGAAAAGATATCTATGCTTCTGGAGGATGGTGTCTTGCACTCTTTCTATTTTAATGCTCTGTTACTTTTGGGATGAATCTAAATTACCTCACAACTGCACAGAAACGAGCCAGCATTCCACAGCTGAACAGACTGCTAACACCCAATTTAGGGAAGGATTTCTTAGTATAGCGATTTAGTTTAATAACTACAGGATGCTACTTCCTTTGAAAAGATTTCCGAGATGTAAACCTAGTATTCTTGTGGACTATTTAAAAATATTTGACTTTTCATTCTTGTTGGAAAGTTTAAAGATTTGCATTAAGAACTTGTTGGTAGAATGCTTCCTAGCACCACCACACACACACCACATACACACACACAAACACACACACACACACACACACACACACACACAACTATAAGCACAAACACATGTACACACACACACACACAAACATATGGACAAAGAACAAGAGAGACATAAAGGGAGAATCTTATAATTAGACTTCTAAGGAAAGAATGATTTAACATGTTTGCCTAATCACATCTAAATTATACCTACTAAAAGTATTTTAATCCAAAATTCAAAGTGAAATAAAGTTTTGCATCTCTTATACATATCATGCTTGAAAAACTATACATGTCTTTGTAAAATAATCACAATGAAAAATTGAGTTGGAAAAACATGTGGTGATCAAGAGAAATGAAGTGACTTAAAGTGCCATAAAATATTCAAATGGATGAAATATATGATCAGAGATCTCAAAGCTAGGTGTTGGTAAAGCCAAGGCTAATGCCCTAGCTAATACCCCAAGCCCAGTTATTTTCATGAATTCCAGAGCATGAAGAGTATCTTATACAAATGGCACAGCATCCTTCCAAAGTTCCTCTATGGACTTGATATGCAGAGCATACAGTGACCCACGGTCTGTATCAACAGTTACCTGACACTTCTTGGAGTCAGTCACAATTTTTGAATACTGAGATTTAGGCAAAAGACAAAATAAAAATATTCTAGAATCCTGAACGTATTTCAAGAGTGGCCTGCCTCTCTGCAGCAAAACAGAAGGGGGAGAAATAATAAAAAACAAAACAGGTTTCTTCTCTATCTTGGCTTTTCACCTTAGCCAACAATAAGGACTTGTTCTTCTGGACTATAGCCTTTCCTTTATCCATAGGTTTCACCATACCAAAATGAACCATGAAATGCCAATTCAGAGAGATAAAGGTGGGTTTTGGGTGTGCATCAGTACTTGATGGATGCCATATTCTAAGTTGGCACTGAGTATACATATCAACAAAATCCTCACAGTGATGCAGTCTGCCCTTGATCCACTTTGCACAAAACATACTTCATTCTATCACCTCAGAGAACGTTCCTAGGCAGTACTGCCATAGATCATCCCCACACTACTTTTCATGCATGTTAGAACATCTTTTTTCTTTTATCATATTCATTTTTCCAAGTTCACACTGTCTAAGAAACCCATTTTATAGTGTTCTTCCTCTATGGGTCTTCCCGTCTCTAAATTCTAGGTTTTGTTGCCCCAATATTCTTTTGTATATTTTGATCACATTGGTTAGATTTTTTTTTTGGTCAGTAATTATTCTCTAGAGAGTTTCCTAAGTAGAGATACCATGTGAATCAGATTCACTTTTCTAACCTTTCATTATCAAATACAGTATTTAGTACATGGTTTAAAAGGCATTTACTGGATTGATTCTCATTAGCATACACACAAGAGTTACAGAAGCCCTGGTATTATTAATTGCTGATGCTAATCTCAGCATCTCTAGTACCGTAGCCTTTCCATTTTACTCTCCTGTTCTTGCCTTCACCGTCTTCATAGTGATCTTCTAATTATTCTTAGCCTTATTGTGATCTAAGTCAGGAGTTTGGAGCAATGCTGCTTATAAAACTTGACAACATGTAGGGGTGGGCCTTTAGACTGCAAAATTCTACAGGTCTTGGCTTCTCTTTGGTAAAATAAAAGATAGCATCTCCTCTCTTAAATCAACCAAGATTCTTTGTGGCAGAAAAAAATCTCTGACCATGTTTTACTTTTTCTTTCTGATTTGGTATATATAAATTATCACTGATCATAAAAACATAAAATAGACCTTAAAAATGCAGGAAGCTGTAAATTACTCTGGGTATGTTTTAATCGCTCACTATCATTTCTTCCTCAGGTCATAATCAAAGTATATCCTGTTTAAAAGACTCCCTGATGTGTTTCCTCAGTAGTAGAATGCTTTGTTTAAAATGAATATTTAGAAAGTAGCAAAAGGCATTTCTATGTTGCTAATGTCATCTCAGAAGGATGGATTTGACTTAAATAATGAAATCATGAGTCTCCATGAATTCAGGTTCTACTTCTAAATAAAATACCTTAGAAAACCCAGTTCCCTTTCACATGCTGAAATTTTATCACAAAATTCTTTATAAAATTGACAGATAGATTGTTGATAGATAAACAGACAGATGGATAGATCGAGCATTCTTTCATGAGCATGTCCCATGCCCATGTCTTTATAACAAGCAATGAGTAGAAATGACAAGTAAGATGCAGAAATTTTACAAGTAAAGAAATCATCATGTTCCCTACTGTCACAATGGCCCAAGATTTAATGAATTGAATTTTGTTAAGAAAGTGACCATTTAGAAAAGTAAGTATATGATATTTATTTACACAAAGAAAGCAGATTTTCAAGAAAAAATAATCTTGTTCATTCTGAAATACATGTACACATATTTATACATTTATGTACTTTATACATGTTTATTTATACATGTGTATTTGTATCTATCTGCCTCCATATAAATGTGTAATCATTTGCAACATCCGGACTATTTTGCAACAGTTTAATTCCTTACAATATGTACATGACTGTTACTATAAAATGAATGATCATATTTATATTATTTTTGTAAATGTTTCATAAAATATTTTGGTGCTTTATATCCCATGTGGCTCATATTATTATAAAAGTAAAAAACATATGGGAGACATCTCATAAAAATCCAAGTTTCAAAGCAAACACACACATGTACTTCTATAAACTAAATAGAAGTGGGCCCAAACCATGCCAAGAAAAGAACAGCATATGAGCTCACTGAAGCAAGAAGCCAGACCTTCTGAGGTCTGAATCACTAGTACTGAGTCTAGCACCCAGCACACAGGCTGAGTCCAATAAATGTGCATAGGCAAGATAAACATGTAATAATGAACCTTTAATAGGCAGTGTGACTTAGTGTGAAGAGGCTAATCGGATGAATTTGTGTAAATCATGACTTCAGAACCTTCTGGCTACATGATTTGGTCAGCTTATAACTCAAGTGAGTCTCTCTAATGTGCAGAGATCAAAACTCTCTGAACTTAACCTCTCATCATAATCTTCAAGTTACAATATGATACAATCTTCAAGAACAATAATCTTCAAAATATAGATATGACTCAAGTAGTAAAAGCTATAAAGGACTTCCTGAATAAATAATAGCTATATTGAGTGAAAACTCTGTGCAAAATCACAACGCCAATTTCTCCTTTAATCTTCATAAAATTTTCCAGTGGGTGCTGGCAATTCTTCACTAAATCACTGCACATCTATGTGTTGTGTCCACTTTACTTTTCATGATACTGAGTAGAGGTGGGACTTCCTGTGACTACATTGTCATTTTTCATAGGCTAACATTTACAGAAATTTGGTTAAGGCAGCTTTTGAGGTCATATGTGAATATGTGTGTAAATCCTCTAGAGCATCAGTTCTCAATCTGTGGGTTGTTACCCCTTTGGGGGTCAAATTATGTTCAATTTTCAACACTGAAAATAAAACCTCCATATCAAGTATTTATATTACAATTCATAATGGTAGCAAAATTACCATTATGAAGTAGCAATAAAAATAATCTTATGGTTGGAGGTCAGAACAATGTGAGGAACTCTATTAAAGAATCACACCATCAGTAAGGTTAAGAAGCCCTGCACTATGGAGATATAAAAAATACACTGAACATAAGGTTTTGTTGTTTATACGGTTCCCTACCAAGTTTGAAGGAACTGGTTGTTTTCTTATTCTGAGACCTTGTGTGATTCATAGGCTTTTCTGTGTATACTACAAAGTCCAGAAGAAGACCATAACATATTGATGGTGAGAAGACTGAATAATATGAAATCACTCTTTCCTACAGCCCTGGGAATAGAAGAGAGGAGAGAACCCAAGAGTTTGCAGATCATGCCAGGAATTCCATTTTGGAAGGAGGTTGCTGTCTTCAAAGCAGCCAATGCCTCCCACTTCTCCCTGCTTTGATATACAGCCCATCACCAGGTTCATTAAAACAATTTCCCATCCATTAAAACCTAAAGATCTGAATCCAAATAAAGTCTTTGGAAATGCCACATCTCCCAGGACAAGTGAGAAAATGATGTTTCATCTGTATGACAGCATGAGCAAAATTCTCATAGAAAAGGGCTGGGGGAAATGCAAGAGAGTCAAATGTTATAAATGAACATTCCTTCTGTGGTGTCTTAGAAAGAAAAGAAAAGAATTTGTGGCCAGATAAGGAGCCCAAGCCTGAGATACTATAGCATTTTACAGCTTAAGGTCACCAGAAGGGGGACAGAGGGAGGGCAGGATGGAGGAGTTAAGCAAGTGCTAGGCCAAGAAGTGATGGGGAAATGTGTGGTGTTGGTCCTTGGAGGCACTGGGGTGAGAACAGGGAGACAGAAAGGAGGAGGCAGCCAGTGAAGGTGTTGGGGCTGCAAGAGACTATCAGATTTCTTCCTGGGAACACTGGATCAGCAAGCACAGTGACAGACTCTAAATCAAGAGCATGAAGGAATAGTAGGAGTGTCCAGAGGGAAGTGCTACCAAGAGTCCTCTCTTTCCAGATGAGATTGGTTAGTTTCATCCAATATGTTCTCCCTTGAAATGAAACACATTTGTAAAACTCAGACAATATAAAGCAAAACATTGAGGAATTGTAAGTTAGGGAGTTGATTGGTCAATAGCATTCTAGCTTTGAAGACATAAGAATGGCTGGGGAGAATGACTTGGGCTGTGAACTCACAACTCAAGAACAATGCCATTTATTTAGAAACTGGGAGAAATTTCCAGAAGCAGTTGTATACCAGAGTAGGCTTTGAGGAGTCAGGGCTGTATTCTCAGACCTCTGGGAATAGGAGAGGAATTCAGCAAATTCCAGGAGAAAGCATTAGGAGGCTACAACTGCGATCCGGGATCCCATCAGAGTCACATCTTTCACTAAACATAGGAGATTCTGGAAAGCCATTAAGTCTGTTTTTCTCATCTAGTTCAGAAAGCTGAATTGTAACTCAACAATTCTCTTTCTATTAGTTTGGAGAGAGTAGATCGCTTTCCTTTGCCAGTTCCCAGGATTCAGGGAGTCTTTCCAGAACATTTAGAGACAAAACCTGGGATACCTTTACTGTTTAATTTAAATGATTTGGCACTTTAAAATGCATGCAGTTACAAGGAATCTAGAGGGATTCCTCGCCACATCATGTGTCCCTGTCATAAATTGTTAAGACCTGGACATGAATTGAATCTGCAGGCTAGCGGGGCTGTTCTGTGTTCTCATGTCTTTGATCACCCCAAACTTTTAAAATTTGACTTTCCCAAGAAACATGAGGATAATTATAATGAAAACCTAATATTAACTGGAAGTAACATTGTTCTACCTCATATTTCATTTTCAGAGCAAGCCTGTGATAGCGGGAGACATATTTGTTCTCTGTGATTTAAAAAAGAGAAAAATGTGACAAGGAGAAATCATTTAGTTAAGGTCATCTAAAATTTGCACTGGAGAGGATTGGTATGATAATTAATAGCATTTTCTGTTAGGTAGTGACCTGAAGGCCTTCATCTAAGGACGAAGGAGAAGGCTTGCATGTTAAAGTTCTGGATGCTGTACCTGGAGATGCTTTCCTGTTTTGTATGGTACTATGTTCTGAACTTCTATAGTACCAAACTTTCATCCAAATTAATTCACAGGCATAACCTTGCTTCCTTGTTTAAATATCTGTTTCCCTGATTGTCTGTGAGCTACTTAAGAGCAGTATCTCTTTGTGTTTGTTTATTTGTTTGTTTAGCATTTTCAAAGCCTGGAGTAAGGTTTAGCACATAACAGGTACTCTGAAAATATTGTCAATATAATTGAAAATTAAACTTGTTATTTTTCTCGGAAAAGATGGGCTACTTTATTGGATATTTTCTTTATTTACATTTTAAATGTTAAATACTTAAGAGACATAACATAACATAAAATATCAGTCTATTCTTGCAACTGATGAAGAGAAACTGTTGTTCTGACAGTGACTTGATAACACTTTTACATAAAATCACCTTAACTCTTTTTTAATTAGATATTTTATTTATTTACATTTCAAATGTTATCCCCTTTCCTGGTTTTCCCTCTGAAAACACCCTATCCCATCTTACCCTCCCCCTGCTCACCAATCCACCCACTCCTGCTTCCCTGTCATGGCATTCCCCTATAATGGGATATTGAGCCTTCTCAGGACCAAGAGCCTCTCCTCCCTTTGTTGAAAGATGGATATTTTATATGACCCTGGGTCTATACTAACCATTATGAATACCACACCAAATTTTTCATAATTCCTGCTTTCAGAGTCTGTACAATATAGTTGAAAATTAAGATGAATAAGTAGAAAATGTCAATAGACTAGAAAATACTTTGCTTGAATAATGCCTGTAGTGTCCATAAAGGGGTTTGGAGGCGAAGAGTCTCATTAGAGACTGTCACTGACAGTCTTGCAAAATATGGTTTAGAGGAGTATTCTGTAAGTATCTGGATATCAGAGACAGCATAGGAATTGGGTAGAGAAAATAGGGAGCATTTGCATACTTTCAACAGATTTGATGTTGATGTAGCAAGGTTTTGTGGTAACTCAATGGAAAGCAACTTTGAAAACACTTTCCAAGTCCAAATACAAAGGGCAGTGAATAAAATAAAATATGGATTCCTCTTGGCCATAGAGAATTACTGCTTACTGGTAACCAACAATGCAGAAGTGATGAAAAGAATGCTTCCTTACAATGAACTGTCAGAGTGATGAGGAAAGAATAAGGACAATGGTGTAGTAGGAGCAGGAGTGGGCTATGGCAGCAAGAAACCTATCCAAGGCAGGACAGAGGTCTGACCCTGAGCTCCCACTGACAAGTCACAGCCTTTCCACATGATGCCCACATACCTACCTCCCAACTTACTTGCCTTCCACCATAGTTTTTCCTTTCATCCCCTAGAAATCATATCACTGAACATGTAAGGCTGTGTGAAGTAAATGACATATTGTGAAAGGTTGATAACTAAAAGATCCCCTGTGTTATGTTAGCCAGAGTTGGCAAAACAACAATCCATGGTATGGGAAATGCTTTTCCCTGTTTTCTACCCAACTGTTTTAGCTTCTCTCCCTGTCTGACATGGTATGATTGCTTTTCCAGGGACAAATGAAGAAAGGTACAATCTTTTACAGTCAATCCTGCCCTGCTCCTCACTCTCGTGGATTTTTGTGTTGTGTAGAACCACAACTGGAAATGTCCCACCCTGTGCACTTTGTAATTTGCAGCTTGTTCCTAACTGTTGACACACCATTAAGATGACCATTGTGTGAATGAATGATTGCTGTTCAGACCAAACATAGGGTACTCAGCAGAGACTGTATTGGTACTTGTCTGGAAAAATCAGTCATCAATCCCACTAAAAGAAAATTTCAGAAACTTCAATGCTGTTATATTTTGTTCCCCCAAAAGAGATATTAAAATTTTAACTTGCTTTCTTCATCCACTTCATCCACTTATTTTATTTTGCCATTATTTTATTCATTTTTATGATAATGGCTTCTTCTAATCACTGTGCAAGTGACAAGGAAACACAGTCATTGTTTTCTGCCAAACACCATGAATGCTAGAATGCCCTATCTTTGTGTTTTTTACTGGACAGTATAAAAACACAGGCTGGTACCTGGCTGGTTTCTTTGGTTTATAGATCTGCTGGAGGAAAGGATTCACTTTTTACAAACTCTCCAGGAAGCCTGCCTTGACTTCCCTTAGTTGACATTCTGAAAAATGGTCAACTACATCAAAGCCCTGATTATATCTCAATCTGTCAATGTCTGTCATCAAATCAAGTTTAAATAATTTTTTACCTTTGCTAACAAACTATAGCATACCAGGTTCCATGACAAAAGTAGCCATGCCCTTCATAGAGAGTATAGGCATACTATAAATTAGATGTTAAAGCAAAAAATGAAATATGAGGTGAATGACTACTTTAAAAAACATTGAACTGAGTTCTGCATGTCATTGTCTCATTTAATTACCACAACACTGTCATTGCAAAAGCTATTAATATCTCTATCTAAATTTGAGACTCCTAGCATGGAACTCTTTATACCAAAGCATTTAAACTAAGATACAGATTATTGAATCTATGTAGTCTATGAAAGGGTCCAAGAATACTTCACATGATTATCTACATTTCTTTTAATCAAAAGGGACCAGATCTAAACTAATAGATGATAATATTAGTTTTTAACCTTTAGTTTTCTATCCCAAATTGGTAGACTAACCATGACCTGAGAGCTCTCAGATTCAGAAGGAATGAGGTCGTATTTCCCTCTTATTACTCACTACTATTTCTTTAAAAATTGATTCTCTGTGGCCTGGATAATTGAACTTTCTTATGGCTGTATTTGTAAAGACATTTTTGTCTTTATTCTATAAAATGTCAAAAGATATATGACATTCATATGCTAAATGTTCATTAAAGTCACATACACACAAGAACAGAAACACACACACACAAACATACACACAGACATACACATAAATACCTACTTGGTCACTTTCATATAATTATTGGCCATTATAAAATTTTGAAAATCATTGTTAAATTATCTGCAGAGTTTATTTATTTTGGATATAAATGCAATGCCTACTACACTTACTGTATTTTGCTAGTGTAGTAACTACCTTATTAGTTTGTTTTAACTGATCTGATGCAGAATACATTTTTATATTGACAAACTACAACTAATTATTATGTCTTTCCTTGTGTTTCATGTTTTCATTGCTTCAAACAACTATTAACTATCCAAAGGCTGAAATACAGCTACTATCCTTTGTTTTAACTATGAAATGCCATAGTCACAAAAGTTTCTATGAAATACAATTCACTTCAAACTAATTTTAGCTGCAGTGGTTTAGTTTGTGTACTCATGTGGACTCTTCAGGTTTTTTAGTTTATTGTGACTTCATAGCTAGGATCTATGTTCTTCTTACCCTCCAGTTCCCATCTCTCTTTAATTGTTGTTATTTGGAACTTAACTAGATAACTTATGCAAATATATTCTATTTTGTAATCTCATGGACCATGTGACTTGTATGATTTCAGTTCTGGATTGCTGTACAAGGGGAATGTTCATTGTGGAATTCAGTACAGGGTTCACCCTAATATGCTTATCAGTATTCTGTGTCAATTACTGTCACATTGGCTGATACCATTGTCGAAAAGTATCCTCACTGATCTTGCTTTCAATTTGGTCAATGAATGTTATATATAAGATCATTTATTGATTTTCTAATAAATCAAGTATTTACTGTATAGAGAAATTAAAATATTGGTCTCTAGTTCCAATCCAACCCTTGGCAACTTTTCTTTAGTGTGTTTTAGTAAGCTTTCTTATTGTCATGATTCAAATGCAAACGTTCTCAGCCTTCTTTTTTAATCCCATATCTTTATATTTAACTGAACATTTTTGGTTCCCATGAAAATCCATAAATATACATATATGAAAGACATTTGGTAAAGGCCTTTGGGGAATATTTATCTCTGTATGACTGCAGCATAAGGTACTTTTCAAATGTCACTTCATTTCCATCTGAAGAACAGCTTTAAGAACATCTAATAATTTAAGTCTTCAGGGAGCAAGTTTGCATTTGTCTATCAGATTTTTTCTTGGTGCTAAGCATTATCCCTAGATGAAGAGCTACAAGCAATTAAGAGCTACTGAAAGAGAATCAATCGTCTCAAGAAACAATCCTCCTGATAATACATCTAGTCGCAAGTGGTTATTTCTAAACACATTCACATTAAATGGACTTGTAGACTGTATATATACACATACACATACACACATACAACACACAAACATACACACACTACACACACACACACACACACACACTAGCAACTAGCAACAAAGTCATGAATCTGAGAGAAAGTTGGAGATGTAGGGATTATATAAATATAGTATTCTTGTATAAAACTCTCAAAATTAAGTAAAATGACTTAATTTTTGTTAATTCAGTTAAAGGATAATTTTACTTAGGAATCAAATTCTATAATATAATATGTGATTCTAAGTTAATTTTCTTGTTGTGTCAGCACAACAAGTGTATTTTAGGGTTCTCTGGTTAGTGTTAAGTGTGGTAGTGGTTTTGTGGTCTACATTGTTTCTGATGAGAATCCAGGCATAATTCTTTTGCTTCACATATGTAATGTTTCCCTCCTATCACAGGTGATTAATAGATGTTGGTTTTACCTTTGGTTTTCAAAATGTTGACGATTATCTATTTGGTATGGTTTTCTTATTTTTGCTATCCTCTTAGGCTTTTAAATTAATATTTTTTGCCTATATTAGATAATCTGTGACTATTACCACTCCAATAATTGTTATTACTATTCTCATTTTCTTTTCTTTTCTTCTGGGTCTCAGTTGTACCTTCTTCATTTCTTTAGCATGGATGGTCGTCTGCATATGTGTTGGTGCATGCAAAGGCCAGAAAAGTTCTTCAAGTGTCAGGATCTTTTGTTCTTGACATTATTGCTCTAAGAATGGGTCTGTAATTGAACTTGTAGCTAGGCTGGTAGCCAGATGCCCCAGCAATCCTCTTATCTCTGCTGCCCATAGAATTGGGGTTATAGGCATACATACTCAGGCTCAGTTTTGTATGGATGCTTGAGGTCTAAATCCAGGTCCTCACACTTCCACAGCAAGTCCTTGCAACCACTGAGCCATCCCTCCAGACTTAATTCTACCTGTTTTAAATTATCTTATAGCTACATATTCTGGAAGCCATGACTCATTTCTTTAATCATTTTTCTTTGTTTATAATTTAATCAAATTATATTAGTCAGATGATTTCTGCTCACCTAGCTCAAGTTTTCCATTCTTTTATTTGTTCTGGCTCTAGTCTATTTTTAAAATCAGTGAATAAATTATTTGATCCTGATATATTTAGGTTCTAGAATTTCCATTTGGCTTTCTTCATAGTTTCTATTTAGTTGGTTAAAGTCAGCATAGGATTATGAATGGTATTTACTTCTTCTAGACATGCAAACATACTTAAGTTAACATGGCAATGTTATCTGATCATAATCTTTAAAATCATGGCTGTGCTAAAGAGTGAAGATACCACAAATATTACGATAATTTTTGTAAGTCATTGCACGTGCTTCTATGGATAGATTTTTTGTTTTGTTTTGATTTCTCTTAATTACTTTTTCATGTTGCCTCCCATTTTTGTATATTTTTAAATAAGAATTGTGTATGCTGTTCCTCTGTCTAGCCACAATATGTTGTACGTCTGACTAGAGAGAAAGTGAGGCCAAGACAACATAAATTATTAACTGATCTGCATATGGGTTGTTTTGCAGCTCTACTTACACAGTTTATGCTGGCCACAAGTGACTTGAGTTAGGATCGTTACTTCTCTGCAATATGACAGGGATTGTCATCATGGACAGATTCTGAAGTTCTGTAATCTAGTCTGCAGATGTATAAACCAGTGTGGTCTCCTGTTATTTGCAACTGAGTCTTCCAACTATTAAGCCCCTGACTTCTCCTTGCATTTCCAGGCTCTGGCACTGGGATTTCTGTGTGGATGTTCTCTCCCTTCTTTGATTCCCTTCTGCTCAACCTCTAAGCCTTTTCAGTGCTTTCTATGAAGGTGACTGCATCACAAAGTGTCTCTCAGAAGTCTTGCTCCACTTACACATATTTTTGCAGCTGCTTTTTACTTAGTGAGAGTTTTCTGTGTTCTAGAGAAATATTATTGTTCTCATCCACAAACTCTGACATTCCATAAACTACTACTTTTGCATGAAATAGCATGGCACAAATTTTGTGAGACACATCATCAGGACCATGAGACAATGATGATAGGCAACAACAATTATAGTTCATGTGAAAAGAAGAGATTTTCTTTTAAAGAAGTCACAGATTGAACAGGTTCCCATAATCTTTCCCAAAAGCAAGTTCTAAATTGACCTAAGAGCAGCCTATGAGGTTCCACACCTACAAGATCCTATACTAGCTCTATGCGGCCAAGCCAAGGAAAAACCTTCCAAGATATAAAATTTTGTAGGGGGTTCAAAACCATACCCAAACCATATCCAAATGTAAGGGTACAAGGCATCAGAGGTGCAAGTAGGGTGACACTAAATGTGTCAGTATGGATAAGGGAAGGGAAAGCCTTCCTTCTGTAAGATAAAGTCTAAGTAGGTGATATTTAAGCACATGCAAGTACATAAAGAGAATAATATTAAATAAAGCTTGAAGTCATTTAGGCAACAATAGGAAGTGAAAATATATTGGTGGAGCTGAAACACATAGAAGAACTGTACAAGACTAAATTATAGCAAGGAAGATGTAAGTCATAAAGACTATGTTAGCTGGAATGAGATTAGAGAATTTAATTCAAATGATCCGAGATTCCATTGTAATGTTCTATTTTAACATTTATTTTAATTTTTAAGTTTTATAGAGGGGTGTGTGTGTGTGTGTATGTGTGTGTGTGTGTATGTGTGTGTGTGTGTGTGCGTGTACGTGTGTATTTCACATGTATATGTACTTGAGGTCAGAGAAGGGCATTATTTCACCTGGACCTGTAGTCAGAGACTATCTGACATGGTTACAGGAAACCAAAATTGGGAATGTTGAGAACTACTGCATCTAGATAAACAAAGCAAAAAATGTAGGAATGTCTCAGATAGCAAATATTTTAGAGTTTGCAGACTACACAATGGTTACTGTAACTGTACCACACTACAGTCACAAAAAACAGAGAAACAAAAAGCAAGGTTGTATACATTGAAGTACTTTATGGACATAAAGATGAATTGCAACACAGTTTTTATGCAAATGAAGCATATTCATATTTAAGTTTATTCCAACTACTTAATCTGCAAGCTCTACATTCAGCTTGCCTCAAAATATAAGGTAGAGAGCAGTAGATGGAAAATATTAGCATCAATATCTGGCCTTTGTATGTACATCCACATATACATGCACTTTCATACACACATGTGCATGCATATGCACACATGCATGTGTTTACATACACTAACCCATGTAGACAAGCAGAATTGAGAATTTCAAGACAATAACAGTATAATAGTAATCTAGACATGAAGTGCATCTGAACACAAAGGCTGTGGTCTCATGATCATGGAGTGAACCAATTAGTCATTTGCCTCTTCCTTGTTTTCCTAGTTTTCTGAATGATTCACCCAGAAACTAATTTAGTTCTGTATTGATAACATCATCTATTACTTTTTACACTGCACCTGTCTTCATACATATTACTGTTTTAGCACCAACTTAAAGTTAGCAAAATGAATGAGGAACGGCAAATTAGTGCAACTAACATCTTGTACTCTTTGTTCCTTACACCATAGAGAAACTATGGCGTGTGTCCCCTGGCATTCCCTTGAAAGAATCCTAGAAAACCCACTGGGAAACACAGACATAAAATTTCTGGATTTTTTGAAAGTTTGCATGCTGGTTCAGAAAGATCTTTATTCACACTGCCCACTATAGGCCAGACTGCAGATACTCACACAAGTATATGCTCTTTTTATATATGGTTTACTACACAACCTCCCATTCCTTCTCTGGGAACATTAATTAGCAAAGACTGTGGCTTCCTTTACATTTGCTGCCTCCAATATATCTGATCAAATTCCTTGAAAGCAACATCCGTAAGATATTTATCTGCACCTGGAATACACAGGGCTCAGAATTATTTGGAAAATAAATCAGTGGGGACTCCAAGGTATCCTGGAAACCAGGATCCAACCAGGCTTCAAGGCTCATTTCTTTTGGTCAGTTAGAAATAACTCAAATTATCTTAAAGCTCTCTACTCTGAAAATGATTCTATAGGAAGCTCCCTGACAGTGTGGACAGCAGGACTGTGACTCCATGCAGACAGGAAATGCAGCTTGTGGCCAGTGTTAGAGCTCACAAGCCGGCAAGCAAACGATGTACCTGAATTCCTTTCCTCTCATACATGGTTCACTCATTCAACAAGTATTTCTGTGGCTCCCAAGCATTTAGATGTGAAGGATGATACAAACAAAGAAGCCAAAGAATACGTGCAAGTGACAAGGAAGGGTGTGAAGTAAAAGTTCAGAGTCTTGTCCTAGGGTAGAGAAGGGTCCTCCCGTCAGGTAACAAATCACAGGGAGTGGACTGGGATGTGAGACCGAGGCGAGCTGTGTGCACTTGCTGGAGCAATGACATTCCAGAGTCAAGCAGGAGAATGATATCCAGGACAGGTGTATCAGCAGGGACCGCAGAAAATGGCAAAAACAGCAGAAAATCTTGTCACAACAAGATCAAGTGTTCCTTAAGTAGCATTATATGAATTTGTATCTGTTCTTAACTTATTCGATTATTTTACATTTTTTTAACAGAAATCACACTGGTAACCCAAATTCAGCCAATACCCCTTGTCTATACAGTACTTACTTACCTTCTTATTATACTTTTTCACTATAGTTAATTTCCAAAATCTCTAATATGGTCCACACTGGAGAAAACATGCGATTTTTCTCTCACATTTTTCTAGAGTAACCCTCAGCTAAGAATTCACACGCAAATTCGTCAAACACACCCAGAGCACATCCATGATATGGACAATTATCACACCGGCAACCAATTCATAGCCTTCAAAATTTATTTCCATAAAATATAATTCATATATTAATGGGGCTGTGCAATTAGCAACTAATATTTAGATGGTTTCCTAGAAAAAAAATCTGTTGCACATTAGTATCCCCCAAAATAGCTGAGAATTTATGCCAAACATTTACATGCAAACAAGTCTATTTATATTTTATGCTGACTGAGAGTCTAATTCCTATCTCATGTGGTTATTGGAGCAAGAAGGTTTTTCAAATCATGTAGCATCTCTGACTCTGGAATAACTAGGAGCCGATAATTTTTGCAGCCCATTCTTAATAAATCTTTGTTTAAGCTAAATCATCTATAAAAAGAAAAATTGTATATGGTCCAGTCTGCCATGTATATTGTTATATGTGTAGGTTTAAATCATATTTGATTATGTTAAAATTGTTGCTAAATAAGCACTTTCTGATAATTGTACTCTTCCTGGTCCCTGTGTGTATAATATGATAATAAATTTTTTGCCTATAATATACTTTTCATTTTATGGGTAGAAATCCTGGAGAAGTATGCCTTTAAAATGGTTTCTTGGTTTTTTTAAGTACTTGGAAACAGGTGTTTCAGAGTTCTGAAATCCTAAAAAAAATACAATTCAGTGCTTTCAGATCAAAAGCAAATCAAAAGCAATAAATAAATAAATAAATAAATAAATAAATAGTTTCAAATAAATGATACTGAAGTGTTCTTAAGTCAATAGTTTTTATTATATATCATGTTAAATCAAGACACTTTCCCTTTGCTTTAGTTCACATGATTTGAACAGAGAGCATCTAGATAATGCAGACTATAGCAGTCAATCCCCAAATTGCATGTACCACCCGAGAGAGGGTGTGAAGAAAAAGAAAAAGTCAATTTGCACAGTTATATGAGACCTGGAACAGTTGGTCTTGTTTGTAGGGTAAACTCCTTGGAACTGAGACAAAGGCAAGGACAAAATTCCATCTTTTTAATAAGGAACCAGAAACTTCTAACAAACACAACACACACACAAAGAATACTGCTGATCTTATTTTGCACCCATAGTGTTAAAACTGATACTATATCACAATTCAATCAATTCAGATCGAAAACAATGGCTAATATCTCCTTTTAAAGTTCTGAAAACAATATCAAGTTTCCAAGAGATGCACATTTAGTAATTTGTTTGGCCGTGGAAGCTTGCTAAGGCATGCAACTTATTAAGGAGAATTGACAAATTCTCACAATGACTTTGGCTGTTTCACATCTTTCTACTCAACACAGAAAAGAACATAGAGCCAGGAAAACAAATAGAAAAGTATCTCTGAATAGACAGATTCCACAGGCTGTGGCTCTCTATGCTGTGTACAGGGAGGTACAGTAGCCATTTCCATGATTACAGAAATGATACCTTAGTTACTTTCTTTTTGTATGTTTTTGTTATTCTGTCCAATAAAATAAAAAAAAAACTATCATTGATTTAGGACAGTATAGAGTATCTACAATAGGTAGAGAAAACAAACTACAGCTCACAATTCAATCCAGTCACCACCTGCTTCTGGAAACAAAAATAAATCAGAACACAGAATTTTCTATAGTTGTTTTCATATTGCACAGCAGATCTGAGTAGCTGAAAATAAATGGATATCGCAACCTGAAACACCTAAATATTGACTACAAAGCCTTTTGCAAAATGTTTTCTAAGATTAGTTCAGTAACAATACTTTACATGTAGTAAATATTCAATAGCTACTATGTGGATGAGTACATTGTAAGTGAATCGCTTTATTTAACATTGATAAGAAATCAATTTCAAGTAAGATTTAAATGGTAGAGGTAAGATTTCAGCTCTGCCCTAAACCAGTATTTCTCAACCTTCCTAATGTTGCAACTCTTTAATACACATCATGTTGTGGTTTTGCCCAACCAGAGAATTATTTTGTTGCTACATCATAACTGTAATTTTGCTACTGTTATGAATCATAGTATAAATCTAAGATATGCATGATATGTGTGTGACCCTCAAAGGGATCTAGACCCACAGGTTGAGAACCACATTCTATCTCTTTAAGAATAACTCCAATGTTTAGTGCTCTAGCATCCACAACACTGCTAATCTATTAATGCTTAGCTTAATCATAACTGTTTCAAAGGACTGTCATTATAAATCAATTCTTATATGAAGAAAAGAGGACAAGTGTAACTACTCTCACAAAACACTCCACACAAGTGCTGGGCCTGGTCCTTGCTTTTACTGTACAGAAGTGATTAATTCTGATGGTGTGAATTTATCTTACATGTACAATATCCTCAATGCCTTGTGACGCAGGGTGAATATCCCATAAACAGTCCCTATACGAATGTTTTCATTCCCCACTTCCCAGAAGATCACTAAACCGTGCCAAATCTTGTACAACATTGACATAAGGTCAACTAAAGATTGAGGCTCAGTGGCCAGGCTCAGAGCCTGGCTGAGGTCTACATCACAGATTTCAGCTTGCAGGGAGAAGGTGCTAGCTCATCTCCCTAACACCAAGCTCCTTGTATAAAACAAAACAGATAAAACTACAATTACTTCCTAATTTAAAAAAATACTCAGATTTAATGCAGATCCCTCTACTAATATCAAGTGACTTGCCTTCAGGCTACAAACATGACAGGCATCTACTTCTTGTTTTGACAAAACCATGAAGTAACAGATCCACATCGCTCTGAAAGTACACCACGCCTTTCGCTGAGAAGCATGAGGCACTCTGCAAACATCGAGATGACAGTAATGGATGAAATGTTTGATATAATTTTCCTTTTTTCTTTTTTTGAAAATTACTATGGAGTTTGCGGGAAGCATGATTAATAGCATAAAAATTGCTTCTATCTTTGGCTAACAAGCATCCGGTAATGAATCAACTCATCAGGAGCGAAGATAACATGTACTCTCTGCATGCTCAAATTTCTGAAAGATGACATGATTGCGAGTGGAAATATTCCAAATTCCGAAATATTTATACAGCAGTAAAAACAGTTAAGATGAAACAAGGCAAGGAGAGCAGCCATTGTTCTGGAAAGAAATACCGACACGGGAAGCAAGCACTGATAGATGCAGGACTTGTGAGTCCTTCCGAAGGAGCCTGGGACATCTCAGGACAGGCATGGCAAGGGCGGCTTATTTTGAGTTATTTTCTATTTCTTTTATGTTTTAATTTTTATTTATTTTATTTTTTGTTTTTTTCAAGAAAGGGTTTCTCTGTGTAACCCTGACATGCGCACATGCACAAGCACACACGCGCACGTGCACATACACACACACACACACACACACACACACACTTTTCCTCAATCTGTATCCCTTTAAGTTCCAAATAGAATTATATGCTGTTCCCCATGACATTGGCCTATAATCACAAATTCAAGACTGCCTGGACTATAGGGTGAAAAGAACAAAGCCATCCTGGGGTACATAGTTACGCTAAGCCTCACCAAAATCATAAAAGGAATGGTGATATATTTTAGTGAGACAGTCCTTGTCTAGAACACACAATAACTTGAAGCTGATTCTCAGTACTACAGAAAGAAAAAAATTGTATTATTAAGACACAATGCAATACTTAAGAGACTGAAATGTTACGAGAAACAGAAGAAATACACAGTCAAATTGAGGCCAATTTCTACACATCCACTATTATGTTTGACCAATTGATTTTTACAGTGTCTAATCAACTTAGACCCCAGGAACAGAGTCCAAGATTCCAGATTGAATTAATTTACAAGATTTGCCTTAAGCCTACTTCCTCTTAAGGCTGTCCTCCCTTCCTTCTAGATTCTAGTATCACTGGGTTCAAGGACTCAAATGATCATTTATGATAATAAATCATACTTTTCAACCAACAATGTTAATTTAAATAAGCAAAAGCAGATTATTTGCTAAGATATAATGAAAGTTTATTATTTTTATAGTATCTAGCCCAGAATATACTAGAATTCTTGGTGTAAGATGTGGAATTCATGAGTTAAGAAAAATTTCACATTAAAATGGGGATAACTACATTTTGAAGTAGAAAGTTAAAATAAAAATAAAAAAGAATTGACTTATTATTTCAGTATTTTGTGAATCAAAACTCTTAATAAAGAGGTACAACTATATTTCATTTTTTCAAGTGAAAAATAGGAAAATACTGTTAATCTAAATTGAATGTGGTGGTGTACAAAACTACCTCATTCAGTCCAGGGCTTTTAAAGCACACAAGTTGACACTCTTGCATATGTCTAACTTCGATATCATTAAAGCCTTTGAAATAGGGAAGTTGACAGAAACTGTTTCTAGCTCTGAATCTACTCAGTTTAGGGTGACTCAGGATACTTGCTTGACCTCACCCTCTTCTTGGAAGCTCTCATAGCCCATAAACTAACCACACAACATACTACTCATATTCACTTTCCTGAAAGCAGCAGAAATAGAAGTATCTTTCTAGTGAAAGTAACTACCCCCTCTTCCATCATAGTCAGTTAAATCCAATGTCCTTAAGGGGCTGTTTCACTACTAAAGTATTTCTGGGTACGCCCTTCAAACAGTCAGTGTGAGAGCATGCTGCAGTGAGCATAGTGCCTAACTCAGGGTGTCAACGTTACTGAAACGTAATGACTTTCAGTCATAATCATTTCCAATTAGATTGGCATGAATTCCATCAGAATGGTAGTTAGGGGAATAACCAAAGTTGCTCACAGTGAGTTCATGTAACTATGACCACTGTGAGTTATATCTTAGTAATTATAACTACTAAAATGATATGAATATCAGTCTCATTTTACAGATAGAGTAACTGGCAGAATTTAATGCTAACATTTGACCACCACATGTGGTTTTACTGAGTTCCAGCATCTAGGTTTTAATTCTATCACATTCTTTACGCCCAATAATATACAGCATACAAGTAATTATTTTGGTGGAAACAGAAATAAAGTGCATAAGCAATACCACCTCAATAATACAGCTTAAAATTCTGTCAAAAATTCTTTGTAGTAATTTGAGATCCTTCTATGCATATTTAAAATATCCACTGAACAAGTCTCTTAAACTTTTATTGAAAAGAGAGGAAACTGTCATAAAACCCATTTTTAAAGTAAGTTACATTAAAGTTTTTAAGTAATCTTAATGTGATAATAAACATCTTAAACCTTGGAGACAGACAGATAAATCAGACAGAGCTGGAGACTGTCTCTACATTAATACTTAACATTTAGGGCATAGGTAGGCATTTACTCCAAATTAAATGAGGCTTGGTCCTTATCAATAAAATAGGCACACAATATCTACTTCATAGAAGTATAGTACTTATAAAATAGGAATATAATAACTGCTTTATTCCATTTCAATGAAAACTAAATGAAATAATCAATGTCTAGTTTACTCACAAAATACAGTTATTCTTATTACTCTCTGAACTAAGAAAAAAATGAAACCATAATCATTCCTTACTATTGCTTCAAGGTCTCCAGACTCTCTTCTATATTTCCCTCAGTTGGTATGAGGAATCATAGCTTACTCTAAAGACAAATTAGTAATTCATTACTTGATTTTCAACTTTTAACCAGTTTCTCCAGGTGTTAATTTTAGCTGCAAAACTTTTATCGCCAAATATACTGTCAATCTTCCATTCTTTCTCTTCTATCCTCAGCATAAACCATGGGCTGAATGAAAGCACCATCACACACAGGTAGGAACCTATGCAACCTAATCAAGAACTATTTGACAGGCACTGGAAACGTCATGAAATCAGGAGGGAAGAAAAAAACATGAAGTAACAAAAATGTTTGGGCCTCAAATATGAATAAGATAAATGGCTTGTACTAGGGCTCTGCCAAAAATTGGTAACAAAGAGTGATTTGTCTTGGATGAGCTTTTCTGACACAATAATTCTTATTTATGTGTAATTTTACAGTATTTTGCTTGGAAAACATGAAGACTATCAGCATACTACCTCAAATTTTTCCAAGTTTACAGATATAATAAATAGTTTCAAAATTACAGTGAAGTTGGCACAGAAGAGAAAATGATCAGTAGCAGAGCAACGGCATAGAAGCAGTAAACCCTGGCAAGCCTATGGTGTTAGCACTTCCTTCTGGTCCAGAAAACTGCCAATTATCTCTATATTCTACCCACTAGTCTTTGGTCTACCGCCTCTTCTCATATATAGGGAGAGTAGGGACCCTCTCTCCATCCTATCTTTCGTTGGAAACTGAGTAAACACTTGTTGAATGAATTATTAAAATCTGGGTATCTGTGGTGTTGGGAAGTTGGCACCGATGCTATATTTCCCTGTTCCTTAAACTCCATTGTTGTCACTTTCTATGGGATAACATGATTAAGTCTTGTGATTTTATTTCTAGGAGTATGAGTTATGAGGGAATGTATCCATAAGTCTTCTCCACCTATCCAAACAGACTATCCTAGGAATCGTATTCTGTACTCCCTAATAGTCTCAGCAGCCTATTACTGAAACTTATTCCCTGTAAAAATTGAATAGGAGTATATGATCTTATAAAATGGAAATCCATTTTAAAGTTTGTTAAACTGACTCCTTTTTATATTTTTATCTTCACATGTGCCTATAATGAGATAGTTGTTTAAGCACGGGGATAAAGTCTAATATAAAATATAAATTCTATTGATAAAGTTCCATGGAGCATTAAAAAGACACAACTTCACTGGGGAGATAGATCAGTGAGGGGAGTGCTGGCTGTGGTAGCAAACATGAGGAGCCAAGTTCAGGTTCTTCAAATCCACATAAAAGCCAGACCAAATGGCCTGACTATATAATCCAATTTTGGAGATGCAGAGTCAGGAGGTTCTATGAAGCTCATCGGCCAATTATTTTAGCCAATTGTTGAACATCAAGTTGAATGAGAGACCAAATCTCAAAGAATAGAATGGAAAGCAATGAATGAACATAAGATGCTAAACATCATCCTCTCACCTAAACATCATCGTCTCGCCTTTGCATACATGCATGTGCATGACTGTGTATGCATATGCATGGGTATATAAATTATCAATACAATTGAATTAAAGGTTGCTGAGTAAGAAGGTATAACATCAAAGTCACAGCTGTGTCTCAATTCTAATTTGTCATTAGATGTTGAATACATTATTCACCTTCATGAAGCCTCACCCCATATAAAACTTATGGAGTTTATAACAAGACAAAATTGAAAAAAACACTCACTTTAAATAATAAGTTTTGTGACAGTTTAATATGGGGCTGAGCTTACACCACACACATCGAGTCTCCAGAATAAATGCATAGAATTTGTGCTAATTGCATTGAACCCTACAGAAAAATTAGTTTAGCTGACTATCTGGAAACAAGTATTTAATGGAATATATTTACTAATGAAGAAAGTCAAAATGATTTTGGATCTAAAGAAATAAATGAGATAGGAAAAGTTGTTGATTGAATTTCCAAAATGAATGTTAAGCCAAGCTGTTGAGAGGGAATTTAGCAATAATCATTCAAGATAAAAGCTCCACAATTTGAGCAAGCTGTTCCAATTTTAACACCAAGTAGAGGCTTAAAATAGAAATTACTTCATTTGTTCCCACAAGACAAGTAAATCAAAAACTACTTGTAATTTTAAGAAAAAATGTTAAGAAAATTATGTATTTAAGTTATGTGACTTGAGAAACTAGCAAGTGTAAGGCCAGGAACAATTTCATATAAGGCATTCTAGGAAAGGATAGTGAGTGGCTTCCCAATATTGAATATGGATTTCTTTAATACTCTATTTTTCCTTTAAAAAAATAATACATAGTTACACTGTACTTACCTAGTTTTCTCCCTTATCTCACTCACCTTCAATTCATGTCACTGTCACTCCCCCAGCTCCATCTAGGACTCTACACACACACACACACACACACACACACACACACACACGGCACACAGGTACACATACATATGCATATACACATGTACATTCTTGATAACCTATCAGGGAACTTGGGCCTGGGAAAAGATGATTCTCCCTCTCCCAGGAGTCATTTGCAACCTAGGAATAGAGTCTGGTAGACTTGCCCTTGTCCCCATTGACACGGTAAAGGGAACGGTCATTGTTCAAGAAATGTATTTGCTGTGACTTCATGAGTACCACTTCCCTGTCATCTCTAGAAGACAATATCTTAAAGGAGGTATCCTTGACCTCTGACTCTTAAGATCTTTCTACGGCTATTCTCAATGTTTTCCTGAGACGTAGATGATAGAAATATTTATATAGGCTCTTGGATTATCTTGAAAGTTCAATCGATCTTCACATAGCATTAGAATCAGGAGAAAATGGTTTAGTTTTTTAACAAAACAGCAGTATTAATAAATTATCTATTTGTCACTCACTGCAGATTGAATACTGCAAACAGAGAGAATATTCTTCCATGATCCCATAAAAAGAATTTACTTGAAGCCTAAAGCATTCTTTCTCTTAGGAAGTTCCTAGGTCAATAAGCGCATGATTTCCTCTCTGCCTATAGGCAGACCAGGTGCAATGTAAAAGAGAGGAGCTAGCCTGCTGTACTGCTCACTCACCTACTCTTTTTTCCACTACCCTTGTCCTAATCTTCACTCCTGAATCCCTGTTTGTGATTTCAGATTGCCTTCTATCTACTAACCTGCTCATTTCCAAGTGTTATCTTTATCTTGCCTCTTGATCTTGTCAGTCTCTATGCTATCCTAGTATTTGACCTTGTTTTCTCTCAACAGCACTGATCCTGTTATAATGTATGAGTCTTCTGTTCATAATTAGTATCCTGGAGAATTCTACAATCACCAATTATCCTTAGTTTATTCAAGTAATGAAGACAAATATTTTTTATGATATTCCAGTAGCTTATGAAATGGTTTGAATATAGTTTGTCTCTTCTAAAATTCAGATTGATACATAATCTTCATTGCCAGACATTAATAAGTGAGATGTGGTCTAGGATCTGCCTTGCCTGGATTAGCCTATTCGTGTTACAAATGAGCTCATGGGTTATCTCAAGGGAAAGTCTTCCACAAAATTCAATTTGTGTGGATCTCTTATTTTCCCTCTCTCTAGGCTATTTTTTTCTGCCAACAAGAAAGTCATCACCAGGACACCCCATTTGAAACCAATACCACAACCCTAAATCATTTTTCTATCAGTGTGTGGTAGTGTTTTTGCAATAGAAAAGAGACCAAGACTAGATTATTAAGTGCTCAACTCATGCAATGTTGCTAATCTTCCTCATTATCTGGTTATATTTTAAGTGTTAATGAAGTATACAGAGATAGAAGCATTTTCATCATCCAGGATCATCATTCATTGTTCCTGTCTTCAGTAAATTATTATCAAACACCTACTATAGGTCACGCAGAGAGTCGGGAGCAAGGATGCAGCAGATTAGACAGCAAACAATTTGGCAGAGATAAACATTTGACAAGTAATTATAAATTATCTGGAAACTCAGAAGTAAGGTGCAAATAGTATAGCGTTGTATATTTTAAAAAGGAGACACTGCTTATCCCCAAATGCCAAAAAATAATCCAGATAATGGAGGAAATGAAGCCGACTTAGTAGCATTCCACCTAAAGTTCAACTTACAAATCAAGCCATCTGGGACTGGCAAGAGGAACTGTCCAGCTACCTTTAGTTGATAATGGCTAATTATCATAAGCATCTCTCTGCCTTGCCATTCACTTAGTGGATGGGACTTTTCACAACTAATGGGAAAACTGGTGAACTTCAGACAAGCAATCAAAAATGGTATTATTAGATAAACATATGAGGCGACATTTTAGTGCTAATTGATAGTGAAGGAGTCTCAACTACTGCAAACAGAAATATAAGGTGGGGTGTCTCTCAGAGATTATTAAACCTTAGTATATACATAATGTCCTACCCTTGAGATGGGAAAAGATTTATGCATATAGAAAATTCCAAAGTAAAATAGATTTTTTACAGATGTAATTAAGGATTTCAACCAAATGAATTTTAAAAGTCAAGTTTATGTTCTGTTCTCAGTGAGATGATACTTAGTTCACATGTTAATTATGTCTGTATTAATTTCCCTAATAGTAACTGAGATACTCAACTTCTAAAAAGAAAGGTTTACTATGACTCATGGTTTTAGGAGCTTCAACCCCTGGTTCGTTGGTCCTATTACTTTGTACTCTCTGGTAACATGGCCGCAGCCATAGTTAAAAAAAAATCTATGGTAGAACAAAAAAGCCTGCCTCATGACTGAGAAGCAGAGGACAGAAAGAAGAATGACCTGGGGTAACATTGTCCCATTCAAGACTACAAACTCAATAACCCCTAAAGACCTCCTCTTGGCCCCATCTCCCAAAGTTTCTATCACTTCCCAATAGCATCTTGCTGAGAGTCAAATCTTTAATCTTTAATTTGGGGGCATTAAATTTCCAAAACACAGCAGTGGGCTTTGCTTTGTCATAAAAGGTTTTGTTTTGTTTTGTTTTTTAACTTTTTTATTAGATATTTTCTTTATTTACATTTCAAATGTTATCCACTTTCTTGGTTTCCCCTCTGAAAACACCCTATCCCATCCCCCTCTCCCCTACTCACCAATGTTTCAAATGGTCTCCTGGTGAGCATCAGGGAAAAAAATTTGATGTCTACAGCTGCAACGGAATAAATCCCACCAACAACCACTTGGACTTAGATGAGAACTCTGCCTCTGATGTAATGATAGTTTCAGCCAGCACCTTGATTACAGTCCTTTGAGACTGGACAGAAGCTTTCAGTTAACTGGGCTCACACTTTTGACACATGGAAACAGACAATGAGATAAATGTTGTTTCAGTCAAAAAAATTTATAGCACTAGGAAACAAATGTTATATACAGGTCTACCATACAACCCTGCACAGGTTTATCCCCAAATAAAGAAGGTTGCTTTCTTCAAGCACATAATGACAGTATATCAGTTAGCGCAGACTGCTATAACAAAATATTACCATTGAACTAGCTTGAACTACTGACAATTATTTTCCTCATGGTTTAGGGGCAGAAAATTCCAGGTGACAGTAGGGATGGCTTGGGGTGGGGTGTTTCTCAGTCACTTGCAAATGCTGACTACATTCTTTCTTCAGCTTCACAAGGGCTTTCAGTTGTGTTCAACCAAGGAAGGAAGAAAGGGCGGGGTGAAGGGAGTGGGGTGATCCTGTGTCTTTTCTTTATTTAAAGACATAAATTTTACCAAATGTAGGCCCCACACCTGTAAGCTTATTTAGTCTAATTGCCTTCTTCAAGGTCCTATCTGCAAACCATAACTGTGATGCGATTGGAGTTTAGACGTTCAGCCTATATGAATTTGGAAAGTGTTACATAGCAGTTTCCTACAGGATTAAAATTGGCCCGCTTGGAGGGGAGTTCCTTAACACCTAAAATGTTTACAGGTGGGTGAAATAACAGGCTATTGGAAATAGAGGTAGTTCCTTAGGCTTCTTTTTTTAATCATTTTTTTATTTTCTATATTTTTTGTTTGCATTCCAAAGGCTTTCCCCTTTCCCCGATCCCCCCCATCATATGTCCCATAAGTCCTCTCCCCCCCAACTATTCCCCAATCATCCCCCCACCACCACCATTTCTCTGTTCTGGATCTACAAAACTGGATCCAATCTTTTCAGGCCCAGGGTTCTCTCCTTTCTTCTTCTTGTGAATCATTTGAATTGCTAATTGTGCCTTGAGTATTTAGGGCTTCTGGGCTCATTAATATCCACTTATCAGTGATTGCATTTCATGTGTATTCTTTTGTGGTTGGGTTAACTCGCTTAGGATGATATTTTCCAGATCTAACCATTTACCTACAAATTGCATGAATTCATTATGTTTAATTGCTGAGTAGTATTCCATTGTATAAATATACCACATTTTCTGTATCCATCCTTAGGCTTCTTAAATAATTGACTCAAAGTATCCTCCCTTCCCCAACATACCGAACTAGTAAAAGACTTAGAAGCTGAGCTGCCTAAGGGACTTTCAGACCATACCAGCTTCCTAGAAGAGAGAGAGATCAGTCAGGCTGCCTGGAAGATGATGTAGAAACCAGCTGAACTACAAGCAGCTGTAACTGAAAACAACCAAGCAGCCTGGAAACAGCTCAGACAACTGAACTTCATGCTAATCATCAACAAACACTGGTTCTAAGAGTCTGGCAATTATCAGAGTATGAAAGATGAGAAGAATCCCAAACTGAATTTAAGTTTTTTTTTTAATCTTGGAGAGATTAAGAAACAGATATGGCTGACAGAAAATGAATTATTAATTATTATTAATTAATTTTCTTTTCACTATGACCAAATTCATCATGATCAAAGTGAGGAGAACTTTTCTTCATGCTCATAGTTTGAGGGTGGGGGATGTAGTAGATAGTTTCTTGGGCCTGAGACTGGGAGGAACTTCCTATGTCCTTGGGCTGAGGCTGGGAGGAACTTCATATTGAAGATGAGGGGTGGTCACCTCATTCTCACCAGGAAGTGAAAAGGTGAGTCTCAGAAGAGAGGAGGGAAAGATGGAGTGCCATGTACATAGCTCCAGTGACATATTTTCTCCAAACAGGCAGGGAGTTTCCATACCTCTAAATAATCCATTCAAAGCTTTAATCTCTTAAAGAATAAATCCATTAAGTCTGAGTCCTCATGATCTAGAAATATCCTCAAGAACACACCCAGCAGAGCACTTTGTTACTATTTGAGGGATCTCCTCACTTAGTCAGTCGACCTCCAAAATTAACTAGCATCGATTGGAGGCATGGCTCAATAGTTAATATTACTTGCTGCTCTTCTAAAGGAAGCCCAGTTCCTACAATGCATGATGGGTTGGTTTGCTCACATTCACCTGCAACTCCAGACAAGGGATTTGACACTCTCTTCCTACCTCTGCGTACCTGTGAACTTTCATGCATATGTACCATACACAGAGACATGTTCTCAATAAAATATTTGTGAAAAGATTAACTATAAATTCTTAAGCAGGATATTGTACTTTATTTGGGTGAGAATTGTCTAGGAAAAGAGGGGGTAGAAAAAAAGCAAAGAAATTTGTTAAAAATAAGAATCAATAAGCCACACAAGAGTAGTATTCCCTGTGGGTTAGAGTGGTGGTCCTCGACCTATTGATTGTGACCCCTTTAAAGATCTATTGACTCATTCACAAGAGTCACATATCAGATACCCTGCTTATCAGATATTTACATTATGATTCATAACAGTAGCAAAATGACAGTTATAGAAAAGAAATAAAAATAATTTTATGGTTGAGGGTCACAACAACTTGAGGTGCTACTGGGGTTACAGCTTTAGGAAAGTTGAGAGCTACTGGGTTAAAGAGATGGCTAGAGATTAAGAGTATTTGGTGTTCTTTGAAAATTCAGTTCCCAGCACCCATGCATAACTGAGATCCAACACTGTCTTCTGTACCTCTGGCCTCCTTGAGTATTTGTACATTATATAGCACATGTGTACACTCATGTGTGTGCCCCACACACACACACAGAGAGAGAGAGAGTTGTTTAAATTAAAAATGTAATATTGAATGTAGTATTTACTTGACAAAACAATGCAGACTAAAAATACTAAGAGTCACATTTGAATTTTTAAACAATTCTAAATAAATTAACATTGTATAAATTTGATCATTAAAATAATGATTACAGAAAATCTTAATTGAAACTAATGAGAAACTCATTTTATACCTTTATTTTGTAAATTATTTATTTATTGACATTTAAATTTATTTATTTATTTATTAAAAGGGTTTGAAATATTTCCACTTTTAAAGTGTTTGAGAACACTGCACATTGTTGTTATCCATGGTCACAATACTGTACAGTTGAATCTTAAAATTATATGTACATGTTTCATTTCCCAATAATCAAGCTATCTTATTGCACTTAGTAGGTTTAGATAGGAAAAAATGATATGAGTTACTAAAAGCTGAAGTATTCTGTGCATTAGTCTTCACTAAAACAAAGTAAAACATTCCACTAAGAAATTGTGGTAGTGAAATTGTATCACTATTCATGTAGGTGGGTGAGTGTGCATATGGACTATGGATGTGCATGCCATGTGTCTGTCAATGTTCAGGGGGGCCAGCAGGAGCACTGCTTTCTCTGGAACTGGAGTTACAAACAGTTGTAAGCCTTCCTATGATCATTCTTAGAACTGAATTCAGGTTTTCTAGAAGAGCAGCAAGAGCGTTTAATTATTGAACCATCTCTCTACCCTGTGTTTGCTAAACTGAATTGTCAACTGACTAGATTTAGACCTACCTAGGATGTTAATAACTGCTGTACCAGGTGTGTATATGAGGGTATTTCCAGGTATGTAAAATATAACACTTGAGAGACAGCATGGAATTAAAGGATTTTTTTGTTCTTAAAATATGGTGTAAATGCACAGATCTCAATTAGAGATGAACAGTATCCATGTTTAAAATCAATGTAGAACACAGAACAGCTTAGTGACATAATAAAATACTGTTTATATAGGAGTAGATTATTAGGAAACACACTAGTCTTACTGTCAGATCCCTGATTTCAGTCTGGGACAATTTTAAGCTTTAACTTTTTCTCAGATAAACCTTTGGCATGGCTAAGACATTGGTCTGAGACAGGTTAGGAAGCCAGTTCTTACATTTGTCTTCAGCTTTGCCCTTCATCATGGTGATTAATTAGCCATTCCTACTGGAAGTTATTATTAGCTTCATTCTACATGGAGGAAATTTGGCTTTAAAAGAGTCTGCAATTGACCCTGCCCCATTTGCTGTCACAAGAAGATAGATCACAATCCAGAACCGTCCAACTCTAAAGCAGGCTCATTCTGCTACATTAAGCTTCCTTCCTGGGTCTGCAAAATCTCATATTTTATCCAGTAATCTCTGAATGTATCCAGTGATGATTTGCTTAGTATCTACATGTTTGGCTGTACTCTTAAACAAAAAAAAAAATGAAATTGCACAGTTCCTACTTAGGAGAAACCTAGAGCTTCTCTGAAAAGAAAAGGAAAATAATGAATAGAAAAGGCAATGAACACAGCAACCATATTAGTAAAGTTGGCCAAGTTGACAGACCCAATGGCGGGTTATATTACTCAGTTTCCCAGACCATCACAAAATGCTAAGATAAGCAGCCTACAATGGGAAGAAGGTTACTTTGGTCCATAGTTTTAGAAGTTCTGGCGCATTATTGCTCATCCCTATCAATTTGAGGATCATATAATGAAGGCGGCATGTGTTGGAGCAAAACTATGTACCTTTTGGCCAGGAAAGCAAATAGGAGAAAGAGGGAAAAGACAGTCTCAAGACTCCCCTTCTTATTTCCAAAGACATGAAAATCTCTTGCTAGGTGCCACCATCTAAACTACTTTGTAGATTTGCTCTAGTGGCCAAGCCTTTAATTTTTGTAGCTTCAGGTGACTTTTAGAGCCTACAGAGAAGATATGTAAAGATATGTAGAAAGAGACTGTGAAAGCATGACAAATGTGACTATGCAGGTGACATTCTACAATTTTCCACCTGAAAATTACAGACCCAGGAAAGACACCAGTATAGTTTTAGTACAATCATGAATGCCTGAGAGCCAAAGGGGAGCCAAGTAAAGTAGCTTGGCTGTGACTCTACACCAGCATCTCTGATGTGCATATGTAAGAGAAAGATGAATACAGTAGCTCGAGTAGACAGACATAATCTCTTTTACCTTTGTCTAACGCCTTTCATCATTGTGTTCTATTTAGGTCTTTACCAAATTGATGGGAATAGAGTTTTTAAGTTCATCTACCAAACTCTAGCTAATCTCCCCAAAATACCCTCTGCTATTTCCAAAGATATTGTTGTATCAGATATATTGACTTTCTTTCACCAAGCAAAATTAAGACAAAATTATTCATCACTAAAGGAAATAATGGTTATCTATACCTATATATGTATATATACATGTACAAATATGGTTAAGCAATTCTTTAGACTGTCAGTGATATACCAAGTTACAGAGATAGGGACCTCCATTGGTCACAGAGTAGGATGTCTTGAAAATATGAACACGAGTGGATTTTTGGAGAAAATGGAAGTGATACTTGGCCTGACACTTATGAAGTAGGCAGTGTAACTACAAGAGTTTTCTTTATTCCCACCACTATGTTCCAGGTAGGCCCTCTATATGGCACAACCTCTGAAAAACTGATATCGAAATTTCCCTAAGCAGGAAGCCCTAGTCTTATGCTTTGAACATTCTGGGTGTCAAACTCTGAGAAGCCTATTATTTGGAGAATGATATAGAGTATTTTCCTGCACTGGTGTAATCTATGGCATGAGGAAGGACAGAGACCTTTTGTTCTCACTAATTTTGTACCTTACTGATAGTGTGGTACTGTTGGTCGAAGTAGGCTTTCTAAAATAGAGTGTTTTTTTTTCACAGTCAGGCAGGATTCCATTGACAATGTTGGGGTAAGAGGGAAGACAAAGGGAGACAGGAGAGCATTATTGGCAAAGGGAACTAAATAAACAAAAAATGTCCCGGAAGGGGGAGGGGAAGACAGCATAGAGAACCATCGAGGACAAAGCAACTCAAAGTTTATTAGAAGCAGAAGTCTAACGTGCTTCTTGCATCCTAGAGATATTTTTTTCTATTCTCCCTGTGGTCTCTGCTTCACCTAAAACTTGCCTGCTATTGGTTGAGTTGTGTCTCCACCCACTGCTTATATTCTAGCTCCAAGTACTTTAAGATGTGATGTCGAGAAACACCTTAAGAGATGTTCAACATCATTAGTCATCAGGGAAATGCAAATCAAAACAACCCTGAGATTCCACCTCACACCCGTCAGAATGGCTAAGATTAAAAACTCAAGAGACAACAAGTGCTGGCGAGGATGTGGAGAAAGAGGAACAATCCTCCACTGCTGGTGGGATTGCAAAATGGTAAAACCGCTCTGGAAATCAGTTTGGCGGTTCCTCAGAAAATTGGGCATGTCCCTTCCAGAGGACCCTGGCATACCACTCCTGGGCATATACCCAGAGGATTCCCCTGCATGCAATAAAGACACATGCTCCACTATGTTTATAGCAGCCTTGTTTATAATAGCCAGAAATTGGAAGAAGCCCAAATATCCCTCAAAGGAGGAATGGATACAGAAAATGTAGTATATTTATACAATGGAATAGTACTCAGCAATTAAAAATAATGAATTCATGCAATTTGTAGGTAAATGGTTAGATATAGAAAATATCATCCTGAGTGAGTTAACCCAATCACAAAAGAATACACATGAAATGCAATCACTGATAAGTGGATATTAATGAGCCCAGAAGCCCTAAATACTCAAGGCACAATTAGCAAGTCAAATGATTCCCAAGAAGAAGAAAGGAGAGGACCCTGGGCCTGTAAAGATTGGATCCAGTTTTGTAGATCCAGAACAGAGAAACTGTGGTGGGAGGGGAAATGATTGGGGAATAGTTGGGGGGGGAGAGGAATTATGGGACATATGGTGGGGGGGGGGACTGGGAAAGGGGAAAGCCTTTGGAATGTAAACATAGAATATAGAAAATAAAAATTTAAAAAAAAAGATGTGATGTCATTTGAGAAATAAGATAGTTACAGTAGGGCAAAGTCAGATCATATGGGGTTCATAGTAGAGAAAAGAAATCCTTAGCTCCAAGATGGCTTTGTCCATGAAAGCAAGAACTGAGACATGGACATACAAACACAAGGAGGACACCATTCAATGATAAAAAGCAAATTAGCTAGTTTTTACATGCCAACAAGTAGCAAAATCTGACAGAAAACCACCAGAAGTTAGGTGAGAATGACAGAAGAGTCCTCAAAAAGAACCAGTCTAATGACACCATGCATTACATTGCTTGCTGTTTTAAAAATTAATACCCGATAGAAGCAACTTACAGAAAGAAAAGTTTATCTTGTATACCCTATACTTTAGGATATACAGTCCACCAGGTGAGGGAAGATATGGTGGCAGAAACAGGAAGTAGCTCAGCATCCTATGTCTGCAAATAAAGAGGGCTGAGGGCTGGTTTTATGCAGTCCAGGTTCCAAGCCCATGGTAACCCATATTTAGTGTGGTTCTTTTCAACTCAGTTAACTTAAGTCATCTTTCAAAGGCATGTTCAGAGATTTGTCTTCGTAGACTCTAGATTTTGTGATGTTAAAAGTCAGTATCAATCATCACGCAGTCCGTTCTCCATCTTGAAGACACTCAACTATGAGAGTACTAATACCCTCTGTTACGTACCTCCTGCTCATCTTCCCATGTCACCTTTCCCAGGAAGCCATTCTTTTAAAAAGCATTTCATATCTAAGTAGAATCCATTTTTATCATGTTCACCTTTTCTTCTTCCCCTTACACAGCTCCCCTGTGCCTCCCAACATCCCTTTCTCAAATTCCTTTGTCTTCGACTCATCTAAATTATTATTGTTGTTGCTAGTATTGTACATATGCACATGGATGTCACACTGAAGTATTTTTCTTTCTATCCCTTAGTCTTGTCTTTTCTTCTTTAAACTCTTAAAACAGTGTTTTGTTCCCAGTATTTTTCAAGGAGACATGGAGTTCACTGTGCTATAGTTCTTCCTGTATTTATCTTCCTCTCTGATATACTGGAAGCTCCAATTTCAGTCAGAGAGATAATTTTGAAACTTGAGGCAGGACCTAATATATGATAGAAACTCAGATCACGTTTGTTGGCTGGAAGTGGCCTAAAGAAAGAAGTTATATAAAGCAAAATGTAAGAATATAGTCTCAGCCAATGCTATATTTTCTTTGCATCAGGTGTTACCTTGAAGTTCCATTTTGTTTGTTTGTTTGTTTGTTTGTTTGTTTGTTTTCTGTTGACAGGTTCTGAAATTGTCCCTAATGAATCAAAGATGAGTTAGACATAGTCCATGAATGTAAGGATTTATTGTACAATAAAGAAATATTTTGATAAATTATCCATAGTAATTTCTAGAATGTATTAAATGAGAATTGTATGCAGGATTAATATTCTGGGAAACTCAAAGTAACCAAGTCTAACCAATGGATGAGGGTGGATGCTGTGATAAGGCATCAGTAACGTTGGAGCATAGAAGAGAAAAGCGGTTCTCCCCGCTTTCTTTTGGAGGTGATGGGGTGTCTGGTAACACACAGGCTTAAATTGTTGATCTTAGCATTTCCTGCAGTGTTTATTTGGACAGTTCAGGATTTCACTGAGCAGCAGGTGATTAAGCATGGATTTACTGAAAAGGGATCAGTAGGTGGCAGTTAGAAAATAACCACCACCTGTAGTCAATGCTTACCCCTAGCAGGACTAAGTGCTGGAAAATCAGCAGGGGGAACTGCTCCAGTGAGTTTCAAACAGATTGGAATGCAGGTCCTCAAAGTGCAGTTCCAGGGGCAAGCAGCTGCCACTGTGAGCCGCTTGCATGGCCTCCACCCAGTTCTTCTGTTGGGGCTCCCAGGGACACAGTGTTCTGCAGGCTTCTGGCATGCAAAGGAAAACTTGCTCATTCTTCCAATCTTGGAAGCCATTCAATTTGGAATGCAATTGTACCGCAAGATTGCAAGAGTTGCCAGAGCAAGCACCACAGAATGGTTGGGGTGCAAATCAGAGCTTTATTTTCATTTCCTCACAATTGAGGAGACCAAGTTGTTGAGGATCAAAGCATCAGCAAGGTTGGCTTCTTCTAAGGTATCTCTCTTTGGCTTCTGGATATCCAACCTTTGTATGTGTGTATATGTTCTTCCCTCTATGTCTGCAGAGGTCCTAATGTCTCCTTTGCATGTACAAGACACTATGAATTTGAACTGATGATCTCAGGTTATACTGATTGCATTTTGAAAGGTTGTACCAATATACAACCTTCTAAATTTTTTTTTCAAAAAAAAATGAACAGGTGATTTGCCTGCATTTTATCTGTGCCCATGTATACAGTGCCCATTGTTGCTAAAAGACGACATCAGATAACTTAGGGCCAGATTTATAGTTTTAAGTGTCATACAAGTGCTGAGAATTGAACCCAGGTCCTCTAGAAGAACAGCACATGCTCTTAAGTGCTGAACCATCTTTCTAGCCTTCTATGTATAATATTGTTCTGAGTTCCTAAAGTTAGGACTTTAAGGCATGACTTTGAAGAAGACAATAGTCCCCAAACATCTACTTCTGCATCATCAAGTTCTCTATCTGCTAAAATAAGTTTTTACATTATACAATTGTTATATTATACCAGTTTCAATATGATTGGTGTACCTGAAAATGTCAGTAAGCTGTGGTCCTGCTCCCAATGTGGTGCTATTGGGAATTGGTAGAAAGTCACCCACTAACTCTCCCAGTTCTTTTCAGTCAATACCTGTCTATCTTTATGTCTCCACATGGTGTGAAATCAGGGCTTTTTGCTCTGACACACATTTCCACCATGATGTGCCACCAACCTTAGAAGAAAGGCACTGAAGGCACTATGCCTGAGTGCCCTCACGTCCTTTGTTGCAGTGATGTGAAACTATCTAACACAAGGAAGACTTTCACGATTGTATGGGGAAGGTCATCTTGCAATATGTTTTACCATCTCTTCCAAAAACCTAAGCACTCTCTGAAAAAAAATGGAACCTGAAAGGATAGCCCCTGAAGAAGGAAGAGGTAAAGGCACTAGCTCAAGAATGTTCCATGAAGACAGACAAGAAAGACATTAACAGGGAGTATGCCAAAGAAAGCATTTCTGGGAAATTGCCAAGAAGTTTCAGAAAAAGAGACAGACTTCCAAGCTTCTCCTGGGGCATGGGTATTATCTCAGTGGTAGCATCCCTTAAGAAAATTGACAATTTCTCACTTGGCAGGCACCAATTTCCAATATCTCCCTGTCTCGGGCTGAAACTTCATGAATAACTTCCAACCCATGCTTGATTTTATACAAGTCTTATGGATGCAGTCCCTCCTGCTGTGATTTTATGTGTGCAACAACCCTGACAGGTTCCATTGCAGTATACTGGGCTCTTATAATCTTATTGCATAATAGTTCCTGAGCCTTGGGGGAGGGGGCAAAGTATGAAATATATGTGCCATTTAGAGCTGACTACTGAACAGTATGTTATTCTCTGCATGTCAGCTGGTTGTAGGTGTCTAGTATATAGATATCTATTGAAAAGAAGAAGCCTCTCCTCTGATAGCCGAGAGATGTACTAATCTATGTGTATAAAGATAAGGACTTGTAGAGAAGTTCATCACTTTTTCAACTTAAAAAAATGAATTATCTCCTCTAGGGCTTATAACCCAGCAAAAGACAAGGTTTTGGCCCAGTTGAGAGTATCAAGCATGCATTCAATCTTATTGTGTGGGCCTTAATTCAATCATAAAATAATTGGTTAGTCTCAAAATTTCCTGCTTATTATTGCTCAAGTGTGCATAACTTCTCAGAGCAGTTGTTCCTGTAGTTTTCAGAGTTCATGGCTGGGTAAGACTGTTAAATATGCTTCTGTTCTAACACTGTATACCACCTTCTACTACTATGAAACATAGCCAATAAGGATCTTTCAGTTAATGCCTTCCAAGTTTGTACTGGTTTGAATTTTCCATGTTCTTATATTCAAGAACAGGGTGCTGTTTCATGCCTAATTTTGTGTTATCCTAAGTTTTGAAGTCCTTGAAAATTTAGATCTGTTGTACAAATTAAACAAGTAAGGACTTTCCTTCCTTCTTTCTTTCTTTCCTTCCTTCTTTCCTTCCTTTTTCTGTTCTTCCTAATTTCCTTTTTCATTCTTTCTGTCTTCCTCTCTTTGATAGCTAGGATACTGAAGAATCTGAAAATCTAGGATGACTCTCCAAAGTCATAAGCACTCAAAACTCAGACAAGATAAAGTTGAGATTTGTAGCACTCAAGTAAAATGTGTTTTGTCTTTGGAGTTATTCAGGATTGAACTAATAGAATCCACTCACAAGTGAGTGAGGCCTTGGTGTGGTCCCTTTAACATGGAATTTGGCCATATTTACAGTGTTCACTCTAGCCTACAGTTCATGCCCCTAAAGCAGAGAAAGTTAAAATAGAGATATAAACCAATAGTAAAATGCATATAGACTGATTCCAAAACCATCTTTTCAAGAACTAAATGACTCTATTCCCAGAAAAGGTATTCATATCTCACCCAAGCCATACCTTCATAAAAAGGATGAAAGCATGACACAGGGGACATTAAAACTTGTATCTAGCAAGTTTGCACAATTCACACAAGTTGGTAACCTAGTTGTTCAGGGTTGACCATTCACACTGTCAACCTCAAGTTCAAGGTCCACAGTTTCTATACAATAAACACTAATGAAATCTCATTCTCCTTATTATGTTACATTATTTGGTCTCTAAATCCCAGTCTCTCTGATTACAACTCAATTATTCCTTGGCAATCAAGCATACATTTGGTGGGTTGAGTTGCAATAACTAATGATAGCTTCTCTATCCATTTGGATTTGGGATGGGTTGAAAATTAAGCGAGGATGACTTTAGAAAAGTAAATACCAAATAAAAGTATTTTACTTAAAATCACAACAATGAGACAACACCTGACTGTGGTCCTAATACTTGGAAAGAAGAAGAGGCAAGAATATCACAAGGTGGCTGGTTATAAAGTAATCTCCAGGTCAACCAGAATTGCCATCTTCATCTTTGCGCTCTCTCTCTCTCTCTCTCTCTCTCTCTGTCTCTCTCTCTCTCTCTGTCTCTCTCTCTCTCTCTCTCTCTCTCTCTCTCTCTCGATGATAAACACATGCTACATGATAGATAGATTAGATAGATAGTTAGATAGATAGATAGATAGATAGATAGATAGATAGATAGATAGATGATAGATATACAATAGTACACACAATGAGTAAGATGAATGGTTTCATTGAAATGTTTCATATACCTTTCAGTCTCCAATTTATTCATTAGCAAAAGAAAAACAAATAACTTTGGGTATTCCCAGCAAAGAGAGATAGAGAGACAGAGAGAGATAGAGAGAGACAGAGAGAGACAGAGAGAGACAGAAAGAGACAGAGAGATTCAGTAATACTTTAGTCCCATCTATACAAATATAACATGGGAAGAATTGAACAAATTTTCTTGCTCCAGACATATGCACTAGATAATCCCCATCTGCCCCAAGGGAAGGAGAGAATAGAAACAGAGAAACAAAATCCGCAAGGATGTTCCTTCCAGCACAAAACAGGAATGCATTTAGGGAATGTGGAATGTCATGTTCTGGTATTAAAGACTAATGACATCGTCAAGAGATTTTCAATTTTATAACTAACTACATTTTCTGAAATACATTTAGAGAAAGCTAGTCTATACAAATAGATATGGAGTAATATCCTAATTTTAACAATAGTACAGGAAAATAACAAAGCAGTAAGAGGAAAGGAATATTAAATGCTCACTAGCAAGACTTATAAATGTTTCTAGTGTGAGAGAAACTGAGACTTGCAAAGGTGATAATCCCAACAAACTATTTAAACACGTATAAAAGCATGATTGTAAAAAGTTCACTTGCATTTTTTATTATATATCTTCAAAATATTCTGCAATAAATGTTGATCATCAATGAAATCATGAAAGTCTTACTTTTTGCTGATCCTTTAATTTTTCTAATTCAAATAATTGAATTCACTCTTTATCTTATATTCTAATTTAATAAGATGAAAATTGATCATACTCAAGTATCATTCTTTAATATATTAAATTAAAACAAAGCAAACCTTGTAAGCCTATACAGCATATTATTATACACATAAAAGTAAATGTTCACATCTGTATAGATGTACCCAATAATTTTATATCAGTGAGAAAGTAAATATTATCCTACTGTAATTTATCTACAAAATTGAGACAAATGTCTAAAATACCTATTGCTTCTATAGAATACTATCAATTGTTTCTGAAAGATATAATACTATTAACTCTTAATCATTCAGAAAGAATATAGAGGGCTCAATCAAAGTTGAAATTCAGATTTAAAGCATTTAACTTGTTTTCTTCCCTTTGTCTCTCTTCATTCTCTCCTCCTTCCCCCTTTTTCCTCCCTTCCTCCCTTTTTCCCTCTCTCCTCCCTTTGTTTCTTCTTTCCTTCCTTTCTCCCTCCCTCTCTCCATCTCTCTCCCTTCCTTCCTTTCTTCTTTTTCCCCTTCCTTCCTTCCTCTATCCCTCCCTCCCTTCTTCTTCTCTCCTTCCTTTCCTCCCTTCCCTCTTTCCTTCTTTTGTTTTTTATAATCCTACCAAGCAGTTTGAGGAATGCCAGAAAACTGTTCTACCACCAACTTAAACGTACAGTCCACAATGTTTTTTAAACCATGTCTTTTGTTTTGAGCAGGCAATGTAGTATTTGGGAACTAGCTGTTCTATGAAAGTTTTCTTATTTTTCTGGCATACTGATTTAGCACGTGTGTGTGTGTGTGTGTGTGTGTGTGTGTGTATGTATGTATGTGTGTGAGTGTGTGTGAGTGTATGTGTGTGAGTGTGAGTGTGTATGTATGTGTATGTGTGTGAGTGTGTGTGAGTGTGTGTGAGTGTGTGTGTGTGTGTGTGTGTGTGTGTGTGTGAGTGTGTGTGTGTTGACATGTAAAGGCAAATGCTCTACCACTAAGCTATATTCCAATCCTATCATCCTAAATTTTTAAGTATTAATCTGGCAATGTTATTCATAATTTCCTTTCAAAACTACATTCTTTGCTCTGATTATACAACACTTAAGCTCCTGCAGAGGACAGAACAATTGAATTAACCAGAAACCAGTTCATCAAGATAAAGCTAGCACTTTCTAATTCAAATGGAAACTCCCAGAGAGGATACTTAAAGTGACTCCATGCTTGTAAAACTTAGTGTTTGCCACACTGTAATTGCTTTTGTGGGCCTCTCCCAAATCCCATCCCTGTTGCACAGTCTCAGATAAACCAAGAACAGCAGGGAATCCAAGTGTCCTCATTTCCAACTAATCCTAAAAGAGATGTCTCCAATCCCTTGTTTGAGAACAGCCCCACCTGCACTGTTCTATCAATGGATCAATGAACGTCGTCAAAAGACACTAGGAACATGGCTTCCCAGAACAGGGAAACAAGCAGAAACAAAGTATTTGGATTATGACATTGCTTTCAGTGGATAGTAGGATCTGTACAGGAGAGGCAGTAGCCAGAGAGCAGACACTGTAGAATGTGCAAAGGCCACATTTACACTAAGTATCAAAATCATTCACAGATGAGCTGAGGGCCAAGGAAAGTCATGGAATTATTTGTGTCTTAGTAATATGGGGCAAGTGTACAATTAAAAGTCAGTGAGATCAGAGGTTGACAGTAAATCCAAGTAGAAAAACAGGAGTGGAGAAGGATGAGTGGACAGAATTCTGAGTACAGTCTACTTGATGAGATGCCTTAACTTGAAATCCCATGGAAAGACATGGGCTAGGAGGGTAACTTCTTATTGAGCTTAGGGCTAGTACTTACTACAATATGCAGAAGAACCAAGGTCAAGGGCTGGTGCAAAATACTCTTCCTCATAATCCAGTACAAACTAAACCTGGCTTCTCAGGCCACCAAAAGTTCTCAGAACAGAGAAAAGTCAGCCCCAGGAGACTCTTCATGAGGCAGGAGCAAAAGCTGTGACTTGAAAGTAATGCTTTTATCTTGAAACAAGCATTTTAACAATGTGTTAAAGGCACCAAACAGATATGTTACACTGACAAAAAGATAGCATGCTGGTATTTTCAGTTTGTTTATTTTATATTTCTTCTAAGGAAGAACACAGTTCTCCTCTCCATAAAAGCCCCTTCCAATCAATAATGTGGTTAGCTTCAACTTTAAGGAGGTTTTTAAATTAACACAGGATTCTCCAGTTCATTTGTCCCAGAGAAGTCCCACAGAGTGACTTTCTAAATATTGCTTTTGTCTGGGCTGAATCAACTTGCCATGCCAGAAAGACATTACCACGAGGCTGCATCATGAGACAGCACCATCATAACAAAACAGTGCACAGCAGAGCGCGTTTTTATTAATAACAGAAGAATGTAATTTCGTTGGTTTTAATTTACCATTTTCACATTTTACTATGACATTATCCAGATATAAACTGTTATGATGAGAAGCCATTCACTAGGGACCAAAGAAAGTTACAACTCTGCTTTTGAGAAAAAGACTTTGCATATATCAGTGAAGGACAAACTAATAAAGATTGGTCTGGAACTCTTCTCTTTATGACGATTGACTTATCAGCAATAGTTCTTGCAGCACAGTTGGAAATTAAATAATTGCCAGAAACTGTAGATATTTGACTTGGCAAAAACCCTAGGTTTATCTGATTTATTTTTGTTAGAATTGGGCCCTGTGGATATTTAGAAATGTTTCATGAAAGAACAGTAGAATATAAATGAAACAAGCAAAAATCCTCTTTCAAAGGCTGCCTTTAACTCCATCCTCACTGTTGTGATAACACAAATAAACCAAAGACAAACCTTTGGTGATGGTGTTGGGTAAAAACACTACTCTAAATTAAAACATTATGGGTTACCGACATCTGGATATTTTCTCCCTCTGCGTAATCATTCTCACCCATTCGATGTATGCTCTTTGTCAGTGGGCACTATGGAATGACACGGAGCCTTGGAACACATGCCTGGTATACAAGGCTACAAAACAGGAAGAGCCTTACCCTGGTAGGCTGGCTTTCCTGACCTCTGCATGCACTCTGAGACAAAGCCATCCATTGTCTACTGAGAGCAGGAGACAAGTACTCTGTTAAGATCCTGGCTCACTTTAGTAAGGATGAAGGCTTATAGTTTTAAATTTTGAAATTGTGTCCTTTAAAGTAGATGCTGGGACATACAATGTGCTAAGCACTGTGGGAAATTCAAGGACATGAAGTTTCTTGGGATTCTACAGTTTTATTTAAAAGACAAAAACCTTGTGGACATTTGTTAGTAAGTTTGGAAAACAGTTATAATCTTTATGTAGTTAAGCATGTAACTCATGTTTAAGTTTCTATAATAACTTCTACCTGTTAGTGTTTAATTTGTACATTTTAAAAGATTTGTGAATATTTTATGGGTGCATGTGAGTGCCTGCATGAATGTATCCATGGCACTTATATACCTGGTGCTATTGAGGCTAAAGAGGGAGTCACAGATGGTTGTAAGCTGCCATACGGATGCTGGGAAATGAACTCAGGTCTCTGCAAAGGCATCAAGGGTACTTAACCAGTCCGGCACTGAATTTATCAACATTTTGAGGACTTTTCTTCACATTCCTAAAATCCACTATGATGTACCCTAGAACTCCATGAGACAAAAGTATTTTGGCATGAGAGTAACCCCAGGAAACTGATTCTAACCAGTCATAGATCCACACTTGCTCAGATATTCCATTGTATTCTTCTGGGCAATTTGAGAACTGTATAGAGAATTTTAAAAAAGTCACATCCTTTAAGAATATAATGCTATATATGATGAGAATATAAGGTATTGGGCTAAAGGTATAGGATACTACCTCTGCTGCCCATGAGCCTTTATTCTATTCAGAAGTCTGATGAACATGTTCTATTTCATTAGAAGGCACTAAGAAAAATAATCCAAGCAGAAGTTAAGAGCCATGGAAGCCAGAAGCAAGTAATATTTGATCTTCCTGGAATATACTGCTAAAGGTTCCCAAAGCAGGTAATAATAGAACTAATATGTGGGGGATGAGTACATTATATCAAATAGAAGCAAGTAATTGTTTCCTTGAAATTGAAAAATGGTGAAAAGAAAATAATTTAGGGGAAGGGAGAACATTAATGAGTCATAGGTTCTCATTGTGGATTATTCAGAAATGGTGGGAAGTCCCCTATCCTCAAAGCCTAAGTAAGAAAAAGATAGCAGAAAGCTTATATTTTGTTAACAGAGGAACATTGCTATGATAAAAGACATGGAGTGTTTTTAAATAGGTGAGTTTCAATGGCAAAACTGAAAGGTTGTGTTAGTGTGTATGTGGAGGTAAAACACTAGGAAAGATAAATTAGAGGCAGTGAGAGATGGGAGTTCTTAGCGTACTCTGAAACATCTCATGGTACAGATGTATTTATCTCTTGTGTGCCTTTGGAATAAAGCCAAAAGAAGGGAATTAGAAATTTAGAAACAAGGAATATTTTAGCGAACCCTAGATAGCTGGACTTCAATAGGAGATATAAATATAAATCATGGCTTTTAATGATACAAACTAGTAAGTATACAAGAAGATATAGAAGTGACAAGATTCACTCTCATTCTCCATGTGTATGTGTGCACGTGTGTGTATGTGTTTTATCAGAAAAAATACTACTATCTGTTTATATATCCACCTACCTATTATCTCAGCATAATTATAGATATAATAGGATAAAGTATAAACAATAAATTACATAAAAATCTCTAAGAGTTTGTTTTTCTGGTAGTTTCAAATGTGTACATATGGATTTTCTTATTCACAATAGTTCATGGTCATACAAAGAGTAAGGCATTTAAATAAATATCTAAGACATAATGTGTCAATGGAGTTTTACTCACACCACATTAGCCACCTCAAATAATCTGCCTGTGAAGTCTGCTCCCGATGTAGAAGTCCTGTTGATGTGATGAAACCCTCCTGTCCCTGCTCAGGGTTCCCTAAGACAACAAACATAGAACAAAGAGGCCTTTGGGGCCCCAAGATAAATCCATTTGGACCATACCAATTTTCAGGTATCTTCAGTCATGAGACAAGCTCATCCTTACATTTCTTGAAGATTCTGCAATTCTGAGCCCACTGATCAATTATTGAGGATATTTTGGCTGACAGTTAAAAGTGTACAAATGGGCAAATAATAATAAAATAAGATTGAAGTTCTTTTTTCAAGTCTGAAAAGACCCTCCTCAAACCTTCATCTGCTCTCTGACCAGACTTTCAAGTGAAAGGCATAATACTTTGAACAGATTTTTCTCTAGGTATCCCAGGCTAGGATTCTAGGCAGGCACTGACATGCACATATTCTCCTATTCTTTCATTACTTTGGGAAATAATTATGTGAAACATTGTACCATAGGCACCTGGGGATGCAAAGACAAATATCCTGGAGGCTCCATCCTCCAAATCTGAAAACAAAACAATCAGGATAAATTATTATAACCTGGAAAGTTTATAGCTTATTGTATAAATTGCCTTGGATAACACGAAACGCTCCACATGTGACACTGGATATGCAATGGGTGTTATATAGCTGGTTTCAAGGAATAGCACATAAACAAGACCAAAGGCAGCTACTAAATATCAAAGAGAAATATCCAGGAGTCTAAAGTCAATCCAGGGACTGTGCCATCTACAGAAACCAAGCAAAATGGAAGCAGTGGTGCCTTTTACAGGGGAGAAAGTGGTAGGAACTCAAAGGTACTAGCTGGAAAAGAAAGGGAAGCTGCTTATGTCAAAGCCAAAAAACTAAACCACCTCAAAGCCAAAAACTAAACCATTTCACTAAAGCTCTGTTTGCCCATTTGCAACACCAAAGTGCAAAATCCAAGCAGAGCCCTATTTGGGCCTCTAGCCTGAGATACATTGCAGTCATAAGCATTCATCACAGATGGACACTTTGTAGTTATGTCAGTGGGTAGTAGGGTGACCTCAAGAGTAAGCTGCTGGCTCCTCAAATAGCAAACACACATATTTTCTCACCATGGAGGGGGCTGTTGCTAGGAAATCACACAGACCAAGAATTAAAAACAGGCCAAAGAAAAACAGAGAGAGCATATCCCCTGTCTTTTGTCCATAGGTTACTGGAGTTCAGAGCAGGGCCCTCTGTAGGTGGCCTTGGGATCCAGAGGAAAACCCAGCCACAGCCCCTGACACATATTCACACTTCCTTTGTCTCCTTTCCTTTCTGCTGTCAGGATCATTATCATTCCTATTTTATAAAGAAGGAAATGGGAGGTGAGAGTGAGAAACTTACCCAGACACATAGCAAGAAACAGCCTATGACCCCCAAGCTATAATGTTGCTTCATTCCTTAGGAACATATCACTCAAGGAGGTGAGCAGTGTCACCTGGGAGGTCACTCTTCCTAGAAGTCAGGACTACTGCCATGCAGAAACTAACATAGTGAAAGTGAAGACACAGCAAAATGGGCCCTGTCCATGTGCTCATGACTCAAATTCTCTGCTTCTTTCTCTGAAAGGTGTCTAATATATAAACCATCTTGTCTCCCCCCATTCCTTCTTAGATCTTAGGTCTCCTTAGCAAGTAGTAAAGTACCAATTTGTCCTTAGCCAGAAGGCATTGTCCTACTAAAAGCTTGGCTTTGAAACCGACGCATTAGGCTGTCATGCAGAATGGGTCTACACACAGACCAACCTCAAGAACACATATCTCTATGTCTCTATATACTATATTTCCATGTATAACCGCTGCTGCACGGTGTAGATACATAAGACCCATTTAGCACTTCCCTCAAATGACCAGACTGAGCAGGAAACGCCCACCCCTGGAAGAGGCATATAGCAAGTTGATTAATGATGTGAGGTAGGACTGGCTGAGAAGGGAAGTTCTTCGAATGCTTTTTTGAAGAGAGCTCAAGCTGATTTGAGGAAAGAAAGGTGTGCTTTGTAAGTAGGAGGTGGCAGGCAGCACTTAATTAGGGTTTGGTTAAGGCTGTTGGGTGTTGAAAATTCCTGCTAATGGCTGTTACTAATGGGAGAAATGGGATCATTTGTTAATTTTACTTATGAGAGTGGGTATTGAAGGCAAGATGGAAAGGGGGAAAAAAGGTGAATATGGACCATTTCGGTTAAACTGAATGAAAAGTGGAAAAAACAAGTTAGGAGTTTTGTAAAAGGAGCAAGACACCAATTTCACATAGGGAACGAGCTATCTTGTATTTATGTAAACATGGTCATTGACTTCTGTATGCCCAGGCAGATTTTCAAGCCCTTTGGCTGTCTTCCAATTGATCTTTAGATGGATTTTAAATGCTGCTTGTCTTGGAGGTATGTGTTATTAAGAATGTCTGGGCTAAGGATGTAGGCCTTTAATAGAATGTTTGTTTAGTGTTTGACTCTTGAACAGATATTCTGCCACTGGTTAAAAAAAATTCTATGAACTTTCTGTGTACTTTTACTTCCATGACTACATTAGCTATTAGAGTGGGGTGTGTGTGTGTGTGTGTGTGTGTGTGTGTGTGTGTTTGTATGTGTGTGAGAGAGAGTCAGAGAGAATGGGAGTTTAATTTCTATTTTACATGTGAGACGATTATGAATATATTTTTTGAAAGTTTTATATTTTATAGAACATCTTTACATTTGAGATCTCCCCTTGGGTAGAATATTTTTAAGTTACCAGTGTTTTGAAATAAATAAATAAGTAAATAAACAAACAAATAAAAAAATGTTTCTAGTCCATTAAAGGCAGGCTATCTCAGTGTTCTTAGCCAGAGTTATTTGGCTCTCTGACTCCATGGTAACTCCTGAATGTATGAATAACCAGTATGGACTGGATCGAGAACTGTGAGCTTCAAAGACAACTTATTGTTCCCTTGGGATTTCTGAAGAGTACACTCACCTTTCTGGATAGGCTCCTTAGAACTTACATGTCATACCCTTGGCCAACATAAGTGTCAAGCTGATGTCACCATGATTTTAGAAGAGACTGGTATAGACACATTGGCCTTCAGTCAAAGTTTTAGACAAGGAATTTCCACTTACCAGCTTTTGGCAAGAAAATTCTGCAAATGTGCTGAAGCAAGGACCACATGAGAGGCTTCTCCTTAATAATACCCTGAGATCGGAGAGACATAGCAGCACTGGGGAAACTTGGAAACTGCGAATAGGTCTAATTCAATTCTTTAGTCTCTCTAAGTACACTGGATTTCACATGACTTAGCACGATGACTGATGTAGAGGACAAGGATACTGAAGAAGAGAAAGGGTGGTTAAAAATGGCAACCATTATAAGTATTAGAGGCCTTTAGGGCAGAAATAGAATCCTGACTCTACCAATTGTCACTTTGGAACTTAAGGCAAATTTTGTTGCTCTATCCAACTTGGCAATTATTTTTTAATGGAAAACAGTATGAGCTATATACAACACATCTTCATATGTTTAAGATTTCTTGTGCTCATTGTCTGTATTTTCTCAGCCATGAATATTTTAACCCAAACTCAGGGTAACAACATTCCCTGAGGTTAAAACACTCAAGTACTTGCTGTGAACCCCTAAGATCCTCAAGGACTCTTGGTCATTCGCACCCTAGAAACCTGTCCAACTGGATATAATAATGACTGTTTGATAGAATACAAAGAAACAAGACTCCTAGATTAACCATATAGATAGTAGCCTGGTTTTGTTTGTTTGTATCTTTACTTTGTTTTGTTTCTCTGTGTTTTTAACCTCAGAACCATTAGATTTAAAGTGACATAATATTAAATTAGATAAACTGGGCATGGTGGTATGGACGTATTATCCTGCACATCAGAGTAGGAGTCACGAGGATAGGGAAACTGAGGCTACATAGTGAGACCCTGTCTCAAAAGGCAGAGTGCAGGGTTTCACATATTCTTTGAACACAATCATCAGAGATACCTCCATTAATACAGAAATCAACTAATAAGAACATATAATTTTTATTTTTATATTTAATTTTGGAAATATTTAAAAACTGCCTTTTCTGTGCAAATTAGGTATAAAGAATTCCTTTACGTTTAAAGAAACATTAGGTCTATTTATTTCCATTTGGAAAATTATGACCTCAGAGGAGACAGAAGGCAAGAGAAGACATACAAATAAAATAACCTAAAGGACTTAAGTGTGTGATCCAAAACTTAGGTACATATCTCCTTTCATAGGACATATTTTCAAATCAAGTACCCAGAATTCTTTCTATTTACTGAATGAATAATTATCATCATTGATTTCAACTCTACGCATTTTTTAAGTAGTTTCCTACTTTAAAAGCTTGAAAGGGTAAAGTCAATTAAAAAAGTATGTGGTAACATCTTGGAACAGTATATAGTAATACCACAGCCAGGATACTGACATTGATAGAATCAAGGTACCAGAACAGATCTTCTATGTTATTTGGTTATAGCTACATCCACTTGCCCTGACTCACTTCTGAACCCTAGCAACTATAAGTCTGTTCTCCATTTCTACTGCTTGTCATGTTAAGAACAGTATTCAAATGTAACCATACCGTCTATTACTTTTGAAGATTTATTTTGTCTCTAGAAAGTCATCTAGGTTACTGGCTGTATTGGTAGTTTGCTCTTTTAATTGTTAACTAGTATTCCATGCATAGTTACGTCATAGTCATAGTTAAATATTAATTAACATATAGCAATCTTAACATAGAATATAGAAAATAAAAATTAAAAAAAAACATATAGCAATCTTATTTTATAGGCTCTCCAGTTTAACTCTGATGCCTTCTTTAATATGTTAATGACTAGTCTCTGGATAGCTTGCTTACAAAAGTAAGTGAGAATCAGATATATAGCTAAGTGTGGTAGGAGAGGCAGATAAAGGAGGACCACGATATCAAAGATAGCCTGGACTATATACCATGTAGGAGCCAGAGAAATTGTCTCAGTGGTTAAGATAAAAGTACCAGAATTTGATTCCTCACACCCATGTTATACAACTCATAAGCAATTATAACTCAAGAAACAGGGAGATCTGCTACCTCTAACCTCTAGCTCTCTCTCTCTCTCTCTCTCTCTCTCTCTCTCTCTCTCTCTCTCTCTCTCACACACACACACACACACACACACACACACACACACACACACACAGAGAGAGAGAGAGAGAGAGAGAGAGAGAGAGTGTTCCCCCCAAAAATGAACTATACCAATTCTTTTATTTGATAAGTGACACTAGTGTCACTTCTCTGAAGCACAAGAAAATGACTTCTCTTTTTCACCTGTCCCACTACTGTTAGCATAGGCCTATGTTCCTTTCTCACCATTGCTAAATAATGCATATCCTTAAAAGATCAATGTATCCATTAAATAATCACTTAGTAAACTACCTGCTAATAAATTGTTCTGGAACATGAAATAACAACTGTGAGTTATTTCTCAAAAGTTGCTTTCACTCCAGTGAGACCAAGAACGGTGTTCAATGAGCAAAATCTTGTGAAATAGAGTCAAGTCAAAATAATTGTTGTGAATAATAATAAAACAAGCTAAGGGTTCTAGAACAAATGAAAGAAGGGTGTTGGGACTAGAAAGATGGCTCAGTGGTTAAGAGCACTGACTGCTCTTTCAGAGGTCCTGAGTTTAATTCCCAGCAACCACATGGTAGCTCACAACCATCTGTAATGGGATCTGATGCCCTCTTCTGGTGTGTCTGAAGACAGCTACAGCATATTCATATACATAAAATTTTAAAAAAAATCTTTAAAAAAATAAAAAAATAAGGTGCCAATTTTAATAACAAAGACCTCTGTGAGATGTCACAGGTACAGAAAGCCAGCTGAAATGAGCAGTTGCTCCATGCAAATATATGAAGAACATTAGCAGATAGAGCAGTAAGTCTAACTTGATTTGAGAATACTCTTAATTCATAGACCTAGAGACAGTAAGAAAAAGAGAACACTGTAGAATATGAGATGAGAGCTATCAAGGAATGGACTTTGACCTTGCTCAGGTGCCTTTGAAGAAATAGTGTTTTGAGTATAATTCAATTCACTGGATTACGAACTCATTGCTTTTGTTGTGTAAGAATAGGAAAGAATGTATATGAGAGTCCAGTGACCTTCTAAGGTACCTGTCTAGGTACCTGTTTATGATAATGAGTGGCTGAATTGAACATATTTAGAAAGCAAAATAGTCATGATTCACTAAGGGCTTAATAGTGAGAGAATAGTAGACTCAAAGATAGCACTAAGATTTACAGTCTTAAAAATGGATGGGATATCTGGGATATCATACATGGAGATGGCGAAGCAAGTTGAGTAGCTTCAACCAAGCTGGTCTCTGTAATATGCCAAGCTGAAGATGCTGCAACTACCTGTTGGAGTTACTAGCCCCTGTGGGAATCGACTTCATACTTCAGAAGTCTCTGATTAAACAAAGAAGCAAGGAAGAAGCATATAAGGAAGAAAAGTTGGGGATGCGCTCAAAATCCAATGGAAAGAAAATCCTTATGTAAATTATCATGTCTTCAGTCTGTAATGGTATGGAGTCATTAAAATCTATGATTAGTCAAAGAAAGTGACAATATGAAAACCATACTTAATATTATGAGAGAAAAACACTGAATTGCATATGCTATGTAATTCTTGCAATATCTGACAGAAAGATTGAGATAAATAAAATCTACTAACTAAATTAAGATGGGAAATTCAACATTGTTTTCTTTTTATAGATCTGATTATTTTGTTATCTCACAGTATTTACTTATGTTCTTTGATACTTTTTTTTAAGTAAGCTATTTTGTGGCCACTTCATGTGTTATTTATAATGCATTTGGGCTGGCGACTCTTTTTTTCTTCTTTTTTTTTTTGAATTTTTATTAAATATTTTCCTTATTTACATTTCAAATGTTATCCCTTTTCCTGGTTTTCCCTTCTGAAAATCCCCTATCTCATCCTTCCTACCCCTGCTTCTATGAGGGTGCTCCCCCACCCACCCACCCATTCTCACTTCCCATCATAGCACTCCCCTACACTGGGGCACCAAGCCTTCACAGGACCAAAGGCTTCTCCTCCCATTGATGTCCAACAAGGCCATCCTCTGCTACATATGCGTCTGGAGCCATGGGTCCCTCCATGTGTACTCTTCGGTAGCTGTTTTAGTCCCTGGGAGCTCTGAGGGGTCTGGTTGGTTGATATTGTTGTTCTTCCTATGGGGTTATAAATCCCTTCAGCTCTTTTTACCCACACTTTCTTATCTTCCACCTGTGCTTCTAACTCTAACTTTCAATATCACAACACATTTAAGCCTGTGTTTCCACATCTACAAAAGCACTGTAAAATAGCAATGAATACTGTGGACATATTTTTATCTGTTCCTGTATGTTTAGACTCAGTAAAGTTAGTAGACTTGGTACATAAAAACCATTAAGGCAACAATGCCACATCTCACATTGATGATTTCTGTGCTTTCATTTGGCTTTTTTGTTTTTGTTTTTGTTTTTGTTTTTGTTTTTGAGACAGGGTTTCTTTGTGCAGCCCTGGCTGTCCTGGAACTCACTCTGTAGACCAGGCTGGCTTCGAAATCAGAAATCTGCCTGCCTCTGCCTCCCAAGAGCTGGGATTAAAGGCGTGTGCCACCACCGCCTGGCACAATGATGATTTCTATAGAACTGAATGAAACAGGGTAGTCATGAGAAGAAAATGAGCCTTTGATGTCTTCCCTGGATGACATTCCTAGTTGTATGACTAAACCTTTGCCTTGTACTTTGAAAAGCTCCAGAATAACCAAGGTCTCCTAACATCTCCAAAATTGTCAAGTGATATCACTATTGTCCCTAAAAATAAGAATTAGAGAGAGTATGGCCAAGTGGAAACTATGTCCCAGAAAACGTTTTGAAACACCCTCCTAAGCAGAACAGTGCCAACCCAAAGGGTAGATCATCTTTGTAACCATAGCAAGAACTAAAAAGTATTTTCTCCAAGTAGATGAGGAATGTAAATTTATAACTCTCCATATTTGTGGTTTTCCAACATTCCTTTCCAATCCTTTTATGGATCTCTTTTAAAAATTATATACAACTGAAACTGGCAATAGTAATTAAATCATTAAAACCAGTCATAGGTAGTCTTGGAAGACCACATACACAAAAAAATTGTCATAATGATGTTTCAATTTGCCTTTATGAGAAAGGTCAACTTCTAGAGAGAAGAATCCAAGCCAAATAACTTACTTACTTCCTATACATGTGTGTTTTTCCATGTTCAATAGAGGAGTTAAGAAGTAGAGAAGAGTAAGGGGAGATAAATAATGAAATCTGAAAATAAGCATGAAAGAGCTCTTTAATGTCACCTTCAGGGTTTGAAAGAAAATAATATAGCTATATATTTAGATCTCAACTCATAAAACAATTTTAAGTACCTATTAGAATCCTATTCTCTTCTGCACTATGTAACACTGGAAATATTCAATTGCTAGGTTAGCTGATGGAGTGGAGAAGAAATTAGACAAGCTGATCTTAGATACATTTAGTAAGGTAAATAGGAAAGCAAACTGATTCAAACTCTCATCTCTATTACATCTTCCTTCTTTATTCTGTAGAATGTTGGTCAGAGCTTTCCCAGTGTCTGTCCCATGTCAGCTGTCTACTTTACTCTGCTTGTACCAGTACATCTACCAAGTAGGGAATGGGGGGAATCACAAGACTGACAGTTGATTGTTCATAAACCTTTATTAACAATAAGTATTCAATAAATCCTGTTCTTACAACTATATTTCAGTAGTTGCTAAATTATTTAAAATTACCTAAGAAGCAAAGATTATGAACAAAATGAATAGTTAATATTTATTACTCAGTTATAAATTCAGTTATTTCAACAATTACACTAAATTTGTGTGTTGGGGGGACTTCACAGACAAGAGTAATAGTGGAGATTGAAGTTCACTGTTGGTATGTTTTCTTCCATTTCTTCTCTGCCTTATGGTTTTTTGTTTGTTTGTTTTTGATACTTTCTTGGCTTTGTTTTGGGATTGTCAGCATTGTTGGTGTTGGTTTGATTTTGTTATTTGTTTGTTTCCTTTTGTTTTTTACTTTGCAGGCATTTTAATAGTCAAATGCAGAGGTCTGGTTCATATCAGCTCCTTCAATTGCCACTCCTGGTGGTAGGGAGTGCTTCAGCTTTTCTGTCTTCTTGTCTGTGATCATCAGGATGTAAAGGTACCTGCTACAGCAAACTTTGAACTTCTCATTATCCTTGTTCTTCTTGATCTTGATGGATTTGTCATCTTTCTGCCAAGCTGTGAGCAGAAAGTCCTTGATTTCCCCGATTTTCTGAGACACAGTGACAGATGCTCAGCTCTGGCATCTGCATGGAATGGAGAACGGAAAAGACCAGAAAAGGATCCTCCTTATGCTATGAGACAGGGTCTGTCAATGAACCTGCTGCATTCTAAGTCTAACAGGCCCTTAGAAGCCACTTGTTTTTGCCCTGCTCAGTGCTAAGGTAAAGGTGTTCCCACCCCATCTAGCTACTTTCAGGAGTGCTGAGGATTCAAGCTCAGATCTTCGAGAGAAAATTAAGATTATTAAAATTATCCAAACTCTTTGAGGTTGCAGAAAGGTATTGTGGTAGAGATTGGTGGCATATGGGAATTCAAAATTAAGGCCTGAATGATGTACATACAGTAAAAGATTATTTAGAATACGTGTACTAGTCAAATTCAACAATCAGTGATTTCTAGGAAGGTCAGGAACCTGTCTTTCTCTTTTATGGTTTCAACAGCCAGGACTGGTGGAACACATGTATCTTACCTACATTTGTATGAAGATTAAAATCAGAACAAAAGCATAAGAATACAGTTTGACTCTATAAACCAGAGTCTGGGGTCTGTTTTTGCTTTCACTTGGCACAACAGGGGAAAATGTATATTTCAAAGGTTAGGGATTGGGCTAACATAATGAAAGATAGTCAGAGATATTATAGGCAATAACCTGCCCTGTCCAGGAATAGAGAACAGCTTTGACAATGACAAGAGTCTTTGCCACTGTGAAAGAAATCTCACACACACACACACACACACACACACACACACACACACACTAAAGCAAAGCCCAGAGCCAAATTCTACAACTAGAACCAACTCTCAGCTGCCAAGGAGTCTCTGAATCTGCAGAAAAAAACACAAATGCCTGAACCTACAAATGAGTTTCCATTCATTTCAATCAGAAGATGGACAAAGCCAAGGATAATAGGTATGATGTGTGACAGAGTAAGGCTTTAAAAGTCATAGGCATAATGAAGTTGCAAATGGATATTGCATAATGGATATCTGAGTTATTTACACCAACTCCTACAGTTGCAAGAGATGTCAAGAAGTAAATATGCTGAAACAGGAAAGGCCACTGCTCTCTTAACAACAACAAAAACAACAACAAAATCTAAGTATATATGTGTGGCATCAGTTAGTTACCATGGAATCACACATGATGTCATAAATTTGACATTCTAAATTCAGAGCTAGACTGAGCCAGCGAAGTGATAGGAAATGGAGCTGGGGAGATGAAGACCGTCATAACAACAAACGAATTCCATCAGTTGAAGAAATGAGTCAAACATCTTTGAAACAAAAAAAGAAAGTGAGTGAGTGAGTGAACCACCCTAAAACTTACCAGAAAGCTGAGGGCATGTAAGCATTAGTTCATTTTTACTCTGTGGGAATGCTCTGCAAAAACAAATAAGTCTAGATCACAGAGACATGTAAAAGGGAGCGGAGGCAACAGCAGAAAGGGGTGGAGTGGGAGAATGTAGGTCAGCCTAGCCTGTAGTGTTGAGCATGTGCTTATAGTTAATATGAAGGAGTAAATACAATGACTCTATAGGAGATTTGTACAAAGACAAAGATGAACGTCTGCCTGTGGTACCACGTCAAGATTGGGATGAGCAGAGTATCGGAAATTATTGAAGAGAAAGTGGCTTACAAAAAAGTGACCCAGGAGTCGAGCATAGGAATAGGAAGTAGCGGGGGTTCATCCTGATGTTCCTGATCTGTTTGAGAGAAGATAAAGTTGACCCTGGAAGAAAGCTTAACTATGCTTTCATTCAACAAAAGAGACAACTTTGGAAGTGTGAAGGCTTTCAAAGCCATGAATGGTGACCTGAGACCTGACACAGAGATAAAGAATGGTTAGATTTAAATATTTCAGAGGGCTAGAAGTGACAGAATATTATGAAGCCTGAAATGGGAACATGGTAGTTGGTGGAGAGAACTCAGGTCAGTTTAATAATTTTGCAGCTAAGCCATTCCTTGAAGTCACATTCTCATTTAAGTAACATGGAGACGATTCCTGGGCATGCCCGGGCAGTAAATGGATGAATGTAGACATTTCTCAAAGGTCTTTGGTCTAATTTATGTATGTACGGCAGATCATAAATAGACACTTAACACTAATATTAATCATAGCACACAAGTGAATTAGCATGAAACAATCTTCTGGTATTTCCCAATCGAGATGCAAGCACCAATATTTGATTAGGTTTCCACGAAATAAATGGCCATCCTATCCTATTAGTTTGTTAGTAGGAAGTGCCCGTTGTTTTAGCTAGATGCTGAGAGAAACCTGACAATAAGAATAGATGTTGTACCAATAAATCTGTAAAAGATTAAAGCCCTTGTTTGTAAAACTCAAATTAATACTTGTTAGGGTTAGTTATATGAGTTTGTGTTCTATGTAGACAGGGTCCTCTGGAAGTGCCATGCCCAATTTTCTGAGGATCCGCCAAACTGATTTCCAGAGCGGTTTTACCATTTTGCAATCCCACCAACAGTGGAGGAGTGTTCCTCTTTCTCCACATCCTCGCCAGCACTTGTTGTCTCTTGAGTTTTTAATCTTAGCCATTCTGACTGGTGTGAGGTGGAATCTCAGGGTTGTTTTGATTTGCATTTCCCTGATGACTAATGATGTTGAACATCTCTTAAGGTGTTTCTCGGCCATCCGAATTTCTTCTGGTGAAAATTCTTTGTTTAGCTCTGTGCCCCATTTTTTGATAGGGTTATTTGGTTCTTTGCGGTCTAACTTCTGTAGAAAATGAAATGTTTCATAATTAGCCGTCTTCAGAAAACCATAAGGGAAGAAACACTTATTCTGCTTATATAACTTTATACTTAAGTCTAAATGCTGTTGACTCTTGGAACATTCTCATTACATTCCTCATGTTATCATTTTTAATGATAAATACTTCTCATATCCTGAACCCATAGAACGACTGAGTCATATAACAATATGCTTACATAATTTTTATTTATAAAATGTTAATATGTGTCCTTTTCTTATACTTGTTAGATTGGGAGAGGAATCATAGCTAAAATGTACATATGTTTTTGAGGTTGGCCAAGGAACAAAGTTTAGGTTTTATTTACTCTGTTTTAATTTCCAAACCCAAGGTTTCTAATGTCTCTGAGAATAAACATTAATAAACATTCTTTGTTTCCATATTAAGAATGAGCCTGGGATGAGGTACTCAAAAGAGAGTCTAGATGCAGAGAAAAGAAAGGATTCTGACAAAACTGGAGCTCGTCTGAGCACTCAGGTGAGCTACCCTGCATAGCACAGCTGAAAGAAAGCAGAAAACACAATGGAAAACAAAGGGGGACGCTCCGGAAGAGACATGTGAGCACTTCAGGTCTGCACCAAGTGGTAAATAAGGTCCTAGAGAAGAGGTTAGGGATATACTCAGGAGAAGCTGGCCCTTGCCCTCCCTCCAGTCCATAGCCTCCCTGTTCAGGCAGAATGAGAAGTGTAGAAAAATACAGTCTCCTCCAGTTGGCCAACAGGAAGAGACTGGTCCATTGAGATCAGGGAGGGAGGGGAAGTCTGGCCATCACATTGACCCATTTTCTGCACAATCTTTCAGATGAGGCGTGCAGGCTACCCGAATCACTCGCTGAGATGTTGCCCCATGCGGTATCACCACTCCTGTAGACGCTGCCTTTGTGCAGCTGAGGGAACTAGCCCCTGTCGCACAATACGCATTTATATTCACATGTGCCTGTTGTGGGAGCAGGGCCGGCAGATCACCATGATCAGGGTGAGCAGAGATCGCATAACTAATTTGGGAGGGGAGCCCCAGTTATCCTGGGTAGGGGAAGGATACGGGACAGAAAATAGTCAACTTGCCTCTCCAAGGTGTCATCATGGAGCAAAGGTTGGCAGATTGTATGCACATATGTGCAGCTGCTGCAAGCTGTGGTTTGGGTACCGGTTGCCCTCAATTTACAATATGGTAGAAGAATAGATATATAATCTTGACCCAGAGTAATAGGTTTATCTTTAAGGGAGGTTGTTGGGGAAAGGAGAAGATATGACTGAAGACTGAGCTACTACAAGGGTTTCTTAATGTTGGATGCTCATGCTTTTCTTGGTGAACTTCTACTTTGATACTTCATCCTGAAATTAGGATTGAGCCAAAGCAAGAACAGCACAACCAAGACCTAGACTGAATCAAGGGTCATAGAAACAGGACTGGGGGACATCTTTCCATTGGTTGCTGCGGTTTTTAGCCTGACATGGTTATCCTGTAGGCACATACATATGATGAGTGGATGGTTAAGAATTAAATAATTGGGACTTTTCTCTTATACAGGGCTCCCAAGAATTACCTAATTCAGATTCGCGAGGGTACGTTGTGCGAAATCAGTGGTCCCGAACATCACGGAGTCCATCTACGGGAGCTCCATCAGTAGATGAGCCCAGAAGCAGGAATACTGTTGTCAAGGTAAGCTCATGATGAAAGAGAGACATGGATGATAGATGACGACTTATATCTATTGGAGCTTATTTTTATGAAGCGTTTACTTCCAGTTCTGGATAAGTGACTTCTTGGTTAATTTAGCTCTTCCAGAGACACCCAGGCAAGCCTAAACTTTACCACTGAGAAAACAAAAGCAAAGACCCTTCTTCCTAGGTGTTTATACTACAACGTGGAAGACAAGTGTTTTAAATACAGCCTTTAGGTCTAGCTGTATGTTCTCTGTCCTGCATCCAAATATCAAACACAACTGAGTACCCATGGCTCTCAAAAAGAGGAAAGGGATGAAAGCAACCAAATCAAAAGAGGAAATTTAAATGTCGTCGCATGGGCTTTTTAGGCCCCTTAACTTGGCCTGACCACTTAAGTGAATTTATGAAATTCTTTTCAGATGCCTAGAAAAGAAGAGATTCCCTTGTGCAAATATATAAACACATCCCACATACCTATATTTTGTTGAGTTTGGTTCAATAATCTCACCAAGAATGGACATGCATGTGAAACAAACATAAAGTGAGTGTTATATGAATATGTGAATGTCTAATAACATCTTACGGAGCTGTGTCAGTAATGCATTCTTTCTCTAGAATTGCCCCTTCTTATTTAGAAAGATAATCAATTCCACCATTATCTGATAGCATAGTGAGACTAAAAGCATGTGATTCCCCAGTCTTCCCAACAATCACATGCATAGTCCCTGGGCAAAGGAATCAGAATAAGTAGAGCCTTCTAGTGCCAGTGTCTTACCCAATTTGCACATGAAGCTCACAGGAGTCACTGAGGGAAGCGAGCTTTATGACTTATGTTGCATAAGAATAAGAGAACTTGACCTTATTTACTCAAAGCCAAATGCCAGGTGCTGCAATGAGCACTTGTGAGTGATAACGCATGCGTGAGGTCCAGGGAGATTGGTGGATGAGATTACAGAGAGAAATCTATTTTAACAATAATATCCAATTTCTTGAGACTAGAAATGCTTGGATGCTAGACTTAGTTAAAGGGGCTAGGATGAACTAGAATCCATTCAAGATCTAGGAAAAGGCTAGAGATAGGAGGTGCAGTGTGGGAGATAGGGATGTGAGTGCCCATGGGCCTGAACTTCAATCTCCGTTTCTTCATCAGGCGCCTAACAGCTCAGCCACCTCTCGAGCTTCCTCTGCCTCCCCCAGTCAACACGAGAACTCACCTCCACCTCAGCTATCAGAGCAGACGGTTCAACAGCAGGCCCCGCAGAACAGACTTATCAACCAGCTGGACTCACAACCTCCCACACCCCCGGAAACAGAGCCCAACTCCAGACGGACATCGAAGATGTATGCAGGCAATGATCCATGGGCTCCCAGGGAAAACAGAGAGGCTAGAGACTTGCAGCTGAGGGACTATGCACCCAGCTGTGACTCAAGAGAAGGGCTACCCAAGGCTAGAGAGTATCCGCGCACTCCTCCTACTGAGTGGAAGTCCTATGTCCAGCGCCGCCTGGACCAGGAAGGTCTGTCTGATGGCCAGCAGCAGCGACAGAAGCAGCAGTTGGAGGAAGATGAGGTGGATGAAGCCTATTGGACATCCGTGAGCATGCTGTATGAGAAGATCCCCAGCTGTGCGCGACCCAGGCCGGTGAGGGTGCCTGGCTTCTGGCACCCCTTGGTCCCTTCTTCCTGTCCCTCAACACCATCCCACTTATTGTGTAGAGAAACCCTTCTCAGCCTTCCCACCTCAGTCCTCTATCCTGTCTCAGCTGCATTCCTACCCCCTTTGTATATGTGTTGACTCTCCTTTCCTTGACTTTCTTCACAGCCCAAACCCAAGCATGCCATCACAGTTGCTGTCTCTTCCCGGGCACTTTTCAATATGGTAGACGACAGGAAAATCTACGAAGAAGAGGGTCTGGAAAAATACATGGAGTATCAGCTCACCAATGAGAACGTCATCCTGACCCCAGGGCCAGCATTTCGGTTTGTCAAGGTACTGTGTGAACTGCCATTCACTCCCTTTAGGGACTCTGGCTAAGAAGAGAAGGAACCGAGGCGGAGCTTTGGGAGTTGTGCATTCTCCCCAGTAATCCCTATACCATCTTTATAATTCTCGTAGTATTCCAGTTGACCAAATACCAAAGATGCTGAGAAAAGGTATGAAATGGATTCATACCATTATGAATCCTGGCTTTCTTATATGGAGTCCTAGTTATCTGACCTTTAAACAAAAGCTTGTTTCCTCCAAGTTGGATAGAAAGTAATAAGGAGTTAATGGTCCCGAGCAGTGGAAAGAAAATGCCTTATTAACATGATGGAATTCACTTGAGCTGGTCTGACGACAAATATGTTAAGAAAATCAAGAATATCCCAACACTTAGTATCATGAGTGTATACCAAAATATGTAGCACTCATAACTAATCTTCTGCATGTTACTGAATTATTATACAATCAATCATATAGCCACGTGAAAGCAAATGGCACCTCTATGGGTTTGGAGTGAAAGCTACTTGCAGGACCTGTAGAAGCATGGAGAGAAACCACCAGTTTATGAAAATCACTTAAAATTTTTTTCGTAAATAGCTTATAGGGCTGGAAAGAAGAGTGTGGTATTTAAAGCTGGCATCGTTCTTGAAGAGCACCTGCCTTGTTTCCCAGTCCTCTCATAGGGCAGCTCACAACCACCTCCAGCTTCTAGACCAACGGTTCTCAATGTTTGGGTCACGAGCCCTTTGGCAACCCTCTCTCTCCAAAATGTTTACCATACAAATAATAAGAGTAGCAAATTTTCAGTTATGAAGTATCAAAGAAAATAATTTTATGGTTTAGGGTCACCATACCATGGGGAACTGTATTAAAGGAGGGTCTCAACTTTAGAAAGGTTGAGGACCATTGTTCTAGACTCTGGGAGTACTTTCTTTCATATGTACATGAGTGCATGGACACACACACACACACACACACACACACACACACTTTAAAAAATAAATTAAATGCCAAAATTAAAATTAAAATAAATAAGTCATGGCCTATGATCTTCCAGAAAACATATAAAAAAATGAGATTATCAGTTTGCTTCAATCTGCTTTCTGTACGAGTGACAAGCAAATTCCCAAGTCATTCCCAATTTCTCACAGTAAAATCAGTATTTACAAAGTTAAAGAAATAGATAAGACATATCATTAAATGTATGCACTGATCTTTTCCCTCTACCCACTGCTGAGATCATTCTGTTTTGATTGGTTGTTTTATTTATAACATTTCAAATGTTGTCCCCCTTTCCAGTTTCCCATTGGCAACCCCCCCATGCCACCCCTTCTCCCAAGATAATTCTACTAAACAGAATGCTTTAATAGCATCATGTGGTCATTCCCATTTGTGTCATGGGCATCAATTGAAGTTTATGTGTGGGAGTCAGAAAACATTGAAAAGGTGACATCACCATGCTTTAAAGGAGCACTGATTTTTCAGTCAGGACTCTGCAAAGCTTGATTCTGACCTTGATGAGGTGTTTTTCCTCTTATTCCCTAACACCCACCACCTTGCCTGCCCTTTTTTATACATCTGTGTTTGCAACCTGCAGGCACTGCAGCATGTCAATTCTAGACTCCGTGATCTGTATCCCGATGAACAGGACTTATTCGATATAGTACTGATGACTAATAACCATGCCCAAGTGGGAGTACGGCTTATAAACAGCGTCAATCACTACGGTAAGTAAAATAAATACCATGTGGAAGACCGGCTCTCAGCCCTGCAAAAAAGAAGCCATGATTTTTTGCTCACTGTGGCTTAAACCATTGCAATGTCTTTGATACCAACACCCCCTTCTGCGTGGGGAATGTTTATTTGCCTATGTCAGAACAAGAAAGGCCATGTTCATTTTTAACTTCAGCACAGACTTGGGCTCAAAGCTCTGGACTTAACTTGTCAAGTGTGAATTTCAAAGTCTTAATCCCAGGTCCTCAATATATTTCTCTGCTTTATGTTTTTCACTTCTGAACTTGACTTCAAGGAGCCGTCAGCCCAGGGGCTTTTTCTATGAGATCAAACTTTTTCCTCACGACAGATCCCTGTTACAGGTTTAAAGGTTTTCACCCATTTCAGCTCTTAAAATTAGATGCTCCTGGATTCATTCTCTCTCTCTCTCTCTCTCTCTCTCTCTCTCTCTCTCTCTCTCTCTCTCTCTCTCTTTCTCTCCCCCCTCCCTCCCTCCCCCCTCTCTCCCACACACAAATCCATATTTTCACCAGAAAATCTGTCTTTATTATTTTACTTAGAAGATTGCATCGGTTCTGATCTTCACAGCTTTGCCACCAATGTACCTTTCTTGTAAATTTTCCTTTTGTTTTTCTACTACAAAATGACCTAACAGTCTCTTTGGGATGCCATTGTCTTGTTTTCGAATAATGGATGTAGTTGTGAGTAAGTCGCATCAAAATCAGGTTTAAATTATTCACCTAGAGATTCTAGATTTAAATTAGGAATATTTATAAATAACCAAGGTGTATTAAGTTATTGAGTTTTATTTTACTTCGCGTGATCCTGTTTATAATATTTGAAATGCATTTTAGTAATTCAACCTTCATAATGCTATGAATTGAAAAGAAAATGTATGTCAAAGGCTCCGAGGGGCATACAATACTCAGCAAATGAAGCTTATTAGGCTCTTCCCATATATAGCACAGGCTAGCTCTAGATCATCTTGCCTCAGTTTCCCAGAATTGGGCTTCAGGTGTATACCATCACAATCTTATTGATTTAGTAAGGGATACTGGTGTGTCTGTCCTGAAGTATGTTATACCCTGAGGTTTCCAGCCTCTGGAATCAGTTACTCACATGAGTTCTGTTGATTAAACAATTGGAACACCCTTCCATCTGATCTTTTACATGGAATTACAACCTTTTCCTTTGGAAGAGTTGGCTATTTCCCTCTTTAGAGTACAGAAGACAGTCTTTGCCTATCTCTACAGTGGTCTTTCTTACCATTCTCATGCCTGGCTCCTTAGTAATTAGGAATCAGAGAAAAAAGCCAATGTTTTCATTCAGTTTTGAAATCCTAATACCAATACATATTTTTATAGAACATTATATTGATGTTGTTTAATGGTTTATAAGGTCTACTTTTGAGTCACTAAAAACCAACATTGCATCAAGTGAAAATTTTATATTTTGTTAACAGCAAAGCATTCTACCCACATTGGTGACCTATGTCCTTAATTATTCGGAAAAACAGATAACCAGACTCTACATTTTGCTTTATCTAGCATAGTTACCCAGTTTATCATAACTTTAAACACAGTTTTGAATACACACATAGATTTTTATCATATGCATGAGTCTCACATTGATGAATATATTTTTTCAAATATAATCTTGAGCTTAGATTTTTATACTTAAATCTTTACTAAAATTTTGTGGATTCCTTAAAATAATGTTGTCAGAAAAGGAAATCTATGTTAAAAGGTATAACTCTCTAAAAACTCTTAATTGAGACTATTCAATCAATTATTTTGCATAAGAATTGAACCTTAGACCTCATGAGTGCTGGTCAATCATCAGAACTGTGCTATATCTCTTAGCTCATTAAATCTCTTCCAAGATAGCTTATATGAATTCATTCTTTTATTCATTGTATATGTGGGTATTGCATGTACAAGATCTTTTAAACAGCCAATTTTTCTTCTTTTAATTGTTGAGAGGTATTTAAAAGTATATTAGTTGAAGCCTGATGGCATAGGCTTATCACGCTAACATTTCAGAAGACTACAGCAAGAGGCAGTAGGGTTGTTTTGGATTCGAGACCTACCTAGGCTACACAGCAACACAGCAAGTTGAAAACCAGTATGGGAAATTTAGATGTACCATAGTTAAATTTTTACAGGTTAAATGGATATTCATTGGTAGTGATGTCAGTTAATAGTCCATTTGCTAATAGCTGTAATTCTAATATTCTAGTCAAGAAGGAGTGAAACTTTTAGATTATCTTTAGAAAATAAATTAAATCCTGGGGTAACTTATTACTAAGTATTGCATTGGAAAAATGTAGAAATAGTATTTAAAATGAGGCCGTACTTTAAAAACTCCTTTCAATGAGCAAAAACGACTTAACATAGTAATTTAAGGAAAAAGAGAGAATTATCCTACTGCAGATATTGTTAAATATGTTGGGCTGAAGACTTTGAACTAGGAAGTTGGGCTAGTCTTTTCAGTATCCTTTTCTATAAGGAGAATCATACATGCTGCTTTGAGTAAATTGACATGGTCTGTATGAATATGCTCCATAAACTATAGTGTGCCAAACATAGTATGAGGTATCTCAGAAGTTTTATAATATTGGTACTATGAAAGTCATTTTCAATTTTCAAAAATTGATAACATTCAGTTACAAATAAACTCACAAGCATGTACTTATACTTCTTATTCCTACAGTAAATGTCACTTGGATCAATGTTGTTTCTTTGATCATAACACAGCCTTTCTCACCTGATAATAGGTCTACTGATTGACCGCTTCTGTTTGACGGGTGGGAAAAGCCCCATTGGCTATTTGAAGGCATATCTTACCAACTTGTATCTTTCTGCGGATTCTGAAAAAGTACAAGAGGCAATAAAAGAAGGTAGTGACCTGGGTTTATTCTCCTAGCTCATGAGGTTTGAACTTAGGGTCAAAAAACCTTGTGTTTCAAACAGCTTTAGCTGGCTTACCTCTTACTGAGGCTTTTTACAAACAGGGCACCCATACTTGTGTTCCGTAAAGATTGGTCCTTTCTGGAAGAAAATATTTTCTGTGTTTATTACACAACTCATTTTCACCTCCCATTCCTGTGTAAACAGAGTCTGTGCATATTCTGAGATTTGTAGTTGTGGACAGGGATGGAATTATGTGGCAATAGCTAAAGAAGAAACATCACTGTGAGGGAAAAAGATTTTACTGGGAGAAACTAAAATCCATAGACTTAAGAAGAATACTAATCTATCCCTATGATGGCAGGCATTGCCTCTGCAACCATGTATGCTGGAGCCAAAGACATGGCTTATTGCGACACACAACTCCGTGTGGCCTTTGATGGGGATGCCGTCCTCTTCTCAGACGAGTCTGAACATATTGCCAAAGATCATGGGCTGGACAAATTCTTCCAACACGAAACACTATTTGAAAATAAGCCTCTTGCTCAGGTAAGATCACCAACCTTGACTTTCATCCGCTCTTCTTCCAACATGTGAATGCAGATATTGTTCCTTGTGATGACTTTCAACTGATTTTTAGTTGGCTTCCTCCACTCTCTTTGCACTTAGCGCTCCTCCGTTTGTCAATTCCTCCTTAGGTTGGAACATGTACTGCTGACCACTCTGGTTGTGAATTTTACCATTCTTTTATATATCCTCTTGGAAACACTTCTGCAATCTTGTTATTGATGAGTAAACTTCAAGTTACTAGTGGCACACAGGACTGTGTACCAATAAGCCATTTCAAAATCTTAAGCCGTCAAAACCATAAGGTCATGTCCAATATACTCACTGCTCTGTAAACATTCGCTTGGTCTGTCAGACTGTGACTTCAAGCTCAAGAAAGACACTTTAATTGAAAAGAGCTTCAAGACTGAGATTCTGTGTCCAAATAAATAATTAGCCTTCAACATTTCTTACAAACCAAAAACAAGTATTGGGCGATTTTGTGTATTGGTCTGTATTCTTCTTTTTCTTTTTTAAAATCTATTTTATGAAATATTAAAAATTAAGATCTAGATCTAAAAGGGGTGTTTCAACAGAAGAAAATTGGAAATATGAAAATGAAATCCAAGTTGACTCTGAACTGACAGATGATCCAGTTTTTATTCTGAATCTGCTCCATGTTCAGTAGCAACCATGAGTATGGGCCTGTAGGCCTTGCTCCCGAGCCTTCAAAGGATGTTCAGTCTTCCAGACTTAAGTAATGTAGTTACAGGATCTTTTCAGATATTCTTTGTCAAGTTAAGGTGCTATCAACCACTATGCATTTTTGAGGATTTGTGGAAAGGATGTTGGGTTTTGATTGATGCCTTCGTACCGTTCATTGAGAAAATCCATTGGTTTGGGAGGACATTCACATGTTTATTCACTGAAGGATCTTAACTCCCTGAAGCAGTTCTGCACTGCATGTACACTGGAGAAGGTCATAGAGTGTCATCTGCTTTAGACATTCCTGGATTCAGTTGGAGTTGTCTACCTTCACATATATATGTAAAGCGAGTAGTCTATAGTTTACTTGCTATATCTCACTTGAGTAGTAAAGTAATAATGATTAATGATTTCATAAAATACATGAAAACTATGTAAATGTCTAGAAACCTTTCTAAACAAGCTACCTAGACCCAGATACAATTTTTAAAAACTTTTTAATATGCATATTATTTTAGTATATAATATATATTTTAATATATATTAAAATAAATATATATTATATATTTAAGTATATACTATGTAATATAGTATGTGTAATTATATATAATATAATATAGTATATAATATATAGCATATTTAGTAATATTTATATAATATATATTAAGTATAATATATATGTTATACTATATATATGGGTATATAATATATATAATATATAATATATAATATATATAATATAGTATATAGTATATAGTATATTTAGTATATACTATATATTATATAATATATATTAAGTATAATATATATGTTATACTATATATATGTGTATATATATATATATACACATATATATCTCCTTTCTTCTGGTGTGTGTGTGTGTGTGTGTGTGTGTGTGTGTGTGATAGGGTTGGAGCACATATGCCATGGCAAGGATATGGAGGATAGGAGACAACTTTGTGGACTCAATGTTAACATTCCTTCTAGGCTCCGCCCCCACAGTTACTTAACAACAGCCTTGCTTATGCCTTGCTTACTATAAAAGGAGTGGTTCGCCCTCTCCTGGATCTCTTATCCTCTTACTCTCTGCTCCTTCTCTCCTTGACCGCTTTCTCACTCTTTCCCCTTCCACCTCCCCACCTTTCTCCACTGTTTCCACTGTTCCTGGCCAGCCTCTCCCTCTCTCTCCCTTATCCACCTCTCCCTCTCCCTCTCCCTCCATTCTCCACCTTTCCCTCCCTCTCTCCCTCCCTTATCCACCTCTCCCTCTCCCTTTCCTTCTCTCTCTCTCTCTCTCTCTCTCTCTCTCTCTCTCTCTCTCTCTCTCCTCCCTTCCCAACTCCCCTTCCTGTTCTCTAAATAAACTCGATTCCATATTATACCCTTGTATGGCTGGTAACTCAGCAGGAAGGGATGCCTCAGCATGGACCCATGGAGGCACCCCCTTCCAGCCTGCCATACCTGTCTCTATCAAACATATCCTTGGCCCTTTCCTTTTATATGAACCACAACACTCAGTGCTCTCGTTCCACCTTTATGTGGGTTCTGGGAATTTAATTCTGGTATTCAAGCTTATACCAAAAAAAAAAAAAAAAAAAAATGCTTTTTCTCCTAAACCATCTTGCAGGACTTTTCTCCTGTGTGGCCATTTAATTTTTGTTCTTCGTTTCATTCCTTTCTTCTGTTTATTGTTTATGCTCCTAAAAAATTTTAAAATATCATTTATCATTTCTATAACCATAAATTTGTGTTTTACTGTTTTGTAATGCTTGTAGAATAGTTAGTGATGTGTCGTCCAGTTTCATGTCCAATATTAATTATTGTCATTTTCCTTTGTTTTATTTCATTTTATTTTATTTTGTCACTATGAGTAGTAATTTACCAATTTTATCTTTTCCACGAGGTAACTTTCCCAATATTTTTAGGGCACTGATTTTGTGTAATTTGGTGTTTTTTTCGCCTAAATCAACCTCCCAGACATTTAAAAGTGATGTCATTTTATTTCAATTCAAAATACATTTGAATTTCTTTATGACGTCCCCTTTTTTGGGTGGATTGTTTATAGTAACTGCCAAACATTTGATGAGGTGTTGTTTTTTCTTCCACATAGCTCTGTTACTCTTCACATGTCTTACTCTAGTGTAACCAGAAAACCTATTTTGTAGTTTATGTTGTTTGTTATAGTGTACTTTGGGCTGAGAAAGTTATAACCTGCTGAGTGTGTCCTATGTATTGTGAAAATAATGTATTGCTGATGAGCCATTCTACAAATGTAAATTAGATTAATCACATTAATTAAAGTCCTGCTGCTAGCATGAAAGGGTGTATGTGTGTGTGTGTGTGTGTGTGTGTGTGTGTGTGTGTGTAGACGTAAGAGATGGATATCAACCATTTTTCCCTCTCTCTCATGTTTTGAGAGAATCTCTGAACCTTGAATTCACAACTAGGTGGAGAGCAAACTCTGTCCATCCTTCCATCTCTGCCTCCCTGGTGCTAGGATTAAAGCCCTACACTACCACACATGGCTTTTTTTTTTTTTTTAATGTATACAATGTTCTGCCTGCATGTATGCCTCCAGGCCAGAAGAGGGCACCAGACTTCATTATAGGCTCAAGTTGGTGCAGTCCTTGGGTGGTTGTTCCCTCAGTGTCTGCTCTATCTTTATCCCTGCTCATCTTGTAGGTATGACAGATTTGGGGTTGAAGGCTTTGTGAATGGTTTGGGTTTGAGAATACCACCATGAATCAGGTAACCAAGAGCCAGAAAGACACATGTGGCATGTACTCACTTATAAGTGGACATTAGCCATAAAGTGCAGGATAACCATGCTACAGTCTACAGACCCAAAGAAACTGGGTAATAAGGAGAGGATGAATGGATCTCTCTCTCATAAGGGGAACCTAAATGGTCATCAAAGATGAATGGAAAGAGGAAACTGGGTAGGAGAGGGCATGAGGAGGGGAAAGGTGATAGTGATCAGGTATGGGGAGTGGTGGGATATGCATGGGAATGAGAATGGACACAGGTTGGGGGCATTTCTGGAACTAGCTGGAAGTCTGGGACTGGAGGATACTGAGATGGAGCAGTATAACGGGATTCTATGGGGGTGAGCCTATCTGAGATTCTTACAAAAGAGAGATAATAGAGACTGAAGTGGCCACCTCTTATGGCCCAGGCAGGACTGCCAGAGGAAGTCAGGGGCATCAATCCACCCACCAAACTCTATGTGCTGTTCTTATCTTTCTTACCTTCCAAGATGCCACAGAATATCCAACTAAGCTCTCAACATTAAATGGCTTTCCTAAACCAAAGTTCTAAGATTCTCCACAAAACATGGTCAGGTACCCAACTTGTATTAGTAATTTTTTGTTTGTTTGTTTGTTTGATTGATTGGTTGGTTGGTTGGTTGGTTGGTTGGTTGATTGTCTGTTTTTGGTTGTTGTTATCCTTGTTTCTGTTTTGCTTTGAGTATTTTTTGTTTTGTTTTGTTTTTTGTGGTTGCTTTTGTTTGTTTGTTTCAAAGAAAGACCATAACCAAAACACTAGTTGGGGATGGACGGGTTCATTCACCTTACACGTCCATCCATATTACTGTCATCTTCAAAGAAAGAACAAGAACTCAAACGGTGGAATCCTGGAGTCAAGAGCTCAGATAAAGGCCATAATAGGTGCTGCTTACAGGATTGCTTCCCTTGTCTTGCTCAGCCTGCTTTCTTATAAGACCCAAGACCACCAGCCTAGGGTTGGCAATAGCTACAATGGACTGGGTCCTCAGTCATCAATCAAGAAAATGTTCAAGTAATTAAGAAAATGTTTATAATTGTATCTTAAGAGGGACATGGCTCCCTCCTCTTAGATAATTTGTGTCCAGTTGTGTCAAGCTGACAAGTAGTCGGCATGGTAACTAAGGCTTTCCTTGAGCTCTGTGAAGATTTGTATATGCTTGTTCCAGCAAGTAGCACTATTAGAAGAGGAGGCCTTGTTGGAGTTGGTTTGTCACTGTGGGTGTGGGCTTTAATACCCTCATTCTAGCTGCCTGGAAGTCAGTATTCGGCTAGTAGCCTTCAGATGAAGATGGAGAACTCTCAGCTCCTCCTGCATCATGACTGCCTGGATGCTGCCATGCTCCCACCTTGATGATAATAGACTAAACCTCTGGACCTGTAAGGCATCCCCAATTAAATGTTGTCCTTATAAAAGTTACCTTGGTCATGACATCTGTTCACAGCAGTAAAACCCTTACAAGCTCACTACCTCCAAACTCAGTTTGTCATATGGTGGGATTACAAGTGAATTTCAACATGCCTGGCAATTTTGATCAATTTTTGCATAGTTTGAATCTCACATATTTAGGAAAAGTGTATATATTCTATATCATATTTATCAACTCCTGTTTCTCATACAATGCCTGTCTGATATTCATATATTCCTGATTTTTAGAATAATGCTGTATGTATTGTATATTTTTCTGTACTTTTACTTTCAGCCAGCCATGTCTCTCTATTTATCTTGATTGTATATTTAACCATGTGTGTGGCCCTGTGAACACACACTGCAATAATAATGGTTTTAAAGTGGGCCAGTCAGGTGGCTTAGAGGATGAGAGTGCTTGCTTGTTACCAAGCCTGGGAACCCGAGTTCTAATTCAGAGAAAATATGAATTTATTTCCAGGCAAAACCTCACTCAGGCAGAGGGGACAGTAGGCAATATGTTGATAATATACTAAATTATCAAACAGGATTTCCACAAGCATTTGCTTGAGAAGACTAGTACTATGGAACTAATGTTTCCCAGCATGTCAATGGCAGCATGCACATAATAAAAGGGATAAATGAGTATAAAATAGCCACTCATGGATGTAAACATAAAACAATGGTGAAGACTAAAATAACATAAAAAGAAACAAGTATTATGTCTTAATGTAGAAACTATAAAGCTATAAAGCTATATAGCTTTAAGACAGGGTTGGACTCAGGCCAAACATATAACTAGCTAAACAAAGTGACAGTAATTTCAAAGGTAAAATGTGCAGCTCACCAACATTGGGGAACAATGGTGGTTTTGAAGATCAACTGAAATGCATCTCCCAGTTAGCCGAGATAGTTCATGCCTATTGGCTGGCTTACTGTTTATAGAACGTTCTTTCACCCTTAAAATATTTTTGTCTGGATGATAAATGATGTGGTTATCCCAGATTTATTCCAGGCATGCAAGGGATGGTTGTGTATCAGGAAATATCTTCACATAAATGCAGAGAGTTTGGCATTGTACTGTCAGCCCAGAATCACTGTATGTCAGTGAGCATCATGTGGATTTTAAGGTCATGTAAGACACTGTTTTTCTTACAGTAATCACTTCTGTTTTGCTTACCCAGGCACACCTGAGACGTATGTTCTCTTTTCCAGGGTCCTCTTAAAGGCTTTCTGGAAGATTTAGGGAAACTGCAGAAGAAATTCTATGCCAAAGACGAACGATTGCTTTGTCCCATCAGGACCTACCTGGTTACAGCTCGGAGTGCAGCGAGTTCAGGTGCCCGTGTGCTGAAGACCCTTCGCCGCTGGGGTCTAGAGATAGATGAAGCTCTTTTCCTGGCTGGAGCCCCTAAAGGTCCCATCTTAGTGAAGATTCGGCCCCACATCTTCTTTGACGACCAAATGTTTCACATCGAATCAGCACAGAAATTTGGTACCATCACGGCCCATGTGCCTTATGGCATCGCTCAAAAACGCAACTAGGGATGGGGAGGAAAAATAAACAGTCTGGTATTACAAATGGCACGTGTTTTGGATGTCTAGAGTAACAAGGTATTTCTGAGAATTTGACCACAAAACTTAGCTCCTTTGGTGTTTTTCTTGTTTATTTATTTGGTTGGTTGGTTGGTTGGTTTTTTGTGTTTTTGTTTTTGTTTTTTTGTTTTTTTAAATAGTTTGAACTGTCAAGCAACAGTCAAGCAAGCTACTTTTCTTTAAGCTGAGGATGTTGGATCCCGTTGCACCTATCTGTGTAAGTTGTAATGATGCCTCTTTAGACAAGTTTAGAACTTTGATACTTAAGTTGTTTCACAAGAAGCTTAATTTCCAAAAAGCATTGCTCATTTTTTAATATTAGCCAGCTGAATGAATGTTTATACAGCATCACCTAGAAAAGGTATATTCAAGGTGGAATGAGTGCGGTCGACAACACTACTGAAAACTGGGGCTGTGTCCTTTGTTATATATGTGTGGCAAGCATTTGACCAAATTAGAATGAGCCTTTGTTTGCAGGCTTCTACCAATTTTAACATTGTCCACTTCTAAATAAATCTACTGGTGCTTTCATGCACAGTTCCTAAGATGACCTCTATATCCGGTCAGCCTCAGGAGAAAAACTACAAGTCCCAGCAAGCCCCGCGCTCACTAGCCCGGGACAGCAGGCGGCGCCCCAGAGTCCTTCGGGTGTAGGTGGCCCCCAGCACTCCCGGAACCTGTGCGTTAGGCTTCGTGCACCCGGCCCGGAAGGTTATGGCAGTGGCTAGTGTGGCCGCAGCGCTCCTGGCCGCACTGGGCGGGGCGCTGTGGCTGGCGGCCCGCCGGTTCTCTGGGCCAAGAGGCCAGCGGCGGCAGGGAGGCGGGGACCCAGGCCTCATGCACGGGAAGACGGTGCTGATCACCGGAGCAAACAGCGGCCTGGGCCGTGCCACGGCCGCGGAGCTGCTACGCCTGGGGGCGCGGGTCATCATGGGATGTCGAGACCGCGCTCGAGCAGAGGAGGCGGCGGGTCAGCTCAGGCAGGAGCTCTGTCAGGCTGGGGATTCCGGGCCCGACGCCACCGATGGCCAGCTGGTCGTTAAGGAGCTGGACCTTGCCTCGCTGCGCTCAGTGCGAGCCTTCTGCCAAGAATTGCTACAGGTGTGGGTCTAATGGAGCCCAGCTACCCTCGGGGAGGGGCCTGTGAGGCCTGGTGTGACCTTGAGAGTGGCCATGACCAAGTAGGAAAGACTCCTGCCTGCCTAGGACCCTGCTAGGAGGAGGGGCAGGTCTGAGAAGGAATTTCTGGGAGGTCCTCAGAAGAAGTGAATAAATAAGCCAGTGTCTGGACATTAAGTTTTGTTAGGCGAGGACAGTCCAGGAATCACCAGCTGATCTTTGAATTGTTTTCCCCCAGTCAGAATTGAAATGTCTGCCAAATCTTATGGTGTCACAAGGCCTGTTAGCACCGCAGGAGAAAAGCTAGCCAAGAACTTTGATTAGTCCCTTCTTAAGACTGCTTTCTGTTTTTCTTTCTCATTTCCGTGTCCTGGTTTTGTTTGTTGTTTTGTTTTGTCCTGCTAAAGTAGGAGGGGGTGTCAGTTGCTGACTGACACCTGCATCATCCCTAAACTTGGAATCCCATTAATTGCCTGAAAGGGGACAGGAATAAAAGTAATTTAATGCTTAGCTTTATGTAAGGTTTGATACATGCCAGGGGATATGCTAAGGACATTTTTAATACCTCTGGCTGTTGTCAGATCTTGTAAAGCAAGCAATAATATCTCTGTAGGGATCATAGGGCGGTGGAGACTCCAGAAAGACCACACCAGACCAAACAGTTCCACATGAGGTTTATTGAGAGGGAAAGTGCAAAGGTGGCCTTGGAAAGGGAAGAAGGGGAAGAGAAGGAGGAGGTGTTCCTCTTATATATACTGATGGTGACATGGTCACAGGTAAAGGTGAGCCCAATGGATTCTAGGAATATGGTGGCCATTGTCTTGGCAACAGTTCCTGGTACCAACAATCTCTACTTCATAATAGGAACTTAAGCAAAGGAAGGTTAAAAAGCATACCTTGCCTGTCTTCAGACTCCTTGCTTTAATCTCCTGTTCTGTATCCTGGTGCTTGGAGGTTGAGGTGTATGATTTCCTTGGGTGTACAGTAAATATTCTACTGAAGCAGAAAGGTTGTGGCCAAGGTGCCCTGCCAGAGGTAGATCTAAAGGCAGACACGGGGAGGGTGCTTTTGTCTTTTGGAATCATTTGAATCTAAAGCAGATGTTCTAAATGGCCTTTTTTTTCCCTTTTCCATGATGTACTTAGAGCAAAAGAAATATCTGTAAGTTCATTTGTTAACATTTAGATATTTAGCTCTTACAATTGTTATGGAACTGTGTGCATGTTGGACACTGTAGTGACTTTTCCAACCTCCAAGTCAGAAGGACCCAGCCACCTTCATTCTTGTTCAACATAAACTTTTTTTTTTAGCTTTTCACTTGCATTCAAGACAGTAGCTGTTAACTGCCAAAAGCACAGCTGTAAAAAGAAACCATCTCATCAGAAGAGAGACCTATTGAACCACTTGGAGTTAGTAGTTATTGAGAATGAGTAGAGTATCACTCTTTCCTTCAAAGTTTAAGCCACTTTTCACCATGGTGTTGTGTTTTGAGGCATCACGTTGCTTATTAAGAGCCAGAGATAGAGAAGTTGGTATTTTGTTTTGTTGTTAGCATTTCATTTGCATGGAGCAGATCAAGTAACAGTGCTTGTCTCTGGGAGACTTTGAAAGCATAGGAAGCAGGTCTTCCTGTCTCATTGATGTGTACATAGGATTGGGCATGCTCGTTCCTGATACCATTGTTGTTTTGGTGTCTTGAGGTAGAACCAATAAAAAGAACACAAAGAGGTACCTAAATAGTGCTGTCCTAAGTATTTACATTCTTGCTTGGCTCTGAAGTTCAGTGCTTATAATTAGAAGGAAAAAAAGAAATAGAGGTTTTGACATTCTACTGTTTGGTATTCTTGGAATTTATGCTACTTATCTCCTAGAATTTAAAAAATAGAAAATGATAAAGTCAAACCCAGCAAAGAATGATAGTTCAGAAATGATTAATTCTGGAATTCTTCCCAGAGGATTAGTGAAGATGAACACTCCTTTCTTGCCATATCTGTGAACTCGTGCCTTTTTGAAGTTGACTGTTGGAAAACTAGAAGTCTTTTCAACAGGACAGAATGAGAAATAGTTAACCCGACAGGTAGCCTCTGATAACAGTTGTGAAATTTAACACATTTTTCGTTCACTTACTCCTGGCAAAAAAACCATTAAGAGTTGAAATTTGACCTGATTAATTTAATGCTAGGTCATAACCAGGGCTTTACACCTGGAACATGTTGTACATTTGTTTTCCTCTATCGTCAGAAGAGACAGAAGAGCCAAGAAAGAGCGAAGGAAAAACAGATTCTGTAAGGAACGAAAAGGCTCTCTGTGAGAACAGTACAATGTAGGACTTTAATTTTGGAAGATGTGGAGGTATATGATCAAAGTACTAATCTGAGTATATAGGTCCTATAATTTGGGACCCTCTTGATTCTTAGGGAAGAAAGGACAGTTCTAGAATCACAGTACAGTTAATGGTGTCTGTTAATGCTCTCTTACTTCCTATACTATTTTGACACTTGGCTAACAGTCCCTGTTGTTGTCAGTAATATATTTTTTAGTCAACCACTCAATGATTTTTATTAACTTGTATATCTTGATTTAATCACAGTTCTCTCTAGTCCAAAGTTTGTACCTATGACTTTCTCTTTGTATCAGTTTTAGGGAAGTGCACTCAGTTATTCAGTCCCTGTGGTGACCTTTTACACTTAACAGAATTATAGATTAAAGCATCTTCATTTACTGGTGATACTAGTAAGGTGGGAGTCACAGTATCAGCCTTCTGCTGGATATAGTTGTCCTGCTTACCCTCTCAAACTCTGTTTTAAACATCCCAATCAGAAGACCAGACGAGGTTACTAATTATGAGAATGGACTTTGGAATCTAAGATTTTCATCTTCAGGCTGAATTTGACATGCCTCTTAGGAGCTTGTTGATACTGAGCAAGTCACCTAGGTTTACCTTGAACTTACAATATTATTGGAAGTAAATAAGGTTATCTGAGAGAGGGACCAAGTAGGTCCTATTAATCATGCAATATCACTTTAAAAGTATACTTTTTCACATTTTGAAAGTTTTTTTTTTAAGTTTATCACATAGGGACATGTAAGTTTGATATAATATACTAAATTTAACATGATAACACCAAAACTGATATTTTTCTAGTTCATCTGAAATTAAGGTAAGACATGCAACCCTAGGATTCTCTCGTCCCCAAATTTGCTGTATTTTTTTTTTTTTAAGAAAGACCTTGATAACATATAGTCAACATCTGAGTGAAATGTGAACTATACATACTCAGAATTACTAAGTTGCAAAAAGCATGGCAGTGCTTCAAACAGTTCTCAGATATACTAACTAAAATTTGAGATTAGTTTTAGTCTCAAATTCTTCTTGTTAGTAAAACATAGATAAATAAAAGATAGGAAAAAATGTGTGTTCATATTTCTGCATTCTCTTCCTGGTTTCAAAGGAGGAGCCCAGGCTAGACGTGCTGATCAATAATGCAGGGGTTTTCCAGTGCCCATATACGAAGACTGAAGATGGGTTTGAGATGCAGTTTGGAGTGAACCATCTGGGCCACTTCCTACTCACCAATCTTCTCCTTGGACTCCTCAAAAGTTCAGCTCCCAGCAGGATTGTAGTCGTTTCTTCCAAACTTTATAAATATGGAGACATCAACTTTGAAGACTTGAACAGTGAACAAAGCTATAATAAAAGCTTCTGTTATAGTCGAAGCAAACTTGCTAACATTCTTTTCACGAGAGAACTAGCCCGTCGCTTAGAAGGAACAAATGTGACTGTTAATGTGCTGCATCCTGGTATTGTGCGAACAAACCTGGGGAGGCATATACACATCCCACTGCTGGCAAGACCACTTTTCAATTTGGTATCCTGGGCTTTTTTCAAAACTCCATTAGAAGGTGCCCAGACTTCCATCTACTTAGCCTCTTCACCCGATGTAGAAGGTGTGTCGGGAAAGTACTTCGGTGATTGTAAGGAGGAAGAACTCTTGCCCAAAGCTATGGATGAGTCAGTGGCAAGAAAACTCTGGGATATCAGCGAAGTGATGGTTGGCATTCTAAAATAAGAGTAAAGATAACAGGACTATTTATAAGATGATCCATTACACCCTTGGTCAAGAATGGCATGTGCTACTTGAAAACAGTCAAGCCACAATCATGCTCAGAGGTGCACATGGATATTTGAAGGACACTGCTAATATTTGTGGCTAATGCAAAGTTCAGCAAAGATGTGGATCATAACTAGAATTTAACAATTCTGTTTCATTAAATATAATGGGGCAATTATAACTTAAAGATATTGGTAATTTAAAAGTTTGCAAAAAATTTTGAGTTTCATGTCAAAAATGTTCAGAATTTTTTCTGCAGTGCTGCTTGTGGAAATATTATGCCTAATGTCTGCACTTAAATCACTTGGAATAAATGTATGACATAGGTTTTTCAGTGTGCATTTCTTTAAAAGCAGCTAAATGTAGTCTTTAGTTTTTCCTCTAGCTTTTCTTGATCTTGCTATACCAGGATCTTCCTGTCACATCTTACTGCTCTGTTTCTAAACCTGCAGTCTATGACCTGGAGTCCTGACACACTTCCAATCCTGTGATGGCTTTTCAGGTTTTATTTTGTTTTTTGTTTGTTTGTTTATTTTCCTTTTCCAGCTATAAAATTCTTTATTCAAAGAACTCAAACATAATATTGAGTGTATAAATATAGCAGCGATATAGGGCTGGAATCCCTCAAAAGGGACATTATAGACTGTTGTAGTTGAATAATCATCCTTACTTAAACTTAAGCTCTTTAGTTCTCACTGGAGACACTTCATGGACCGTCCGCATGCCTCCTACTCAGTGCTGTTGCATAGAAGGAAGCCCCACAGCCCCAATATAGTGGACTAGATATGTAGAAATAGACTATATGAAATTTACATTTTTATTTATACTGTTTAAGCCCAAACTTTACTGTTTATACTCAAATTTATACCCTTTAAACAGATAAATGTCTGGTGACCACCACTGTCCAGCCACAGTGCCCAGCTCTGAATGTAGAAGAATAGCCTATACCCTTGCTTTCAGATCATTATCTCTTTATATGTCCCTTAAGTCTGGACTACCCTTTTCAAGAGCACAACTGACCTGTGTCCAACAGGTGAGCCTGTAGACAGAATCGATTCTTTTTCCTTAGTTTTCTTTGCTTTTAGTAGTTTGCTAAGGTGAACTAAAATTTCATTTCAGGTCCAGTTAGATAATTTAAAAGAATTGTCCAGAGAACGTTTTTCACCTTCAGAATCAGTGTAGGTGACAGGTAGTAGAAAAGTGTGACAAAAAATGAAGGGGTGTTCAGCAAAAAATAAAAAACTGAGCTAAATGGACATACTGTTGGCATCTGCATTATAACACCAAAAGTATCAGCTTAATAATTTCCATTGTTTTTCTGCCTTAACACCTCAAAATATTGGAAAAAGCAATGAAAACACCAAGTGAGAGGCAGCTCCATTTTGTTTAATGACATTTGGGCAGACCAAACTTATTTTCAAGAACATGTCATACCTTGTTACTAATATTGGTTCTTTTTCAGACTGGCAGAATCTTAGCTGATCATGCAAAAGGTCTGTATTCTTTTAGAGCAGTGCCCTATGAATACAACAAATGATCCTCTCATCACAGGTGTTTATATGGGTGTACTAGACAGAGCTACATCATGTTCTTTGAAATGTATTTTAGAAGGTTATCCTACAAAGAGACCTGCTGAATTTGGAAATATGGACAGGAAATGCACAAGAATGCAACTTGGAATGGAAGCTAATAAATCTGTCCTACACCTTGACTTCATTAAAAAGGAGCTCCCCTTTTCAGTTAATGCCATCTTTTTCTGGCTGTGTTATGATACCTGATGCTTTTCAGGGGATTTGGACCCTTTGAGCCTTTCAGAGTTCTTGTTTGTGGCACCACAATAAAATAGGATATATTAATTTATTGTGATGGGGAAAACTACTCATCTGCAAACACCAACTATTATGGTAAAATGAGCTGCCATTTGGAAGGTGTCTTTCCCACTTCTGTGGCTGATAGAATCAAGGACCCACAGCACTAGCCTACTAGGTACAGTTGGAAGATTAGTCCAGCTCTTTGTCTCGTAGCTCACTTCTGCTCATTCTGCCTAAAGAGGAATAAGGGAAACAGTTCTGTTATCTTGATCTTTTTACATTTGGCAAATACTGGTAGAGCATCCCTGAGCCAGGTAATGAAATAAATGAGGTAAACCCCAATTTTTCCCTTCTAAATCTTGAATTTGTTTTTGTTGGTTGGTTGTTTGTTTTTAACTGACCCATTCAAGCAGGTTGGTCCTAGATTCAACATGTGCTGTTTCAACATCACCCACATTACTTAATCTAGGTGTTTCTTAATTCTATAAGAGAAGGGGATTTCATTTCTTAGCGTACCAGTACATTGAGTTTATGTAATTATTTTCCAACTTAACTCTCCCAGTAATCATGGGAAATTATTTAACCTTTCAAAATGTTTTCCTAACTCTCATGTTAGATATATAATATCCACTTTAAATTGTATTGATTTGTATAAGAGAAAGCATGTATACATCTGAGCCACAGCATATATATGAAGATCGTAGAACAAGTTTGTGGAGTCAGCTATCTCCTTCCACCTTTCCCTAGGTTCTGGAGATCAAACTCAAGTCAACAGGCATCCGTCACAAGCACTGAATGATTGTGCTGCCTGATAGATGCCTATGTACAATAAAGACTAGTCAATGAATGAATGTGACAGAGAGAGCCAAGCATGTAGTGAAATGATAACATAATAATACATCAGCTTTTCTTTCAAAAATGTGCCTAACGGTGACATTAGTAGTAATAAGAATCAGTGATAATGGTTCAGTGAGTACATCTGATGAAAGAGCTCTAAACCAAGAGTTGGTAACCCAGGGTTTTGAAAAAGCTAGATGTGCATATTAAGATTAAGATGTGCATATTTAATGAGTTGTTTACAATTCCTGTTACATAGTCTTAACATCTCTTTTATTTTCAACAATACTATAAACATGTAAACCCATTCTCAGCTAGTTCAGAATATTCTAATGTACTTCAACAACTAGTGCCATCTTCCAAGTCTGGTGCACTCACGAACAGTTCATCTTTATGCAGCAGTTGTAATAGTGCAACAACTCTTACTCTATGAAGCTGCTTCTGTTTTTCTATATAATTTTTAATCTTGTATGATTATTTGCTCGAAGACCCAGGAGGTCTAAAGAGTATATTTTTAAATCTATCTCCAGCTATAAATTCTGGTGTGAGGAATAGCAGTTATCTTCCTCCAACTCCTTCCCTGCACAAACCTGCTGGGTCTGGCCAGAGATCTAAGAAAAATCTATATTTAAATATTTAATTGATACCAAATGTCCCAAGGAACAGTAAAGAGAACATGTTACTAATCACCCTTCAGGAGCGGGGCCCCCACAGACAGCTTCAGATGTTCACAAGGCTTCTCTGGACAATGGGGAGTTAAATTAGCTATAGGTCAACATAGAGAAAGGTAGTTAATTCCTAGAGGAAAGTTGGAAGGCATGCCTAGTTTTCTGCAAACAGCAAGCAAGAGATTTTTGCCAAGCCAGATGTTTAATCAAAGTAGAGTAGATTCACTCTTCAACAACTACCATGTACAAACTTACTGTAAGACTCTTGTAAGCCCCTGTTCTTTCTGAGAAACACTCAGATTCTCCCAGCTTGTGAAGGGGCTAGGTTTCATGGCCTTCTCTTTAGCAGCCTGGTGAGTCCAACCTTTGGTCATTGCAAGAGTACTTTGGAAAATTCATGCTGGAAAACTGTGAAACTACATTTTAAAACCAGTTGTAATGTTTTATGTAAGTTTGTAATTTTGCAGAGACTACATTCACAGGTGTCTGGGAGATCTTGTGTCCCACATACCACAAGTTGGACGTGACTGTGGACCCTTTGCTCCCTTTTATCCTATCATCATTAAAACAAGCAAATTGTGTACCACTCACTTGTTCAAATTAACAAAATTTGAATGTCCTTTATTTGTTAGAAGTGCCCTACTGTCTGTCTCCTGGGGATGCAACAGGCACCAGAAAAAAGCCAGCCAAAGCTATGTGTGTGTCCTTGTGTGCTTGTTAGCTGGGTTTGCTGTTAATCACAGTACAATTTAATAGTCATAATATAAACTGGTGAACTATGAGGTCAAAGAAAAGTGAATTTCTATGAAAATTAGTCTGAGTGTTCTCCTACAAAGACATGAGGGTAGATCACTGGAGTTTACTGCTGAATATAGTTTTAAACAACTATCTTTCTAAAAACAAATGCTGTGAACACACTAACTATATCAGTACTCAATTCCTTACAAGTGACTTTTAACTCTGAATCCAGTATCTTCTGCTTGTTTCCATTTTTTTCATTTGTTTAATTCATAGGCAGACAAAACAGAAAGCTTTATTATGACATTTTATATGCACACAGAATTATGCTGTGTACCTGTTGTTATCCCCTTTACTGCACTGTTTGCTCATCTTTTAAAAACTGACCCAAAGGTTGGAAATCATAGACTGTACTCTTTAGTGAAGGTCTAGTGCGAAGATACAATTCCAAGTAGATTTAGGCTCAAAGAGCAGCAAGGAGGGTGATTAAGCCCTTAGCCTCAAATGAGATGATGGGCTGATGAATGGATGTGCCCTGGTTCAAGTGCAGTAATAGTTTCATGGTGTAGATGACTCACAATTATGGTTTCCGTCTTTCCTAAGCCTGCTCATGTAACCAGCCAGATCCAAGTAAGAAGGCTTCTACTGTGTAAAATACAGTAATCGCTGCCATTGCAGAAGAATTTCAGTTTGATGCGATTTGTGATACATATTTTCTGTGGGTGATTCATAATTTTCCAAAGACTTCTAAATTTGGGGATAACTTTATTTTTTTTTAATGTACCACCGTGCTGAATTGATGATCTGATATAATTAGTGTGGCTCAAACTTGTTTTTGCAGCTGCTGCTTCAGATTTAATTTCATTATCAGCTTTGCCTCTCTTTCCCTCATTTAAAAAAGTGCCTACTAATTATGTTAAATAGCAAAGTTCCTGAATACTTAAGATTTATTGTTTTAACACGTCATCTTGTATTCAGAAGTTACTGTCTTATGTATGATGTGTTACAGTCCCATTGCTGATATTTGAGTTTGTTTGAAGACATTAAAAGAGATATTCATTCTTTCCTTTGTAAACTCAAGCTTACAGAACAGTGTTTGTAGCTTTTTTATTGTTGTCATTGTCATTACATCACACAGATGGAATTATCAAATCATTAGCAGAATGAAATGGGAATCCCTCCTAACAACCTCCATTCTCTTTGCCACCATGAAATTAGTAAGATGTTTAAAGTCAAATATTTTGTGGTAAACAGATTAAATAGATGCAGAGATTTTTATCTGTAAGACCCGCATACATGTTGGCCTTTTAGCTGAACCTGGAAGTTGTATGTATGGTTTAAAGAAATGCTGAGGCCTATCATTATTACCTTGTTTAAAAAAAAAAATCAAAAACGAGTTTCTGCCACCAAGCCATGAAAGCACAGGAAATGGCTTCATGTAGTAAGTGTCCAGGTCTAAGCAATCTGTTGACAGAAGGGGATTCTACCCAAGGGTTTCTCACTAATGTAATCAAACACTTCAGAGCCTTAGCCCAGCAAGAGCAGGTCCACCCACCTCTGAGTTTATCTTTAGCTCATCTGGAAGAGTTTATTTTAAACATTGAACATTGTTTGCTGCTGTTGAAATGAAAGTGAGCGAGTTACAAGCTTTCTTCCACGGCCATCTGGCAGATTTACTGATGGATCGGGTTCTTTAATCCATGTAACCCCGTGTGTGGGAGCTATTGTCTCTGTGTTGATCATGCAGCTGGCTTGGCTGAACTTTCCAATACTCACACAAAGCTATCAAGAGCCATCCTATAGAAAAATGAATTCGGGGTTGTTGTAAAAGTCACGGTGGCCTTTTGGAGAAAGTGTGGATGTATATTATCTTTATTCTTCTTTGATTACACATTTTTGCTCTGTGTCTCTCTTAGTGAACTGAGAAAGATGACTGTATGTGGATATTTTAGGGAAAAAATTTGAAAACTACAAAATCCTGACTGTGCTTAAAAAGAAAAGGAGGCAGCAGAGCTGAAAAGAAGGGACTAACAGTCAAGTAGGTGCTCATTGCAGTGAAAATGTGTTTGGCTGCGTGTCCACTCCCATTCTTTATATGATGTAGGCTTCTTCAGTGACCACATATTATATACCTAATCATTGGATAAGCTTAGAGTGTCATAGTACCCAGAATTCTAAGCACTGTCTTACAGTAAACACAGTTTATAACCAACTCTGGCAAACGCTAATACATGTAAATGTACTTGAGAATCAAGACATTTCATGCAGAGTAGTGTGATAGCTAAACAGGTAAGAACACCGACTGCCATCACCCATGGACTGGGTTCTATCGCTCATATTCACATGGTAGAGAGAACCAGGACCTACAGGTTGCCCTCTAACTTACACAGGCCTGCCATGTGTGTATACCCACACAAGTAAGTACGCTAATTTAAGGCACTGTATGCAAACAATAGGTTTTATGGAAGATGGAACGGCTTGCATAAACATATATATATATATATATATATATATATATATGTATATACATACATATATACATATAGTGTATAGGAACATGGTCAGACATAGAATGTTAAACATTCAGATATAATCAATTGATGCTCACTTTTACTCTTATCTAAAAACACGGCGCATTTTCTTTGGCTCTTCCTTTTTTCTTCTGTTTATTTGTTTTGTCCTATTCTGATTTGTTGCTTTCATTATCTCTTGTTATTTTTATATAATAACAGTGCCAGTACTCTAATAAGAGAAAGAAAGGCTGTGGATTTGAGTGGGTGAGCAAGTCGGAAGGATCTGCGAAGATTTGGAAGAATGGAAAGTATAATCAGAATATGCTGTATGGGAATAGAAATTTTCTACTAGAAAAATGAAGTGGATTTAAAAAAAATCTTATGAAGAGTTGCACTTAAAAACAAGAGCCAGGAGATGTAATTCACTCAGTAAAATTGCCTAGCATGCATGAAGCCCTAGGTTCTGTTTCCAGGCTCTCATAAACTGTGTATGCCAACATGCCAGTTGTCTAAATGGTGATTTAGGAAGTGGAGGCAGGAAGGTCAGAAATTCTAGTTCCTCGTTAGCTGTATAGCTATAGCTGTATAGCTGTATTTAGGCTCGCTTAGGGTAGACAAAACCCTCTAAAACATTTATATAAAGCCAACCTAGAAATAACTGCATTGCCTATATTGTTTATAGAAGCATGTCATCTCAATGGATGGTACTAAAGAGAGATTTTTGACAGAAACACCAAGAAAGAAGCCTTCATCCTGCCGCTATTGCATACTTCCTACTGTCAAGAAAGATCATTGGAACACTCACTTCCTTTGGCTCAGCTTTGTTTCCTGTGTTTCATCTATTTGTTTTGAAGGCCAGAAGGCCTTGGGGCATACCACTGTTGGTTCTGGACACTCATGAAGATAGGCGTTGAGAGACAGGGACGGTGTTGGTGATATCCTGATCCCATTTCCTGATCCTGATGCAGAGTTCCGATGACCCAAGTTCTAACTTGTCATTCCAGCAGAAGCCTCCAGCTTCCTTACCTTCCTCATTATGGTAGAAGAAGTAGCTTCACAACAATGATGAGTTCTTGTCATATTCTCTGTAACTTATCCCATCCTTGTAGTCTTCTCCATTATTTTTATTAGTACTTAATGCATTTTTGTTCCCTTCTTCTTAAAATATTCAAGATGGACTTTGCTTCCAGCAAATAAAATAGACCACCAGGATTACTGACCTCATCAGTGACTAAATGAGCCTGGTATAGATAGATGCCACAAGAACAGAAATCGAGTGTTTTTACAGCTCGAAGGGGAAGGAGACAGTGAGCTGGGGAGCTCGCATGCCAACCCTTTGGTGACATTAAAATTGTGCAATTTAGCAGCTTTCAGTGTTTAAATTTGTTGATAGTTGTTGATGGTGACAAACAAACAAACAAACAAAAATGAAAAAGAGAGAGAGGAGAAAAGCTGTTTTTGATTCTAATGAGGAAATTTGTTTAGAAAATCAAATGGTGACTAGAATCTTTGAGCTATGAATCAGAGCAGAGGAAGTGAGTTCTTTTTTTAAATCTTTTATAAAGACATACATACATATGTACATAAACACATACATACATATACACATACATACATACATACATTTAATATTTAGTTATTTATATTCCACATGTTGTCCCCCTTCTTGGTCCTCCTCCAAGAGTTCTTCAACCCATCCTTCCTCCCCTTTGTCTCTGAGAGGGTGCTCCCCCACCCACTCACCTTCCCTCTTTATCTACCCACTCCCCACTTTACCCCCTCCATCCCCTTTTCCTGGCACATCAAGCCTCTACAGTATTAGGCACTTCCGTTCCCACTGAGGCCAGACAAGGCAGTCCTGTGCTACATATATGCCGGGGGCCACAGACCAGTCCATGTATACTCTTCGGTTGGTAGCTTTGTCTTTGGAAGTTTTGAGGGCTCTGGACTAGTAGATACTGTTGGTCTTCCTATGGGGTTGCCTTCCCTTCAGCTCCTTCAGCTCCTTCAGTCCTTCCCCTAATTCTTCCAAAGGAGTTCCCAACATCAGTTCAATGACTGGCTGTAAATATTTGTACCTGATTCAGTCAACTGCTGGTAGAGCCTCTCAGAGAACAACTATGCTAGGCTCCTGTCTAGGACAACCATACTAGGTTCCTGTCTGCAAGCACAACATGGCATCAGTAATAGTTTCAAGGTTTGGTGCCCACCCATGGGATGAATCCCAAGTTGGACTTTCACTGGATAGCCTTTCCTTCAATGAAGGCCTAAATATGGAAGCTTCAATACCACTTAGAAAGGAGAACAAAATAATTACTAGAGGCAGAGGGAAGGAGGGACCTGAGTGGGCAAGTAGAAGGGGAAAAGAAAAGGGGAGGCCGGACTAGGTACCTGGGGAGACAGAGGAGAAACCCAGAGCACCAGGAGAACGAATGGAAATATGCAGCTCTGGGAGGTGGGGATGGCGGGGACCTCTAGAAAGTCCCAGAGACCTGGCGTGTGACAGGCTCCCAGGACTTAATGGAAATGATCTTAGCCAAAATGCCCAACAGTGGGGAAATAGAACCTGAACCTCCAGTAGATAGACAGGGCTCCCAGTGGAAGGATGGGGTCACTGACTTACCTTCAAAACGTTTGACCCAGAATTGTCCCTGTTTAAAAGAAATGCAGGTACAAAAAAAGGAGCAGAGATTGAAGGAAGTGAGTTCTTAATTGAATGTTTGGTAACACAACTGGTAATATTTGCATCAGGTGAATCTTTGACTACAAAGTGTGCTCTAGCAGTGGCTCTCCAAGAAGCCCCAGGACTCAACGCACACTGCCTTGCTGGGGGCTGACCTTATTGTGACTGTTTTCTCTTTCAACCCTTCTCAGCTTCCATTTTATCACTCTGTATATCTCACAGAGACAAAAGGCATCAATATTATAAGTAGGAAGGAATAAAGATGATATGCAAAATGAGATTGGCTGACACTTGAAAGACTATCCATATACACACCCATCTATAGAGCTATACCCAGACCTAAAGTAAGAAGATATGTGCTTGAGATGGCTAATTTATCACAGTTTCTTTCCATTTAAGAAACATGTGGCATACCACAGGCTTCCTTCACAGTGAAGAGGTTGAGACTGTAGAATGACTTGTGGTGGATATCGTTGCATAACTGTTTGAAATATTGAGAGTGCATGAGAAAGAAATTCATACTGGAATCATCAGGAGTATTGAGTTCTACTTCTCTGCTTCAAATAAAAGCAGAGAAGTCAAGGTAAGAAGTGAGTCAAAGGCCAGAAAAAGTGGAACGTTGTGACTGCATGAAAGTCAGGCACTTGACTGAGTCATTACTGTCCCCTTATTCTGGCATGAGTGACCCTAATGTAATTATAAAACACTAGCTTATGTTTTTTAATATTGAGTTATTAATAAGTTAATCAGTAACCCCGAAAGGTAAAATGAGTATCACTGCTGGGCAGTGGTGGCCCATGCCTTTAATCCCAGCATGTGGGAGGCAGAGGCAGGTGGATTTCTGAGTTCAAGGCCAGCCTGGTCTACAGAGTGAGTCTCAGGACAACCAGGACTATACAGTGAAACCCTGCCTCAAAAAACAAAACAACAACAACAAAAATGATTCTCACCTCAATGATGCTCAGGAACAAGTTGCCCTGGTGGCAAAGTAGTGTGTTTCACACTTTCAGCAGTATGCTAGTGTTTGATGTCCAGTGACTGAAAGTGTAGAGAATCCTTCTGGCTGAAAGAGGCACAGATGGGTTCTCTGGAACAGCCCTACTCAACAGTAGAAGGGAACAACTTTCATCATTTTTTGGTAACAATTTCAATGGTAATTGAGGGTATGAGGGATGCAGGAGTGTCTGTGGAGAAGTCTTACAAGAGAAGTCACACAGGCTGCAAAAGTATTTCGAATCCTTCCACCAATTCCTCTGCATACTTCTGTGTGTCAATGAAATTAATGGTTCCCTCCATCTTGAAGTTCTGGGGATTGAAAGTGTTACAGTGAGCAGTCTGCTTTTGCTTGATTATTAGATAGACATAATTATTTCTACAATAACCAGCATGCATTTATTTCATCCCTTAATAAATTTCCATGTGAAATAATAATTGAAAAATTTGAGGGTTTTTTATTCTTCTTACAATAATAACACATTCTTTGTGAACCTCTTGACCAACGATCATCATTTAGTAGCACAAAAACAGAATGTGATCAAACTCACTGGTGAAATCTCTCTCTAGTATAACAATCATTTCTATGAGAGATCTTCCTTGTATCATCTATAATACTAAAAGCAATGTTGTGTGCAAGAAATTTTTATTTCTCTATTGTGAATAAGAAATCTCAATTCAGGAAACTAGTAATTTACCTAACTAAAGCTTGATGAGCCAAAGGTTTAATTAATTCTTTCAGGATTTAGTCTGCGAAAGCTTTAATATGTTAACAGATGATTCTTTTAGGTCACCAGATAAGTTACATAAAATGAATTAAAATTTTCTGTAAATTAAAAACATTAATATAAATTCATTGTTTTTAATTGCTGAGTAGTATTCCATTGTGTTAATATACCACATTTTCTGTATCCATTCCTCCATTGAGGAACATCTGGTTTCTTTCCAGCTTCTGGCTATTATAAATAAGGCTGCTATGAACATAGAGGAGCATGTGTCCTTATTGCATGCAGGAGAATGAATTCATGAAACTTTTAGGCAAATATTTGGAACTGGAAAATATCATCCTAAGTGAGGTAGCCCAATCACAAAAGAATACACATGGAATGCAGTCACCGCTAAGTGGTTGTTAGCCCAGAAGCTCTGAATATGCAAGACACAATTAACATATAAAATGATTCCTAAGAAGAAGGAAGGAGAGGGCCCTGGTCCTGGAAAGGCTTGATGCAGCATTGTAGGGGATTACCAGGACATAGAAATGGGAGAGGGTGATTGGGGAATGGGCAGAGGGAAGGAGGGCTTATGGGACTTATGGGGATGGGGGAACCAGGAAAAGGGAAATCATTTAGAATGTAATCAAAGAATATAGAAAATTAAAAAAAATAACATATTTAATTCTGTTTATAACTATTATTTTTCTATCTTTCTCCTAAATATATGCATTTCCTAGAAAAGGTATTATTTTAGATAAGATTATTTCTGCCCGGCAAGTCAAGAATGTGTTAATTTTTTCACTAAGTATACTATATTTAGTTTTTCTGTCAATACAAGCTAATTGAAAAGGTTTCTGCATAATATCCCAAGTGTAAATTATTTATCACAGTGGTTAAATAACCCAGTGCCCAGCATGGTGTTCACTTTCTGCCAGAGGGAGATATATCATCTTTCATGGCTTCAGAGACATTGAACAAACAATGAAGATGTCTGAACTAAATCATAAGGCAATGATCAAAAGAACCCTGTTATAGCACTTTATAGTAAATACATGTATTTCTCTTGCAATGTAGCCCTTTTAACTCTCCAACATCTGCTGAGAAGTTGGACATTAGGCATACCCTATTAGTGAAATACCAAGTAATTCAGGCCTGCACTTATTTAGAATACCTTTCCTATTCTGTAACTGATAACATACCTGGCATAGCAATATTATGTCACATTAGTTTTCTAAATAAAGTGAAAAGTATCAGAGAAAAGGTTTTTTTGTTTGTTTCTTTAAAAAATAGTTGAAGGGTCATTGACATTTGGACATAATATGCTAAATTACACAGACTAATCCTTGTTTAAGGACAACTCTGGATGAAATCTCTTGTACTCTTTTAAACTTCAAAGAGCTGTAAGATAATGAGATGACTTTTAGATCAAAATCAGGTCAATTTGAATAAATGAATTCATATGGACTAAAAAAAATCATTTTTTTCAAAAAGGCCTCTGCCAATGTGGAAAACAATTTACACAAAGTTTTGGCACTGGAAGAGCAATAGAAGTGAAAATTTACACAAAATCAGACATCTACAGAGTTCACATTAAACTGGATTTTGAATGACTATCGATACCCAACAGGAATTCAGGTACAAGAATGGTCCTCTGACCCTCTGCTCCTAGTTCAGACAAAAGAAGCATCAGATGCAAATGGTAACGTAATAAAAATTACTGTAACAAAGTTAAAGTGTTGCACCAGACAGAAACCTGTGGAAGAGAAAGACCGGAGTAATAAGAGCTCTATAAATGAAAACAAACTGAAAAAAGGTTCAGAGATGGAGTCAGCTCCCCACAGTGGAAGGGAGAAATGGCAAACAGGAAGATGATCGATCGGGAGACATTACCTATTTGCCATGAGAGACTCAGAGAGCGGACAGAAACAGGAAAATATACAGAGAAATATAGCATGACGAATAAGTAAAGAAGGTGCTGGATATACAGAAATAAAATGATAGAGAATGAGAACAGAGGCAACATTTGTAATGACATAAGAACAAATGTTCCAGAAGTGATAAAATCAGTAATTCAGTTTCAAGAAGACTAACTTGAACTAGGAATAGTAAGAAGTTACATCTTAAAACACTACACACACACACACACACACACACACACACACACTCATGCACACACACAGAGGAGGGGGAGACAGAGAGAGACAGAGAGAGAGACAGAGAGAGAGACAGAGAGAGAGACAGAGAGACAGAGACAGAGACGGAGAGAGAGGGAGGGAGGGAGAGAGAGAGAGAGACAGAGACAGAGACAGAGACAGAGACAGAGACAGAGACAGAGAGAAACCCACAGATACTACAACAGTTTTAATCATGACATCCAAAACCTGAAACAGTTGAGGTGAACATGTGAATAAATAGCAAACTGTGTGTGGTACATCTGAGTAATGAACCAGATTTCACTGCTAACAAGATGTGTGCTTCCCAGCCTTTGCTGCGGCCATAATATAGACTCAGCAAAAGAAGCACCACCCTGTATGAACCTGAGGATACTGCTTTCTGCAAAATACAAAATCACAGAGGCAGCAAAATAATCAGTGGTCACCAGAGATAGGGAAGTACTAATACACGGAGCACAAGCAAGATTTCAGCCATCTTAATTGTACAAACAAGTCATCTGTCCAAAGCCATGAAAACTCACCGGGAGTAAATTGTATTAATAGCAACAAAGAAAACAGTCAGATCTAAATACACAATGAAAAAATGTCCAGAAACAAGAGACAGAGAAAGTCTAAGAAGCTAATGAAAGGACTAGACAAATCACCTTTAAAGAATGGGCAGCTACCTTCTAAGCAGCAGTCATTTGAACCAGAGACCACAGCACACCCAACAGAAATAACTGCCAGTCTACTGCTTACTCCAATCAAGTTGTTATGTCCACAGTAGATATGAAATTAAGTGTTAGCTGATGTACTAAAACAGGATTGGCCACAACTGAACCCTAAGGTCATTTCACATGGAAGACCTAAGGTATCCAAAATATAGGACTATGCAGAGAATGCTGAAGCTAAAACTCAAAGGTATATTAGAATTTAAGAATGTAAAATAATGTCAGTGCACATGAGTGTGAGTGTAAGTGTGAGTGTGTGTGTGTGTGTGTGTGTGTGTGTGTGTAAGTGTAAAACTTAAAAAGCCTAACAGTATTTAAACATAAACAATCTTCTGGATAATAAAAATATTGTGTTCAAAGGTTCTAACATTTTTTTCTATTATCCTGGAATCAGATAAATGTAATGATTGATATTAAAATGTTCTAAGAACACATGATGTAATACAGGTGGTCACTACATCAATAGCAAGAAAGAAGTCTTTCCAGTCTCACAAAGCAGAAAATCAAATGATAATATGACTTGAGGAAAAATGAGAAATAAAAGAGAAAGTAGAGTATGCCGGGCATGGAATAGCTTGGTGGATTTAAATGAAAATGTGATAAATGTGAGTGATAGGATATCACTCTGTAAAAATATCAAGGAAGCACTGCAGTGTGCAGGCTGACATGGAGCTGGAGGAGCAGAGTTGTGCATCATGATCAAACTGCAACCAGGAGCGACTGTCTCTAGCCAACTAGGAGGAGGGTCTCAAAGCCCACCCCCTCCAGTAACTCACTTCCTCCAACAAGGCCACACCTACTCCAACAAAGTCACATCTCCTAATAGTGCCATTCCATAGCCCAAGCATATTCAGACCACCACGGGATATTTCAAGAAATTAGTACTTAAATGAAAGCTGGCACAGCTTGGTTAAGGCACACTTAAATCAAATCCAAAAGCATTACTGTCAGAGATGATATCAGGATAATAAAAATTTTAATTTGCCCATTTCCTAAATGTTTCATGAACTTAATTATATAAAATTTCAATAATATAGCCTTAAAAACATTAAAAATCTGAGAAAAGCCAAGAACTGTATTTACCCAGGGGACTGTTATATTTACCATCAGAATGAAAATTTTATGCATCAGTTCTTGAGAATTATGACAAAATATAAGTTATAATAGAGAAGATTTAAGCAGTAATTTAAGAAAATTTATCATATGGACAGAGATAGTTTATTGGATGGACATTGCCTATATTGTTTGAAGGATATATTACCTGTAAAGCTCCTGAAAAGATTTCAGAAAGTGACTTTGTATTGTTTATAGAGCAAGCTTTAACTTATACCATTGATTTGGGAGTATAAGGAAAGTCTCCTAAACCACAATTCATTCAAGAAAAAACATCAGGTACTAAATAATTAGTCATTGTGTGACCAGTCTTTCTCGGGAGACACAGCACATATATCTAGTGACTTCAGATAGGGAACCTGCAACAGACCAAAGTACCAATGCCACCAAGTTCCATCTTGGTGGACCATGAGTTTTATTGGGGTTATTTTGAGAAATATGGGTGAGAGGTTACTTAACAGGAGCATAAATGACTCAAAGACAGTTGCATTTACAAAGCTCAGCCCAGCACAAGCTGGGCTGATTCCAACAGGTTGGAAAATGTCTTCTAAGCAACTCATTGTTCTAAGCCCCTTCCAGGCAGCAGGCTGGTTTCTGCATCCTTGGGAAAGCTGGTCTTGTCTCAGAGTCTTCTTTGCAGCTATCACGTCTGAGAATGAGTCTCAATAGCCTTAATTGCTTACTGAGGTAGGGAGGGGTCTAGTGAATTGGGTCAGTGTCTGGAACTTCCTGAAGCTACTTTGAATTGTTTACCTGGTGTTAAAGAGAAATGGAACACTTCAATGTCAGAGGAAACTGCTATACACAATGTTAGTAAACTTGTAAATTTGAAAATTAAGAAACATATTTCTAAATGAATAATGAGTCAGAAGAGAAATAAAAATGGAAGCTTAAAGATATTTTGAAAAACTGATAATGAGATGATAGCCTCAATAAATAAGTTAGAAACAGAGATTAAGGGGAAGTTAGTTGTGTGCCAGAAGTTAAATAAAAATGTTCGGTAAATTAAAATAGCAATTTAAAGCAAGAAGAATGGCTCATCTGCCATTCACAATGCTGCCACAACCAAATATATGGACTTTGTTTTCTCACACCAAGCAGTTCCCCAATGCTCTATAGTGTTCAGTGATTCAATAGTGAATCAATTTTTCAGTCAAGCCTTCCCAATCAACACTGTCCAAAATTTTATATCTGAGTAAAAAACACAGGCCACCATATTATTCAGACTGTTTCAAAATTGATCACACATTGGATATTAATACATTCCCTCCTCACCTTACTGGGACATCTCATGGCACTCAGAAATCTTTACTTATTGCTACCATTTTATTATAAAGGATCTAGTGAAAGAAATGAGAAACCAGGTGGTAACATGTGACAGGGTTTTCCCTGTCCAATTAGTTTAAAGTGAAGCAGGAGGCATGTGATTCGACAGGGAAAAGGGAGGCAGAGCTAAGAGTTGCAGAGCCAGGGAAGGAGGAGAGAGAGAGGAAGAAGGAAGCAAGATGGAGGACTGCCAGGGAGAAAATCCTGATCCCCAGTGGTTTCAAATAGCTACAAGTAGTTATGGTTATTATATATGGATAGAATAATTGGGATAACTTGTCTAATCTAGATGGGCAGTTTGTATCATTATCATTTGGCTCTGAAATTATTTTGTGGATATCTTGTGAATCAAGAATTTATTGATATATAAATCTGACTGGTTAATTATAAGCTTCAAGAGTTTTGATTTTACCAGGGTGTTGTGATATCTAACCTTGAGGTGGACAATCATTGCAGGAGGCTGAAGTGGCTATCCTGTCAAGGGAACTTAGTGAGTCCGGTGGAGACATCTGGGGGCCCTGGGCCAGAGAGTCTGCCAAGATGAGAACATCCTGCCGGAGGGTTACTGAATGTGGGACCACCAACCACAGGGGGTTTATGGCTGACAAGAAACTAGAGGCTTCAGAGACAAGCGAACCTGGGCTGGGAATACCTTGACCAGTCGCTGCAGAGGTTAGCTAGAGACAGAGGTGATGGGACCATGCTGGGGGAGAGAGTTGTTGGCAGTAGCATGGGAGGACTGTCGGTCATTTTTTTTTTGATATAGATTATTCATGAAAGAGAAACAAAAAAGTCAACAGAGATTCAAATAATCAATGCTGATCTTTGAAAAGGTCAATGAGGTTGGAGAAGGCACAATAGCATCACTTGCTGCCATCATACCCTTATAGGTACTATCCTTAGAATTGGCCCTGCTTTCGATAATTCTTGCATCCCTTCCAAGCTCCTACATGCTACCTGGTCCCATCTTTGCTTTACTCATCATTCTACTACAGATTTTTCTCTACCTGCCCCTGATAGTAAGACAAAGCCCACCATAACTGAGTTGCTTAATACCACAGCCGTGTGTACTGATGGGCAATCATGAGCCTGTTCTTTGGGTCTACTGTATCTTTAGCCTCAGCTGAAGGCTAATCTGTGCATCTAGTTGGGCACTCATTCTCATTTGAGAGCCAGTGCCTGGGTTTTAATGCTCTGCCTGCTCTGTTTTTAATTTCTAACACCTTTACTTTTGACTCTGGGTTTTGCAATGCAGTCCAGTAGGATGATTCAGTGGAGCTACATAGAGAATCTAGCTTGATCATACCTAATGTTCTTTTAGGATGGGTTCCTAGATGCCTGGTTTCTTACCTTGTAATTACTTTTGAAAATGTAAAAACAACATGGGTTCCAGATTTTAAAATTTATAGGATAGCAAATAGGAAATCAGAAACTAAAAGAGTTAGCAGCCTGTAATCTTATTTCCATGATATATTTTGAACTTTACATATAAATATTTAGATTATTTTCATAAGCACTATGATTTTTGTTTGTATTTATATCATTTTGAAGTTCAAAAGTGAAAAGAAAGGCTATTGAACTTAGGATCATATATTCATATGCTTCTGGTCAAGCTATAATATCACTAAATATTCTCACATGTGTCTTAGAACTCTTTTTCTCTGCTGGGGTTATGGATAACTAGAGATGGGGTAAAAATCATGTAGCCTTACTTGAGACTCTGTGGTCACATGGCTGGAGATGAAATGACTAGCCACAGACTGTGAAGCAGTCTTCTCTCTCTCTTTCTTTCTTTCTTTCTTTCTTTCTTTCTTTCTTCCTTCCTTCCTTCCTTCCTTCCTTCCTTCCTTCCTTTCTTTCTTTCTTTCCTTCCTTCCTTCCTTCCTTCCTTCCTTCCTTCCTTTCTTTCTTTCTTTCTTTCTTTCTTTTTTTGAGTTAATTTTTTATTGGATATTTTATTTATTTGCATTTCAAATGTTGCCCCCTTTCCCTGTTTCACCTCCAGGAACTCTATATCCCATCTTCCCTCCTCCTGCTTCTATGACAGTGCTCCCCCACTACCTACCCACACCTGCTTCCCTGTGCTGGCATTCCCCTACACTGGGGTATTGAGCCTTCCAAGGACCAAAGGCCTCTCCTCCCACTGATGCTCGACAAGGTGATTCTCTGCTACATATGTGGGCACGGGTCCCTCCATGTGTACTGTTTGGTTGGCAGTTTAGTCACTGAGAGCTCTGGGGAATCTGGTGGGTTGATATATTTGTTCTTCCTATGGGGTTGTGAACCCCTTCAACTCCTTCAGTCCTTTCTGTAACTCCTCCATTGGGGACCCCATGCTCAGCAGTGAGGATCACTTCTGTATTTGTCAGGCTCTGGCAGGGTATCTCAGGAGACTCCTGTATTAGGCTTCTGTCAGCAAGCATTTCTTGGCATTCCCAATAGTGTCTGGGTTTGGTGTCTGTATATGGGATGGATCCCCAGGTGGGGCAGTCTCTGGACTGCAATTCCTTCAGTTTCTGCTCCACACATTGTCTGTTGTCTCCTTATTTCCTCCCTTGAGAATTTTGTTCCCCCTTCTAAGAAGGACTGAAGCATCCACACTTTGGTATTTCTTCTTGAGCCTCATGTGGTCTGTGAATTATATCTTGGGTACTCAGAGATTTTGGACTAATATCCACTTATCAGTGAGTGTATACCATGTATATTCTTTTGTAATTGAGTTACCTGACTCAGGGTGATATTTTCTAGTTCCATCCATTTGCCTAAGAATTTTATGAATTAATTTTTTTAAATAGCTGAGTAGTACTCCTTTGTGTAAAGGTACTACAGTTTCTGTATCCATTCCTCTGTTGAAAGACATCTGGGTCCTTTCCAGCATCTGGCTATTACAAATACGGCTGCTATGAACACAATGCAACATGATTCCTTGTTATATGATAGAGCGTCTTTTGTGTATATGCTCAGGAGTGGTAAAACTGGGTCTTCAGGTAGTACTATGTCTAATTTTCTGAGGAACTGCCAGACTGATTTCCAGAGTGGTTCTACCAGCTTCCAATCCCACCAACAAGGGAGAAATGTTACTCTTTCTCCACATCCTTGCCAGCATCTGCTGTCAACTGAGTTTTTGAACTTAGCCATTCTGACTGGCGTGAAGTGGAATTACAGGCTTGTTTTGATCTGCATTTTCCTGATGACTAAGGATGTTGAACATTTCTTTAGGTGTTTCTGGGCATTCAGTATTCCTAAACTGAGAATTCTTTATGTAGTTCATTTTTAATAGGGTTATTTGGTTCTCTGGAGTCTACCTTCTTGGATATTAGCCCTCTATAGGATGTAGGATTGGTAAAGATATTTTCCCAATCTGTTGGTTGCCCTTTTGTCCTATTGACAGTATCCTTTGCCTTAAAGAGCTTTGCAATTTTATGAAATCCCATTTGTCAATTGTTGATCTTAGAGCATAAGCCAGTGGTGAAATTTTTCCCTGTGCCCATGTGTTTGAGGCTCTTTCCCAGTTTCTCTTCTATTAGATTCAGTGTATCTAGTTTTATGTGGAGATCCTTGATCCACTTGGACTTGAGCTTTTGTCTTAGTTATGGTTTTACTGCTGTGAACAGACACCATGACCAATGCAAATTTTATAAAAGACAACATTTAATTGGGGCGGGCTTACAGGTTCAGAGTTTCAATCCATTATCATCAAGGCAAGAGCATGGCAGCAAACTGGAAGGCGTGGTAGAGGAGGAGCTGAGAGTTCTACATCTTTTTTCCAAAGGAAGCCAGGAACAGACTGGGAATCCTCAAGCATCTAGGAGGAAAATCTCCAAACCTATCCCCACAGTGGCACACTTCCTCCAATAAGGCCAAGACTTCTAATAGTGCCACTCCCTAGGGCAAGCATATACAAACCATTACAGCTTTGTACAAGGAAATAAGAATGAATTGATTTGCATTCTTCTACATGCTGACCTCCAGTTGAACCAGCACTATTTATTGGATGCGCTGTCTTTTCCCCACTAGTTGGTTGTAGCTCCTTTGTCAAAGATCAAGTGACCATAGGTGTGTGGGTTCATTTCTGGGTCTTCATTTCTGTTCCATTGATCTATATGCCTGTCTCTATATCAATGCCATGTAATTTTTTTTTTATCACTTTTGCTCTGTAATACAGCTTGAGGTCAGGGATGATGATTCCTCTAGAAGTTCTTTTATTGTTGAGAATAGTTTTTGCTATACTGGTTTTGGTTATTTGAAGTGAACTTGCATTTGCTCTGTCTAAGTCTATGAAGAATTGAGTTGGAATTTTCATGGGGGATTTCATTGAATCCGTAATTGCTTTAATCAAGATGGCCCTTTTACTATATTAGCCCTGCCAATCCAAGAGCATGGGAGATCTTTCCAATTTCTCAGATCTTCTTCAATTTCTTTCTTTAGAGACTTGAAGTTCTTGTCATACAGATCTTTCACTTGGTTGGTTAGAGTCACACCAAGGTATTTTATATTATTTGTGACTATTGTGAAGGGTGTCATTTCCCTAATCTCTATCTCAGCCTGTTTATCCTTTGAGTAGAGGAAGGCAACTGATTTGCTTGAATTAATTTTATATTCAGACAACATGTTGAAGTTGTTTATCAGGTTTGGGAGTTCTCTGGTGGAATTGTTGGGGTCACTTAAGTATACTGTCATACCATCTGCAATAGTGATATTTTGACTTCTTTATAATTTGTATCCCTTTGACCTCCTTTTGTTGTCTAATTGCTCTGGCTAGAAATTCAAGTACTATATTACAAAGACAGGGAGATAGTGGGTAGTCTTGTCTAGTCCCTGATTTTAGTGGGATTGCTTAAAGTTTCTCCCTATTTAGTTTGATGTTGGCTATTGGTTTGCTGTATATTGATTTTAATATGTTTAGGTATGGGACTTGAATTCCTGATCTTTCCAAGACTTTTATCATGAAGGGGTATTGGATTTTGTCAAATGCTTTCTTTGCATCTAATGAAATGATTATGTGTTTTTTTCTTTGAGTTTGTTTATATAGTGGATTACATTGATAGATTTCAGTATATTGAATCATCCCTGCATCCCTGGGATGAAACCTTTTTTTTCTTTGTTTTTTTTATTCTATATTCTTTGTTTACATTCCAAAGGCTTTCCCCTTTCCCAGTTCCCCCCCACCATACGTCCCATAAGTGCTCTCCCCCCCAACTATTCCCCTATCACCCCCCTACCATTCCTCTGTTCTGGTACTCTCCTACAAAACTGGATCCAATCTTTTCAGGCCCAAGGTCCTCTCCTTTCTTCTTCTTGGGAATCATTTGACTTGCTAATTGTGCCTTGAGTATTTAGGGCTTCTGGGCTCATTAATATCCACTTATCAGTGATTGCATTTCATGTGTATTCTTTTGTGATTGGGATAACTTGCTTAAGATGATATTTTCCAGATCTAACCATTTGCCTACAAATGGAATGAATTCATTATTTTTAATTGCTGAGTAGTATTCCATTGTATATATATATACCACATTTTCTGTATCCATTCCTCCTTTGAGGGATATCTGGGCTCCTTCCAACTTCTGGCTATTATAAACAAGGCTGCTATGAACATAGTGGAGCATGTGTCTTTTATGTATGCAGGGGAATCCTCTGGGATTGGTATGCCAGGATCCTCTGGAAGTGACATGCCCAATTTTCAGAGGAACCACCAGATTGATTTCCAGAGTGGTTGTACCAACTTGCAATCCCACCAACAGTGGAGGAGTGTTCCTCTTTCTCCACATCCTCGCCAGCACCTGTTGTCTCTTGAGTTTTTAATCTTAGCCATTCTGACTGGTGTGAGGTGGAATCTCAGGGTTGTTTTGATTTGCATTTCCCTGATGACTAATGATGTTGAACATCTCTTAAGGTGTTTCTCTGCCATCCAAATTTCTTCTGGTGAAAAATCTTTGTTTAGCTCTGTACCCCATTTTTGATAGGGTTATTTGGTTCTTTGGGGTCTAACTTCTTGAGTTCTTTGTATATATTGGATATTAGCCCTCTGTCTGATGGGGGGTTGGTGAAGATCTTTTCCCACTTTGTTGGTTGCCGTTTTGTCCTTCTGACAGTGTCCTTTGCCTTTCAGAAACTTTATAATTTTATGAGGTCCCATTTGTCAATTCTTGATCTTAGTGCATAAGCTATTGGTGTTCTGTTCAGGAACTTTCCCCCTGTGCCCATGTCCTCCAGGGTCTTCCCAAGTTTCTTTTCTAATAGTTTCAGTGTGTCAGGTTTTATGTGGAGGTCCTTGATCCACTTGGAGTTGATCTTAGTACAAGGAGATAAGAGTGGGTTGATTCACATTCTTCTGCATGTTGACCTCCAGTTGAACCAGCACCATTTGTTGAAAAGGCTATCTTTTTTCCACTGGATGGTTGTAGCTCCTTTATCAAAGATCAAGTGACCATAAGTCTGTGGGTTCATTTCTGAGTCTTCAGTCCTATTCCATTGATCTACTTGCCTGTGGCTGTACCAATACCATGCAGTTTTTTAACACAATTGCTCTGTAGTACTGCTTGAGGTCAGGGATATTGATTCTTCCAGAAGTCCTTTTATTGTTGAGAATAGTTTTAGCTATCCTGGGTTTTTTGTTGCCCCAGATGAATTTGAGAATTGCTCTTTCTAGATCATTTTGATGTGTTCTTGGATTCAGTTTTTGAGAATTTTATTGATTATTTTTGCATCAACATTCAAGAAGTGAAACTGGTCTTATGTTCTCTTTCTTTGTTGGGTATTTGTGTGTTTTATGTTTGATCATAATTCTGGCCTCATAGAATGAATTGGATAGTGTTCATTCTGTTTCTATTTTGTGGAATAATTTGAAGATTATTGGTATTAGTTCTTCTTTGAACATCTGATAGAATTCTGCACCAAATCCATCTGGTCCTAGGCTTATTTTGATTGGGAGACTTTTAATGACTGATTCTGTTTCTTTAGGGGTTATGGGACTATTTAGATGGTTTATCACTTTGGTATTTGGTATCTGTTTTAAAAATTGTCTATTTCATCAAAAATTTCCAGTTTTGTTGAATATAGGCTTTTATAGTTGGATCTGATGATTTTTGAATTTCCTTCATTTCTGTTATGTCTTCCTTTTCATTTCTGATTTTATTAATTTAGTTACTGTTTCGGTGCCCTCTGGTTAGTCTGGCTAAGAATTCATCTATCTTGTTGATTTTCTCAAAGATTCACCTTCTGGTTTTGTTGATTGTTTGCATAGTTCTTTTGTTTCTAATTTGTTGATTTCAGTGCTGGCTTTGTTTATTTCCTGTCTTCTACTCCTCTTGGGTGGATTTGCTTCTTTTTGTTCTAGAGCTTTCAGACCTGCTGTCAAACTGCTAGTATATGCACTCTCCATTTTTTGAAGGCACTCAGATTTGTGAGTTTTCCTTTTATCACTACTTTCATTGTGTGCTACAAGTCTGGGTATGTTGTGTCTTCATTTACATTAAATTCTAAAAAGTCTTTAATATCTTTATTTCTTCCTTGACTACGTTATCATTTTTTTTAATTGACTTTTTTTTTTATTTTCTATATTCTTTGTTTACATTCCAAAGGCTTTCCCCTTTCCCAGGTACCCCCCACCATATGTCCCATAATTCCTCTCCCCCCCCCCCCCGTGCTATTCCCCACTCTTCCCCCCCCCCACGATTTCTCTGTTCTGGGTCTATAATACTGGATCCAATCTTTACAGGCCCAGGGTCCTCTCCTTTTTTTCTTCTTGAGAGTCATTTGACTTGCTAATTGTGCCTTGAGTATTTAGGGCTTCTGGGCTCATTAATATCCACTTATCAGTGATTGCATTTCGTGTGTATTCTTTTGTGATTGGGTTAGCTCACTTAGGATGATAGTTTCCAGATCTAACCATTTACCTACAAATTGCATGAATTCATTATTTTTAATTGCTGAGTAGTACTCCATTGTATAAATATACCACATTTTCTGTATCCATTCCTCCTTTGAGGGATATCTGGGCTCCTTCCAATTTCTGGCTATTATAAACAAGGCTGCTATAAACATAGTGGAGCATGTGTCTTTGTTGTATGCAGGGGAATCCTCTGGGTATATGCCCAGGAGTGGTATGCCAGGGTCCTCTGGGAGTGGCATGCCCAATTTTCTGAGGAACCGCCACACTGATTTCCAGAGTGGTTTTACCATTTTGCAATCCCACCAACAGTGGAGGAGTGTTCCTCTTTCTCCACATCCTCGCCAGCACTTGTTGTCTCTCGAGTTTTTAATCTTAGCCATTCTGACTGGAGTGAGGTGGAATCTCAGGGTTGTTTTGATTTGCATTTCCCTGATGACTAATGATGTTGAACATCTCTTAAGGTGTTTCTCAGCCATCCGAATTTCTTCTGGTGAAAATTCTTTGTTTAGCTCTGTACCCCATTTTTTGATAGGGTTATTTGGTTCTTTGGGGTCTAACTTCTTGAGTTCTTTGTATATATTGGATATTAGCCCTCTGTCGGATGTGGGGTTGGTGAAGATCATTTCCCACGTTGTTGGTTGCCGTTTTGTCTTTCTGACAGTGTCCTTTGCCTTACAGAAACTTTGTAATTTTATGAGGTCCCATTTGTCAATTCTTGATCTTAGAGCATAAGCTATTGGTGTTCTGTTCAGGAACTTTACCCCTGTGCCCATGTCCTCCAGGGTCTTCCCAAGTTTCTTTTCTAATAGTTTCAGTGTGTCTGGTTTTATGTGGAGGTCCTTGATCCACTTGGAGTTGATCTTAGTACAAGGAGATAAGAGTGGGTCAATTCGCATTCTTCTGCATGTTGACCTCCAGTTGAACCAGCACCATTTGTTGAAGAGGCTATCTTTTTTCCACCGGATGGTTGTGGCTCCTTTATCAAAGATCAAGTGACCATAAGTCTGTGGGTTAATTTCTGGGTCTTCAATCCTATTCCATTGATCTACCTGCCTGTTGCTGTACCAATACCATGCAGTTTTTAACACAATTGCTCTGTAGTACTGCTTGAGGTCAGGGATATTGATTCCCCCAGAAGTCCTTTTATTGTTGAGAATAGTTTTAGCTATCCTGGGTTTTTTGTTGCTCCAGATGAATTTGAGAATTGCTCTTTCTAGATCTATGAAGAATTGATTTGGGATTTTGATGGGGATTGCATTGAATCTGTAGATTGCTTTTGGCAAGATGGCCATTTTTACTATATTGATCCTGCCAATCCAGGAGCAAGAAATATTTTTCCATCTCCTGAGGTCTTCTTCAATTTCTTTCTTCAGGGACTTGAAGTTCCTGTCATACAGATCTCTCACTTGTTTGGTTAGAGTTACGCCAAGGTACTTTATGTTGTTTGTGGCTATTGTGAAGGGTGTTATTTCCCTAACTTCTTTCTCAGCCTGCTTGTCCTTTGAGTACAAGAAGGCTACTGATTTGCTTGAGTTAATTTTATAACCAGCCACGTTGCTGAAGTTGTTTATCAGCTGTAGAAGTTCTCTGGTGGAGTTTTTTGGATCGCTTAAGTAGACTATCATATCATCTGCAAATAATGATACTTTGACTTCTTCCTTTCCAATTTGTATCCCTTTGACTTCCTTATGTTGTCTGATTGCTCTCGCTAGAACTTCAAGTACTATATTGAAAAGATATGGAGAGAGAGGACAGCCTTGTCTAGTCCCTGATTTTAGTGGAATTGCTTCAAGTTTCTCTCCATTTATTTTGATGTTGGCTACTGGTTTGCTGTAGATTGCTTTTACTATGTTTAGGTATGGGCCTTGAATTCCTGCTCTTTCCAAGACTTTTAGCATGAAAGGATGCTGAATTTTGTCAAATGCTTTTTCAGCATCTAATGAGATGACCATGTGGTTTTTTTCTTTTAGTTTGTTTATGTAGTGGATTACATTGATGGATTTCCGTATATTGAACCATCCCTGCATTCCTGGAATGAAGCCTACTTGATAATGGTGAATGATTGTTTTGATATGCTCTTGGATTCGGTTGGCAAGAATTTTATTTAGTATTTTTGCATCTATATTCATAAGAGAAATTGGCCTGTAGTTCTCTTTCTTTGTTGGATCTTTTTGTGGTTTAGGTATCAGCGTAATTGTGGTTTCGAAGAACGAGTTGGGCAGTGTCCCTTCTGTCTCTATTTTGTGGAATAGTTTGAAGAGTATTGGTGTTAAGTCTTCTTTGAAGGTCTGGTAGAATTCTGCACTAAAACCATCTGGTCCCGTACTTTTTTTGGTTGGGAGGCTTTCTATAACCCCTTCTATTTCTTTAAGGGTTATGGGACTGTTTAGCTGGTCTACTTGATGCTGATTTAATTTTGGTATTTGGTATCTGTCTAGGAAATCGTCCATTTCCTCCAGATTCTCCAGTTGTTTTGAGTATAGGCCTTTGTAGTAGGATCTGATGATCTTTTGAATTTCCTCTGTTTCTGTTGTTATATCCCCCTTTTCATTTTTAATTTTGTTAATTTGGATACTATCTCTGTGCCCTTTGGTTAGTCAAGCTAAGGGTTTATCTATCTTGTTGATTTTCTCGAAGAACCAGCTCTTGGTTTGGTTGATTCTTTGTATGGTTCTCTTTGTTTCTGCTTGATTGATTTCAGCCCTTAGTTTGATGATTTCCTCTCTTCTACTCCTCCTGGGTGAGTTAGCTTCTTTTTGTTCCAGCGCCTTCAGGTGTGCTGTTAAGTTGCTAGTGTATGCTCTTTCCAGTTTCTTTTTGGAGGCACTCAGGGCTATGAGTTTTCCTCTTAGCACTGCTTTCATTGTATCCCAGAGATTTGGGTAGGTCGTACCTTCATTTTCATTGAAGTCTAAAAAGTCTTTGATTTCTTTCTTTATTTCTTCCTTGACCAGGGTGTCATTGAGTAGAGTATTGTTCAGTTTCCATGTGTATGTGGGCTTTCTGTTGTTCTTCTTGCTATTGAAGACCACTTTTACTCCATAGTGATCCGATAGGAGACATGGGATTAGTTCGGTCTTCTTGTATTTGTTGAGGTCTGTCTTGTGACCAATTATATGATCAATTTTTGAGAAGGTACCGTGCGGTGCTGAGAAAAAGGTATACTCTTTTGTTTTAGGATGGAATGTTCTATATATATCTGTTAAATCCAATTGGTCCAAAGCTTCAATTAGTTTCACTGTGTCCCTGTTTAGTTTCTGCTTTCCTGATCGGTCCATTGAGGAGAGTGGAGTGTTGAAGTCACCTACAATCATTGTGTTAGGTGCGATGTGTGCTTTAAGCTTTAGTAAAGTTTCTTTTACGAATGAGGGTGCCCTTGCATTTGGTGCATAGATGTTCAGTATTGAGAATTCTTCTTGGTGGATTTTCCCTTTGACAAGCAGGAAGTGACCTTCTGTGTCTCTTTTGATGACTTTAGGTTGAAAGTCGATTTTATCTGATATTAGAATGGCTACTCCAGCTTGTTTCCTGGGACCATTTGCTTGTAGAACTGTCTTCCAGCCTTTTACTCTAAGGTGGTGTTTGTCTTTGACACTGAGATGTGTTTCCTGTATGCAGCAAAATGTAGGGTCCTGTTTCCGTATCCAGTCTGTTAGTCTGTGTCTTTTGATTGGGGAATTGAGTCCATTGATATTAAGAGATATTAAGGAATAGTAATTATTACTTCCTGACATTTTGGGAATTGTTATTATTATTTGTATTTGAGTGGTTCTCTTCTTTTGGGTTGGATGAGATGGGGTTTCTATCTTGTTTCTTCTGGGGTGTTGTTTCCCCCCTTGTGTTGGTATTTTTCCCCTATTATCCTTTGTAGGGCTGGGTTTGTAGATAAGTATCTTGCAAATTTGGTTTTGTCGTGGAATATCTTGGTTTCCCCATCTATGGCAATTGAGAGTTTTGCTGGGTATAGTAGTCTTGGCTGAAGTTTGTGTTCTCTTAGGGTCTGCATGAGGTCTGCCCAGGATCTTCTAGCTTTCATGGTCTCAGGTGAGAAGTCTGGTGTAATTCTGATAGGTCTTCCTTTATATGTTACTTGTCCTTTTTCTCTTACTGCCTTTAATATTCTTTCTTTGTTTAGTACATTTGGGGTTTTGATTATTATGTGACGGGAAGTATTTCTGTTCTGGTCCAGTCTATTTGGGGTTCTATAGGCTTCTTGTATATTCATGGGCATCTCTCTCTTTAGGTTGGGGAAATTTTCTTCCATAATTTTGTAGAAGATATTTGCTGGCCCTTTAAGTTGTAGATCTTCATTCTCATCTATCCCTATAATCCTTAGGTTTGGTCTTCTCATTGTGTCCTGGATTTCCTGAATGTTTTGGGTTACCAGCTTTTTGCATTTTGCATTTTCTTTAATTGTTGAATCCATGGTTCCTATGGTATCTTCAGCATCTGAGATTCTGTCTTCTATCTCTTGTATTCTATTGTTGATATTTGCATCTATGACTCCTGATTTCTTCCCGAGGTTTTCTATCTCCAACATTGTCTCCCTTTGCGATTGCTTAGTTGTTTCTACTTCTGTTTTTAGATTTTGTATGGTTTTGCTCAGATCTTTCAGTTGCTTGTTTGTGTTTTCCTGTAATTCTTTAAGGGATTTTTGTGTTTCCTCCTTTATGACTTCTACTCGTTGACCCATGTTCTCTTGTATTTCTTTGGGTGATTTTTGTTTCTCCCCCTTATTGGGATTCATTTTTTGCTCTATGTTCTCCTGGATTTCTTTAAGTGATTTTTGTGTCTGCCTTGTATGGGCTTCTAGTTTTTGATCTATTTTCTCCTCTATTACTTTAAGAAATTTATCTAAGTGATCCTCAATCTGCATCTTTACCAGTGATTTTAGATCTGAGTCTTGTTTTTCTGGTGTGTTGAGATATCTGGGATTTAATTGTGTTTGTCTTGCAATGGCTTCTAGCTTTTGATCTATTTTCTCATGTATTACTTTAAGAGATTTATCTAAGTGTTCCTCTATCAGCATCCTGACCAGTGATTTTAGATCTGAGTCTTGTTTTTCTGGTGTTTCGGGGTATCCAATATTTATTGCTGTTGGGGAACTGGGTTCGGATGCCGCCATATTGCCTTGATTTTTGTTAGTAGCGATCTTACGTTTGCCTTTTGCCATCTGGTTAACTCTGGTGTTAGTTGGTCCTGTAGATACTAGCTGGTGCTTGACCCTCCTGTGGGGTTGTAAGGCTATTTCCCAGTGACTGGGATACCTGAATCACTGTCCTGCGGGGGTCTTGCTCACAGATTGCTGACAGGTGGCCTGAGTCCCCCGAGGTCTTAACCTCAGGATATCCCAGGTATTTGGTTCCGCCTGTTGGGCGGCTGCTCTGCACTGCTCCTGCTCAGGGGTCTTAAAGTTGGGATATCTCAGTTATCTGGTTCCACCTGCTGGTCCCAAGCTGCTGGGAAGCTGGCTGGGTCCGGTTTCCAGCTTCCCTGCCACTGGCTGGATGGGAGGCTGGTTCGGCCTCCGGCTGGGTCTGGGCACCTGGCACACTGGCTGACTCCGGCTTCCTCACCACCAGCTGGACGGGAAGCTGCAGGCAATATGGCAGCTGCCTGCAGGGAGCTAGGGGTCCGCCCCGCGAGTGCAGAGTGCACCCGCTATTCTGTGCCCAACTCCCACTCCAGGCCTGAGTCCCCGAAGGTCTTAAGCTTGGGCTGTCTCGGGTACCTGGTTCTGCCGCCGCTGCCGGATGGTTCTGAGCACCTGGCACGCTGGGTGGCCCTCCGGCTTCCCCACCACCAGCTGGGCGGGAAGCTGCAGGCAATATCGACTACGTTATCATTGAGCAGAACATTATTCAGTTTCCATGTATATGTGACTTATTTTTGTTATTATTAAAAGCCGACCTTAGTTTGTGGTGATCTGATAGGATGCTTGGAATTTCCATCTTCTTGTATCTGTTGAGTCCTGTTTTGTGACTGATTATATAGTCAGTTTTGGAGAAGGTACCATGAGGTATTGATAAAATAGTATATTCTTTTGTTTTAGGTCATGTTCCATTGATATCTGTTAAATCCATTTGGTTCATAATTTCTGTAAGTTTCACTGTGTCTCTGTATATTTTCTGTTTCCATGATCTGCCCATTGGTGAGACTGAGGTGTTGAAGCCTCCTACTATTATTGTGTGAGGTGCAATGTGTGCTTTGAACTTTTGTAAAGCTTCTTTTATGAATGTGGGTGCTCTTGCCTTTGGGGCATAACTATTCAGAATTGATAGTTCATCCTGGTATATTTTTTCTTTGATGAGTATGAAGTGTTCTTCCTTATATTTTTTTTTTTGAGAACTTTAGGTAGAAAGTGGATTTTATTTGATATTGGAATGACTACTCCAGCTTGTTTCTTGGGACTACTTGCTTAGAAACATTTTTACCAGCCTTTTCCTCTGAGGTAGTGTCTGTTTTTTTCATTGAGGTGCATTTTGTGTATGCAGCAAAATGCTGGGCTTCTCCACTTCTCTAATGCTGCATCCTCTAGTAGAGTTTCTCTTGTGATGACTCTCAACCATAAAATTATTTTTGTTGATACTTCATTTTTAACTGTAATTTTACTACTATTATGAATTATAATGTAAATATCTGTTTTCTGATGGTCTTAGGCAACCCTGTGAAAGGGTTGTTCTGCTCCCAAAGCCGTCATAATCCAGAGGTTGAAAACTGCTGGTGTAATGTCAAGGGATAATGAGCAAATGAAACTGCAATAGGGTTTTAGCTGCCCAAGTGAAATGGTTTTGACCCAAAGCAAAAATCAACATGGGCTCCTAGACCCATTCTGTCTGCCATGCCTGCTGTCAGGACTGGCACACCTATGCATGCGTGATCCAAGGATAAAGGACAAATTAGTTGATGCTGAATTACATGTCAGTTGGCCCTGACTTTTCCATGGTTGGAGCTCAAAATAGATCCTCAGTGGAGAAGAGCTACCAAGGCCCCACCCATAGCTAGAAGCTACAGGTAGTTAATGGCTGCTGGAGGAGGCTAGAGTCCCTTTTCCTCAGGGGCCACTGGTATGTTGCTCAATTCCTTAAAGGATGGTCCCACACCTGTGAATAATTGGAATCAGTAGATTTTTATCATTATTATTATTAAGGACATGAAATAGGGATGGCGACCTGATGAGAGATCTGGGACAGTGAGGGAGTCTGGATAGATTGGTAAACATATAGTGGATATATGGATGAGAATTTCAAAGAATAAACAAAGATTGCTTTCAAGATAAGGGGTTATAACAAACAGTTCAGAAGTTGTTACACATATATTTTTTACTATGAACCATTTTTCCTGTTTTATCCCAATGCTATGGCCTTCTCACTCCAAATCTTTGACTTCAGAGTCTGCTTGTCACTATTCACAGGTTACATACATTGTTAACTTGGGAAAATTCCTTCTACACAAAGCTAAATCATCAGATGCATTGCTGTAGAGCCAGGAGTCTCAAAAAAAATCTTAAGGAAGGTTTTGACCCAAATTTCCCCATCTCATGTTCAGACACCATACCCAGGCAAGACCCGGAGCCTGGCTTAGAGACTTCTCATGCCTGAGCATGCAAACTTTCATGAGACATTTACCCTTAGGTTCCAAGTCTGTTTGCTCCACTCACTCTATGTTACCCTTGGGCCTTAGTTGCCATTTATTTAATGTTTATTTATATGTTGTTAAAGAATTCCTTGTTTCCATGCATCCCCTCAAATTAGAGATCAGTAATCCCTAGAAGTTGGTTCCCTCCCCTCCTCCGCTCCTCCCTTTCTCTCTTCCTGTCCTGCTCTTTCTCCCTTTTCCTCTCTGCCCCCATTCCACATATCCACAGCACTCAGCAACAGGAATCTTATTTTAGGAACTTTGTAATAACTTCCCGAACACCTGAGATATTGCATTTGTCAGTACATTTGCTTTCTACTTTCCCATCCCTATTCGCCAGAAGTGAAACTGTTAACAAATGTGTTGCTGCAGCAGACCACATGCTAGCTGTGCCTCACCTACTTCCAGTAACAAAGTTCTTATTGGTGTCGGGAAAGGGGTTTATCCTGGATCTGGGTGATGCCTTCTAACAAGGGCAGTTCCATGGTGAGAATTTCATCTGGGAATATCAGCAAACTGTGCTATTTTATAGAGCATGGGTTGGTTACAGGATAAATGCAGACATCAAGTAAGGGGACCAGAGGTAGCTTATCACAGAATGTGCATCCTTGTATTTCTCATTTTGCTTTATTTTTGTAGTGAGTTTCCAGTGATGAGAATGAATTCAAATAGTGAGACATAAAGCTGATGAAAGTTGTCCCTGTAAAACTTCACAGAAATAATAACTAAGGCTACTAAACATAGTTGAATATTATTGTGTTATATTTACTTGTAATATATTATTATAATATAGTAGTTATATAGTATTTATTTATAGTATGTATTTTGGTATTCCATTTATATTTACATTCTCTTTTTCAGATATTCATCTCTGGGAATGCTTGCTTGTGGAGGTAAGAGGACAACGTACAGGAGGCAGTACTCTCCCCCCAACAAGTGGGTTTTTGAGAATTGAACTTAGACTGTCAGGCTTGGCAGCAATCATCCTACCCAGTGAACTGTACCAACTTCTCTATGCTTGTTTTCAAGATGATTGAAGTGTTTCTTAGGAGGAATGTCTATTAAAAGTGGGATGTGAAGGTTCTGTGGAATAACAATATTGTATAATCCAACTATAGCCATGTGTATATGTTGTTCACTATATTATAGATTAGTTAAACATTATTATCATCAGGGAAAAATTAGTAAAGGGTATCCAGTATGTCTCTATATTATTAATTTAAAAGTGACTAGTCTGCGAGTCAGGATAATTTTATTTCAAAGATGTGTAACTTTATTTGTTATGTTTTATTTACTTATTTATTTATTTCTAGACAAGGTCTCACTTTATAGCCCTAGCTACTCTGTAACATTATCAAAGTTAGCCAGAAGATCAGGGAGTTTGCTATAAGATTGTGTTACCTAGTAATGTCGGAAGTTACACTCATAAAACCTTATATACATTACTGTCTATAAACAGGATCTGAACAAGACTACACCCCTGCACATGATAAAGTGGATAGGGAAAATCCTATGAGACCTCAAACCTACACAAATAACTACAGGAAACTAAGGAAGGCTGACAGCAGGAGAAATAATCTTCCCCGGAAAGAGCACACCAAGAGTTATTCAATATCAAATAGTCCATCCTGAAAACATCATACAAGTAACATTAAACTGAGAAGTTTATATTTAGGAATAGATGTACATACATACATATGTGAACACAGTAACAGTTAGTGGAAAAACAAGAGGCCATGAACTTAAAAGAGGATTAAGAGTGGTAAGTGGAAGAGTTTTGAAGAAGGAAAAAGATGTTTTAATCATATTACAATATCAATTCTTTTAATGTTAGCCCAATAGAAAATGCAGACATCTAAGAAATATTTCACAGCTTCACTTGGTTTTGGGGAAATTTGGCAATTTTGGTTCAATACATTTTACTGTAAGTGCCAGAACATTCCCGGCTGTTTTAATTTTAAAGGCATTTGAAGAGTCAGCAGAGAGATCACTGTCTGGTAGATCTTCAAGAACAAGAACATGAAGTTGAACTAGAACGGTGGGTGGCCACTCTCTGAAGGTGAAGCGAAGGCAGATTCTGTATAGGAGAATTAGGTTGTAGTCCAGTCTGAGAAGTGGGAAAGCCTTTTTAACAGATCACATCATCTTAAGAGACTTCCAGAATTGAATAATACCTCCAGATTTAAATAAATTGCATGTGTGGTTATAAGAAAGCTGAGCACTTATTTATCCACATCATTAGTCACTGAAATTCCTGTAGGGAGGAATAGCCCGGCCCCACAGGTCACCCACTTCATGTTTCCTTAACACTTCCCCTGTTTTTTAAACACCGACTTCTTGATTTATGACTGCACTGTGGCCTCAGGCTGGGCCTAATAATGCAGCACGTACCACCCCATCAGAGTGACACACACATTCCCTCGCACCAATTTAAGTCATCCCATATGTGAGCTCATGCTTTTTATTCTGCTATCTGTGAATTCATGAAAACAGGTGACCTATGTGGCAAGCCAAAGTCCTTTACTTTGGTTCACAATTCTTGCTTCTCAGGTTAACTTTAGGCATTCTGTGTTCTTCCCTGCCCCTTTACCCTTCACTTATTCAATTTCCTCCAATCAGGAAACGATTTTCCTTCTGCTTATATGGCATGGGATAAAAAAGAAAAGAAAATTTGCTCTTATATTGGGATTCTCTAGAGGAACAGAACCCATTGCACCAATCTATATTAAAAGGGGATTTATTAGATCAGTTTATACAATAAGGCCTGAGCAGTCCAATCATGGGTATCTTTACAGTGGTGAAGATAAGAGCCTAGTGTTTGCATAATCTATGAGGTTGGATGCCTGGCAGTCAGTCTGGCACTGGAGAATTCTGAGAGAGTCACTCACCTTCAGACCACATTAGGAAGTGGAAGAATTTGGGTTCTAATGTCGATGAAGAATGACTGAGGCAGAGAATAAAAGTGACCAGCAACTTAAGAACAAGACAAGTTAACTCACCATAAGGTATGAAGGCAAGCAAGCAAAAAGCAAAGGTGATCCATGAGACTTCCCTATATTTGGGCTGCTGCTGAATGGTCCCAGGGTGGGTCTTTCCAGTCAGTAGATGTCATCAGGAAGAGCCACCAAGAAAATCCATAGGCATCTTATTAGCAAGACAAGATGAGCAGGCATAATGATGGAGTAGAGCCTGAGGGAACGGCCAACCACGTTGCTCAACCAAGCCAATTCAAACTGCCGCAGTTTGAGTCCCCTCCCATGTGAGAGAGCCAACCTTCCACACTATTAATGCCACTCTGCTGTGCTTGCAGACAGGAGCCTAGCATAACTGTCTCATGAGAGGCTCACAGCTGAGCTTCAGGCAGACCTTGAGGAATCTTGTGGAAGAATGGGGGATAGAATTGAGCAAGCTGGAGGTGTTAAGGACACCACAAGAAGAACTACTACCTTGGGCCCATGGGGCACCAAAGAGACTGGACCAATAGCCAAAGAGCATGCAGGGACTGGATTTATGCCCCCCATACATTTGGAGGCTAGGTACAGCTTGATCTTCATGTGGGTCCCTTAACAATTGGAGCAGAGGCTGTCTTTGACTCTGTTGCCAAACTTTGGGTTCCATTCCTTAGATGGACAGCTAGGTTGGGCCACAGTGGGAGAGGATGTGCTTAGTCCTGTGGGGATATGTTCCAAGTTGGGGTGGTACCAAGGGGGGCAGTTCCCTTTCTCCTGAGAGAAGGGGAAGAGGTAATGTGGAAGGGGGTTGGGAGGATAGGAAGGCGGAGGGCTATAATCAGGATATAAATTGAATAAATAAATTAATTAATTAAACAATAAAAATAAAAAAAAAGAAAACCCTTAGGCTTTTGTCTTAGTTGATTACAGATTCAATCAAGGTGACAAACAATGCCGATCATCCCAGCTTCCTTTATGAAATTACTTCTCCTGTGGCAAGCCCCAGGTCACCTAAGGCCACCCCTAAATAGAAAATATTCTCCTAAATGTGGCTTAATTTATCTTCCAAGTTTTGTCTTTCTGTACTGGCACATATAGCCCAAACTGCAGCTATCATCAGAATCACCCTCCCTGCCCACAAGACACCATGACCATAGACTCCATCCTCGAGAGAATGCTGGAGGTTATGGCCATGTTTCTTGTTTCTGGGGCCAATCCATGTGTGTTTTAGTGCCTGGCATCAAGGATACGCAGGATGGAAGAAATCAACAAGTGAGAACTCTGGGGAAGACACATATGCAAATTAAGGGGGAAAACTCAAAGAGAACAAGCTGCTCACCACCTTGACCATGCCGTCCAGCCTCTGGAACTGTGGGAAGACAAGGTTCTCTCATTTAAGCCACCAGTCTGCAGCATTTCATATGCTAACCATGGCAACAGAGCACCACAAATAACTACAGTTTACGCTTATAAGAATTCTATATAGCCAAAAATCACAGAACCTGTGGAGGAAAGGAATCTTGAGTAATTAAGCCTGGGAAGTCCAGAACAGGAAAGAGGTCCTCAAGAGAGGCTTAGAAAGAAAACATGAACTTACAGAATAAAGATGGAAGGAAAACATGGAGGAGGGAGGAATTCCTTTTTAAGATCCTCAACAGTGTTCTTCTTACTGGTGCCCTAGTCCATTTCCAAGATCTTACTAATCATTTTTCTCTTGGCCAGTCACTATGAACAGGAGTTCTGGCTACTATTTTTTCACGCCTTTCCTCTGCCTGCCTCAGTTTCTTGTTTTCCTTAGAAAAATGCCTTCCTGTTTGCATGATGTCGGCCAAACCCGGTGTATTTTGCCAGTATGGCCCTCTAAGTGGCCAATCACCCACAGCAACCTTATCTAAGCCCACACCACAGGGTTTGAAGCACACACTGATATATGAACTATCAGCTCCATCTATATACCGACATCTCCAGAAAGGTGGCAGCTCCTGCTTGGCCAGGCCAGTTTGGGTAGTAAAGCAACCCCATGGCCACCGGAATCAAGTGTGTTGAGTTGAGCAAAGAAGAGTCTGTTATTGGACACAAAAAGAAGCAATAAGCAGACCAAAGCCTCAGCTACCATTTCCATATACTTCTCCCTATCTCGCAGAGGAAAGTGAGACACGATGAGTGAAAAGTATCATGAACTCATGAATGAATTCACTTAACCACAAATTACCGAACATTCACTAGAATTTACCTTGTGTATCTATCACAGATAATGTGACAGCGTAAAATGCATTCCACCGACTTATTGGGGCAGCAGCAGGATGAACCATTCAGAGCCCAGGTTCCGTATCTAGTGGGGATTGCCTCATATATTAAGTTCTATTCTAGGTCTTTGGACTCTGTATGAGTTACTTTACTCATGGCTGTTGAAAATTCCTGCCCTAAGCATTTTAAGGGAAGAATTGTTTATTCTGGTTCACAGTTCCAGGGTCCATTCTACCACAGCAGAAGACTGAAGCAGCTGGTCACGTTGTGTCCATCATCAGGAACAGAGGGAGACTGACTTGCTCTCTCATTTGTCTTTGATCCAGGAGCCCTGAAAGTGGAATGGGGCCATGTATGACTAAAGTAGGTCTTGCCACCCTAATTAACCCCGTCTAGATCATCTCTTACAGGAAAGCCCAAAAGCTTGCCTCCTTGGTGGTTTTAGATCCCGTCTTGTTGACAGAACGAAGCAACTGTTTCAGAGTCAGTGAGTGAAACAGTGGCTTTCATTTACAGAGCTTGAATTCAAATTAAAAAAAAAAGGCATGGGTAAAGCATAAAATTAATCAAACAAATATAGGTGAGGTGATCAGGGAAAATGGGTATGGTAGTGTGGTGTTAGTAGAGATGGAGAGAAACACAGAGGATAAGTTTACAATGATACATCAGGCGAAAACACAAAGGACATGAACAGGTAGCTCAGCCAGAGGAGGAACTCTTTGCTTCCTTTTCCATCAGTGGCACTGGATGTAGGAGCTGTGTGGCCAAGGCTCTAATCTCAACTTGGCTATCCCTATTGATGAGCCCTGGGTCAGGTTACTTAATCTCTCTGAGCTTATCTCAACAGCATACAAAGTAAGCATGTGTAGGGAACTGTGTAAAATCACTCAGTCAAGCTTGGCACAGGGTAAAACTCTGAAGATTAGCCATGTCAATATTTATTTAGATGCAGAAGACCTGAATTCAAGCCTGACTCTGTGCCTTCTCAGCTTTATGAGCCTGGACATTCGTGAGACATCGCCGAAGGGGAGTTAATGACCCTTGACTACAGTCCAGCATTGTTTGGAGACTCTATGACATCACAGATGTGCAACTGTCCATGCACTGTAAATTGTTGTGCAGATATACAAGATTCTCATTGTTACAAAGCAAATAAGCTTGAGGAGGCCCTATCCAGTTTCTGGATAAACTGACAGAGAAATAATTTATATCATGGATTTGGCCAAATTGGAGCAGGAGCCAACTGAGATATTCAGAGACCAGGGTCCGAAGAGACAAAGGATTCCATATGGAAAGACTCACATAGGACCTCTTGCTCTTTTGTACCAGTTAAGTGGGCTGCTGGTGGTACCCGAGACCACTAAATACCACCTGGAACACATTTCCTTTCGCTGACTCTGCTCCATCAGTTAGGACCTACCATTATTTAGCAGAAAATGAAGTTCATGCGTGAGAAGGCAAACAGCAGAGAGGACTTCAAGGACTCACGGCCAGCTAAGCATATGTAGTATCCCCATCCATTTCCTGGTGTTGCACTTGGGTGGAAGAAACTACAGGCACATTAGTAACAAAGTAACTGGTTTTGTTTTGTTTTAGCCTTTTAGTTATTTCATATCCTGTATATTTGAGTATGCACAAGTGCAGGAAGGTATATATGAATTCATATGGAGTAAGGGTACACAAATCCTACTGTGTGTGTGTGTGTGTGTGTGTGTGTGTGTGTGTGTGTGTTTAGGTGTCAGTATTCAGCTTCTACCATATTAGAGATAATTGGTGTTCTTTGTATTTGCTTGGCTGCTGTGAGTGCTGCTGGCCTGCTAGTTTTCTGACAATTTTTCTTGTCTGATCCCCTTATCTCCCTGCAGAAGCATGGGGAGTACAGGCACATACTACTCCACCAAGCCTTTATGCAGGTCCTCATGATTGTACAGGAAATGCTTTATCTACTGAGCTAACCTCACAACCATGGCTTTGGTTTGTCTTAGACCAGGTCCCACTCCATAATACAGGCTAACCTTGAACAATTTATCCTCCTGCCTCAGCCTCCTGAGTACTGGGATTATAGGGATGTTCCACCACAGCCGGTTTACACATATCTAGTGCTTTTAGATCTGTTTAAATTACTTAAGACGAGGCCAAACATTCTGCGTTTCCTCTGCCCCAAATATTTTGCTCAGCACAGGTGCAAATGCATCATCTTATTTCTTCAAGATATCAATAGCAGGTTGGCATTGCTGTCTGCACATCACAAATGAAGAAACGAGTCTAGAGTAGTCATGTAGCCCTGCAGAGGTCATGAACTCCAGGCTCATTCCATTCTGCACAAAGAGGAAATGAAGCTCAAAGACTTTGGAGAATTCGTTCTGGGATATTATGGCTGATAGAATGGGAGACAGATATGAAAGGCAGGAGATCTGAATCCAGGATGCTCAAGCCTTTCATCTTGATGTTTTCCAGACAGCACGAGCTGTGTGCTATGCAAGACAGGCCTCCTCTTCCTTCAGCTGTTGCCACTGCTGTGGTGCTTGAGTAATTGGCTAGCCTGCATTTACCAGTGGTGCCGTGCGCTTTACCTGCCACAACTCAGACTCAAGCTAGCAAGACCTGCGTCTTTAGAAGAAAATGCAGTGAGTGAGGTACTCATCTAGGAAAGCTGGATTGATAAGCTTATGGCAAACATGCAACTGCACACAAGGAATAGACAGCTCTAAATGCCAACTGGCTGTCCTTAGGGCTCTGTGGTAACTTGGCATCTCTGGGGAAAAGCATTATCTTCTCCTCTTCATGGTCTTAGTTATTTTTGTTTTTTTTTTTTGTTTTGTTTTGTTTTTATTTTTCATCTATGCCTCTGCTTGAGGCTTTGTGTGACCTCTATAATCTGGAATAGCTTCTTCTGCATCCATTTTTCTATCCCATCTTCTCAGTGAATGTTTCTGCACTCAGCAGACTGTTTCTGATTTGAGATCATTTTACTCATTTTTCAATGTACACATCCATCAATGATCAGGCTTCTCAAGTAGGAGGTACACATTTTAGTTTTAATGTTAATTGTCCCCCACAACCATATGATTTGAAGGCTTGATCTCTGTTTTGTGAGGATATATTGGGAGGTGGTGGAAACTATAAGATGTAGGATCAAGCTACAGGAAATAGATCACTAAAATCATGCCTTTGGAGCTTCTTCCTGATCGTCCATCCCATCATCAGCCTCATCTCTCTCTTTCCTCTTCACTGGGAAGTGAATGGCATCTGTGGCATGTACACTCCTAGAGTTGTCTGTGACAGTCACAGAGCCAGAGCCATCTTTGCCAGGCCGTGGGACCTCTTCTGAAGATATGAGACAAAATCAATTCTTCTTCCTCAAGGTATTTGTATCAGACAATTTGCTGCATTAACAAGAAGACTAGTATATTTGCTTTGTGTACATGGGTATCCATTGTGCCTGAATCACCCCAATATCACTAGCACTGTATGCTATGCACATATATACACATATACACCTATCATTAAAACATAAGACACATACTAATTTCCATGTGAGAAGCAAAACCAGAGACTCTTAAAATCAGCCATTGTCATAGCTAATGTCTAACACACTGTCTTAGTCAGGGTTTCTATTCCTGCACAAACATCATGACCAAGAAGCAAGTTGGGGAGGAAAGGGTTTATTGAGCTTACACTTCCACACAGCTGTTCATCACTAAAGGAAGCCAGGACTGGAACTCAAGCAGGTCAGGAAGCAGGAGCTGATGCAGAGGCCATGGAGGGATGTTCCATACTGGCTTGCTTCCCTTGGCTTGCTCAGCCTGCTCTCTTATAGAACCCAAGAATACCAGTCCAGAGATGGTACCACCCACAAAGGGCCCTTCCCCCTTTATCACTAATTGAGAAAATGCTCCACAGCTGGATCTCATGGAGGCACTTCCCCAAGTGAAGCGCCTTTCTTTGTGATAACTCCAGCCTGTGTCAAGTTGACACACAAAACCAACCAGTACAATTGACCCCTTGTCAACTTGACACACCAACATATCACTATTAAGCCTCAACCCTTACTTTCTTATTCATCCTCAAGATCTAAATAACATTAAAAGTCCCACAGTCTTTACATATTAAAAGTTCCATTCCTTTAAAATGTCCAATATCTTTTAAAATTCATACTTTTTAAAAATTCAAAGTCTCTTAACTGTGGGCTCCACTATAATATTTTCTTCCTCCAAGAGGGAAACATATCAGGGCACAGTCACAATCAAAAGTAAAACTCAAACTCCAATGGTTCAATGTCTGGCATCCACTCACGATCTTCTGGGATCTTCCAAAGGCTTGGGTCACTTCTCCAGCTCTGCCCTTTGTAGCACATACCTTGTATTCTAGGCTCCAGCTGCCTGTACTCCACTGCTGCTGCTGTCCTTGGTGGTCATCGCATAGTATTGGTATCTCCAAGACTCAACTCTTTTGCATGATCCCTTCAGTCCTGGGCTGTCAATTACAACTGAGGGTACACTTTCACCAATGGCCTTCCATGGCCTCTCACCATACCAAGCCTCAGCTGTTCTTCATGATGCCTTCATGCCTTCAAAAGCAGTACCACCTGGGTGACTCTTACCCAGTACCAAGTCCTGCTACAGCATGAGGCACAACCTTGGCTATCTGGAACACACTCTCTGTGCTGTCAGAAAACACTTCCCAGAAGATTTCACCTCAGTGATGCTGGTTTCTTCTTAATCACCGCTAATTTCTTAGCTCCAGCTAACCAGCATCAATAGTCCCAGTAACACAAAGGTTGACTTTAATGGTTTTGGTATCTTGTAAATCACAGCTGATTCATCAGCCCCAGCTAACCAAAACCACAGAATCTTCATGGCCCGGATAAGAGTCTTTAATCTTCCCTCTGAAATTTCACAAGCCAGGCCTCCATCTTCTGTTGTGTTCTCAACATTATCTTCCAAGCTCCTACACATCTAACAGAGGTCTCAACAATGAATGGACCATCTAGCCCAAAGTTCCAAAGTCCTTCCACAGTCCTCCCCAAAACATGGTCAGGTTGTCACAGGAATACCCCACTCCCAGTACCAATTTGTCTTAGTCAGGGTTTCTATTCCTGCACAAACATCAGGACCAAGAAGCAAGTTGGGGAGGAAAGGGTTTATTGAGCTTACACTTCCACACAGCTGTTCATCACTAAAGGAAGTCAGGACTGAAACTCAAGCAGGTCAGGAAGCAGGAGCTGATGCAGAGGCTATGGAGGGATGTTCCGTATTGGCTTGCTTCCCCTGGCTTGCTCAGCCTGCTCTCTTATAGAACCCAAGAATACCAGTCCAGAGATGGTACCACCCACAAGGGGCCCTTCCCCCTTGATCACTAATTGAGAAAATGCCCCACAGCTGGATCTCATGGAGGCACTTCCCCAACTGAAGCTCCTTTCTCTGTGATAACTCCAGCCTGTGTCAGGTTGACACACAAAACCAACCAGTACACACACACGCCTGCCCTGCCGGTAAAGTGGTTCATTTTTGACTTTGGAAAGCATACATACATAGTGAAATTTAAAAGAAGCATTCTCCATGCATCTGCCATTCCACTTCCAGATGTATATTCTAGAGGAATTCTCAAAGATGTCCGCAAGCAAACATGTGCAGGAATATTCACTGCAGCATTGTTTTTAACAGCTAAGGAGTTGGGAAACATCCAAATGTCCATCTACAAATACTCTGAGATATATATATTCTATGCAGCTGTTAAGAAGAATGACCCAAAGCTATATTCATAAATCTCAAAAACATATGCTACTTTTACTTCTGGCTACGATGCAGTAGCTGTGGCAAAACACTGCTCCTCTCTAAGCACACAAGGAAAACAGAAAATAAAATCTTGAGAATCTTCTTGAAGGCAGCAGGAAGCTGCTGAGGCCTCTGGTACAGAAGAGAGTACCTTGTGTGAGCATTTGCAGAATAAAGCTTCTTTCAAGCATAGCCTAGTTCTCTGCACTCACAAAAGGCTGAGAGGAGCCTTGGAAGTCCTCATGACAAACTTGGGAGCTTGAAGCCACCAGAGCAACCAATCAATAAGGGACTCTAGAGTCTTACAAATTCCCTACAAACACCTGAACAGTGAAACACTGATATGGTATTCTTTTGAGAACTGAATAAAGCAAGTGTCCATGACCTGACATCTTCCTGCCAGTGATTTTTCCAGCAGGAGGCAAGAAGAGTCAAGTTTGCCATGAATTAAGGATGGTACTGGGAAAATCCTATGTAAAATTGTTCTGAAACAACAATAGTCATGAATTTAAATCCTGATGCTGATACCCCAACCCCCTCCACTGAGCTTCTATATCATTCTGCTAGCCATATACCCTCATAAGAAGTCATATATACTTTAAAGTAGACCACAAAATGCTCAAAATGTGAAATAACTCATCTGATCATGGGTAATTTTGAGTAATGTATTCATCTCAAAATGAGTAAAAGGTAATGACTGATTGGAGACATAGTTTATTTGGCTAACTTGGAGTATGTTACATTTAAAAAAAGCAGGGGATGAGTGGGTGAAGATCGAAAGCTCACTTTTGATCTCGGCAGTGGAGAGGCAAAGACAATTGGATCTCTTGGGTTTCTTGACCAGCCAAATTAGTTTCCTTGGTGAGTACAAGGCTAGTCAAAGACCTTATCTCAAAAAACAAAACAAACAAACAAGACAAAACAAAAAAGAATAACGGTACCTCACAAACAGTACCCAAGGTTGTCCTCTGAACTCTGCATATATTCAAAACACACACACTGAAACATACATACACACACACACACACACACACAAACACACACACAGTCACATACACACACTCATACACTCATAAACATATAGAAATACATATACATACATATATATATATATATATATATATATATATATATATAAAACCAGCAGTTAAGAAGACATACCAGCCTGAAGAAGAACCAGATTTGGCTCTCAGAACCCACACAGCTGCCTATTATTTTAGATACAAGGAATTTTAGTTTGCCCTTCTGACCCATAAGGATTCCTGCAGACATGTAGTACTCACACATACACTCAGTACATACACATACATAAAAGACAATAAACAAATAAAAATAGATAAATAAGTAAATTTTAAAACATCCCTTTCATTTGCATTTATAACTGTATGAATATTAGTGTTTAATTATTTATATTTACAATTGGCCAAAGTCTCCAGAAATAAATTACTTTGTCTCCTTTCCTTATTTTATTAGATATTTGCTTTATTTACATTTCAAATGGTATCCTCTTTCATCGTTACCCCTCTGAAAAACCCCTATCGTATCCCCCTCCCCCTGCTTACCTACTCTCTCCCACTTTTTCTGACCTGGCATTCCCCTACACTGGTGTATTGATATTTCCCCTCCCCCAGAGATTCTTGGAGCCAAGGTCCACATCATGTGTGAATAGTCTAAAACGTCCAGTCTGTCTCTGACTTTCCAGAACAGGGTCTAGGGTCCATCTTGAAGTTCAGTCCAGAGAAGTTTCCAGAATCCTTAGCCGTTGATTTGAGATCTACAGGCTATATAACACACATCTCTTCTATAATCCTTACCCTAGCCCCAGGGATAGACCTCAAGTAATAGGACTGCTGGTGAGGGGCACAAAGAACCTGGCAAAGATAACAAGAGCTCAAGTCCAGGGATGCTTCAGTGGTAAAACCTTAAGGAAAAAAGGTCTGTATCTCAAGACTTGGCAATTTCTATGTGCTTCTTAAGTTTTGAAGAAAGGTTCAGTGCCTGGCCAGGATTTGGTTATGACCCCGAGGAAAGTCAGGATTATCCTCGGAAATGCCTTTGGTCACTTCTCTGTCCAGCTTTGGAGAAGGGTCCCTCTTAGAGGCTCAGTTTCTTTGTATACAAAATGCAAGTTGCCTGAAATGATTTCTGAAATGTAATTTTTCTCTAAGGGCACACAGAAATAAAATAGGGATTGGCCATCCACTTTCCTGGAAAAATATTCTGTAGGCATTATCAAACCCACCCTAGAATTTCCTTCCTCCAGCGTTTATCCCTGCCTCCCTGAGTTTAAAAATATCCACAGACATTTCTTCTGCCTGCTGCTTTACCAGTTGAGTATAACAGAGTCCAGGGAAAAAAAGAAAGCCTCTCTCTTTTCAGGGCTGTCCTCACCTTCTATCTCCATGGGTATAAAATTCCCTCACCATAAGGAAATACTTATCTCCAAAGGATATGAGGAAAGTTCAGGAGATAACAGATTGCGTAACTGCTATCAGGGGAGAAGGAGAGTACAAGAGAGAGCCACCTGACCCCACGGGAATCATGGCGGACCAAGATGGGAGCTTTAGGAGGGAGGATGGAACTGCACTTTCTCCTCTCTCCTCCCTCTCCTCCCTTTCTCCCTCTTCTTCATGCTCCTCTTCCTTACTCAGTTGCTTCCCTGACTTTATTCTGATTGCTGGAAGATTCTGGAGTCCAAGACAGCAGGACCTCCTATCTGAACGGTTCCTTCAGTGTTTCTCTATCCAACGTTCCTTTGGGATAACTGACAGAATTCTTCTAATTATTTTATGTTTTCCCCATCGAAGCTGTTCCAGAGTATATGCTTAGAGAACTAACATTTTTAATATTAGAACTTTGTTCAACTGACTGTTAACCATTTCAGGTACCCACGTATCTTAGTCAGTTTTGTTGTTGTGATAAAATACCTTGACAAAAGCCACTTAAGGGAGAAAGAGGTTATTTTGGCTCACAGTGTGCAAGGGCACAGTTCACTATGACAGGAAAGTCATGCTAGCAAGCACTTGAGGCAGCAGGTCACATTGCATCTTCAGTCAAGTAAGAGAGTGAGGAATGCCAATGCTCAACTCACTTTTCCCTTTGTATTCAGTCTAGGACCCAAGCCCAAGGGCGAGCAGAATCTACATTTAAAGTGGTTCTTCACACTATCCATCTAACCAAATAACCCTTTACAAACATGCATAGGGGTGTCCTACGTGATTCTAATCAATGAGCTATCATATGAGAACAGTGCTGAGTGAGGCCAGCTTTGTATTTAGCTTTGGGCACTGCCTAGTCTTTCACTTAGAGAATCTGAATTCTCTTAGCTTACAGCCAATGACTCCACACTAGTGGGCTCTGTCCACTCAAACCTTGACCACTGTATCAGCTACCAGGCCATGTCTTGAATGTCTCTGTGCTTTTCCCATTCCTCCGAGACCTACTCCAACCTCCAGCACTTTCATCAGTAATGATATACCTTGTTGAAACTTTACTTACTTCAAAACGCCAGCCTTGGGTCAGGCCAGACTGGTCAATTCACCAGGTCCTAAATTTTCCATCTGTCTTTTTGTGGCTCCTTTTCCCCAATGGGATTTTCATTCTAGATTGTATTTTCCAGTCCTATAGGCCTACCAAAGACCATCCTAACAGTAATCATTCTTGCCCTTTCCAAGAAGCCTGCCTGGAATGTACAGTCACAAGCACGGGCTGTTCACAAAGCCCTCAGTCCACTCAGCTTGGAAAACTGGGCTCTTCCGTCATTGCTCATGTTTCTGCAAATCTGATTAACTGGCTCGTTTGAGAACTACAGAGAAACTGTCAGAAGCCCAGAGAGGCTATGTATGATGAGGGGTTAAAAGTCATGACATCTCAGATATTACTACTACTACTACTACTACTACTACTACTACTACTACTACTACTATATGATAAAGATATTATCATAACTTTGCCCAACCAACTACTTGGCTAGATGCCCCAAAGTTCATGGTTTGTTTGTTTGTTTGTTTGTTTTTATTGTTTTGTTTTTGCTAGTTTTGTTTTTTGTGGGGGGTTTAGCTTTTGTTTTTCTTTTGTTTCTTTTTGTTTTGCTGCTAGAGGCCTTATTTATTTTTTAACTTCTTTACTCTTTATTATAAAGAGGTAATAAACTTAAGTAAATGTCTCAAGGTTTTCATGGAAAAGCACCTGCACCATTACTGTGGCAGATTACTATCTCAAAATGATGTAGGTCTCAAGTGGGGACCTAAACACTACCTTTTTCTCTACCTTTGTTCTCATTAGATCAAATGACTATCACAAATTTATTGTGCACAAAAAGTCACAACTGGAAATGTGGCTTCACATGATCCTCTAAATTCGAAGGAATCCAGGTCCTTAAAGACCTGTAAGCAAGCATTTGAACTCCACAGGCTACATGCAAAGGACAAAAGCAGGGGTGAGGGTTTTATCTTATAGACAGAGTGTCCTGGTCTGCTTCCTGTTGCGGTGATAAATACTGACCACAGGAAGATGTGGTTTGTTTGACTTACAAGTTACAGTGCACCATCTAGAGAAGCCTAGGCAGGAATAGAGGGAGATGTGATGGAGGATCACAGAGAAGTGGATTGCACAGTATGCACCATTCAGCTGGCTTTTTTCATACAACCCAGGACTTTATGTTTGGGGATAGTGCTGCCCAGAGTGGGCCCTCCCACACCACTCATTAATTAAGAAAAACCCTCAATCCCACCAAGCCTTGGTTACAGGCCAATCTTATGAGGTGATTTTATCAATTGACATTCCCTCTTTACAGAGGAGTCTATGTCAAGTTGCCAAAACTATTGAGTATAGGGAATCAAAAAAAAAAAACTTAGAAGATTAGGAATTAAGGTTTGAGGGTAAAGATGAAACTATATCTTGTCCTTACCCTCCATTGTTTTCCTGTTTTGTTTCCTTTCTGAAATGGGGGTCTGCTGAAGCCTAAGACTGAACTCATTACATAGCTGAGGGAAGCTGACATGGAATTCAGAGCCCTCTTGTCTGAACCTTCCTTGTTCTGAAATTGAATGTGTATGCCACCATGCTCACCCTCCCCTGAGGATCTGGAACAACTCAGTTCGTATGGATGGAGCTGAGATCGTTGGATGGTAAGGTGGGACCAGATAATATGTTACTCCCCTCAGCAGTGAGGTAACACTGATTGAACAAGGCCAGGTAACAAACAGAAATGATTATTATTCAGGGACCACCCACGTGTTTCCTGTTAGTCTTGCTCAGTGCAGGGACATTCTTAGAGAATAGGGTCTCCTAACTATCTCCAGCAAGCATACCAAAGCAAGACCACAAAGAAAGAGAGGATAGAGCCATGGAGGTCTTTCCATAGAGTCTGTTGAGAAGGGGAGGGTTGTCTCAATCCAGGCTACTTGGTCCTTAATCCAACTCAATCTCTTCCATCCTCTGGAAGCTTGAGAGAGGGGCTTGGAATGTTCCTCTTTTTTTCCAATGTTCAACCTTAATATTCTGCCTCTGTGTAGAAATTGGATGGATAGGCATTTCTTCCCCAAGCATCTTTAGCAGGTACACAATCAAGATAAGGAAAATTCAGTAGAAGAAATGGTATGCACAGGACTGGAAATGAAACTCTGGGACATTCACATTCAGGGAGCACAGCACTGAGTCTGAGGCCATGTATGAACATAATGTCATGGAGGGTTAGAAAGCAAAATAACTATTGCTAGAACTAGAGAACCTTGAATTCCAGGCTTAGGAGTTGGACTTTGATCAGGAGGCAATGCAAATCCATGCCTCTTACTAGCAAAAGGACTCTGAGCTCTTACTACAGTAGCCAAGAGCATCATGTAATATGGAATGTAGAGTGGATGCTGGAGACGCCAACTTTAGCATCCTCTCCACATTGTTTATTTATGAACCATTCCATACTGGACCCCATGAATTTCAAATGGAATCACCTTACACAGTTAAAGCAAATAGAACAGGGGGAAATTGGCAGTAAATGATTAACAATTCAGAGATGACAGAAACAAATCTAGCATCAAACTGAGGATGGGACCCACCAGTGGGATATTAAAGTGAAAGATTGGGCCTAATTGTAGGGGCAATCCTGTCCCCCAATTGGTTCTTTATCTGTCAGTAAAGAAAGCCATGGGTACAGAAGGTACAGGCAGGACTTCTGGGTCCCTGGAAAAAATGCAGATGCAAGGGAAAGAAAGCGAGAATACTTTTACCATGCTTTGGAAGAAGAATGCATCAGCAGTGTGAGGTTTGGGGAGGTGCCCATGGTCACTACGACAGGCAAGGCGGTCAGGGATGCTTGGCAGGGGCTAGATGGAACTAGCCACTGAAGTTTAGTGTGGGTAGGAGGTACAGAGCTAAGAATATAGATAAGGCGAGTTTTCTGGGTGGGAGATAGACGTGCCCAGCAATTGTGCCAAGAAGGCAAATAGAAAATGAACAACTCTGTGTGTGTGTGTGTGTGTGTGTGTGTGTGTGTGTGTGTCTTCCAAAGAGTCAAGGAAAGCTGGGAGGTGACTGATAGTGCAGTCATTTCCCTGAGCAAAGGTTAATAGAGCAAAACCTACATGCTACACATAACAGTCGCAACAAGCTAGGTTCGATTACTTGTATTAAATATGCTAATTAAAGAGATTAAAAATAGGGATGAGAAAAGAGGATTATTCAGTACATCTACATTGGGAAGGGAAAGAAAAAAAAAGGGGTCCAGTTACCCCCTAGAGCAGTGTGGGTGTTGTAACATGGGTATAAGATTTAAATAGAGTGTGAGGGCTATGCATAGCTAAGCAGTTTCGAGTAAGATATGGCCCTGTCTATTAGTGTCTTGGCTCCCATCTGTCCTGCATAGTGGTTTACATAGATTTCCAGGACCATGAGGTCTCTTCTTGGTAGACACATCTCTTCTTCAGTTGACACCCGGACTTCAGTCTTTTTCTTCCCTCCATCAGGAAATTCCTATAGAAATTCCAGTATTTTAGGGTCTATTGTCTCAACAGCTTGGTAATGAAGTGTGGGGAGGCAGTTATACATTAGAACATCTTCATGCTTTTCAGGAAGGTCATAGTAGGAAGATGACGATGACACCATTCTGAGGGCAGGGCTAAGCCTGGCAGGAGGTGAGAGAGGCAGGATGCTCAGAGGCAACATGTCTACATGAACTTCGTAACATTTATCTTATGAGAAACGCCATGAGGGAAAAAGTAAGCTTGTTTCAATGGTAGAAACTTATTCAGCTACAGAGGCTACCAGACTAACAACACAAGGTTTTTAAGGGCATGATGAACTGCTATGAGGATAGTGTAAACTCTGTCCTGCAGCACAAAATGCAATTCAGAGAGCACTTTGACATGACACATGTTTGGGGAAGTCAGCAAATGCTGCTTATAAAGAGGGTACAAAATTTTTAGCTTAAGAAGTCAAGCCTGTCCCATGCATCAGCTGGAGATCAGATAAGCCTTCCCTCTGCTTCCGTCACCACCTCATGGCTTTATTGTTGGAGGAACCTGTATAAAGGGAAGATCTAAGAACTGACCAGTAGCTCGTCAGGCTGCCCTCCTCGTGGAGAGCTGTGAGGGAAAACCTGCCATGATCATCCCTTGAGTGTGACAATCAGTGAGGGCATTGGTTCTCAACCTTCCTGATACTGTGACCCCTTAATGCTGTTCCTCAAGTTGTGGTGACCCTCCAACCACAACATTATTTTTGTTGCTACCTCATAACAGTAATTTTGCTACCATTGTGAATCGTAATGTAAATCTCTGTTTCTCTGATAGTCTTAGGTGACCCCCCTGTGAAAGTCATCCAATTTCCAAAGGGCGCATGACCCACACATTGAGAACTGCCCAACTAGAGTGACAGAATTTACTTCATTCAAGGTGGTCAGGTAGAATGATAAGTAGAGTTGTACTTTGGATCTAAGACAGGATATCAAAATCAGCATTATTTGGGCAAACTTGAGATTTCATATACTAGCAAAATGTGTCTGTGTTTTCTTTGTCTTTTAAGTAATGAATCATAAAAAGTAAGTAGATGAAAAGATACAAACTTGTGGCCCAAATGTCAGCAGATACTCATACAAGTGGGTTGAGTATACATGTGCGTATCAGTGACCAACTTTGGCATTATTCTTCAGGATCGATCCACCTTGTTATTTTTAAGGGAACATCTCTCATTGACCTGCAACTCTTCATGTAGACTAGGCTGGCCAAAGAGCCACCAGAATCCATCCATCTCTTTCCTTCTCCCGTAAACACTGGGCTTACATGTTCATACCACCATGTCTGCTTGGTAGGTTTGGGGGATCCAACTCAGTTCCTCATGCTGGTGAGACAATCTCTCTGCCCATAGAGATCTTTCACCATCAACCCCCCAAAGTGAATTTCGATGGCAATGCCTTGAAATATAAGCATGCCTACCCTCCAGCTGGTATAGCTCCCTCCATTTCTATGGTCTCTGAGCATTCCCACTGTGTTAGTCGGTGAACAACTTGTTGTACTTTGTCTAGACCAAGGATACTCCTTCAATCCATTTTCATTCCTGCCTATCCTATCAACATTTGAATATGTGGCCCCTACTCTACAGCAAGTGTGGTGGGATGGGAGCTAAGACTTACTAGAGTTCCTTTATTCACTTCCGTATAACCCCCCACCCCCTTCTTGCTCTAATTGCTTTGAAGCAGAGTTGTAATTAATGTCTTCCACAGTCTTCAACAACTGGCTTTGTAGGGACTGTTGCACTTCTAAAGAAACAGCCATAGCCAGGGGCACATATCAGGTAGTTATTGTACTCCTAAACCCAACCAGGTAGCTAAAGCCCAGAAACTTGTACAAGGCCAAAAGGTTAGTGAGGAGGCTTCTGGGAAGAATTGAAGCTATCTAGGAGGCTTCTGGAGAGGACTGGCCCACTTGATCCAAGGCCCAAAACTAGATCCCCTGTCCTTGAGGTCTTTGCTTTCAGACCCTGCCTGAGAGAACAAAGGAGATTTCAGCTGTCACATCTCTGCAGCCCTGAGCTGCTCTGTTTCCTAACTTGGCTGCCTTTCCCATGTGCTGTTTCCCATCAAATACCTTCCCCCCCCCCTTCCCCTCAGATGATTGGTTGAAATTAAATATCCTAAAATTACACTCAAAGGGAGGGGGAAGCTAATACTAAATTTTAATCAAAATACAAGCTTAACAGTTCCCAGTCTTTGAAATGCGAAGCAGACATGGGGTCCATGGAGATGTCTCAACATGCCTCAGGTGTGAAGTTAGCCCAGGGAAGGCGCAAAGCAGAACGTATCGAAAAGGGGTTTTTCTAAAAACAGTGGGATCATCTTTCCATTTCCACAGTGGACATGACTGGAGGGATCGGTTCCTCAAGAGAAGGGGTCTGGGGACTTCTCCCCATGCCCAACCCCATCCACAAAGGCTTAAAGTGCTTTGCGAAAGGACCAACAAAAGGAGTTTGGTGGAAGGCCAACCCTCACAGAACTAGGCGGACATGGGCGCCCTCTGGTGGACAAAGCTCCGTTAGCCGGCACAAAACGGCATTTCTCCCTGGATTAACTCTATAAATAGACAGATGATTTATTAAACAGATTTGAGACTCATTTGAGGCACAGGGCCATGATTGCCTCGGGGCTCAAATAAGGGAGTGCTTAGGACCGCTCTTCTTCCGAAGACACCTGGACTTACTTAGCGTGATCTACATTGCAAGTGCACTGGACACTGTTGGCTTCGTTGCTCCCAGCCAGGAGATGCCAAATTCCTCCTATATAAAAGGAGCTTTAGTAACTCAAGCAAAATAAGCACACTTTCCCCCCACCACCTTCCCAGAGACTAAGGCAGCAGGGTTGCTGGGAGGATACACAATACCTTGTTACAAACCATGTAATGTTTTAAAAAGTATCTATCTGACAGCCTTGGCTAAAGCCAGATCTTCTATCTCGATTACTTCAATATGTCAGGTCCATATCGCACCGCTGCGTCCAGGCTTTCAGAGCCAAGACCTCTGTCTTGTCCAACCTTTCCATCTGGAAGCAATGAGCTTAATATTCTGGCTCTCCCCCCATAAAAGCTATGTCACAAAAAAGTAGCAGCCTGAGAACTGCTCCCCTCCCCCCAAGACACACTGGGACTCCTCATTACTTGTATGCTCTATTCGGTTACACTGGAAGACCATCCCACCCCCCCTCCCCGCACCCCCCCCCCCCCGTAAACCAGAATCCGCCTGTAACGGCATAGTACCAGGAGAGAAGAAATGAATTGACAATCATTTACACTTTAATCCCACTTTTGACATTTTGAGAGATTCAGCTTTAAATATACTTGAGGCTTAGGGACTCCCTCTGTCCAGCTGTGCTCACTAGAGAAGAGACATCCCCGCTCATGGATCCTACTGCTTCTGGTATCCCACTGGAAAGCCAGATTTGGAGCCTATTTTATGTTGTGTCTCCCACTGACTTGAGCTCTTCCTTCTGTGTTGACAAAGGTCACCACCACCAGCACCACCACTACCACCACTAAGTTCCGTGGTTGGTAATTCACAGTGATAATGACCTTCCCTGTTTTATGTGCTTGATTCATGCATTCATCTCCCCACCCCTTTTTGTGCATCAGGTTTTAGATCGAATGCCTGGCAGCTTCTTTTGTATGTCCTCTGTTACACTGCAAAAATCACACGGGTCTCTGGTTCCCAGTGCTTGTGTTGTGAGAAAGGGCAGCCTCAGCTCTTGAGCAGTGAGGTGGGTGGTCCCCAGAAGCCACTGATGCATTTGATTCCTCGGGTGCTCGTTAAGTCCAGCTAGGTGCTGGTCATTCTAAACCTCCTCCTCGTTGCGAATGGTGGAGGCAAAGCCTGGGACGGTACATGCCTAATCAAGTCACAGAGAAAGAACCATCTATGCGTGTTAGAAGCTGCAGGGACACTGGAAGAGCTAGATCAGTGGCAGGGAATGATGAAATGCACAGGGCGAGGGGGAAACCATGGGAACCACACAGAGAACTTAGGGCCTTGCCTGGAAATGATATAATGCTGCTGTTCACCCTCCAATGAATCTGAGTCCTGGAGTTCTGGAAGATTAGTGTAGCTGGAAATCACCCTCCTGCTGAGATCCCTCGGCTTTGGCTACTTTTCTGTTCTCCTTCTGCTGGAAGCTTCTAGGGGCAGAGGTCAGCTTTCCTGTGTTGAATCTTTCGGGAAGGGCCTCTGGATCCTGGGAGGGAATTGAAAGATCAACTCATCCCAGTCCTTGGTTTTATATGAAGGACACCTCACTTGGAAGGGGGGAGTAGATGGCCCAAGGTCATCCAAGCCCTCAAGCAAATTTATTTAGGCTAATTCAGGAGACACCCATTTGGGAACAAGCCAAGCCCACATTTGTTAAGGACCTTAGTCTGCAGTGTCCTAAAGCCCCCGTGTATCCATTCACATACACAAAAGAGTGTTTTAAAGGGCTCATCTGAGAGCCATTATGGAGGCAGGGCTTCCAGTGGCCTGCCTCCAGAGGCAGCATGCACAAAACCTGCTTCCTCAAATGCTGCCTGCTGCACCCGAGTTAACCTCTTCTCTGGCAAATTAGTTCATGACCTGGGAACAGTTGAACGAAACTGTAGGCACATCATGAGGACGCTATTTGTGTTCTGTCTTTTTTTAGACCCAGTCTCTGATGTGTTTATTTGCAAGCTTGGCTCATGGTTACTATCCACTACTTACAGTTAATCCCATGTTTTCTTTGAGCTACCTTTAAATCCATGTCAAATGAAAAATACTGCCTGATTCTGAAGTGTGTGGTATTATGAAGGAATCCCAAGGTTTATGATCTCAGATTTATTGTCAGATGTATTTAGCTCTTGTTTTTCTTTTTCTCTTTCTCTCCTTCCTCCTTTCACCCTCCCACCCCTCTTCAGGCTTAAGTCAGCTGACAAGGTTTTGCTGTGAGTCATGAAGATGCAAGGATGGAAGACACTGTATGGTGTTTCCTGGAGAACTTTTTGTTCTATGAAAAGGATGCTGGTGCAGAGAGAGCGCGCCTGAACTGCAGCCTCTGCAGACTGTCTCAAGGGGCAGGGGCCGTGTCTTCTTCACCTTGTTGTGTTATTCCTGACACTGTGTTTGCCATGCAGGGCAGTTCGGCGAGTATGTGTAGGATTGGTTGCCTATATGAGCCTACAGTCCATGCCCCATGCAACTTGTCGTTGCTACTACTAACATGATTTTTAAATTTTTCCCTTATTTTCTTAGTGTTTATGAGGCAAAACCATCTTAGTTTCAGGGGAAAAAACTAATTTTATTTTAAAAGCAATTTAATACTGAATTAAATATTTAGGAGATGACTCAAATTAAATAAATACACACAGGATCTGATGTCTTCTCTTTACCACTTATAAAGCAATTGAAGGAAAACTAAAGGCTGCACTTTCCAGTGGTGTTTCAAACAGAGATAAACTCCATATTAGAATCATTCCTTTGTAAACACTTTAGAGGCTTCGACTAGTTGATCTTTCTGCTCTGAAAGGTTCGACACCTGGGAACATCTAGATGTTAAGGACAGCACAGAGAGCAGAAGTCACAGAGGCATCTTAAGCCTGGACTTCTTCCCTTCGCTTTTCTTCTTATGCCTTGTGTGAGGATGGAGAGGGAATGTGGTCACATTCCATGTACTTTCATACTCACGTACCAGTTTCTCCAATACCACACAGCTTACCTAAGGATGAAACAGAAGGGCACACCAAATGCTTTTTCTTAGTGTAAGGAAAGTGTGGCCTCAACTTGAGTCATCTAGGATTACTTTGAAGCCACATAATGTACCATGTTAGAGAAAGGAGAAGGAGGAGAAGGAGGAGGAAAAGGAGGAGGAAGAGGAGGAAAAGAAGTATGAGTAGGATAAGGGTGAGTAGGAAGAGGAGGAGGATGAAGAGGAGGAGAAGGAAGAGGAGGAGGAGGAAGAGGAAACTTGAACACGTAAGAATCAGTCTCAGTGCCTGCACTGATGGCTGAACAGCCGGCTGCTCTGCATACCTGTGAAACTCCCATGAATTGTTCTGCTTCCTAGGAGCCTGTGACGGTTCCTATATGATTGGCCCAGGGAGTGACCCTATTAGGAGGTGTGGCCTTGTTGGAGTAGGTGTGTCACTGTGGGTTTAAGACCCTCATCCTAGTTGCCTGGAAGTCAGTCTTCTACTAGCAGCCTTCAGATGAAGAGGTAGAACTCTCAGCTCCTCCTGCACCATATCTACCTGGATGCTGCCATGTTTCTGCCTTGATGACAATGGACTGAACCTCTGAGCCTGTAAGCAAACCCCAGCTAAATGTTGTCTTTTATAAAATTTGCATTGGTCGTAGTGTCTGTTCACAGCAGTGAAACCCTAACTAAGACAGAGCCCTTCGTTTCTCCAGTCAGACTGATGGTCATAAACTCCAGAGCCAGCATGTGTTTTCTGCGATCTAGCTGAACAGATTTTGGATGTTTTCTAACCTTCAACAGATCCAAAGGTCCCTGCCTGCCCCATCATGCCTACTGCCTTTTGTGTGTTATCTATAGATTGTTCCAGAAAGGAGGTGGCCCAGATATACTGAAAGACTTAGACATGTTTCAAGAACCTGTGTGGGCCAGCTGTGAACTGACGTCTGAACTGTCAGTATATTTTGGATTTTATCAAAATCCACAAGGCTTCCTAGAGATGCTGTTAGTCTATATTAGGTAGATTAGCAATGAGAAGTCAAGTAACTTGCATATTCCGTTCCTCTTTGCTAGGCTTTGCCTCCTAGGGTTGTGCTATTTAAGAGGCCTCCACCCTTGCAGGGTTCTATGGATCCTACTTGGCTTCACACTAAACAAGCTCACATTCCAGCTTTGCATACGCAATGTCCTCTGAACATCTCAAGGCACCTTTCACATCGGAGCCGTCCGTCAGACATTAATAGGACAGAGACATCACCGCACAGGTTCCCTGGGCAATTAATATCCTGGAATACGAAAGTCAAATATACACATCCTGAGATTTACTCTGTAAACAGAGCCCTAAATGTCCCGGAGCAGGAGATATGTTTATGTTTCTATAACATCTGGGAGCAAGAGATGTGTTGCTTTCACGATGCTCAGTTAGCCAATCTCTATCACTGGCCAGTGACACTCTCTCAACAGCAGGAAGGTAAAATCAGAGATGATTTTTCACCTACACTCTATATGTGTCTGTGGCTGGTCTGAGGAGTGGAGTTCCATCCAGCACTTACAAGTCCCCAACAAGCCTCCATCTGAGTTGTCTTTAAGGCCAACAGTAGTGCAGCCATGCTGACTTGAGTTTCCCTTTGGCTAACATCTCAAGGGACCTGAGTGGATGTTGTCTTCCCTTCTAGGAAGGACTGGGTGCAGTGGTTTGTTGTTTTTCTTTTTTTTCCCTGTCTTAAGATTTCCAGCTTGGCTGTCAGCAGCTGTGCCTTCAGGACATCAAGTCCAAAAGGAAATTTGAAAAGAGTTCCTGACATTTCTGAAGAATCAGTGTTTGGGAGAGACTGTGACAGGAAGAGTAGGGCAGAACAAATCACTTCCAGCTTCATTTTGTCCCAAAACCAAAATCTAGCTCCTCTCCTCCACCCTGGGAGAAACAGCTGCTGTTCTTTCTTTTCTTTTCTTTTTTTTTTTTTCCCTACCCAGGCTACTTGAGCCTTCGTTATTAGTCTGTGGCCAGGAGACTTGAACAAAGAGAAGAAACTTGTTATCTCAAAAGGATAGAGAGGAGAAAAAGAGCAATGAATCAAGGAACAGTGGTGGGATCACAAGTGTTACTTTGCCACAGCAGCTGAAACTGAACAGTTTTCCGTTCTACGAAGAAGTGGTTCAAATGAACCATTACAGTGCTGTGCATCCCAGCTCTGGGAAGTATTCTGCTTGGCTCCATCAAAGTTGACCTTGAGAGTCTTTTCAAAACTTAAGCATGCACGAAACTTTGAAAAACTATTTCTACACATTTGTCCTATAGCACTCAGAGTGAACCTTACCAAAGCTTGGGGGGATGACATTAAATCTTGGTGGCAGTGTGGTGCCATTATTTAGATAACGACAACTCTTTGAGGGATATGAAAGTGTCCCTATGGATACAGTGAGCCACGGTGTTAAGTCTGTTTCTGTGTCTCTCCATATCCTTACTTGTCCAAGTCCTGTGTGCTCACCCTGGGTGCCAGTGCCCAAAGTAGCATATGGAAACAAGGAATTACAATGTGTGTGTTTGTGTCTAATCTTTAGTGGAACATGATCTCCTGTTCACCATGTTTTTAGTTCGTTGACCTGCTGGGCTCTGCATGCACTAGATTTCATAAGCATCCCAGGCATCCCCTTTAATTTTTAGCCTTCAAATATATCTCTTCTTCTCAATTTCTAAGAGGACAATGGGAGCCATCAGGCAGCACATTTCGTGTGAGCACAAGGCTGGTACAACTGGAGACCCACCCAGCTACCTCCAGCACATTTCTTCTGACAAAGTCTCCTTTGCCTCTCCAGGACATGATGCATGGACACCCTGCCAAGCATAGACAAGCCATAGTCAATATCTCTTTCTGTTCTTCTATGATCAAAAGAAAGTTAGTCTCCTCAGAAATGCTGGAAGTTCCCTATGGAGAAAGAAATATTATCATTTCTCTCTCATCCTTTTGCACTCATGGCTGACAGTTTCTGTGACCTCAAGGGCTCTGCTCACAATCACTAATCCAAGGGAGAACAGCTGGGAACACAATCCAGCAATGTGTTCCCAGAAGTTTAGACTCTGGCTCCAGTGGACGGCACCTCACACATGCACACTCTGTCTATATACACTTAGAGCATGTTCTCCAACAGAACTGATCTGATTCTCACAAGCCCAAGTAGCCACAAGACCAGTGTTATTATTTTCTCACAGTAGGGATGACAAGATGGGAAGATCTGTCTAGCAAGATCCAACAGGCTAGCGGTAGGACTGGCACAAAGGACCCAGGCTGTCTGGTTTTTATCATCTCTTTGCAATCTGCAATGAAGTGCATCACATTATGAATTCCAAACAATGAATACCATCTAACTTCAAGCCAAACTTTGGGTTCTGAGATACAGAGGGAAGAACAATTTGCAAAAATTACAATGTAAAAAAAATGGACTAATTTATGAATAATTGAAGAGAGGTGATTAACAGGGTAGAAGTCCTGACAGGGGTGGGGTAGGATAAAGGGGTCATTCAGACACTGTAATATTGTTACTTTGGTCTTTATAGATGGTCTACAATTAGGTGTACATCACAGGACATGAGTGGAAATAATTGCAATATTATGATGATACAAAGTTGAAAGGACTAGCAAGTCCTAGTCCTGCAAGTCTATCTAAGCCATTACAGTTCCTGCAGATGCACACATGTGTGATTTGATGTTAGTATTTCTGTTTTACAAATGATTTTCACTTATTTGGGGAATATAGTCTAACCTGCCAGAGTGTATCAAGAGCATTCTAAATGCCAAAAAGAATTATTAGCAACCAAATATAAGTTAATCCCTGCACCTGAATTTGAAATCTAAAATTACCAAATCAGATTCTTAGAAAGAGATAAGTTGGGCAATGAGATGGAGTTCATGAGGTCAGGATTCAGTTGGACAGAGAAATCAATTCAGAGCCAACCATGTATCATGGATACTGGTGTTAGAGATACAAGTATATCACATATTTGGAAATATTTTATATTTAGAAATTGCTCAAGTAGATTTTAATGTCCTCATTATGTGGAAGTAATAATCACAATGATGAGGAGATGAAAATCTCTGTGTTAGTCTGACATAATCATTTTACAGTGAAAAATGAATTATATATTATATTATAACCACATACCCACAGAGTTATTTCTTGTCAACCAAAATAAAACTTATATATTCTTCTAAATTTTTGCTCTGAAAAATAATAATACACAGGTAAAATATTTATGTGCAAAAGTACACTAAAACTTAAAAGAACAAAAATAGATGAAGAGTTAAATAAGCCCTAGCAGAATGGAAGCCCAGAGTAGCTTCTTCTCCCAGGGACAATACAGACAGGACTCAAGGTGTGCTGGAAACACACCAAGTCCAACTATTTCCTGAAGACAGCCACAGGCAATACCTCCCTACAAAGCTGTGCTCCAACCAGACATGGCCTGCTTGGCCTAATCTCTGAGTCAACCTGTGTACTTCCTTTTCTGAAGGAGCCATATAAGGATGTGTAGGGGCACTTAATAAAACATTAAATCTCAGTTATAATGAAAGAAAATCTATCCCATACAGATTGGCCATCCAATTCACAGCAATTCTTTAAGACAAGCCTTGAAAACATGAATGTTGTAGAAGCAAGGGTTCATAACCCTGATAGGATGACATTACCTTCTTTGCCCCTGAAGAGAGTCACACATAGTATTCCAAGCAAACACAGCCCCTCATAGTCAAAACTGATAAGGGGTAATGACATATGAGCAAAATCAGCTACATAGGAAGGCTCTAGCATGATCCTTGAGGCCAGTTGATACCTACTCCTTCTATGTCTACACACTGGAAGAGATAGGCTAGCTCTGGACCCTGCTGTATATGGACATTATGCCAATGTATGACAGAGAAAGCCCAAACCTATATCCCTCTGGTCAGCAGCAGCTCTCAATTATACTGTGGTTAAATTTCCACAAAGGGTTTAGGTGACAGGGACATTGGAACAGGACAAGTACTGTCTGCTTAAACATTATAATATGTGTACATAAAAGCACTGCTCATACAAGTCTGACACCTGAGTTCTACACTTGTAGGCTATTACAGAAACATGGAGAAAGAGAGAAAGAGAAGGGGGTAGGGAGAAGGTTAGGGACAGGTAGGAGAAGGAAGAAAGAAAAAGGGAGACAGAGATAAATAAATAAATGATAGATAAATAGAGATAGATAGACAGACAGATAGATAAGGTAATTAAAAATAATAAAGTAAGATGATTTTGGTAACTTTATATATGTATGCTACTGGCAGCAAAATATTAGGAAATGACAATTAAATAATTTTATAGTAACATCAAAAATAGGAAGTATCTGAAAAATATTGTAAAACTTATATAAAATGTTATAGAAAATATTATTAAGCTTAGGTATAAATTATTGCAAAAGACATATAATCAGAAAAATAGAGTGTTTATGGTACTTGGAATATTTAAAATTTTAAAGGTGTTGAATATTTTTCTTAGTAAGTTTATAGACTCAATGAAGTGTCAATCAAAATCCTAGAAGATGGATGTATGTGGTAGTTCCTGGATTCATTTCATTATAAGAAATGTAGTCCTATAATAAACAATGTGTAAAGAATTGACTCAGAGGCTGGAGAAATGAAATCAAGACTCTATTCAATTTATACATAAAAACTATTACACAATGTCTAAAGATATAAGTAGAAAACTATGCAAGTATTTTACATAATAAACAATAAAATATAAAGTCCTGATCTTCAAATGAAGGCAAAACTTTCTAAAAAACATGAAAGAAGAAAATATAACTAAACTATACTAAAATAAGAGCTGCTACCACAGATATAATATCTAAAAGACACATAAAAAAGAATAAAATTCAAACCACAGAACAACAACGTATGTGCAATTATTCCATTGACACAAACCTGGTATCCAGGATTCAATAGAGACTATATGTGTCCTTATTAACAAATTCCAATAGTAAGGCATGAGGAGATGATGGTGCAATCATGAAAATCTGAGTTCAAATCTCAGGTACATAGATGAAAAGCCAGGTATGACTGTACATGCTTGTACCCCATCATTGTGAGAGAGAGACAAGAAGATTCCAGAAGCTCACTGGCCAACTACCTAATAAGACAGAACAGTAAGCTTCTTTTTTTTTTTTTTTTTTTTTTTTTTTTTTTTTTTTTTTGGTTTTTCGAGACAGGGTTTCTCTGTATAGCCCGGGCAGTCCTGGAACTCACTCTGTAGACCAGGCTGGCCTCGAACTCAGAAATCCGCCTGCCTCTGCCTCCCCAAGTGCTGGGATTACAGGCATGCGCCACCACGCCCGGCTGAACAGTAAGCTTCTTATTCAATGAGAAACCCTGTCTTAAAAGACACAGTAGGGGAAATTAGAGAAAGACACTGATTTTCTACATGTACACACACACATACACACACACAGAGAGAGGGGGGGACAGAGACAGAGACAAAAAGATGAAGAGAGATAGGAGAGAGAGAGAGAGAGAGAGAGAGAGAGAGAGAGAGAGAGAGAGAGAGAACAAAAAGACAGGGACAGAGATGTACACAGGGAAATAACTTACAATATTAACTTGAGCATTACAACTTTAGAATTTGGATAGTACCAGTCTTGGTAAGCTTTTCCATTCACCGACGCTTAGGGTGTTAATTGGAACAATAACATGAGAGAACAATTTGGAATTACTTTCTAAAGTTGAAAACTTATGTGACCTATGAACCAGTCTTCCTCCATTAGTTGAATATTACAGGAAAAATTCTTGTATATGTGTACCAGAAGATATGTACAAGCATACCACAAGAACCCTAACTTGTTTTTTATTAGATATTTTCTTTATTTACATTTCAAAGTTATCTCCTTTCCTCGATTCCTGTCCAAAAATCCCCTATCCCATCATCCCTCCCCCTGCTTACCAACCCACCCACCCCTGCTTCCCTGTCCTGGCATTCTCCTACACTGGGGCATAGAGTCTTCATAGGACCAAAGACCTCTCATCTCATTGATTTCCGACAAGGCCATCCTCTGCTACATATGGGGCTGGAGCCATGGGTCCCTCCATGTATATTCTTTGGTTGGTGGTTTAGTCAGTCCCTGGGAACTCTGAGGGTACTGGTTGGTTCATATTGTTCTTCCTCCTATAGGGCTGCAAACGCCTTCAACTCTGAAATTCTTAGGCAAATGGATGGAACTAGAAGATATCATCCTGAGTGAGGTAACTCAATCACAAAAGAACACAAATGGTATGCACTCACTGATAAGTGGCTATTAGCCCAGAAGCTCAGAATACCCAAAATTCAATTCACAGATCACATGAAGCTCAAGAAGAAGGAAGACCACAGTGTGGATACTTTGGTCCTTCATAGAAGGGGGAATATAATACCCATGGGAGGAGATACAGAGACAAAGTGTGGAGCAGAGACTGAAGGAAAGGCCATCCAGAGACTTCCCCACATGGGGATCCATCCCATACCTAGTTATCAAACCCAGAAACTATTGTGGATGCCAACAAGTTTGCTGACAGGAGCCTGATATGCCTGTCTCCTGAGAGACTCTGCCACTGCCTAACAAATACAGAGGTGGATGCTCTCAGCCTACCACTGAACTAAGCACAAGAACCCAAACTTGTATCCTAACACTGAATGATTTTATATGTAAAATAAATACATGATCAACAGCTATATTCAATAACATACAAAAATGTACATTATCTTGAAGAATGAAAATTTCATGGCAAACACACACACACACACATCATCATCATCATCATCATCATCATCATCAACATCATCATCATCATCTCTTACAATTTACTTTTTAAGAAGTTGGAACATAACATGTGTGATCCAAATAAAATTCTTTCTTTTTTTGTGAGCATGTACTTGGGCATGTACAAGGTATTTGTGTCCATATAGCTAGAGGCCTATCAGTTATAGGCCTCTATATATATCATATATACAACTAGCACTCTCTCTCTCTCTCTCTCTCTCTCTCTCTCTCTCTCTCTCTCTCTCTCTCTCAGATATCTTTCTCCATGACTTCCCATCTGATTATTTTAGACAGGGTCTCTCACTAAACCTAGATTCTACTTATTGAGCTAGACTAACTTACCAGAGAGCTCTAAAGTTCCTTTTTACTCCTTTTGCTACCAACCCGGAACTTGGGTAAAGGCAAACACCACCATTCCTCTGAGATCTGAACTCAGGTCCTGGCTTATACATACACCAAACACTTTACATGTTGAGTTATGACTTTAGCCCTCTTTAAATTATATAAATTTATAATTTATATATTAAGTTATGTTTATAGTTTTTATATAAATATATAAATTTAAAACTCTTGAGAGAAACAGAGCCATGAGTACGGAGAGCAGAATTTGACAATTTTTTAATGTGGTCTGGGTGCTGTTTTCATAAGGATGCTCCCTTGATATTCATTCATTAATCTCTGCATGCCTGCTTGTGAGTGTGTGTGTGTGTGTGTGTGTGTGTGTGTGCATGTCTTAGGGTTTTACTGCTGTGAACAGACACCATGACAAAGGCAACTCTTATCATTTAATCAGGGCTGACTTACAGGTTCACAGTTTCAGACCATTGCCATCAAGGTGGGAACATGGCAGCATCCAGGCAGGCATGGCGCAGGAGAAGGTGAGAGTCTGACATCTTCATCTGAAGGCTGCTAGCAGAACACTGGCTTCCAGGCAGATAGGGTGAGGGTCTTAAAGCCCACACCCACAGTGACACACCTATTCCAATAGGGCCACACCTTCTAATAGTGCCACTCCTTGGGCTGAGCATATACAATCCATCACCAGGCACATATAGATAGTTACATTAACATGCATCACTAAAATCTGGAATGTTCTGGACAAAGGGAAAAATGAAGAGAAAGAAAGAGAGAGTTGGGTACAGTTGATGCCCATAGCAGATCCATGTTTCCCTAGTGCCAGTCTCCAAGCTGTTGGGATGTGTTCTTTGCTTGTTGGATAAGAGGATGGGTTCTAATCATTCTGAATGCCTTCCTCTGGCACCTCGAGGAATCACCATTTCTAGTTGACAGTGCAATGGAAATATCAAATTCTGAATTCTACACTAACTTCAACCTTTTACCTCTGATTCAGATAAACTTCAAGCCTACCAGACTTTGGATTGCAGAACCCTGAACCCATATCTCACCTCTGTGAGATACGGGCAATGTTCTACCTTCCAGTAAAGAAGAAACTTGACTGCCTTCCCTAACCATGTCTCAAGGTATCTAGCTCCAGCCATTCTGGGCTTTTTCTGATATCCCACTGCTTCTCTCTCTCTCTCTCTCTCTCTCTCTCTCTCTCTCTCTCTCTCTCTCTCCCCTCCCCTCTTTCCTTTGCATTGTTTACATTTTTCTTTCTACTCTTCTTTCCCTTTTCCTTTTTTTAAAATTTTTATTTTATATATTCTTTGTTTACATTCCAAAGGCTTTCCCCTTTCCCAGTTCCCCCTCACCATACATCCCATAAGTCCTCTCCCCCCCCAACTATTCCCCAATCATCCCCCTCCCCACGATTTCTCTGTTCTGGGTCTACAAAACTGGATCCAATCTTTTCAGGCCCAGGGTCCTCTCCTTTCTTCTTCTTGGGAATCATTTGACTTGCTATTTGTGCCTTGAGTATTCAGGGCTTCTGGGCTCATTAATATCCACTTATCAGTGATTGCATTTCATGTGTATTCTTTTGTGATTGGGTTAACTCACTTAGGATGATATTTTCCAGATCTAACCACTTACCTACAAATTGCATGAATTCATTATTTTTAATTGCTGAGTAGTATTCCATTGTATAAATATACCACATTTTCTGTATCAATTCCTCCTTTGAGGGATATCTGGGCTCCTTGCAATTTCTGGCTATTATAAACAAGGCTGCTATGACCATAGTGGAGCATGTGTCTTTATTGTATGCAGGGGAATCCTCTGGGTATATGCCCAGGAGTGGTATGCCAGGGTCCTCTGGAAGTGACATGCCCAATTTTCAGAGGAACCGCCAAACTGATTTCCAGAGCGGTTTTACCATTTTGCAATCCCACCAACAGTGGAGGAGTGTTCCTCTTTCTCCACATCCTCGCCAGCACCTGTTGTCTCCTTCTTTCCCTTTTCAACTCTGAATCACCATTATATTTTGTGATATAATTGATCAAGACTCAACACAGGTACAGAATGCCATTATCTTTTCTCTTGATTTGACTCTTTACTCCCAGCGGGAGAAAATTATCTTCCAAGATGGCAATTTTTTTTAAGAATTTAATTTTCATTGGCTTCAAAGAACTGAAAAGATGCTTTAGACCTTTGACATCACATTCAAAACAGTCACTTCCTCACTGATATCAGCCAGTCAGATGTGAGATTGGCGAAGGTGAGCAAAGTAAGGCTGGTGCTTCCAGGGTTTAGGCTTGGAGACAGAGGAAGAACCAGTTATCCATACTCATATTTGGATTTTTGCAGTAAAGAAATGAGTGGGAGAGCATCCCTGTTCCTGTCTCGTAGATAATACAAGCTATATTTGGATTTATGTACTAATACATTTTGGTTTTTGTATTTATTCTAGGGTATTTATTGACCTTAAAATGATAATAACCCCACTACTTATGATGCAATGATAAATAAGCCTGTCTGCATCTTGGATTTAAATGCTATCTTATAGTAAAGACAAAAACATCATAATTAATCATGATTAAATCTGTTTCTCACGAAGTGGGCTGTGCTTTACTTGCAATCTTAACTATTGATTCCGAACTGCCTGTTCCAGAAAATGACAACCATGCTTTCATTTCCAAAGGTTATTTATGATCAGTTGTTGTTCTGACCACCTTGTAATGACTACCTCATTGCTACCTTCTTATGACCACCTTGTAACTATGTCCTCATTTCACCAGTGCTGGCTATGATCAACTTGTCAGGTTTAATGTTCTGCTTTTGTAACCTACCCCTGCACCTGAGCACATAGACATAATCTTCCTCCTATCCAATGCTGATCTCTTGAATTGCACCTTTAGGGAGAAATAGCACGTGTGTGTGTGTGTGTGTGTGTGTGTGTGTGTGCGCGTGCGCACACACACACACACACACACACACACACACACACGCTTGTTTTTATTAATTTAGCCAGGATTCAAGTTAATGTTCTTTCTCCTTGTGTCTGTGGAATTAAGAGCAACTGTGTACCAAGCCCTGTGGCCTTTTTTGTTTGTTTGTTTTTCGAGACAGGGTTTCTCAGTGTAGCCCTGGCTGTTCTGGAACTCACTCTGTAGACCAGGCTGGCCTCGAACTCAGAAATCTACCTGCCTCTGCCTCCCAAGTACTGGGATTAAAGGTGTGAGTCACCACTGCCCGGCTAATGGTCCCCCCTTTTTTATGTGCTACTCGAATCAGCCTTCAATAGATCTATTTATGAACACTGTTTCTTTACAGATGAGAAAATAATCTCAAAGTCCTGAACCAAACTGAGCTTATAAAAAAACAGAGTGGCCCTTTCAAAAGGAAGCTAGACTCTTCCTTTGGACCCTGTGGCTCATTCATCAATTCCAGACCCTTCTCATATTACTACTGGATTTTCTTTTATTCTACAGAGAAAATTCTTATTGCCCATACCAGTATCTTCCAGACTTTTCAGGAACCTCTTTTCACAAAGCCTGTAAAACTGCTTCGTACACATTAACATTTAGTTAATGTTACAGATAGTATCTACCTATTGCACTGTCCCCTCATATATAATGTGGTTGAAAAGGACACTGTTTGGACATTTCTCTGGCTCTGTTTTCTCCCATCTTTGAACTCAAGGAGGGACACAAATAGAGATACAGTAGAACATTCATGAAAAGGGGAATGCATGCACGAACCAAAGAAAGTATGAAAGGATGGGGGCCGAGAGAGTCCAAAACCATATCCTCAGCATCCACAAACAGATGTAAAAGAAATGGGTGGTGCAGGACAACTTCTAAACAGTTCAATCTGCATCGAATTTATGTGCAGATGCTTAGCAACTGTTAAAGCTATTGTAAACTGTCCTCCATTAGATGAACACGCAAAGACACTTTGCCTCAAATAGGAAATTTTGCAACTAAGTCTTGGAAGTTTCTTCAAACCTAGACTATTAGCTTGAACAACAACAACAACAACAACAATATATATATATATGTATACATACATATATATATATGTATATACACATACACACACCCCACACACACACATATTTATATAATGAAATCAACTATCCAGTTGTAGGATTATGGAAGAACGTGGTGTTGTGAACGGGCAAGGCCTGAAGAGATGATAAGTGGGTTCAATGCTTTGACACAGTTTTATGAGGATCTGAGGTCCAATCTCCAGAATCCTACACAAAAGTGGCAGATGTGGAGCACAAGCATCTGTAATCACAGTGGAGTTACAGGGAGACGGGAGTTAGCTAATCCCTGGAAGCTTGAGGTCCAGCTAGCCCAGCGGGCACAGCAGTAAAACAGCCACAATCAAAGGCAAGGATCAAGACATGAGGTTGTCCTCCATAACACACACACACACACACACACACACACACACACACACACACACACACACACAGAGAGAGAGAGAGAGATGTGTGTGCGCGCGCATGCGCGCGCGCGGTGTTTGTGAGTAAAACTCCCTAAATCTCTATAAGTGATCCAGGAAAATAGCCTGTTAAAACTTCAAGCCTTAGTAGCTCCTTCTGTTTTCATCAGCCTGAAACATGAAAGTAGATAGTTTGTGCAAAATCAGTGTTAGTAGAACTCCTATCAGTGGTGTTTCTCATCTACTCTTTAAAAATTCCATCACTTTTTCCAGTCTCCCCAGAGACTCCCGCCCCAAGCCCGAGGCGCAGGGGGCTGTCTCCCGAGGCGCAGGGGGCTGTCTCCCGAGGCGCAGGGGGCTGTCTCCCGAGGCACAGGGGCTGTCTCCCTCTTTTTGCAGTAGAGCAGTTGGAGGTTTCCGTGCATGGGCTCCGCTCCACTCCATCCCGCTCCATCCCAAATTGAGTTTGAGACTTTTTTTGTTTTCACTCTTGCATAACATGAAAACAAGTGAACACATTTTACTCAAAATTTCCATCTCTGAATTCCCTAAGTGGTGTGAAAAATCCTGGAAAATCTCAGAGCCGAAGACGAAGCTAGGAAAAAGCAGGAGAAGTGGAAACAGCGGTGAGGAATGCACCCCTGAATCTGTGTCAACACAATCAACGTTCCTTGAAGATGCCTCCTTTCCCGGGAGGCTGGGCTGCTGGAACAAACATGGGGCTCACCTCTGCGCATCAGTCACGGCCAGGAACTGCGTGACACTCATGATCTCTGCCACTGCTACACCTCTGCTTACAACAGGATAAAGACCTTACAAAAATAATACCCCCAAAGAAGTATTGGCTGTAAAGTCAGCAAGAAAACTGGAAAATTGAAATTAATATGGTCAATTTAATATGCACAAAACAGAACAGCATGTTAACTGGTACATTAGAATTCACTTCACGTGCATTCATATATGTGCATAGACACATACATATTAATGTTATGCAAATGCGAATGCATCCATAGTCGCATTCAGAAGCAAATCTCTGTGTGTACAGCGTTGAACTGTGATAAGGATAGGTTTTAGTATGTTTCAAGTAGTATGGCTTGAGTCTTTTAAAGTATTGTTACAGACAGGAGGACTGCAAGGAAAGTGCTTTCAAACTGGCTCTGCCAGTTTCTCTGTGAGGTCTGTGGAGGCAGCCTCTGGGAGGCTCTCTTAGTAGGAGATATCTGCAAACTAGCAGAGCAGAGTCCTGCTGAGCTCTCCACAAGCAATGAGTACATACACCAGGGACCCAAGAGCTGTGAGTTATCCCATGTTACCTTAGTTTCTTTTAAATTCTACTTAGAAGCTGAGCCATGTATTTTAAAAAACCCTAACTCACCAAGATAAAACATGAGCACCTATTTTGCTCTGATAATGGCTGGCCACTAGCCCTTGCTCTCCTCAATTTCTACCTTTTCTTCCCAACCAGCACTTGAAATTCCTTGGGTGGGGGGTTCTTTTCAGCCTGCCTCGTCTCTCACCCAATCAAATTTTTACCAAACTCTTTCAATTCATCCAAGCATAAGACTCCAACTCAATCTCTTTACATTTAAGCCCCCACCAATCATGCTCAGGTACTGGATATCAGTAGAGGACTCAGCCAAGGACCAGGGCTGGCAACATTTCCAAGTTTCCTCTCTTGCTCCTAAGGCCTGCCTGCCTCTCTACCCCAACAAAGCTTTGCTCTGTCTCATTCCACTCTTCTTCACAGTTATGAGATAATGATCCTGGGAGCCACTGGCTCGGAGTGACTAGTGGACACTGAGTTTCCAGGAACCTGGTTTCTTGGGTAAGCCCACCTGAGTCAAGAAATAGGTTCCACCACTCTCGAAGAAGAATTCTGGAAAAGCCCTGCTTATCAATGCAATGTACATTTTTATCTGGTTCCTCAGCAGGTCCTTTTCCTAAGGTCAAGCATTTAAACAAAAGCCCATTCCTTTATGGGCTTCAACAAACTGTGAAGGTGCTTATTTAACCTATCAAAGCTGACTTGTTCTCCCAGCATCCCCCAGTCCCTACCTGTTACAGGGTGTGACTCTCATACCTTGCCCTCAGTGCTGAACTCTACAGCCAAGGGGCTGGGCTACCCATCCCCCACGACTCTTCCCTATTTAATCCACACATTTTGGTTACCTGCTCCTTTTCTACCTTTGGCTTCCTGGCTGCAGCACCTGGTTCTCTCTCTCTTACCTTTTCTCTTCCCCCTCTCCCCACAGGACCCAGCTCAGTCTGGTGATGTCCTCTCTGGACTCTCTCTGTTTTGTTTTGTTTGGTTTGGTTTGGTTTGGTTTGGTTTTTGTTTGGTTTGGTTTGGTTTTGGTTTTTCCAGACAGGGTTTCTCTGTGTAGTCCTGGCTGTCCTGGAACTCACTCTGAAGACCAGGCTGGCCCTGAACTCAAAAATCTGTCTGCCTCTGCCTACCAAGTGCTGGGATTAAAGGCGTGCGACACCACCTCCTGGCTCGCTCTGGACTCTCTCAAAATGCCCCTGTCCATGCATGCCTCTGCCTCTGCTTTCACTTTCATCTATAATAAATTTTCTCCCCCACCATACCTAGGAGTAGTCATATCCTTTTCTTTTTTTCTTTCTGTTTTTTTCTTTTTTGCTTATTTTTTGAGTCAATCATTCCTTCAATAAAATGGGTAAATGTGCCAATACAAGGAAGACAAACAGACATCTGGAAGCACATTCTTTTCTTTCAACATGAAAATGCAACTGAAATAGTCACTTTAGAAAAAGACCATGATATTTTATGAAGATAACTGGCAAATGAGCCATACAAAAAGAAGAAAGGAAGAATTGTTTTTTGACAGTGTCACTGATACAACACAAGGACTCGGGGACATGGGTTGGGTCTTGGGGTAGACCTGAGGCTAGAAGAGTCAGGCAGGACTTCTAGAAGGAAGAGAAATACAGTGATGGCCTCTTTAGAGCACTTTCTTTAGCCTCTCTTACACAACATTCACAGAAGGTCCTAGAAGGCTGCTTGTACTTCAGGATTTGAATTTTTTTGATATGAATAATTGTGTGCTAACCTTTGGTTGCTAATGTTACCACTATCCATCTGCAGGGTCAAGAGAATTGATGGATTCCAGAAAAAGCACAAGTACTGGGCAGCTTTCAAAGAACTGACTAAAATATGGGACCTAATTTACATCAAAGATAAGATGATAGACAATCAATCTACATGCCAATTTTGACTTCTATTCCAGGAAGTCTTCAGAAATCTTTTCTTAAGTGACTTCTAATAGAGGGCACTATTGTAGGAAGCACGTCTCAAGGACATTTTTATTTGTAAGAATTCCTTTTTTTCTCAGAGCGGGACAGAGTGGGGACAGGAAGGAAGAGAGGAAAGGAGAACAGAGGAGAGGAGAGGAGAGGAGAGGAGAGGGAGGAGAGGAGAGGAGAGGAGAGGAGAGGAGAGGAGAGGAGAGGAGAGGAGAGGAAGGGAGGGAAGGGGAGGAGAGAAGAGGGGAGAGGAGAAGAACGGAAGGGAGGAGAGGACAGGAGAGGGTTCCAGGTTAATATTACTTTGAGAAATAACAGAAACAATTGACTATTTTTATATAAATCACAGCAGTTTGTGGTACCTCTCAGTTCAAGGAAAAGCATTCTAGATTAATACATGTCTATAAACAAGACAGAAAAGGCAAATAGATACAAGCAATAAATATTACTGTAGTGATTATAGTCTATAAACTGAGAAAATAAAAATTTGAGTATATGAAGTAATATTCTACATACACACTGTATACTGAATTTAGTCGGCATAAATACATGGTGAATGACTTTGAGTAAACTATAAGGAGTCTTTAAGCACCTACACAGTTCTTCACAAAAAAGCACAAGGAATCCAAATTTCTCAGGCAGTCCACAATGTTGGCATACAAACACATCATGGTGAACATTTTTTATTCCAAGGGGCATGTCAGGAAAGTTCACAGCTGAGGGAAAGAGCTTTTTATTGAATTAAACTCAGTGAGGTCATTGGCATTGTGACTTTGAACAACTCTTCTTAAGGGAATGGGAAAAGGAAATAAAAGGTAGTGAGCAGCTGTTGCTGCTGTCAGGTGCGAGCTTTCATAGTGTCTGCTTCGCAGAGGTGGAGCATCTTGGTGGAGTAATACCTTTTGTGATGGGCAGGTGGCTTGGTGGGTAAGGGCCTGTGCTGCTCTTGTAAATGACTTCTCACTTCTCACTTCTTAAGCCCTACAGAAGTTGACTCAGAGACACCTATTATAATTCCGGTTCCTGGGGATTTGAGGTCCCTGGATCCACAGGACGCCTGCAGTACATAGACACACTCACTCACATAAAACTAATTAAAAATCAAAAAGTTAATGGAAATGCGTTCCTTTTCTGAGAAGATTAACTGAGATTGTTTACTTGCCAACAGGACAGCACATTGGGAGAGATTTAACTTTCATTCTGAAGTATGTATGCTTACCGATTTCTAATTCATGAAGAATTCTCATGAATGAACTCTGCAGAATCTACAAAAATATCATGGTCCCCTGAGGGCCTAGCCATGAAGTCATGAGCCTGTGGGTGTCATTTCATACTCAAACCATAACATGGAGACCATAGGCACAGACATATGCATATAATGAAAAAAGAAATTATTTGTAACATAACAAAAATGAATTATTAGAGTGGGCATGCTCTAATGACAGAAGAGAATTAAAAGAAATGCATGTCACTTGAAGAGGAAAATTTCTGAATAATGAGCTAAAATAAAATAAAAGAATAAGAGCCTATAAAATATTGTTTGATGAACTCTTTATGGGGTGGGATTAAACATCCATTGGTTATTTAAGAAGAGGGACACTATTGCTATCTTTCTCAACTGACTTTCTCTAGTTTTGATCTTAAAGTAGTGGGGTATCTGCCATCAAACACTTATCCTGCTTAAACATGCTTATAAAATACTGAATTGGACATAGTGACATATTTTGTAGTAGATACATATAGTATTTGTGTGACCATGTGTGTCCTTGTGTGTGTGAGTGTGTGTATGTATCTGTATATCTGTCTGTCTATCTGTCTGTACATATGTATGTATGTATGTAAAATTTAATTCTTGCTGCAACTCTTTAAACATTTAATTAAGGAGACTGGTGTCCCGAAGAATCAGCTTGAAGATCACATAGTCATGTGGTGAGATTGACACCCGTGAGCATGGGCTCCATACTCTGGTTCCAATACATTTTCTCAAGGAAGACAAATGAAAACAACCTTGGCATATTCTAAAATTTAAAGAATTTAACCATTGACTGATAATCCTTTACAAGGGGAGGGAGCTCCAGAAAGCTTTAAAGAGTCCCAAGTCTGTCTCCCAAACAATGGTTCAAGCATGTGATGTTTTTAATGTCTTCCAGATCATTAAGCAAAAAAAGCAAAGATGTATCCTCTCTTAAAAAAAATCATTAGTACAGCAGTTTTCAACAGGGGGTGATTTTTGTACCCAGGGGACATTAGGTAATGTCTGGAGACATTTTTGTTTGTCACAAGAAGGACCACTACTGAAATCTAATGGGAGAGAAGCCAGGAAGCCAAATACCCTGCAATGGACAAGGACGGCCCCCACAGCAAAGAATCCTCCAGTAACCAAATGTCAGTAGTGCTGACTTTAATTTGGGGTTGAGAAACCCCAAATTAAAATAATCTGTTTGAGTTTTAATGTTTTCCTTTTTATTTTAAGTCATGGATCTTCGTGCAGAGGACTAGAAGAGGGTGAAAGTATGGTGGTAGGGGGAGAGTCATGCAGGACAAGGTCTGGGTTCCAAACAATTACAAAATCAAAGTCCTCTCAGAGAGTTCAAGTGAGCACACAGGAAGTAGTAGACGGGGCCCTTTGGAATCTGGCACTTCTAGCTGCCCCAGTACACAGGGTTGCTTCCTGCCGACCTGGCCTTTCTGCACTTTTTCCATGATCAGGTTTTCTTGAAGTGACAATCCCATTGCATTCCTGTACAAGTTCTTCTGGCCATTGAGATCTGAATATAAGCACGTCTTACTGTCTTACTCTTGTATCTTGGCCTTGTGTGATAAGCCTAGAGTGAAGCTAGGAATCCAAGTCTTGCACATTTGCATTCAGCCTTCCTAGCCTTAGTGGTACTTGCCTTTCTGGATGCTCTGTCTGCAGCTCCGGGATACTGGATAACTACAAAAAGTGTAGAATGGGAATTAGAAGTCTGCCTTTGGGAACTTCCATGAAAATTAGTCAACACCCATTAAATGATAAATAAATAAAAATAATAAATAAATACATAAATAAAATCAAGTTTGTGGCAAAGTAGGTTTATGAGTTGGGGAGGGGCATACACATGTATGTTGCTATGGTGCACAAAAGCATGGGAGCTAGAAACTAACCACAGGTACCATTCCTCTGAAGGCACGGACCTTATTTTTTGAGACAGAGTCTCTCTCCTTAAAGCTTGCTAGGTAGACAAGGTTGGCTGGCTGACCTGTCTATAGTTCCCCAGTGCTGGAATTATAAGAGTGTACCACACTGGCATGTTTATTTTACAAGTTTTAGGAACCCAATTCATGTTCTCATACTTGTTTGGTAAGCACAATGATGAACTACCTTCCCAACCATGACAAAGTTTAAGTAAGACTTTAAAAATCATTTCATGATTTCTGAAGCATTGCCCAAATGGATTAAATGTCTCAGCAGACAGTTGGCAAAGGGATGTGGTGTGTGTGTGTGTGTGTGTGTGTGTGTGTGTGTGTGTTTGTGTGACTGTACAACAGAACATGAGTAGAGGTCAGAGGACAATTTGCACATGTGTATATGCATGTGTTAGGTTAAAACAGCTCTCTATATTTGTATTGATTCATGCTATTATGAAAAATCCATTTTAGGTGCATGGAGCAGAGGGCCTGCCCTTCTTCAATTAAAGAACAGGACTGTTTCATGAAATTTGTTTGTTTAAACAGTTTTTCTCTCCGTCTCTCTTTTTTTGGCCTGGTGGGTGGTTAAAGAGAGCAAAATAACATGTTCTTCAAACAAACAAATGTAAGAAATACTTGATGTTGCTTGACAGGACTTGTTAAACAATGACCAGGTGTAGTTGTTGATGGCCTTTGCATCCAATGGAGTGTGAGTGGCGCCTTCAGCCTCTCTTGACAGATGAGAATTTGTAAATTGGAAAACATCAGGCTGACCTCTGCTCTGTTATGCAAACTCAAGAAGACACTGAGTATAAGAGTCCTGGGCTTCCAGAAGGCTGAATTCAGCTTCAGGGCAAAGCCCTTCACTGCCTTTAAGTCCCTTAGAGAAGTAAACCTAGAGTTGTTATATGTTTTTCCTGTTTTGTTTGCGCATAGACTGCATGGAGACAGGGGTGGGCCAGGATATAGAAAGAATCATTATATTTAAGCTTCTTTTGCCTTTACCTTTGCCTTTTTCACATGCCTCTGTCTCTTGCAGCTTGCCATATTGTGTCATCCTCAGTTTTCAGACCAGTATTTTGCGAGACTGTAGACCTGTGGCTCACAACATATTTTCGGAATCTCACTATTTTGCAAGCCATGCAAATTATATGCTATGTGTTCAATAAATAAGATGGAAGGTGTGGGAGGGACAAAAAGGAGGCAGGGAAGAAAAGAGAGAAGGAATGGCCACTTGACCATATCTGACCGTGGATTGTCAACAATAAGATTCTTCCATCTGCCCCCCCCCCAGCTACATGGTTTTTTACTTGAAGTAGTTGCTCTTTATAATGTGAATCATCTCACAGGTTCTAGTTTTATAAGAGCTCACCCAGACCTTGATTGTTCCCCTCCCATAGGTCAACACTTCAGGAAGGATTCGCCTTCCTACCTCCCTCTCCAGTCTCTTCGAGAACCAGAGTCCCTCCATTTCTTATGTATCAACATTCATTTCTACCATCCATTCTTGATTGTTCTATTCCTCTATGGATACTGTTTATGTCATCTAGTGGAAAATGCTGAGGACTGGTGCTCACTCATTGCTCTGGATGTGAGAGCTACACAAAAGTGCTAGATTTGGATAAGTTGCAATCTAGAACTGTGAAATCTACATCTCTTCAGAAAGAAAGCCAGAAGATATTTCCAAACAAGGATGCACCCTGGACAAGGTGTACAAAATGTCAGTGGTACATTCATGCTGGATTCTGAGACAAGAATAGGTCTTGGGAAAAATACATTGGTAGAATGTGAATTCCTATGCCTACTTAATGAATTTGGGTGCTTTATATCAATTGACCGACCCATAGGCTTTGCCCATTAGTAATAGACATGGGTCTCAATTTTTTCTGTATAATAAGTTAGATATGTGGCTTCTAACCTGCCCTTCTCCCTGGCTATTTCTTTAAAGGACTATGTACTTTAAGTGTTCAACAGCCAACCACAACGGTTTCTCAACTGAAGTAAGTTATCTGACTCCACTAAGTTTCAGAAGATTCAATGAAGAATAAACATAAAGGGTTGTCATGGTTCAAATATAAAATGTGCTATCTCTGGGTGGAGAGATTTCAATTATGGCTGATTTTGATGAGCATAAACTTGCAACCCAAGAGTTTCCTCTTCTACCAAATGCCAAAGTTACATCACTAGGCAGCTCCTATTATATTCTAGGTTCTCACATGACACAGTAGTAAATTATAAATTCATTTTAAGGAAACAATGAGGCCTATATAATTTCTTAAATTTAGACTAGACTTAAAAAATTCCAAAGAGCTGCATATAATTTGTTATGGTTTGGGTGTGAAATATGCCCAGAATTCCACATATTTGAACAGTTGGTCCCTGAAGAGTGGCACTGTTTTGGTATGCTGTGGAGCGTTCAAGACTCAGGACCTAGCTGTTTGACATGGCATGATAGTAGTAGGTCTTGAGGGTCATGGGTCATCCCCATTTCCTGTGTAGCTCTCTGTTTTGTGATCCAGTTACCATTAAGACACCTCATTCTCTGCAGCCACCATGCCTTCCATTTCATAATCAATTGACATTCTATGAATTATTAACCAAAGTAAATACCTTCTTCCTCAAGTTCATTCTGTCAGATTGTTTCATCTTTTAATGAATGCATTGTTCAATATAATAGAAGTTTGCTTTTTCATTATTATCTGTTTCAATGCTGGTCTTAGGATACCTAAGGGAAGTCATCTCCCACTGAACCCACATTCCCATCCCTAAATCACTTACTGATCCAGTACGGCTGCAGGATGGGACCTTGCATTAGAGGACCATGCTCCACAGAGCCATTTGCAGATAGCAGCTGAGCATGTGTTAATGTGATGCTTATACAGTGACCCTGGGAGGGAGGGAGACAAGTCTAGTCACTCATTTTTATCCATTAATTAATTTATTTACTTTATATCCCAGTTGAAGTACCCTTTTCATCCTAGTCCTACTTTTCTCAGTCCCTCTTCCCAACCCCCTCTACTTGACCTCTGAGAAAGGGGAGATTCCTCCCAGAAACCAACCCACCCTGGCACCTCAAGTTATATCAGGACTACATTCATCTTTTCCCACTGAAGCCAGACAGGACAACCCAGTTAGGGTTGCAGGATCCACAGCCAGGCAACAGTGAGGGTAAGCCCCTGCTCCTATTGTTGGGGGACCCCCATGAAGGCCAAGTTATACATCTCCTCTGTATCTGTGTGGGGAGTGTTAGGTCCAGCCCTTGAATGTTCTTTGGTTGGTTGGTGTTTCAGTCTCTCTGGGAGCTCCCCAGAGTCCAGGTTAGCTGACCCTGTTGGTTTTCTTGTAGAGTTCCTACAGCCTCCATGTGCTTCAATCCTTCCCCCGATTCTTCCACAAGACTTCCTGAGCTTAGCCTAATGCTTGGCTGCGGATCTCTGCAACTGTTTTGATCAGCTGCTGGGTGGAGCCTCTAAAAGGACAGTTATGGCAGGCTCTTATCTCTGAAGCCAGGCTGATAGATACTTAAATGCTGAAAAAAATGGGAAAATAGTGTCACGGCATGACATTATTGCTGATGTCTTGTTATGCTTGCAGACAGGAGCCTAGCATGGCTGTCCTCTGAGAGCCTCTACCCACAGCTGACTGAGACAAATGCAGATACTTATAGCCAACCACTGGACTGAGGTCTGGGACCCATGATGGAAGGGTTAGGGGAAGAATTGAAGGAGCTGAAGGGCATGGCAACCCCATAGGAAGATCAGCAGTATCCACTAACTATACCCCTCAGTTCTCAGAGACTAGCATTTGTGGGCTGGTCTCCCAGCAAATATGTAGCAGAGGACTGCTTTATCTGGCCTCAGTAGGAGAGGAAGTACCTAATCCCTTAGAGACTTAATGATCCAGGGAAGGGGATGGAGGGGTTGAAGTGGGGGTTTGGGTAAAGCAGGTTGGTGAATGGGTAGGGGAGCACCCTTTCTGAGGCAAAGGGGAAGGGTATGGGATGAAGAACTCTGGGAGGGAGCCCAGGAATGGGGGAAATACATTGTAAGCAAATAAACAAAACAATTTAATAAAAATAAATGAATAAGTAAATAAGAAAATAAATAAATAAATAAATAAATGAAAATGGGAAAATGAAAAGGGCAGATTCAAGCTGGTAATTGCTCCAGAGAACAGCAGAGTGGGCTTGTCGGTTTGGCAACTGGTCCTCACTGCAATGATCAAATTTCTGCCAAAGGCAAAACATAATGGGATAATGTTTAGGTTGTCAATGGTTTTGTAGGGACAATGTGGATGGTGGTTAAGGTGGTGTGGTAGTGGTGGTTACAAGGACTGAAGGGTGAATAAAGCACAGCAAAAGCCCAGCTCTGTCCTTTTCTCCAGAGTCTAATCCTCAGATGGGGAGTAAGCCCAGATCCCTAGCCTCTCATTGCTATACATTGAAGGCAACTTGGGCATCACCATTGCAAGAAGACATTGAGTCAGCCATGCCTAGACTCCATGACAGAGGGCAGTGGTTAGCAGATCCAGCATATTTCTCAGGGTGGCTGGCAATTTCACAGAAGGCAGGCACTTTACAGATACCTGTTCTAAAACAGGACTTAGGGCACTCCATAACTTCTAGTGCTACTTCACAAGCCAGTTGTGAAATACCAAAGAGGTAGACTCCAAGTTCAAAAGGAACATTTTAATTTGGCAAGGAACATTAAAAACAGTCAAGTGAATAACTGTAATCAGCTAATGACTTCACAAAGAATCTATATAAAAGGAGTGCACTTCAACAAAAATCTGCATGCCCTCGCATATTTTTCAGCTCTCTCTCCTATTTTCATTCTAAAACCAAGACGCAAGTGGAAAATGATATTAGCATCTGGGTAAGGCCTCTTGCCAGTCTTGAAAACCATCATCAATCACTGAGTTTCTCACCCCCGGATTTTGATGAAGAGTGACTCATCAACGCGGAGCCATCAGAGAGGTAGTTGGATTCTGAATTCTCCAGCTTTCCTTGCCTCACAAATTCTTTACTTGTGGAGCATAAGATGACTTTAAGTGAATATGCATGTGTTTATGAAAGAGAAGTGGAGTAAGCAAAATGTACTGTAACTGAGAAGTGATATTTATGTTTAGGATTTCCTGTCCTTTGCAGTGTAGAGTTTAGTTTTTAAGCACATTTTGCCCTAGGGGAAGAAGGCCTCCAGAGAGCTGCTGGGGTCCATTCCCATGGCTTATATTTTACCGTGTATTGGTAAGCACACAAGGTTACAGAGTCTCCTGTTCTCTTCATCTAGGATATTCTCAATGGGATGAGAGCAGTAGGGGGAGACATGGAAGAGGTACAGGGGAATCAAGGGAGAGATGGCTTAACTCTCTTTCCTTCCTCAGAAGGAACATTCCAGCTTAATTCCTGGTCTGTCACAGTACATGTCAACTAAATTTGACTTTAATTCATGTCAGCTGGTCCTGAAGTTTTATTTTAAAAGAAAAAAAAATCAGACAACAAAATACCTAGGGAAAAAAAGAGATTTTTTTTTCAAAATTCCTCAGTTTTTGTCTTAAAAACTGTGGAAATAGGAAAACAAAATTATTGCCAATAAAATCAAGTTGGAGCCCGTGCTCTCTTCCTTTGAGCTTTGTAGTCTCTTTCGGGAAGAGTCATGCTTTCCTCTGAATGCCATCAAGCCTTCCCCAGAAACGTAGTTGTGGATGCTGGGCTTATGAGCAAATGGGTGGACTTCTCTATACTTGCATTCAAAAGGAAAGAATGGTGCAGCTCAGTTTCCATTTATGAAAAGACAGGAACCTCCTGTTCTTCTGCTGACCTGCCCATCTATCGCATTGCTGGCTTCTTGTGGTCTTCGACTCAGGTGACTGGAGAGTGATTCCTTTGGCTTCCAGGGTGCACTCACACAGGCTGCTTCCTGTCTTGTGAGGAGGTGAGCAGTCTGCCTTGCTCTCTGGAGTCAGCAGCTGCAGGAAGAATAAATGAAAACTCTCCTTGTTGTCATCAGGTTTCAGTCACTGCCAAAGAACAATTGATCCCTGAAAGTGCTAGCAGAGGAAGAGGCTTTCCAAGGACAGCAGAGGAAGTAGACTAAGCGAATCATCAGCCTCCCTGGGGACCGGGAGTTGTCTAGCAGCAAACAGTAACAGAAGCAAGGCTGCAAGCGCAGCAGCTTAGAGAAGAGCAGAATGTCCTGGTACAGCCTCCCAGGGATGGAGAGAAAAGGGGGTCTGGGAATCCCCAGCTTATGTCTCTATACTTAGTAGGGCTTGTTCTGAACATGCTGCCAAAGTGTCAACAATGCCAGACAAATTCTAATTCTGAATTAGACAAATCCATTCTTCCTTAAAACAATAAATAGTCAGATAAACAATCACCAAGATGGACAGTTAGTGCTGGTCTTCATTAGACAGTGTTTGAAGACGGGAATTCACGAAAGGACTCTGCAGAGAATATGCCTAGACCTCATAACAAGCTGACCTCACCCATGAGGTCATCAAAAACAGAAGGCATTTGATGATCAGAGGGGAAAAATCCGTGAGCTATTGACCAGATTTATTAGCAAAAGATTAATTTTGAGAAAATGTTGAATCATTTGTTTAAAACAAGAAGAGTCAGCTTCTAAAGGACAGGATAAAGGCTGACACGAAGCAGTGTTGAGAAAGATGATGGCAAAATCTGGCCATCTGTCAAACTCCCATCAACCAGAAATCATCCATAGTATTTGAGACCACTGACTTTGGAGCATGGCTTAATTACAGTGCAATGAAAGCAGAGAATGAGCTAAGGAAATTGAGAGGCAGACAATAGCATCTTAAGGCCTCTCTCATATTGAGAGGGTAATGAGATACTATTTTTTAACTTGTTAGAAAGTTATAATTTTTTTTTCATATATTCATGGTCCTCAGTAATTCTTTTTATTTAAAGAAGATTAAAAACAAGACTCTAAAGCAATTACAGTATGCTGTTAACATTGTTAGCGTTAGTGAGTCTTGGAGTGCCTGACTTGGAGTAGCTTTGATGTTTTCTACAACTAAAAGAATATGCACATCAATGGTGTGGAGCTATCTGATGACTTTTCTTAAATGTATACTTCTTTATAAAGAACATGCTTCCCAAGTTAAGATACAAGAGTAAGGAATGAGGAAGGAGGCATGAAAGGAAGAAGAAAAGGGATGGCTTAGAGAGAATAGAACAAAAATCTCTTGAGAAGACAAAGAATCCCAAAGGGAAACAATAGTCTTGTGGGGAGCTAATTGGAGGGAATAAATCTCTATAAGAACCAGTCAACAAAGGGAGTTCTTAGTAAAAAAAAAAAAAAACTGGCTCATTTCAGGAGGAAAAATGGTTAATTTTCTGCAAATAGGATAAAGGAAAATGTTTAAAATGACATAAAAGACAATGAGATGAACCTATGAGGAATCTGGAACTTTGTAGTTCTTTCAAGTCTCTGAGTGACGCCCACAGGAATCCTCAACAGATATACTACTGTACTCTATGACCGTACTTAATGATATACTGTGTTCTTGAAAATTGCTAACCACATAGATTTCACATGTTCTCAACAGTGACAACAAAAGAAACACTATGGTTTGGTTAGGTTTACTGCTTAGGGCTGTTTGTCTGGGACGTTTCCCAGTGCGGTGGTGTTGAAGTGGCTAGGAAAGGAGAGGAGGTCATGGCCATTCCATCCTCTGTCTCGGTCGGTCAGAGCTGATAGTATTGCATGAGTGCATTGTAATAAAAAGAGAGTCTGGCTATTCTGCAGTATTTTGCTTCCTATCTCACCTTCTGAACCTCTATACAGGCTCTTATCATTGGAGAGACATTAGGCACAAGGGTACAGTCTATCAGATAACCATTTTCATGCACACCCAGAACTGTGAGCTAAATTCACTATTTGCCCTACAAAATACTCAAGTCCAAATATTTTGTGATAGGAACACAAAATAGGCTAAGTAGTTGTGTATGTGAGATAAAGGCTATACACTCACTCAACTCATCCAATCTACAATACATACATGTTTTAAACAATTTATGGAATATAAGATATATGCTTTTTATTTGTTAATTTAAAACTAAAATGGTACACAGGAAGGGGCAAATAAGTAGAAAGGAAGGAAAGGAGGGAGGAGAGAGGGAGGGAGGGAAAAGGGAGAGAGGAAGGAAGGAAGGAAGGAAAGGAAAGGAAAGGAAAGGAAAGGAAAGGAAAGGAAAGGAAAGGAAAGGAAAGGAAAGGAAAGGAAAGGAAAGGAAAGGAAGAGATTACAGCAATCAGATTCTAGACTCTTGTTAGAATTCCTGATATATTTAGCAATGAAAGGTGATGCATATATAATTATGTAAATTGAAGCTTTTCCGGCACATCTAGTCTCAGTATGCAGATACAAGTCTTTTCAATATCTTCATTTTCTTTATGATGCCTCAAGCTAAAATATTTCTCTTGGGTTTCCTTAACATCTACAGTCTCTTGGGTGAATTTTATTTAGTTAAAATTGTAGTACCCATGTTAGGCAGTCCACAAGGGAATTAGCCTAACCATTCTAAAATAGCATGTGATTCTTCAGCTAAGGCAGGTGGTGCATACCAGAAAGGATACAACCTGCTTGTCTTCAGTTTACTATTCATGCACATGAAAACTCTTAGTCTGGGATACATAAATACATGGTTCAAGATGACCTTCAAGACACTAGTACATTAAAAAAAAGAATTAGTGATAAGAAATGTGTTAGACAGTAGCAATATAGGAGATGTATTCTCATAAAAATTCATGACGTGCAGTTGTAAATGTGATCTCTCTTGAGTAATACACAGGACACAGAACATTTTACAGAGTGCAGCCACCACAACTCTGAACAGATACCCAGTCATCTGCTGGACAGTTCACATCTGGTTTATGTCTCCCTCCTGAGATTTTCCTCTTCAGGTGGCCAGGGCTTATTTGGAAGATAACTGTTATTAGGGAATTATTAGGGGATTACTATTATTGGGTTCTCCATAGGGCTTCTGTAAAGTGTAGACTGGAGAAGAAGCTCATCTCTAATGGGCACAGGAAAACCCAGAAATATTTCCAACTTTCTCTGGATATTGAGGAATCAAAATGAGAAAAGGAAACCTCTGGAGTGAAGAATTTTTCTTAAGTTTTATTTATTTGTTTCGCGTGGGTGTATACGTGTGCATGTGCATGTGTGCGTCGTTTCACACATATGGAAAATGAACAACTGTAGATCTGAAATAGAACATGGGTCATTAAGCCTGAGTGAAACCTTCTCTGCCTGCTGGACAATCTGGCAACTATGTCACTCTTGATTTTATAGCAATTCTACCTCAATGGCAACATAAGTAAGAAATTTTCCTCCTAAATAATATTTAACCTGGTACATTTCATAATTGAGTTCATATTGCCCATCTTGCAGGGTGGCATAGACTGTTTGGTTTTGTATGTTCTTGGGAGGTATATAGTCAGGAAAATTACTTTTTTTAGTTCAAATTTGATATAACTTAAGATTCACTTAACTACTAAATTTTTTAAAGGAAAATTCTGTTTTATTTTATTATATTTTATTTTTTATGTTGGTTTTCTTTTTTCTTTTTTTTAATTTAAGTTTTATTTTCTATAAACTACTACATTTATTTACCCTCTATATGCTATGATCAGAAAAATAACTTTTTTGTGTCTACAAATATGTAATTTTTAAACACTTTCTTAGTACACTAACTCTGTCAGTTCCAGAATGCTTTATAAGGAAAGCAAGAAAGACAAATAGTTTTAATAGGGAAACTGAGGACCACAAATGTTGCTTAGAGTAAACATCTGGAGTGCAATTGGAACAGGCACTTGAGGTCACTATAAAGAGGGCATATTCTCTTAAGCATTCTTGCTTTGTAGACAGAGATTTGGAGTGAAAATAAAAAGTTTTTCTTTTTATTCAATATATTCTCTATTTATATTTCAAATGATTTCCCCTTTCCAGGATCCCCCCTCCCCGAAAGTCCCATAAGCCCTCTTCCTTCCCCCTGTCCTCCGATCAACCCCTTCCAGCTTCCCTATCCCGTTATTCCCCTACACTGCTGCACTGAGCCTTTCTAGGACCAGGGGCCTTTCCTTCTTCTTGGTCATCATTTGATATGTGAATTGTTTCCTGGGTATTCCAAGCTTCTGGGCTAATATCCGCTTATCACTGAGTGCATACCATGTGTGTTCTTTTGTGATTGGGTTACCTCACTCAGGATGACATTCTCCAGTTCTACCCATTTGCCTAAGAATTTCATTAATTCATTGTTTTAATAGCTAAGTAGTATTCTATAGTGTAAATATACCACATTTTCTGTATCCATTCCTCCACTGAGGTACATCTGGGTTCTTTCCATCTTCTGGCTATAATAAATAGGGCTGCTATGAACATAGTGGAGCATGCGTCCTTATTACATGCTGGAGAATGCTCTGGGTATATGCCCATGAGTGGTATAGCAGGGTCCTCAGGTAGTATTATGCCCAGTTTTCTGAGGAATCACCAGACTGATTTCCAGAGTGGTTGAGTCAGATTGTAACCCCACCAGCAGTGGAGTAGTTCCTCTTTCTCCACATCCTCGCCAGCACCTATTTTCACCTGAGTTTTTGATCTTAGCCATTCTGACTGCTGTGAGGTGAAATCTCAGGGTTGTTTTGATTTGCATTTCCCTGATGACTAATGATGTTGAACATTTCTTTGGGTGTTTCTCAGCCATTCAATACTCCTCGGGTGAAAATTCTTTGTTTAGCTCTGTACCCCATTTTTAATAGGGTTATTTGGATCTCTGGAGTCTAGCTTCTTGAGTTCTTTGTATATCCTGGATATTAGCCCTCTGTCAGATGTAGGGTTGGTAAAGATCTTTTCCCAATTTGTTGGTTGCTCTTTTGTCCTTTTGACAGTATCCTTTGCCTTATAGAAACTTTGTAATTTTATGAAGTCCCATTTGTGAATTCAAATCCTGTTCTATCTTCATCTGAAGTCATCCTATTCATGGAGTCAAGAGAAAAATCAAGGTTAGGGCTACAGTAAGGGCAAAGGCCTAGATTCTTGTGTGCTAAGACACTGGCCTTGGACTTTGTTTTTCCAGGTTGAAAAGGACATGAATGGATCTGAAAGGGATGGACAAATAATCATGAAGTAAGAGAACACAGGGAAATGGTTCTTAAATAGCTATTTGTATAGCTATGTCAGATGAAAATCCATTCTTGTATCTATTTCTCTACCTAAGCCCCCTGTTGGCAGACTGTTCAATATTATTCTTTTAGAGCCAAGAAGTTACTCTGTAGGGGTGAACTTTTACACATTTTCTTGTTTCTGTACATACCCAATGAGATTTAAAAATCACCTCTTTCTTGTTGACAATTGCCAAAAAGAAAGGCATAGAGTGCTTTATTACTTTTTATTTGAGAATTAGATTGGGACTAAAGTGAATGAACACTGAAATTCTCTTACTTAAAATTAAGTATGGACATAAGAGTAAGAACCCTGACAAGCTTACTGGGCCCATATTCTACCCCAGAAATACTGGATTAAATTGATTGAGGCTTTCTTTATTATACTTTTCTCAAACAGAAGTGATCTTATTCATCTCTCCACCTGGGGATCTGTGGCAATGCCTTCAGATGTCCCAGTTGTCTCAACCGAAGCATGTTAGTGTTATCCTGAGAATAGAGACAGGGGACATTTATGAACAGCCATCAGTGAACAGGGTAATCCTCTGCAACAAAGAACAATCTAGCCTAAAATATCTACATTTAATTTAAATTGACTCCTTTCCTCACTGAGAGAGAGAAAAAACCTAGAGGTAAGTTCTTAGAATATACTGATAGGACACAGATGTCCCAAGCAACTGACATTCTCATCTCAATTACCTTCCAGGTATGGTGAAGCAAAGATATCAGATGAGATGACCAGGATAAACCAGACCCAAAATTCAATATGCATCTCACCATGTGCACCTCAGCTTGACCTCTGATCAAGTTCCATATGTTTCTCCAACACAGTAAAGTCTAAGTGGACAAAATCACATTACTTCAGTACAACCCATAGTTAACGATGCATGGCCATTTACGATGCATTTGAGTTCCTGGGCAATAAGTCTCCATAAAATAAAAACTTAAAAGAAATGGCATTCTGACTAGTGATCTCTCAGTGATTGCTTACTGCAGGAAGTTAATAACTTCTCTGAGCAGTTGGCCTAACTACTGACTCTAAGAAATGACCTTTTAATATTAAGCTGAACATTACTCTCTTTGGGTGAAGTAATCTCTTTAAGATTGTCTTCTCTCTGTTTTTAATGAGAAAACTGGCTATTTGAGAATCAAAGGCAAAGAACTAATTATTTCTCCTCATCTCTTTCAGTTTAGAGAGATATTTCAAGATTTACAGGAAGTCTATATCTGGGCTGAGAGATGTAGGATAGTGTAGGGAAAATTATAACTCCTCATGGGCAATAAACCTAAGACTTAATGCATGAGGCTGGCTTATGGAAGCGTTTTATATATACCCTTTAAGAACCTGTTTGACTGTAGGGTCAGGAGGTTCAAGACTCAGCCCAAGCATCACTTGGAATAATTTGGATGCATTCTTTTTTTTTTTTTAATTTTTTTTAAATTTTCTATATTCTTTGTTTACATTCCAAAGGCTTTCCCCTTTCCCAGTTACCCCCCACCATATGTCCCATAATTCCTCTCCCCCCCATGCTATTCCCCACTCTTCCCCCCCCCCACGATTTCTCTGTTCTGGGTCTATAATACTGGATCCAATCTTTACAGGCCCAGGGTCCTCTCCTTTTTTTCTTCTTGAGAGTCATTTGACTTGCTAATTGTGCCTTGAGTATTTAGGGCTTCTGGGCTCATTAATATCCACTTATCAGTGTCTTTATAAACATAATATCTCATTTTCCTTTCTACATTTCTGTCATACACTGGAGGTGGAGGGGGGAGAAAGAGAGAGAGAAACAGAGAGACAGAGAAAGACACAGACAGATCAACAGACAGAAACAAACACAGACAGAAAGTGGGAGACAGAGACAGTGCGAAAAGCAAAGAAAGAGTGGGAAGGAGAGAGGGAGAGAAGGAAAGAGAGGGAGAGAGGGAGAGAGGGAGAGAGGGAGGGGAGATTTTTTTTTTTTTATTTTCTATATTCTATGTTTACATTCCAAAGGCTTTCCCCTTTCCCAGTTCCCACCCACCATAGTTCCCATAGTTTCTCTCCCCCTCATCTGTTCCCCAATAATTCCCCCTCCCCCCTCGGTTTCTTTACTAAACTGGATGCAATCTTTACAGGCCCAGGGTCCTCTCCTTTCTTCTTCTTGGGAATCATTTGACTTGCTATTTGTGTCTTGAGTATTTAGGGCTTCTGGGCTCATTAATATCCACTTATCAGTGATTGCATTTCATGTGCATTCTTTTGTGATTGGGTTAATTCACTCAGGATGATATTTTCCAGGTCTAACCATTTACCTACAAATTGCATGAATTCATTATTTTTAATTGCTGAGTAGTATTCCATTGTATAAATATACCACATTTTCTGTATCCATTCCTCCTTTGAGGGATATTTGGGCTCCTTCCAATTTCTGGCGATTATAAACAAGGCTGCTATAAACATAGTGGAGCATGTGTCCTTATTGCATGCAGGGGAATCCTCTGGGTATATGCCCAGGAGTGGTATGCCAGGGTCCTCTGGAAGTGACATGCCCAATTTTCTGAGGAACCGCCAAACTGATTTCCAGAGCGGTTTTACCATTTTGCAATCCCACCAACAGTGGAGGAGTGTTCCTCTTTCTCCACATCCTCGCCAGCACTTGTTGTCTCTTGAGTTTTTAATCTTAGCCATTCTGACTGGTGTGAGGTGGAATCTCAGGGTTGTTTTGATTTGCATTTCCCTGATGACTAATGATGTTGAACATCTTTTAAGGTGTTTCTCGGCCATTTTCACCATTTCTTCTGGTGAAAATTCTTTGTTTAGCTCTGTGCCCCATTTTTTGATAGGGTTATTTGTTTCTTTGCGGTCTAACTTCTTGAGTTCTTTGTATATATTGGATACTAGCCCTCTGTCGGATGTGGAGTTGGTGAAGATCTTTTCCCACTTTGTTGATTGCCGTTTTGTCCTTCTGACAGTGTCCTTTGCTTTGCAGAAACTTTGTAATTTTATGAGGTCCCATTTGTCGATTCTTGATCTTAGAGCATAAGCTATTGGTGTTCTGTTCAGGAACTTTTCCCCTGTGCCCAAGTCCTCCAGGGTCTTCCCAAGTTTCTTTTCTAATAGTTTCAGTGTGTCTGGTTTTATGTGGAGGTCCTTGATCCACTTGGAGTTGATCTTAGTGCAAAGAGATAAGATTGGATCAATTCGCATTCTTCTGCATGTTGACTTCCAGTTGAACCAGCACCATTTGTTAAAAAGGCTATCTTTATTCCACCGGATGGTTGTGGCTCCTTTATCAAAGATCAAGTGACCATAAGTCTGTGGGTTAACCTCTGGGTCTTCAATCCTGTTCCATTGATCTGCAGATCTATGAAGAATTGAGTTGGGATTTTGATGGGGATCGCATTGAATCTGTATATTGCTTTTGGCAAGATGGCCATTTTTACTATATTGATCCTGCCAATCCAGGAGCAAGAAATATTTTTCCATCTTCTGAGGTCTTCTTCGATTTCTTTCTTCAAGGACTTGAAGTTCCTGTTGTACAGATCTTTTGCTTGTTTGGTTAGAGTTACGCCAAGATACTTTATGTTGTTTGTGGCTATTGTGAAGGGTGTTATTTCCCTAATTTCTTTCTCTGCCTGCTTGTCCTTTGAGTACAAGAAGGCCACTGACTTGCTTGAGTTAATTTTATAACCTGCCACTTTGCTGAAGTTGTTTATCAGCTGTAGAAGTTCTCTGGTGGAGTTTTTTGGGTCGCTTAGGTAAACTACCATATCGTCTGCAAATAATGATAGTTTCACTTCTTCCTTTCCAATTTGTATCCCTTTGACTTCCTTATGTTGTCTAATTGCTCTTGCTAGAACTTCAAGTACTATATTGAAAAGATATGGAGAGAGAGGGCAGCCTTGTCTAGTCCCTGATTTTAGTGGGAATGCTTCAAGTTTCTCTCCATTTATTTTGATGTTGGCTACTGGTTTGCTGTAGATTGCTTTTACTATGTTTAGGTATGGGCCTTGAATTCCTGCTCTTTCCAAGACTTTTAGCATGAAAGGATGCTGAATTTTGTCGAATGCTTTTTCAGCATCTAATGAGATGACCATGTGGTTTTTTTCTTTCAGTTTGTTTATGTAGTGGATTACATTGATGGATTTCCGTATATTGAACCATCCCTGCATCCCTGGGATGAAGCCTACTTGATCATGGTGGATGATCGTTTTGATGTGATCTTGGACAGGCCAATTTCCCTTATGAATATAGATGCAAAAATACTAAATAAAATTCTTGCTAACCGAGGGAGGGGAGATTTAAGCTTAGACTACACATATGGTACAAAACAAAACATGATATTTGTCTTTCAGATTCTAGCTCATTTTGTTTATATAACAATCTCTATTTCCTTCACTTTTTTTCTACAGATGTCAAGATTTCATTCTTCTTTATAGGAGAGTAAAATCCTACCATGTATACATGTCATATTTCCTTGTCAATGACAAACACTGAAGCTGGTTTCCTTCTTTGCAGTTGTGAATAGTGTTGCGGCAAACACGAATATCTAAGTATCCCTGCAGTGTGTTGACTCAGGGTCTTCAAAGTATACACACAAAAATTGTGTAGTAGGTCATATGGTAGCTCTAATTTTAATTTTTGACGTGTCTCCAAACTGACGGCTATAGTGGCTGTACTAGTTTATAGCCCTACCCGTAATGAATCAGGGCTCTTCTTTCCCTACAGCCCTACCAGAAGTATTGTCAATAATTATTTTCTTGACAATAACCATTCTGACTGGGGTGGGATAAAATTTGAAGATAGTTTTAGTTTTTATTTCCCTGATGGCGAACGATGTTGAAAACATTTTCATTGGCCATTCCCAGTTTAACAAGTTTAATTAATTTGCAACAAATGTTCTGCCATGCCAGTGAGCAAGAGCTTGGGTTAGGCCCAGCAACTGAATGCATGCCCACAATTAACACCGTGGTTGGGGGCACATTTGGATGGCCAGAGGCTTCAAAGGCACAGGAAAGAGCCCTAGGGTGAATGTCAGCACCTCTTCCTAGCTTTGCCCCTGATTTGGACTCCTCTGGTGCCAGCTCAAAGTCAGATTTCTCACATTTACTGAGAAGATGTTTGTGGGTAGGGATGGGCTTTCCCAGGTGTTATATTTAGTCAGTCTGAGAGGCAGCAAAGGAACAGTGCATGTGTTCTCATTTTGTACAAGCTCGCCCCCTCCATCTCAGGAAGACGGTCTTGGAGGCTCTTCTTGTGTCTTCTGGGTCTTAATATGGTTCTGAGAAATGTTTTGAAGATTTCAGGAAGTGGAGAATAGAGCAGAACTGGGGATGGGTCAGATGGGATGAGCAGAGCTGTAGTTTGCTTAGAGAATGGCAGGCAGACCAGAGAGGTGAGGTGTACTGGATGTACAGGATGAGAATGGGAGTTATTTTGAAAAGTAAGTTGCAGTAAGATGGTACAAAGCATTGATTTCCTGACTACGGACATGGGCGTAGGGTCACTTTATCCATACAACACATCTGTCCTCTTACCATCACACAAGTTTCCATCATGGCTGAAGCACACAAGGGTATAGAACATTCTCCTTCACACTTAGACGAATGTGCTCCAGAGGAGGGCATCCTCATCCTGCTGTAGGCTCTATTTCAGCTGAGTTCCATGAGAAGGGGGCAGAAGAGCATGGCTCAGGCTAGCTGTGGAAGCCAAGAAGCAGGTGAGATGAATGGATCCCATGTTTCTGCTCCACTGTTGTGGCTCTAAGTTTTCATCACTCTCTCTACAATACAGCTTCCAGCGTGAACCAAGGAGCAATTGCTAACACTTCCAGGCAGGACCACACCCAGATGAGGTAGCTGCTGCCATCTGTAGTCTATTTCTAAAGCAGTACTGGTGCCCAGTTTCACTAGATCTGAATCCACATGGGTTCCTGATGCTTTTCCTAGAATAGAATCACTGGGAGTTTTGTTAGGGAATATGGGTAGTCCAGAGTGGGCAAGGGAGGCCAATCTGAGGTACCATGAATATATACAAAGAAATAAAGATACATTTTAGTACAAAAGTGGGCTACTTTACTCAGAGTCACAGAGCCCTCACCTTTAAAGAGGGACCATAAACGTAATGTGTAAAGAAATGGTAAGAATTGGATAAAATCACATATGCAAACAATGCTCAGAGAATGTGTAAAGGGCACACAGGGCCTTCCATTAACCAATTCTATTGAGTGCTTGACAACCAAATAGAATGCCCAGGCAGATCTGCCTAAGTAGTCTCACTGCCAAGCTCTTTTAAAGTCAGGTTGACCACCTGCATACCTCATTAGAATAGTACAGGTCCCCTTGCATTCTTGTGTGTTTTGTGGAGTTTTTAGCTTCTAGCACGGTGTTTGTATACAGCAAATTACAAAATGATACTTCAAATCAAGATTTATTTGCTTTTCTTCCTAAATATCTCCTATTTATAAGGCAAGCTTATTCTAATGGTTAACCACCCTGGTTTTGCATTTTAAGAAGAAAATAACTTGAGATTCTATGATTATCCTTCTCAGTGAGTCTCTGGTAGTTTCCAGTATCCCAGCCAGTACCTAACATCTGGCACCTGACCCCTCCCCCCAACCAGGAGACAATTTCCCCATCCTGATGATTCCTGTCTGGTCTTGCAAAATGTGCTTCTGTTCCTTTTACAAGAACATGTTGGACCAACTTTCCCAGAGATATCAACTCTCAGAACTAGGAGAACAAAACAAACTCAAGAGAATTTATCTCTGGCTATTTAATTTTTGTGGGTGACAGATAACTTAAGAAAGTCATGTAATCTTTTAGGATTCCACCCGGGACATTATTTCACCCTGTACAGCTCTACACATGATCTCATGGTATTCCAGGTGCTCTGATGGCTCACCGAGACACCCAGAATAAGAACTTTCCATGCAGGTTAAGAAACTAAAGCCTAGAGATAATGTTTTAAAGATGACACTGTAAATCTGTGAATAAACCTTCATTCTCGTTGACAATTTTGCCACGCTTGACTCCTACACTTGAGGCAAAGAATGTCTTACCCATTTCCTTATAATAACACCATAAGTTATGTTCAATTGCTATTATTATAACCATCTGAAATATATATAGTCTACACTATTCAACTCCCAGAAAATTCAGTAGCAAAAGAAGCCATTCTAGTTAAATATGGACATCCTGGTTCAGAGCTATTTGCTCTCATCCTCATTACATGTCAGGCAGAGTGAAATAGGTGCAGAAAGAAGCTGGGCAAAGAACTGCAGGAGCAATGCAGATGACTCCTACATGGGAGGCTTGAGAAAAGGTTGATGAGCCCTGAATGGCATAGTGGAAAAGGCAAATAATGATGTGGGAAGAGCATTGCAGTGTGACTGCTGACACAGTTTGAACATAAACGGGGTGGGGCTTCAGTGATTGGCATACAATAATGACAGCAGATACATGAGTCACTGAAACCAATACATCTCTGTTACCAGGGGTAACACTACCATCAACACTTCAGTTGATACTCTGCCACATACATGTATATGGAAAACTCATTTCTTATGCAATATCTCAAGGCATCTTGAATCATCATTAAGTCGGCAGAAAGTTCTCTGAGTGTGAAACCACTGAACTGTGCTTTCTTTGGACAAGGCACATTAGCTTAACACTCAGAAAGGTTGCCTCTGATTCAGATGGCCTAGGTTCGGATTCTAGATCTGAATTTACTGATTTTCATTGCCTAGCATTTCATCTAAGCAGCAGTGTTTCAAAGAAGTCTCAACAAATACATGAATCAATTGGGTATGATCTTCTACCCATCTTTCCTATTTTTAGGATTGGTTAGTGCCCCTCCCTATCACCCCTGCCCCTTGCTATTCTCATCGTCACTAAGACCAAATACCTCTCAAAAACATCTTGAATCTTAATTTTGAAAAATTAAAAAATTTAAAAAAATTAATTTTTGCTCTGGTTTCAGAAGATTAACTCTGTGTCCATTTGATTCTGTGTCTCTGGAACAATTGTGAATCTGAACGGTATGTAGAACAATCAGCTACTTAGAGCAGAAAAATGCAGAGAAAATAAAAGTTTTGGTCCTCAATTGGCTTTCTTTTCACTATTTCCCTTTTCTTCAATGTGTACCCTGGTATCCATGGTGGTGTTGAATGCATTTGGATCACTCTACTCCCTATCTCTTTATCCTCTCTAGAAATAGCCATCATAGAAACAGACAGAGGTCTACCTCAAGATTACAAGCTTAATTGATACTGAATATTGACTGTTCTATTTGGATTGAAAATAAATAGAAATAACTTCAAGTCTTGAAGTGATCTCAAAGCCTTTTATGGGTCTCCAGATAACTACTATATTTAAAATATCATATGGGTTGAACTGACTGCAATAGTCCTTTTGACACTTTTTGTTTAAATCAGTTTCTTTTTCTAGAGGCGACTGTGTTCAGAGGGGGCCAGGATTAGCCCAAGTGGAGAGAACCTTACTGACAGCCCTGGAATAAGACAAAGAACCAGAAGAGAGATTCAAAGCAAGTCCAAAACTGCTTTACTCTGACCACTTTTTTTTTTCTAGCTGCTATCTTCACGGGTATCTTGGCAGACCTCTAGAACCACCCAGCCCCGAACTTTCCAAATTCTGGACGTGAAAATTCATGAGTTGTAACCCCATGAGAACTGCTAATTTATGCCATGAAGTTTTGTAGTGACTGATTAAACATTCATAGAGAACCAAAATAGACCTTTCAGTCTCACTTGAAAACCTTTTCCTCTGTCTATATTTTCAAATTAATTGAGAAAGAGAAACTCAGTGTCTACTTAAAATTATTACTTATCTTTAGATATTTTTCCCTCAAGGACAAGGGAAAAAATAAACCCTTATCTTGTATTGTATGATAATCAGTTCCTCAACCAGAAAACATACAAAATTCTGCTTGCTTTAAGTTTAATGAAATTGAGTTGTGATTCACCATAGGGAAGAGTTAATCTTTAGGACCCAGTGAAATGTATAACTCATGTGCCCAAGCAGAGGAGCACCGAGTCTTCTTATCTTCAGCCAGACAAGGGATGGGGCTTGGTGGTCATGGTACCTACTCTCCCACAGCCTTTTTCCAACTATCACAAAGAAGATTCTGATGGTAATTGTGCCCTGCATTCTTCAGACCCCTTCCCAGTTTGACAAGCCCCAAGGAGGCAGCATCTAAGCAGCACAGGAAATGCAAGCCATCTGTACCAGAGCCTGGGAACACACTTTCCCCAGTCCCCTTGCTGGTGTGGTCCTGGCATGGGGCTGGGCCTCTGGAGAAGAGAATTAAAGAAACAAGTCCAGGGGAGAACATGGGATTCCACTTCCATTCATCTTCCTTATTTTGCAAACACCACATTCTGCAAATCCCATGCCAGTAAAGCTCTTGGATCAGTCTTCAAATTCTTCTGGATCCTTCAGGGAGGAGATGTCAGGACTGGCCAAGAATCTAAGTGGAAACTGATGACAGAAGCTGACATTAATCAGCTACACAGTATGTTCTTCCCAGCAGGTTTCTTCCAATAAATCAAAGGCCAGCAAATCCAAGGGGTGTTTAGTCATGAGAGAGCAACTGTTTGCTGTTCTCTTCTCTTGCTAAAGATGATGAATTTACAGTTTAATTGAATCCAACACTGGTGGCCGTGGGAGTGTTTGCTGTAGGTGTGGGATGCACTTACCATATAGAGTCACATTTCCTCATAGGCACCCCATGCTACACATGCTTCACCATTTACATTGATGTTTCCTTGCCAAAGGAGACACCTCTCTACCTAATGAACAGAAACAGACTCACTCACTTGAGTTGAAAGTTGAGGCTATTTTGATGACCAAATAATTCCTTTGATTTTGTATAAGAACTATTTATGATATATAAATACATGGATGCATTAATGTCTGCTTTAAAATTTAACAGACACCAACAACTTTCAATATCAATATGTACAAAGGCAAAAATGCTGGGTTCAAAGGGTAGCAGAATCTTGGGTATAAAGCTAGACCTCTCCAGGGACATGCCCTGTGGTTAACTACATTAGTTTGTTTATTTGGAGTCAGCTGAAATCTGTGTCTGTGATTTGTGATTAGGATTAATGAAGAAACTGCATGAAAAGGAAGCTTTGACATTTTATGGGTGCTATGGACCATTTGTATTTCTTCTTTGGTCTTGTCTCATGCCCCTGTATTTAATAGTTCTGTCTTTTCTTGTTGTTCAATTTTTATTTAGTTTTTTTGCATGCTCTAGACACTAATCCACTGTCAGATGTATTAACTTATAAGTCTTTTCCCCATTCTCTAGGCTGCCTCTTCTCCTAGTCCTTTGCCCCTCAGAAATATATTAGTTTCCTGAGCTCAATTGTTAATCATATCACCTGTGTTACCAGCTCCCATGCATAAAGCCTTTTGCTGTGCCTAGGAATCTAAGCATATCCCCAAATTTCCCCTCTAGCAGATTTCAGGTTCCAGGCTTTATGTTAAGGTTCATAATCCATGTGGAGTTGAGTTTTGTGCAGGGTAAGGATCTTGTTTCATTCTTCTACATATGGCTACTCAGTCTGATCAGCATGAAGAATGCAAATGACTGTACAAGTCTTTTAAAACTTTCAATATCTGTGACCATCTGGTATATGCACATAAAAACTATATTAAAATGTTATCTTACCCCAATCAGAATAGATAATACTTTTTTAAAAAAATGACAAAAATGCTGGCATGGAGATGAGGAATGGGAAACACATAGTCATTGTTCATGAGTCTGCAAACTGGTAAAGCTCCTATGGAAATCCGTTTGGAGCCTCCTCAAACCACTGTAAATAAATCTGTCATAAAATGGTATGTTGAGTTATACCACACCTCGGCATATTCTCAAATGACTGCATATTCTACCACAGAGACACCTGCTCAACCATTTTCACTGCTATTTCATTCATTGCCAAGGAATGGGCTAACAACTAATTAATGGATAATGAAAACATCGTACATATATACAATGGAATAGTATTTGGTTATAAAGAGAAGCAACATTAGAAAATTCTCAGGCAAATGGATAGAGATAGAAAAAAATCATTCTTAGTGAAATAAGCCAGACTCACAAATACAAATGACACATGATCTCTCTCATATGTGCATGATTACTTTGAATTTTTGATATGTGGGTTTAAAAGGGAGTCTCGATAGAAGGCATGAAGTGAGTAAGGGAACATGGAGGTGATTTCAAAGAAGGAGTATAAAACACAGATGGTATAAAGGAATAACGAGAAATAATGGAATAGGAAGGGTTACATGGGGTTACAAATGAGAGGAAATAATAGAAAAGGATTATCAAGGTTGGTAAATAGCATTGCAGACCTTTGAAAATACCATGCAGAAACCTACTACTGTAGAAGCATGATAAAATATGTGCATATACATATGTAAAAGAAGTTTAAGAGGTTTTCCTGTACAATGTGAAGAAGACAATGCCTTTCCCAGAAAACTAAGCTTTCAATAGAAATTCCAGAGCCGAGTATGAATTACCTCTTTTTAAGATGTTGTTCAGTGGGTTACAATAGATGCTTCCCCCCACAGTACAGACATTGCAGTCATTATTCTTGGGTGTACTCCAGATCTTGATGGTAAGATTCTATTGCTCAACATAATGCATATTTGAATCATATGACATTGGGAAATCAAGTTTGTACTAACCTGATCGCTTTATTCCTACTCCCTAACCTTCATCATGTTAAATGGTTCTGTTGATGCTACCAAGGAATAAAAGTAATCAATGGTCTTATCCATCTGTGAAACCTGCAATCTGCAATAGTGATTGACAAGGAAAGATTTACCTATTGGTGCAGTGGTTGGCACAAATGTTATGGCAGTAACCAAGCACTCTGAGTAAATTTAAGACCTGCTCCATATGACCTGAAACTCACATTTGGCAACATTAGCTCAGGCAGAAATCCATGGATAATTAAGCCATAGGACCCAGGAAAATATACTACTATTATTCTGGCAAAGACTAACAGCCATCCCTATAAGGCTTTGTATTTATACCCATAGATTAGTGCATCTTTCAGTCCTCTTCAAAGAAGCTCCTTCTTGCAGTACAGGGTATTACAGACAACTACAACTAATCAACATCCAGAGAATAAGATGATAGAGACTACGGAGCTTTAAATGGGATGCAAACAAACCCAAGGTGAATGAATTATTATGGAATGAGAGTCAGAGATAGTTGATACTGAGAAACAGTAGTTGATGGGTGAGGCAAGGCCATTACACATATGAATTCAGAGTGGCTCTGATGACATGCACAAGATCAAGTTACTCAAAATGCCAGATAGAAAAGATGCTCATAAAGTTCCATCTTTAGCTGAGGAGCTATTAGCAATTGACAACTGCTGGTGGACAGAGAGAGGGGGAAGAGGAGGGAGGGGGAGGGGGAGGGAGCGGGAGAATCAATGAATCAATTTTCTTCAGCTATGCAGTCCCTGGTTGACTGCCCATGCTCCAGTATATGGTCCTATACTCACGAACATACTGGTAGCCTTTACGGGACTTGCTGGATTTGAAAGAACAGCAACAAAAGTTGGGAAGGAAAATTGGGAGTGGGTGATAAAGCAGGGATTTGAGGGGATGGTATAGATTTGATCTGAACATATATGCATATGCAATACCCTCAAACAAATAAAAATCTCAACAAAAATACTACGGCAATGAAGAGTGAGATTAATATAATTTTTATCAGTAATGAAGAACACAGAAAATGGGAGGATCTCACAGAGTAGGAAATTCTGATTATGAGACTGGAAAAAAAAACTCCAGGGTTTCAACAACATCCCATTCAAACCTCTCCTCTAAAGTTCATATCATGGTGCAGATAAATTGTTTGTTTCCAAGACAAGACTCATAACAGACCCACACTATCCCTATAATTATGGAAAAAAGTATGGAAGTAATTCAGCTACTTAGAGCCAGTAAGTACTCCAGAGCCAGTTACTTGAATAAGTAAGGGAACATTATTCCTTGGGTGTGAATAATAATTTAATTCCAAATTTACTGTGCATTGTCGTACAAGATAAACCTAGTTATGCTAACATCATTTCAACTTTTCTGGCTTCTATTCCCCCAGAATCTCTTCTCTTTGATAAGAAAAAGAATATTATGTTCTGTACTTTTATCTGCATAATTATCACAGTGAACCATACATATCTGTATTTTAAAAAGTACTAACACATCTGGCTTGAAAGTTTAGTGTTACACTTGTCCTGACATGTGACAGTCTATTGTCATATTTTAGTTCAAACACAGCAACTGAACTTTAGGGAGGACGTGTGAATCATTGAGGTAGCATAGATACTTGTTGGTAGCAGTTTAACACTGGAGCTTGTTTGTCTGACTCCACATAAAAAACCATCAGTGCCTATGCTTTTAACTGTCACTTAGTTAAAAGCATAGGCACTGAGCTAAAAGATGGGAAATCTAAATTTCCCAGTACAATTTTATGTTAGGCACCGGTGTTAAAAATTTCATCTTCAACATCTCATAAAAGCAGGTCAAGGACAGCATCAGTAGAATAGAACCAGGAAATCTAAAATATATTTGTTATGACTACTGATGAACAAGTCCTTCTTCCATTTTATTTTTCCTTTAGGATGCAGGGATAAAGAATGTTTGAATGCAACTTTCAGGGCTGAGTAGAACCAAACTGTTTAGTAGTTGTGTAACTTAAGACAAAATTGCCTCTAGCTAGGATCTCGACTACATAAACTAAGCAAATGTACCTGGACAGAGTTATGTGAGCGCCAGAGCAGCCAGTGAGGATGCTTCAAGTTCCCCTTTCAAATCCTCTCTAGACTGGGTGTTAATTAATCCCTCTTGGCTGTTCCCAAGAGACTCAGCATCTGCTTTCTTTATGATACCATTCTACTTTTGTTGATAGAATATTTCACTATTTTCATTCATATTATTTGTTTCTCTTTCTCCTCCAAACCATAAATTTGTCTGAGTGGGGACTTTATTGTGTCATTGGCTGCTTCTCAGTGACACAGGAAAATGTTCAGGCACCAACTTGAGTGGCATGGCTCATAGTATGTTCACTGTTAATAGTACCCTGATCAATGTCCAGGGCTCATTTCCTCTCACCATTCCATTGGCAGCTATTTTGCTTCTCAATGGATGCTAGTTGCTGATCTTCTATGTACAAAGTGCTATTTTAAGGTTAAATATCTCTCACTAATCAGGTCTTGTGGCAGGCAGAAAATATAATAGAGATAACTCAAATTCACTCTCTACTCTCTTCAGGCTCAGAGCCTGACACTGGAATTCTCATTATATTATGATTATGAAATTCAGATACAGCAAGATTACTAACTTCATGTTTTTTTCTATATAGAACACTAACTTACAAACCATTTTACTATCTTATATGACAATTTCATTAAGATTATTTCAATAGAATTCCCATCCTTAGAATTATCACAGGCTTTCACGATATGACTGCTTGTAATTCTGCACTGATTGCCATGTTCCAGAAATGACCAACAACCAAATTCATTGATTACCTCATACTCATACTCATAATGCATAAATGTGATTAATAAAGGGTAAAAATGTTTGTGGTTTAATGTTTTCTGAAGTTGTACACAATGTGAACATTAAAAATTCCAGGGTGATAAGTGAGACTAAACAAAACATAGGATTCCCCAAGTGTTTGGAGTTCTGTCTCCAAAATCATCCTTTAACAAAGGTAGGCTGCTACTGTTACGTCGAATATTCTTTACACTGAAACATCAGTATACTACCATTTTCCAATTGATTCTCTAGGCTGTTCCCAAGAGACTCATCCTCAAAGAAATCCAATTGAGTTTCCTATAGAAATCCAATTCAAGTAGAATGGTTGCTAATCACCAGACTGCTATCAAAATATATGATAATTTCCAGGAGTTGTGCAGTCAATCCCACCACCCCCTGAAACATTGTGCAATTTGAAAAGAACATAGAACATGACCAAACTGGATTCTGTTTGTTGAACTTACAAAGGACATGTTCAGGGTCATTGTGAAATGGAAGGACAAGTCATATCTTGAGAAATATTTTAATGCTTTACTCAAGATTTTAACTCTCCTATGATCTTAACTATCTCCTGCCCAAATCTCCTATTTCTAACACATGTCTTTTAGAGCCTGGCCTCACCTTCATCCTTCCTTACACTGGCTCAGCTGAGGCACCTCAATCTTAGTCATATTTTCACAAGTTCACACCAGATACCTCAGAGACCACCATATCCTACTCCTCCACCAATAGATGGCCATCAGAGAGAAGAACTGGCTCTGAAACTGATAGAAACATTCTAGAAGAAATGGACTGCTCCCACCAGTGGGAGAACCTTCATTTTGAAAGGAAAAATGGAAGAGCAGGGGCATCCATGAGGGAGACTATGGAGGCTGTATCGGTGTTCTCAAAATAGCAATTCACAGATGTTCTTATGAATCTCGTGAATTAATTTAGCAAATGTATGTTGTAATGAATAAGAATGCCAAGTAAATAAACAGACCACATGGACACAGCTAAGTGTTTCAAGGGCAAGGCTCAAATTTATTCTCCTCCCTTTCTTCTCTTCTTCCTCTTCTTCCTTCCCCTCTCACGAACTATCAGAAGGGGAATTATGGTAGTGGCTGAGACAATGAAAAATGCAATAATTTTAGTGGAGAGGGCTGGGAAGGAATATTCAAGAATGAGGTCAGGATTAGGAAAATAGAGATAGTGCTGTTGTCAGAGAGAATCAGAGACATTTCTAGAAACAAGGCCTGCTGAGCCAAAGGGAAATTAAATGAATATGCTGATGTTTACTTTCCCAGCTTTCTGTAGGAAATCGAAGATGGTTTTGTGAAAGGCAAGTAGGGAAAAGGTGAGCCTCGGCCATTATGCTTTCAAAACTTTGATTCAAAACATTTGTTTTCAAACATAGTGAAGATTTGATATCTAACAGTTAAAATTTGCACAGTAATTTTTTCTTCACAAATCATTTGAAGAAAATGCCTTGAGGACATGGAAAAGTGCCAAAAGGAAAAAGAAAATGAGAAAAAAAAAGAAAGAAATTAAGCATAAAGACACACTGCTGGAATTTTAGGGGCTATCAGCCAGCATCTTCCTCACCGAAGCAATGCTGCCTCCCTCCCGGCCTCCATCTGATCTTTCTAGTTTTAGGTGGCATGGATTTGGCTCTGGATCTACAGGGGAAAACAGATGCCTTGAGGGCCTGGTTTAATAGGATCTTGGATGCATTTCCATAATTACTTTGCACTGGTCCTCTTTATAAAAAGTGACAGCAGAAAAGTTGTAGGTAAAGATTTATTCTTGAAAGATGCTCAAAAATAATCCTAGACGAGGTGAAGATGGTACTGAAAAAGACCAAGCACATTGCCCCCCTCAATAACTGGGAAACATGTTTATTGACAGATTTCTTGGACAATCTAAAGACACATATCCAAACTAGGAGGAAGGGAGGGAGAGAGAGAGAGAGAGAGAGAGAGAGAGAGAGAGAGAGAGAGAGAGAGAGAGAGAGAGAGAGAGATATGCTTGAGGGTAATGTTAATTTTGGTACTGTGCAGATTCATTCTCTTCTTGCTCCCAACCATCTGATAAGAGCAGAGTCCATGACAGCCTGTGGGTTCTAGAGTCTGGCACAGCAAAAGTTTCAAGACCTGTTTTTTCCTTTGGAGACATAACATGAAAAGCACAGGGATACAGAGGACACCCCTGGCAGAATAAAATTCCAGTGGCTTTGTGCCCAAGGGAAGAAAGTAAAGAATGATGTAGGACCAAAGGCGGATGTGTCCAATTCCTATAGCTAGAGAAATTGTGAGATAGCTCATTCCATTGCCCCATTGGCCTTCATACTTGGAATGACTTTAACTTCAAGATCGCTTCAGAGGGACAGCAGAAGGAAGGATACTGTGTGGCTTTCTGTGTTCCATTACCAATACAGGATGGCATGGCTCACAGACAAGATCAAATGGCAATTCACTCACCCTAAAACCCACAGATTGACCACCAAAGGCCACTACTCACACGAAGGGGAGGCATTAAAGAATGAGTAACTAGGAGAAAGAGCAGAGGGATGAAAGATAGACTACAGTGGGCATGGTAATGAACAGACCCCAGGCTACCATTCCATCGTTCTGTCTTTCTTCTCAGTACTTAGGAAATGCTGCAACCTCCATAGATTTCAGAACTTTAAATTGACTTTTACATTATGGTCCTCACAGTTAACAGACAGTTTTGAATCAGAGCTGCACTGATAAGCAAGGAGAACTCCATTGCTCCCCTGCTGCAATGGACTAAGAAAGGCTGGTCATCTAGAACCCTACTGACAAGGGTGCACAAGTCAGGACTCTCCGGGAGTAGAGGAGGAAAGGGAGACATGCTGAGTTCTGTGGCAAGAAAGTTGGAGGAAAATACCAAAGAGACAGGCCGATAAGGGAGAGGAGGTGTGAAAGAAAGAAAACATCCATCCTCAGGCACAGTCACCACACCATCGTGTTTCACTTAGACTGGTCTAGGATGAATGAGATGATAAACAACTCCCACATAGGCTGACTAAGGCCTCCTGGACCTTAGTCCTGGAGAGGAGAACCACAGTCTGATTCTCACCCAGGCCATCCAGAAGAGGAATGAAGCAGGATGCTGATGGAAACACCAGTACAGGTCAGAGTGGGGAGAATACAGATAGAGATGTACCAACTTCTGGGCAGAAGGGGTGGGAAAATGAAAGGAGGAGCAATGCCCACATCAGTCATCCTAGCAAACTTGACCAGCTCCCGTGAGCTTCACACTGCCAAGTAAGTCACTGGCTTGAGTGTTTCTTGCAGTGTTATCTAGTGTACCTGGTTAAGAAGGAATATGTCCGAGATTAAAACCCTCGCCCAGGTGTTAGCTGGGTCTAGTGAGCTCCCAAAATATTATTTTTTTTGCAGCTGCCTATACTCACAAAGTTCTATGGTGGAAACCCCAGTTGTGCTATAATACCCCATATTTAAGAAGACATTCATTCAACAAGTCAGTCACATTACTTCATGTATTTAATAGAATTCAGCACACACTCTTGCATAGATGGCACCTTGATTGTTATGAGGAAGACCAGCTTTGAAGGTCTTAGCTGTCTAGGATACCATGGACTGATGGGGCAGATGGGTAGGCCAACAAGTGATTTCAATTAATAGTAATTGTGGTTATTACATGAGGTCTTTGGCCAACACTAGATAGAGCTGTATTGAAGCAAGATGGAAGGTGGGTGGTGGATGGGAGAGGGTTTGGAGTAATCCAGGAATTGCCTCATGAGGCCACAACCCAGTAGGGATAAGACTCCATCTCCCAAATTGGCACATCGCCCTGGTACTCTTTGTCTTCGTAGAGACAGAATGGTTATTTACTATCCCAGTCATGATACCTGCACAGCAGGCCTAAATCATATTTGATGAGCTCTTGGAACTAAGTATCCTTGTTCTTTTTTAAACTTAATTTTACAATTTATTATTATTGTAAAGTATGCGTGTGTATGTATGTATGTATGTATGTACCATGACACATGCAGGGGCTGTTCTTTCCACTGTGGCATCCTGGGATTGAACTCAGGTCTCTAACCATGCAAGTGCTATTACCTATGCAGCCATCTCACTAGCTCAGATCTCTTATTATACCTGTCTTTATTATTTGTCTTCCAGGCTCAGTCCCTTTGGTATTTTACTTTGAATGTAGCACTTCACAAGAGATATTGGACTAGATATTCACCTATGGAGTTTCCCCATTCACAGCATGGGCACAGGCACATAATTATACAGAGGGATACATGAGCTGAATTAGCCATACCAACGCCAGAAGACAGGGGTGGATTTTATGACATGAATGTTACTGTCAAGGACCATGAGTGGCAGAGGCAAGGCTGGGGCAATATGAAGTTCTGTCTGTGGATTCTCACTCTTTCTTCTTTATCTGCCCCTTGTATTTCCACTTGGAAAGCATAAACTATAGCTTGGAAGGTTCCATTCAAGAAGTACCAGATGCGCATATAAGCAACCAGAGGACTGAGAGCCTGGCAGGCCCCTGTTAAACTGTGTGATGGGAAATAAACCACTTCAGCATCCAACCTCCTTCTTGTAAAAACAGAGCTGGTAGTGATACCTGCCTCAGGTGTTTTTATGAACATTAAAGGCAAACAAGTCTGATATAGGCTTTCTTTTCTTGAAAGGGTCTTTTTTTTTCTTCCAAAATATCTGCAAGTCTAGGTAATGGGATGGTTTTAAAAAATAATTTAAAAGTGGGGGCGAATAACCTAACTACAGGAACCCAGTTTGAGCCTGCATTTGAGGAAGCTCCCATAACTAACAGCTTAAATATTTTCTTCCTTTGGCTGACACAGTCAGGGCTCAGAGCCTGCCACTGACCTCCTTCCATCTGTTTCTCTGGGTGGGCTTATAAACTGTGTGTGCTTTTGAGAGCAGTGGCCCTTACACACACACACACACACACACACACACACACACACACACACACGAAACACTTCTCTGTAGTCCTGAGCACTTCATGCTCGGGTTCTAGCTGGAACCTCATGATGTACTGAGAAGATGGCTTCTTTCTGATGTTTCTGCTAGGTGCCATTTGCGGAGCCTGACAGGGCTGTCACAAACTCTAGAAGCAGAAAAGTGATCTGCAGAGACTTCCTTTGTGTCGGAGGTCCTGTGTGCCCTCTGCATCTGTATGCACAGCTCAACAGAGGCCAGGTTTGCTGCTACCTTGGTGACTAGCATAGTCCTTTCCAGGCATGGACTTTAAGCCTCTTACCATCCCTATCACTCCTTACCGGAGCCTAAATTTTGTTTAAATTCCTTCTTCAGAATTATTCTGCTGCCTTGTCTTTGATGACACCAAGGAAACAGAAGTCCATTTGACTGTTGTTTTCAAATTGCTCAGGCACTATTGGAGGCACACTCACCCTGGTGGAGTGGTCTGAGCTCAGCTGCAGAAACCAGGATCTTGTCTTCCTTGCTCCACTCCTGTAAACAGCATTTTTTTCACATGTTCAGCAATTAATTTTTCTCTTAAGAGCAATGAACTGAAAATCTGTAATATGGCTTTTAAACCTCTGGTTTAAAACTTGAAACTATCAAGAATATTATGACCCTCTACAGATAAATAAAGTGAGGCCTAGAGGAGTTATTTCTTGAGCATCTTCTCGTTAGAAGATGCTAGACTGATTTGGAGTATAAATGCAAATTTTTTTCTTTATTTTCTTGTTATTTATCTTTTTTTTTTTTTTGGTTTTGAGAAAGAATCTCATATATCCCATGCTGACCTCAATCTTAGATGCAACAAAGTAGAGTCTTGAATTCCTGATTCTTCTATCTCTACCTCCACCATCTTAAGTGCTGAGAAAATACGTAGGTGTGTGTCACCACCCAGAAATCCTCTGTCTCCACTTCCCCAAGTTCAGGTACTACAACTGTATGTCACAGTTTTAAGCTTTTTTACAAGGGTGCTGTGGATGAAACTTGGGTTTACATTCTTGCCTAGAAAACCATCTTTCCTGACCCCACTAACCACCTTTTTTTCCTAATATAGTGCACAGGTATCTTCACTGTGGCATCTATAACACTTGAGCACTCACATATATTATAGTATATGCCAGGCACAGTTAGAAGGTCATTCCATGTAGTGGGAAATCCCTTTAAAAGGATGGGTCATGATTTAGTCAACTCTACCCTCAGCCTAGATAAAGGAGCTCTCCCCCACTACATGCCCTGAAAATCCAGAAAATTCTAGGAATTTTCTAAGTACCCCTTAAGGACCAAACTCCATGTAGAGTGAATAAATTCTGCCAAGTAAAAAGATGATCAGGGGCAGTGTAACCAATCATGGTTCAAGAAAATCTCCACTGTCCAGTATAGTATTTTCTTCATTAACTCAATTAATGTAGGTTCTCAGATGCTATAGACATAGTGGTTATTGGTGACTCCGGTGGTATATGTATAGTACTATTGAGAGGAAGTTGTGATATTGGAAACATCCCTGACCAGTATGTCTCCAGCCCCAGGCACAGAGCAACCATTCGATATTCACTAACTCAAATACAAGTGTTCTTCAATTCTTCAAAATAAATTAGGAACCTTTAATTATTCTCTTATTGAGTTAATATCATTTAATGGCAATTTCTCATAGGCAAACTGTATAAAAGCCACATCAAGATGCAGATACAGAGACTACTGAACACCTTCCTGAGTTGACAAAGTAATATCAATTGTTCCATTGAGAAAACTCTCACACTCCCCCAGAACAGAATGCTTTTGCCTCTGAATATCAATTTTCTTAGATCCTAGAAATAAGAAATCTATGATCCCCAGTTGTGAAAAGCCTGAACACTTTATTAATTTCTTTATTAATTAAGACTTTATTAATGCCTTCATTAATTGAAGCTCTGCCAGAGTCTGACCAATGCAAATGTGAATGCTTGCAGCCAACCATTGGACTGAGCATGGGGACCCCAATGGAAGAGTTAGCACAAGGACTGAAGGAGCAGAAAAGGTTTGCAACCTCATAGAAAGAATAACAATATCAACCAACCAGACCCCCCAGAGCTCTCAGGGACTAAACCACCAACCAAAGAATACACATGGAGGGACCCATGGCTCCAGCTGGATATGTAGCAGAGGATGGCTTTGACTGGCATCAATGAGAGGGGAGGCCTTTGGTCCTGTGAAGGCTTGATGCCCCAGTGTAGATGAATGTTGGGGTAGTGAGGGGAGAGTGGATGGGTGGGTGGGGGAACACTCTCATAGAAGCAGGGGGAGAGGGCTGAGATAGGGGGTTTTCAGTGGGGAAACTAGGAAAGAGGATAATATTTGAAATGTAAATAAAATAACCAATAAAAATTTACAAAAGAATTTTATATAATGTATTTATCATATCTATTATCCTCTTCCACCTCCTCAGATTTAGAATTCTAAATCGAAGTAAATCTTCCAACCACTTTGAAGAAGGGTTTTTTTTTTTAATTGTAGATATGTGCATTTCTACCTTCATCTATGTCTGTACAGTTTGTCTGTACTTGGTGCCTGTAGAGGTCACCATTGGATTCCCTAGGAAAATAGTTATAAACTTTTTAAAAACTTTATTTATTTATTATGTGTAAGTACACTGTAGCTGTCTTCAGACACTCCAGAAGAGGGCATCAAAACTCATTATGGATGGTTGTGAGCCACCATCTGCTTGCTGGGATTTGAACTCAGGACCTTTGGAAGAGCAGTAAGTGCTCTTTGCTGAGCCATCTCTCCAGCCCCCATCAGCCCCCCCTTAATTTGTTTGTTTGTTTGGTTGGTTTGGGTTTTCATGACAGGGTTTCTCTGTGTAGCCCTGGCTGTCCTGGAACTCACTCTGTAGACCAGGCTGGCCTCAGACTCAGAAATCTGCCTGCCTCTGCCTCCCAAGTGCTGGGAATGGTGGCGCACGCCAGTAGGATTTGCTGAAGGAGGCAGAAGCAGAAGGATCACAGGAATTTGAGGCTAGCCTGGGCTAGGCAGTGTTACTGTACTTACTGTGTATGCTGGGTTTGGTTCTCAGGTCCTCTGCAAGAACAGCAAGGGCTCTTATTCACTGAGCCATTTTTCCAGCCCTTTTTGGTAGGTAGCTGCCTTTCCATATGACTGTGCTTGGGTCACAAGGGATAGCAAGGGATCTTCCAAGCAAACTAAAAACAGGCAATGAGGGGGGGGGAAAGCCCATTCATCTCAATTTCATTCAGGCACTGTTTTTATTATTCCTTCACTGAGCTGAAAATGAAATTTTCAAGAAAAATGACGTCTAAGCTGTGGAAATCCAGGCCCCAAGAGGGAAGAGGAAAATGAGTTTTCTGTGCTGATGGCTGAAGCCACCAAGGTTGTTGAATTTGATTGGCTGCTGAATTATCTTTTGAGTGAGGACTGACAAGAGCCTGATGTGAAACTCTCATGTGATTCTATTGAAGACACTTCCCTTATTTCTTACTATGTGATTTCCAGAAAAACTGGACTCCTTCTCAGAAATAACAGGCTTCACATGAAATACAGATTTATTTTTACTTTGAAAAGTTATTTATGGTCTTGGGTTTAGGGATTTAATAACCTATTCTGCAAGAGGGTGTCTAGAGAAGAAAGGTGGAGCCCCTGGAGAAAGGCCAGTCGATCACACAGCGAGACGAGATAAAGGGGAGGCTGCCTCTTGTTTCTCATAGTTGGCTTCTCCTGGCAGAGATTCTGACAAACTACTGTGTGCAGAGCAAAGCACTAGTACCAAGTGCACATACGCTCACAAACCCTACTTACCAAATCACCATATAATAAAAACACAATAAATCATCTGCCGGAAATTCTCAGACAGGATATCACAGGTAAATATTTTGGGTAGGACCTGCACATTAAGGCTGCATATTAGTATTTTACATTTGAGGAAGGCATTGGATTAAATAATACAAATATAATAGCAAAAGTGACAGAGTTCAAATTCCTTTTAAAAACAAAAAGAGGAAGAGAAGAGGTAAGGATTTGGCTTAAACCCCAAGGAAATAAGGCTCAAAGGGAAGCTTTGCAGATTTTTATTCTACTTAGTATTTTTTTTAATGACTCATCGACTAAGCAGCCTACATCTTTCCCAATAGTTATCAAGACAGTGTTTCAAAAACATCACACTTCACCCTTGTCTGAGTGTCTATCTTTGAATATCACATGCAAGCCTTCATGTACAAATAGCAGCTGGCCATTCTGTAAACTTATAAATGGGGAGATCCTAGTTGCGTACACATGGCATGTGGTAATATTTGCACCTGCATGAACATACATACAATGTATCAGGGGACTTCATCTACCTTGAACAAAAACATAGCAAAGTCTCCCATTGTCTCCCACAATTATATGATGTATTTTATAGGACAGCATTAAATGTGGGAGAAGAACCCCCAACTTCCATCCATCCTTTATAAGAAAACACCATTCATTTAGGGAAAGATCACTTATGAAGTAATCAGCTTTAGAATGATATATTGTAATATCTTTTTGCCACCTAACCTTAGCATGTGTGATTCTGTATTTCAAGTGAATGTCCAGTGGAAGGATCCAAAAGATTTGGCCCAGTTACTTTCTTTGAAAGCTGTGGCCAATTTCACTAAAATGAGCAATTCAGGCACTGACAGTGAAATGACAGATTTAAGCTGTGCATTTGGAGCCGACAGTAGCCTACATCATCCCATCTCTGAGAGAATTTGCTTATAAGTAGAGTGGACATAGAAACTCTAGTAGTGAAATCCAGAAAAATGGTCAGAACCATCAAATATAAATAAGTTAAATCCAACAGGAATACACACAAAGATGTTGGCCGAAGACTTGGAAGGGAGGTCATATTTGCAATCGTGGCTGAAATTAAATATAACTTCAGGGTGGACATAAAATAAAAGATATCCAGGATTAGTTATGCTATAAGCATAGAGATGTTTAGGTTAACAGTGAATGTGAAGGCCCCCAGGTGACCTAGGGTATTTTGGTCACAGGTGAAGCAGTGTAAGAAGGCACAGCTGAGACAAGACTGAAAGTGCAAGCCTGGCTTCTAGAACGAGTTGTTCAGAGTAGAAATAAAGGGGTCTTGACTAAAGAGGTGCATCTGATTGGAGGCAAAACAGAATGGGATTGTGACATGGCCCATATTATGATATGACGGCCTTATTAGATATTGTCCTTTAAATTCTCTACTGCTACTCCTGAACCTTTTGTAATGTCCCATTTCAATCTTGAATATCAGCTATGCATTTGGGAAGAAAGGAGGTGTGTACTAACTCTGAACCATCTGTTAGGAAATGACAGAAATGTAATTGACCAGGTAACTGGAAACCATTGAACATGGGTTAAAAGACTTGATTGGGCCAAAGAGTTCAGTAGACCTGCTGAAATCTGTTTCTTTTCTCAAGCCTTGGGTTTCAATATTTTTTTGCTTTATTTTGTCATTTTATATTTATATGCTTTCTTATTTAATTTATTTTGTCCAGCAATGTGTTTCCTTCATGTTGCCAAGGATGAGGCTACTTCAAACTCCACGCTTGCATAATCCTTTTGTGTATGACTTCTGATTAAGAGTAAATTTCTATTCCAGGCAGATTAAAATCAACTACTATTGCCAACTTCAAGTTATTCATTTGAGTGATGTGTTTATTTTTGAAACAACTGCTATTGCTAAATGGGTATATACTCTCACCACCTCACTGGCACTGGAAAGGGTTGGGTAGAACAGAAGGAATGTCACATCAGACCACACAATGGTCCAGGAGCAGTTGCCCACATGAAAAAAGCAACAGTGATTTTTCCAGACAAAAAGAGAACGAAGCATGGATCTTTATACTGTAAGAGGTATGTGTGTTACATAATGTCTTTCATTGTTTCCTTAGTCCGGACTACTGCAAAGAGAGGAATACTCCACAGAGGCTAGAAAGATTGTAGCATTGGGACAATAGTTGGGTGAGGCTAGAAAATTAAAGGTGAGAGATAGGGAAGTGCATACCATTAGTAAATACCCAGATTCTCTTCCTACATACCAATGTCCAGATAAAAATAATACAGCAAAACCATTAACAGTAATTGAAACACAAAAGACTTGTGAAGAGAAAGTAATTTGGGACAGACATGCTTATTAATACAAAAGAAAATAAAAGAATCATCCTTGAGTAGGTAGAGTCTGCACTATGAAATGATGGAAGATGTCATCTGTGCACACTACTCCCCTCCAGGAAGTCTCAGAGAACAAAACATCATCCTCATGCCCAGTTTTCAGAATCAGCAAAAGAAAACTCAAGACATCCCCTGACATCTTCCAACTTGGGAAGCAAAGGACAGTGACAGGCAAAGGACAAGCACTCTCTTAGCTGATCATCCTTTGAGGCTGAGAAACAAGTTTCTGGGAACCATAAGGATAAATTTAAATCCTAATCGAGAGGCTTGACCATTCTTTACTACTCTGCAGTTAGTTGCAGGAAGAATAATAGTACAAAAGACCAGAAAGAACTGAAAGTTTGGAGAAAGTTATGCATCCATGTTAAATTCACGTTATTTGAATTAATCTCTGGCCACAGAGATTAAAAAGGCCTGCCTTGCAAATGCTGCATATATCATCAACTAAGGTATAGCTTGACCTCAAAGCAGGAATTTTGAAAGCATAGTAGCTAAAAAGATTACTGGTATTTTTATAAAAAGATAAAGGGATAGGAATATGTTTTGGTGAGTGTTTGGTGAGGTGAGGGTGAAGGGGGTACCTTGGTGGGCCCATGCTGAGGCATCCCTTCCCCCTGAAGAATCAGCCACAGGATGGTATAGTATAGAATAGAGCTTATTCAGGGCATGGGGCAGGGAGATGAGAGGATAATAGAGGCAAAGAAAGGAAGAGAGAGAGAGAGAGAGAGAGAGAGAGAGAGAGAGAGAGAGAGAGAGAGAATGGGCTCAAAGAGAGAGAAGTGGGAACGGAATAGTGATAGAGGGAAAAAAGAGCTAGGGGACAGAACAGGGAACAGGAGGAAGAGAAGAAGACCAAGAGCAAGAGAGAGAGGAAGGGGGCAATCAGCCTCTTTTATAATGAGTCAGGCATACCTGGCTATTGTCAGGTAACTGTGGGGTGGAGCTTAGCAAAATGCTAATAGTTACACTACCAACATGAAGATAACCAAGAAAGTCAGGAATGGATTTAGACATAGCTGTAAGTTCATTTGTGACAAATATGTCTCCACAAAAAGAAAAATGGCAGACATTTATATGATTTATATTGGGGTAACTATTTATTCATATAGAGAAATCTCAAACAGTATTGAGAACAAATTTACAGTTGTAAAGACAGACACTAAGCTCTTTTTCTTGCTATCTCCTAAGTGGTGAGCTATATCAGGATGAAGCTTAATGAATATCTTCCCTCCCTAGTACTGGGTATCAGAAGGTCAATGGAGCTGACGATGAACACAAACTTTGAATTTTTCTCTAAGAAGTGCATTGCCACTGAACTAACTGCTGATGCTCTGGGTGAAGACAGAAAGGGTTTCTATCATTTTCCTAGGAAGCAAGGCATCTTGACCAATGACAGAATAGGCCAGCTGTTAAGTGTGGAGCAATCCTCTTATATCCACCAAGGAGAACTGAAGAGAGAGGAAGTGCATTGTGGATATCAATCTGAGAGCTATCAACTTGGCTGTAGGAAGCAGGTATCTTCCAGGACTGACAGTGTTATTGCTCTTCCATGGTTAAGACCCCAAAGAGCTAGCAAACTCTGCAGACTTTTCAATCTCTTTAAGGAGATAAGGTCCATCAATTGTTTTCAGAAAGCCCTTAAACAAAGGAAGTAAAACGCACCCTCCCTGCCCCAGATTTAGCACCTTGTCACCTCATATTTCCTGCAACACAGATTCTAATGTATTGCCCTGAAGAAATAAGGAACCAACAAAAACAAAGAGGATGTTGCAGAATATGCTAAAATTCCAGCCAAGAACATGAAGGAATCTAAAGAAAAACATCAGGAACAAATTACCAAGAGATGAAGCCTGTCCTTACTGAGAGTAGTCCCTACATAAAAGTTTAGTTTTTAAAAAATGAGAGTCTTCAAGAGTAGCAAATAAGTGATCAGACCTCCACAGAAAAGGTTTACATTAAATCAGAAGAAAGATCTCAATCAACAATCAATTTTTATACTTTAAGGAACTGGGAAAAGCACAACCTATATCCAAAAGCCACTGAAGGAGAACAGGGGGACAGTCAAGGGGGTGCTCACTCAGTGCCTGGTCCCTGGAAGTACCCAGCTGCCTAAGTGTCAAAGAAATTGGACCCTGTCACTACTGGGATTCTGCTCGCCTACAAATAGTGGCTATGGTGGTGGTTCTAGTTGAAGATGATGATAAATTGACTCTGGAGCACAACCTAAATGTGACAGCTCCCCATGCCTTGGAGAGCATTGTTTGCCAAACCCTGGATCGATGGCTGACCAACACCTGCATGACTCATTATTAGACTCTGATGCTAAATTGAGATAGGGTGACATGTACATCACCAGTGGCCCTCAACCTGGCCACTATGTTACCCAGCCCTGACCTTGGCCCACCAGCTCATCATTGCAAGCATATTCTAGTTGAGGACCGGCGGTGGTGAAAGGAACTATCGGATCAGCTGTTCCCAGATGCAGAGGCTACCTGATTCACTGATGGCAGCAGCTACCTGGTGGAGGCCACCATTGCAGAAAGGTGCCAGTTGGTTTGGGTAGAACAGCATCCTCCAGGAATGTCAGTCCAAAAGGCCAAGCTGATAGCTTTGACCAAAGCCTTGGTCCTGAGGGCAGGAGAAAGGATCAACATCTACACGGATATCAGGTATGCCTTTGCTACAGCCCATGTCCATGGTGCTATATACCAAGAGAGAGGACTGCTCACATAAGAGGGAAACGAACTAAACAAGTAGGAAATTTTGGAGCTCTTAGATGCCCTGATGAAGCCTGCAACTGTGAGTATTATTCATTGCCCAGGACATTAGAAAGGAAAAGGCTCATTGGCCCAAGGCAATACTCAATAACATCAAGTGGCTCTAGAAGTGATTATGCAGGAGCCTACCCTTGTTATGGCCTGCAGAAAATGCCCCCTGGGAAATGGGACTGGACTAAGGGATGGCCTCACTTAGAATATACTGAAGAAGAAAGGACTCAGATTGCTAGCCACCCTACCAACTACTACCTAGAGAAGGAAGGGTAGTGGCACACATTAAAAAGGAAAAAAAACTATATTCCCCAGAAAGCAAGTAAAAGACTTACTAGGCCAAATGTACAGATGGACTCATTTAGGGGATAGAAAGCTTGTCCAAGCAGATAAGGGACCTAAAGTATGTATAATAAACCTCAGGTTTTGGGCCAGAGAGATAGTAAAACAGTGTAAGGTATGCCAGCAGGTGAATGCTTATGCGGCCAAGAGTTAACAGGGCAAAAGACGTAGGGGAGAACCACCTAGAGTATATTGGTAGTTTGGCTTTACAGCCAAGAAAATATGGTTACAAATACCTTCTAGTGTTTGTAGATACTTTCTCTGGGTGGGTTTAGGCTTTCTTCACCAAGCAGAAAACAACTACTGTGGTAGCTAAGAAGATATTAGAGGAAATTTTCCAGATGTTCAGGGTGCCCAAGGTAATTGGATTGGACAACGGTCCTGCTTTTGTTTCTAAGGTAAAATCAGGGATTGGCAGAGACATTGGGGACTAATTGGAAGCTCCTTTGCGCTTACAGTCCCCAGAGCTCAGGGCAGGTAGAGAGAATAAATAGAACCTTAAAAGAGACCTTGACTAAATTGACCTCAGAGACTGGCTCAGACTGGGTGTTGCTCCTCCCCTTGGCCCTGTTCTGAGCCTGGAACACCCTCTACCATTTTAACCTGACCCCTTTTGAGATGGTGTTTGGTACCCTTGGTGTCCACTGGGCCCTCCCTTGAGGTATCCCTAGTCACTGATAGGAACCTCTTCTTGAAGCTCCAAACCCTTCAGTCAATACAACATGAGATTCGGCCCAAACTGACTGCCTTAAATGCTCCAGGGATGCCAGAGACCCCTCACCACTTCCAGACTGGTGCCTAGATCTATGTAAGGAGGTACTGGGCACAGTCACTGGAACTCAGGTAGAAGAAACTCGTCCTGGTGCTTCTAGCCACTCCCACAGCGAAATACCTCAAGCTGGATGGTTTTTCAGCCTGAGTGCATACTTCCCATGTGAAACCTGGAGCTGCCACATTCCCCAGAGACCCCAGCCTGACAACACAGAAGATGTATAATCTGCTAAAGCTCAAGATCACTCGACCTTGATCATGACTGCCTTGTGGTACATTTGGATTCTGGTTCCATCCCCCATCCTGTGAGCCTGTCCGCAAAACCTGTTACAGCACTCACTGTCTCCCTTCTGTTGGGGTTGGGTATGGCCTGGGCAACCCCCAAACCTCCTCTTTAGTCTTACAGTCAGAGGACAGCCATTGATTGAGATAAAGAGAGAATAGAAACTTTCCATCAATCACCTTAGAAAATCATTGACTTCATTATCAGAAGTAGTACTACAGAATAGGAGAGGATTAAGCAAGGAGGGCTATGTGCTGCAAAAAGTGTTTCTTTTACATAGACCATTCTGGAGTTGTTAAAGATTCAATGGCCAAGGTAAGAGAAAGGTTATCCAATCATAAGAGAGAGGTAGAGGTAGACAGAGAAGGAGAGGGAGAGGGAGAGGGAGAGGGAGAGGGAGAGGGAGAGGGAGAGAGAGAGGGAGAGGGAGAGGGAGAGGGAGAGGGAGAGGGAGAGGGAGAGGGAGAGGGAGAGGGAGAGGGAGAGGGAGAGGGAGAGGAACGGAGGGATATGGAGGGAGAGAGGGAAGGAGGGAGGGAGAGGAATAGGGAGGGAGAGAGGGAGGGAGGGAAGGAGAGAGAGAGGGAAGAAGAGAGGGAGAAAGAGGGAGGGGAGGAAGAGAGGGAGAGCGAGAGGGAAGGAGGGAAGGAAGAAGGGAAGGAGAGAGAGAGAGAACAGACTCTGACAAGCCTTAGCTTACTGGGAACTCCCCTCCAAGTAAACAACACAGAGCCAGGGATTGATACAAAAGCAAGAGGAATTTATTGTTCCAGCATGCTGGGTTCATCATCCGACACCCAAAGGAGAGGCAGCAACCCTGACAGGCCTGTTCAGTGAATTTTTATACAGTTTCCAGGGGTGGAATAGAGCATCAGCAACTAGGCACAATATGATTGGTAGAACAGTACGCCCTTTAAACTTTAGGGAATGAGGTAGTAGGGACTTAATTAGCCTCTTCCTTCTGACCTATATGCTCCTCAGACCTGTCTCTTCCAGGAGGGGAGGAATGTTTAGTGGAATTTTCCAACAACTCTGATCTGACCTCTTTACCTAGACTATCCCTAAAAGGCTAATGGGAGAACAAGGTGGGGAGTAACTGATGAATGACAGCTGAAGATTACTCTAGCCTCCATGTTCACATGAAGACACACAGGCATTTGCACACATAGGAACATACACTTGAAAATGATTTGTTCTTTATAAACATAAACACACTTGACAATAAAAATTTAGTATGTAGCCCATGCCTAAAATAAAATCTAAATAAATAAATAATTAAATTCATAATAAAGAGAAGCAAGTATACAATAAATGGTTCCTGGTGTTGGCCTCAATAGATAGTTAAAGGTTTGTATTGTTTCAGGTATAAATGACATTATCATTTGTGGAGACTCCTTGGAAAAGAACGTTGTGTTTGCTAAAGGTACAGACACAGGCATAAGCCATGGGTAGGCTTTCTGGTACTTAGAAAGAGTAACTCACATACTTGGAGCAGAGACTGAATCACTAGAGGAACCTTTAGAAACTCCTTTTCTAGTTCTGAAAGTATTATGACCTACTGTTTTCCTTCTCCTGGTTGGGAAAATCCCAAATCCAGAGTCATTAGGATGATCCTGGAATATCTACACACTTTTCTTTCCTTTTTTTCCTTTTTTCTTTCTTTCTTTTTTTATTGGATATATTCTATATTTACAATTCATTTCTCTTTTTGCACACTTTTCTTTATGCTCATGGGACATAATGTGATCAGGAAGCACCACAGATATTTAGAATGTGTGTCTAGGGTGAAAGTACTTCAGAGTAGATGGAAAGTAAAAGCTATCCAGGATGCAACATGGTATGAGCACAGAGATACAGTAAATGTGGAGACTCATGGGTGACCCCAGGGTAGTTAGGTCATGGGTAGAGTGCTGAAAGAAAGACAGGGCAGCAGCTAAAACAGGAATGAGCAAGCTGGGTTTCTAGAAGTTCTTCTGAGGAATACTGGTTATATTTTGGTTAAAGAGATACAACTTATTATAGGAAAAATGAGTGGGATTATGACATATAAGTTAGGCTGCCTTCTTAGATATTCTCCTTTAAATTCTCCTGTTGTTGCTCCTAAACCTTTTGCAAATCCTCACTTAAGTTTTGAATATCAACTGTGTATTCAGGAAGAGAATAGTTTGTATAAGGTCTCAACCTTCTGTAAGCAAGTGATACAAATCTGATAACCTAGGCAACTGGGGATCCCTGAGAATGCCTTGAAACATTTGTCTGGGCTAGAGAGTTCCACAGAGACACTGAAATCTTTTTCTCTTTGATGTGTTTACAAAAACATAAAGACGGGTATATGTTCTATGGAGGTGTACTCACGTATGGAGGAAGGTGGATACCTCAGTGGTCCCGTGCTGAGGGATCCCTTCATGTCTATATATACTGCAGTTGTATGAGGTTTTCTATTACTCTGAAATTTTAATAGCATGGGTTGACCTGACACTAGACACGAAACATTTCAAGAAGTGGATTTTTTAAAAACTTGTTTTTTTTACTATCTTTAAATATATATATATATATATATATATATATATATATATATATATATATATATACACACACACACACACACACACACACACACATACATACATACATACATACATACACACACGGAAAAACATATTGGGGGGGTTGTCTGCTTGAATTTCTGTCTTCTGCAAGAGCAGTATGTTGTGCTCTTAACCACTGAGCCATCTCACCAGGCCCCAGTAAAGAGTTTTACCATCCCTTTTATTTCAAGAGACATAGTTCTGGTACTTGTTTTCTATATATTCGAAGGGTAAGTGAATGAACTGAGAACCACTGAAGGAGTGAAATGGGAAGCTTCCCCTGTACAGCCATAACTTTTTTTTTTTACCGTGTGCCATTGTGCAGTCTCCAAAAAAGGGTGAAGAAGATAATTTCCAAGTCTAGTCAGCTGCTCTGCTTTCCATCAGATCCTATTTCATTGAGTTTACCAGACTCTCTTAAATGACACAGAATCCCTGAGTGATGGTTCTATAGGATACTTGGATACACTTGCAATCTATAACCTTTAGTTAACACCTTCCTTACAACTAAGCAAAACAAATGAAAAGACAAATTGGAATTGGATTAATTAAGGCACTGCTGTACCAGTCATTTTGGTACTTTCCCCACCTCAACTTGACCAGAAGTATACAAATATCTGTGAGGAGGTTCAAGTCTAGGAATAAATATTTTATAACACACACACACACACACACACACACACACACACACACACACAGAGCTGACTTTTTCTTGATTTACATTTGTTTCTAAATTAAGTGGCAATTTCTAAGTGGTAGGGCTACAATGCTTGCCTGAACGCAGCAAGAATCAGAAAATATGTTAGCAAAAATTTTGAAAATCACAATACTATTGTTCTGATAAGGCAGCCTTGAATACAAACTCCTAGTAATAATTTCCCAAGAGACTAGCTCCTTGCAATAACAGGAAAGTTTTGTGTAATGTGAACTGATTCAACACCATAGTTTCCAGCAGTGGATCTGAGCTTTTATTAAATTATTGCAGGAGACATGGTGGTCTGTAAAAAGATGTTGTGAGAAAATTCATGGAAGACAGATTGCTGACTTTACAAAGCCAAATCAGGGCCCATGCTATTATGATCTCAGACCAGTTAAGTTCTTTTGCACAGTCACAACGCTAAGTAAGGTTCTCTAGAATGTCTGGGAAATATCCAGCTTTAGGGTATGGAAGGTAAACAGGCTGCCTGGACCATAGTTTGAACTCACACTGATGGATGGTGAATGGCATGTTTTCTCAAATAGCCATGCCTCTTTCTTTTAGCTGCAGATCTGATCTCTATACTCCCATATCTTCAAGATATTATTTCCTGAGTGACTAGAAGCCTATTTAATAACTGCACCCATTCTTCTATCTTCCAGTGTGTTTCCTATTTTTTTCATCTAGAACTTTCAGACTCCAGATTTTGAGTTGACATTCATTATTCATTTGGAGTATATTTTATGGATGGTGAGAGAGGAATGGATCTTTTCGTTCTTCTATACATGGATATTGAGTTTTTACAGCACCTTTTGTGGGAAAGGTTTTCTTTATTTGGTGTGAATTTTTTCATCTCTCTGTCAAAAATCAAGTACATTTATTTGTATGGATTGATATCTGGATATCCATTCCATTCTATTAATCTATGTGTCTGTTTCTGTGGGGTATAATTATTTAAGATTGTTTTGCCTATGTGGAATCTTTTGTTTTTATTTATGAATTTTTGAATTTTTTTCTATTTCTCTGAAGAATGGAGTTGCAATTTTGAGTGGGATTACATTGAATCTATACATACATTTTGGTAGGTTGGCCATTTCATAATATTAATCTTGCTTATTTATGAACATGGGAGAGGTCTTTCTATATTTTAGAGTTCTTCCTCTACTTCTTTCTTCAGTGTTTTAAAGTTTAAGTTTTTTAGTTCTTTGGGTTTATTTCAAGGTATTTAGGTAAACTAGAATGTTTCCCTAATCTCTTTTTAGTATGCTTGTCATTGATATATAGGGAGGCTATAAAACTTTGCACATTAAATTTGTAGCTTGCTGCTTTACTAGAACAACAAAGGCTATAGGCATTTTATTGGTTGTTTACCAAAACTGGATGACAATACCCTGTGGCAAAAAATATCATACCCTTTCGGTGCAATGCATAATCGAACCAGGACTGATCAATAAGCTTCCTCCCTGATGGTTATTCAAACTTCAGGAAAAGATAAGGCATTTGTGATCTACCTATCAACTCTATGAACTATAATGTCAACCTTCCAGGAAGGATGTGCCAACTGGGGTATGACTGTAATAAGGTAAGCAATCACTCTCAGCCTGGATTTCCAGCATACTCTTAAAGAGGGAATACATGCTTGGTTCTATAATCCAAACAAACAAAACAAAAAACAAACAAAACCATGGTGGGGAGACCATAGAATCTAAGGGAGAACTAGGAACTATTTTTTACTTAATACATGTGAAATTAAACTTTATTCTAAATATTTATCTATCGACAAATCCAATCCTCACCTTTAATCATGTATACATAACTTTCCAGTAAGCAACAGTGAATGCAGAGTCTAATTGACTACTCAAGATGCTTAGAATAAATGATGACTGAGTGCTAAGCTCTAGACAGTAGTTTATACTACCCCACTAAGACTCAGAGAGCATTTCAGAAGAAGGAATAGAAGTAATGTGAGAGCCATAAGACAGAGAACTATGAAATGTTGTCTTCAGGACATGACACACTCATTGCAAATATTGTCTCATAATGGTTTATGTTGCCTGCATAGAACCTGCACAATACTCAGACTGTTGATATCCAATTATGGATCAGGAATGGGCTCACAGAGCCCTTCCCTCCCAAACTGATCTTCTGGATATTAATCCATTATAGGGAAAGGACATTAAGCATCTTCAATTGTGTATCCAATAATGAGGCCATGAGGCTTCAAAGGGTATTTCCAAGTCTCTCGACAAATACACAGTCATAGTTCAAAACAGTAGGTCACAAAACTAAAGAAAAGGACAGGAATGAAGAGAACAGTAAGTCAGTTGAGGGAAATGACTGCAGTGGGAGGGACATAGAGGAGGATTAGAAGGGGAACAGTACATGTAGTACTCTACATACATGTGTGCAGCTGTCAGAGAACAAATTTAATCAACAATAATAAATAGTTTTTAGTTATCATTGAGTGGCTCTTGGACTCAGTTGATCTGTGGAATCTGAAGCAAGATTCTATTTGCTCTGATTTACATCCCTCTGCTGCCCCCATGTTAAGAATGGCATTTACATGAAAGTGTTCTTCTTATTGATGTAAATTTATGAGTGCATTGGGCAATTCCTCTTTGAAAATCCTTGAAAACTATATAACTGGACATTTCAGGCTCTGGATCTGAAGCCAAGATAGCCTTTCTCTCTTGGTATGGATTTAATTCTATCCTTAAATCTGGAGAGAATAAACTCTAAAAAGTATCTTTTCAATAAAGACATTCTTTCTCATAGTCTTTAAATCTAGTCAAACTTAAAATAAAGAGATATTTTATAACCATACATGTTATGGTTAAACATTATCAAAAGTTCAATCTATTTTTGTCTAAGACCCTCTGACTTTTTCATTCCAAACTATATGGGTATAACCTTGCCTAAAGAGTCCAAAGAAACAGGCTTGTTAATGTTCTTCATTTTCAACAAAAAGTCAAATTAACACCCATAACTAACATGTATTTAATCTCTTAATGATTGTAATTAGCAACAAACCTATCAATATATCTTTTAAAATAGTTTAATATGATTTAAAATCATTGCTTTCTAGCTAATCAGGAAGATGTAGCTTTGAATTGCTTCACATCTCCAAGATATTCCATTGTATACCTTGGTCATTATAAAAATTCCTAGGAGTATCATCATAGGAGTAGCAGAAATAGCAGCAGCAGCAGCACCACCACCACCACTACCACCACCATCACCACCAACAAACACAGTCATCATCATCACTACTACCACAACCAACCCGGCAGCAGCTGCTGTAGCACCATCTGATCTATAAACTTAGAACCTCAAACCAATTCCCAAGAGGCAGATTCTGGATCTTAATAAGATATCTAGGTGAAACCAAAGAACATTCTTGGGCTGGACCTCCCACATACTATATGCTACATACACCTTCCCGCATGTATATAGGAGATGTGTAGCTTGGTCTTCATGTGGTCCCGAATAACTGGTCTCTTTCCTAGAATTTCTATCTTCAAAGTTGTCTCCCTTTGTGATTTATTGTTTCTACTTCCATTTTTAGATCCTGGATAGTTAACTTCAATTCCTTCACCTGTTTGGTTGTTTTCCTGTAATTCTTTAAGGGATTTTTGTATTTCCTCTTTCAGGGCTTCCACCTGTTTATCTGTGTTCTCCTGTATTTCATTAAGGGAGTTATTTATGTCCTTCTTAAAACCCTCTATCAGTATCGTGAGATATGATTTTAAATCCAAATCTTACTTTTCTAGTGTGTTGGGGTATCTAGTACTTGCAGTGGTGGGAGAACTGGGTTCTGATAGGTTCTGATGATTCCAAGTAGCCTTGGTTTCTGTTGGTAATATTCTTGCCCTTGCCTTTAGCCATCTGGTTATCTCTGGTGTTAGTTGGTCTTGCTGTCTCTGGCTGCAGCTTGTCCCTCCTGTGGACAAGCCTGTGTCAGCACTCCGGAGACCAGCTCTCTGCTACCAGGTCCTGTGTACAGAGGACTGTTGAACAGTCTTAGCTCCCAGGTGCAGATGGTGACCAGAAGGATCCGGTCCCAGATCTTCCACGGTTCCTGTGTCCTGTGTGCTCCTGGCTCATCCCACTTTGGACAGTTATTAGAGAGAAAGTAGAGGTCTCACCTCTGAGCCCTGGAGTAAGATCACTCCTGGGAAATTAGTTTTCTCCTCATGGGACCTGTGTACAGAAGGCTATAGAATAGGTCCTGAACAACTGAAACAGGGGTTATCCCAAAAGCTGTTGCCTGTTTGTGGGAAATGTTCTTTTATGCTGGGCTGCTTTGACTGTCTCATTGGGAGAGGAAGCCCCTAACCTCGCAGAAACTTGAAGTACTAGGGTTGGGGAATACCCATACACCTGCTCAGAGGAGAAGGGGAAGGGGAGGGGGGAAGGATTTGAGGAGCAGTTTACCAGAAGGAGGGCATGAGTGGATTGTAAAGTAAAAAAGTATAAAAAATTTAATTAAATTAAATAAAAGATTTTTAGGTGATTTGTATGCATGTGACACTCTATAAGCACTGCTTCAAAGTACAATGCTCTCTACAGAAGACCATGGATTTAACACCTTAGAACAATCAATGAAAATATAAAAGACATGAACTCTAAATTCAGGACAAATCTATTGTCAATTTTGGCTACATGTTTTAGGATGAGTTACTTAGCACCTTTACTATATGTTAAAATTAATCAATTTCTGAAATATACCAATTGCCTAATTCATTATTTCTACCTGGTCATGAAGAAACTGAGTCAATGAGGTCTTTTTATTTTATTTTATTTTATTTTATTTTATTTTATTTTATTTTATTTTTTGTCAATGAGGTCTTGATTCACATGGTATACATAATATTTAATGGTTAACTAATAGAAATTATAATGAACAAAGAAGGACATATTTGGTATATTAAGCTAAAAAGATTATAGAGTTAATTTGTCACGGCACCATAACCAATCTAATATGGATGGTATAACATTTGGTACCATAATTTGATATCAAGTCTCCATAAGATATACAAATATCATTTGTTCACATGTGAGAAAGTTAGAGTGGTTCCTAAGGATACCAATGGTGGAGCTGAGGAAGGAGGCAATGGTAAAAAAAAAAAAAAATTTGTAGAGAGAAAAAGACTATGGATTTAATGAAATTATGATTCTAAGACTCAGGGCAAAGAATGAAAAATGTTAATAGTTGCAACACTTGGCAAAGTGCTATGTGAAAGCATTAAGCTTAAAATAGAACCAACTGCTTTAAATGCAGAAATAGTGGAGCAGTGTCTAAGAAAGCAATGGAACTCCCAAACATGCCATGCTATATCAGAAACAACCTACAAAGATAAAAATGAAGATGAACTCAGACAACAGATCCAGAGGCCAAACAAAATAAACACTAAGGACTTCCCCTAAGATAGTAGAGTCAGGATTTAATCAAGGAAGAGTCTCCTTTATCAAAAACACCCCAGGTGGATTACAGTCTTATCATCTCAGCAACTGATGAGTATCCTCACTTTTGCTCCAGCACAATGGCATTGATAACAGTTATTGCCCTATCTGATTGTTACACTGTACATGAATCCTTGGATTGAAAGAAACATTCTTCAAACCTGGTGAAGAAAGTTACATGCATGTGTGATATTTCAGATGGTACCCATCTTGAGATAAAGGAGTAAGAAGATATGATAGAGGATAAGTCTGTTTTGAGTGGGGGAAAAAAGTGAAGCAATCATTTGATGACCAGAAGGAAGGACTTTGTCAGTGCTCCCAGTTTCACCAAAATGTGATTGCTTTTCCCTTCCAAGTGCATGGGGATTTGCATCTGTCTTCTTTTTTTTTTAAGATTTATTTATTTATTATATGTAAGTACATTGTAGCTGTCTTCAGACACCGGAAGAGAGCAGCGTCAGATCTCTTTACAGATGGTTGTGAGCCACCATGTGGTTGCTGGGATTTGAACTCATGACCTTCAGAAGAGCAGTCAGTGCTCTTACCTGCTGAACCATCTCTCCAGCCCCTGCATCTGTCTTCTTAAAATGGAAGAGCCATCTGATTAGAGATATGAGAAGAAACAACAAGCACTGCCTCTTATTTATTTATTTATTTATTTATTTATTTATAACAATGAAAAGCTGAGGAGAAATTATCTAGTCTCTCTTCATTTCTTTCTGGCCACAAAGACGAAAGAACAGAAATTGGATCATCCTGGATCCTTGGCATGGCTATAGGATCCTCTCATTTGTGTTGAATATGCCATATGAAAATTAAATTGCATTTTAATTTTTTTATTCAAGTCTCACAGTAATGACTAGTTTGCTATTATGGCTTAGTTCAAAACTGTTCTAATAAACAGGACAACTGGGCCTTGGAATATTACAATATACGATTATTTATTCTACTGAGACTAAACAGTCAAACTTCCGAATGAGTTAAAACTCTTCTACAATCTCTGCATTTTCTTACAAACTTCTCGAGGCTCCACCAATAACAAGGACTGTCATTATGAAGGATCGCTCATCCTTCCCTGCTGTTTTCAGTTTAACAAATCCAATCTGTTGGGCTAATTTTAAATCAGGAGATGCTACAAGATGAGTCATGACTCTGTAATTGGGAAATATAACTAGGACTTGCCAAAGCCAAGAAAACCAGGCTGACAGAAACATAATTCTTAGGCGGCAACAAAGCAAATACCAGTCTGGTCAGAGTAGACAACAAAGAATACAGTATCTCTACTCCCTAGCAACACAAGGAAAATGGTGGGGGTTGGGGGTATCGCAGATCACAGGACCTCAGAACAGGAGCTGGACCTGATCTCAGAACGGGTGTCTGGGGCATCTGCAATGAAGGGAAGGCTTTAAAATATAGGAGCCTGAAACAGTTCCAGTGACCCATGGTTTGTATACTCACTTAGCACGAATTTATAACAAAGGATGTTTTAAGCATGAACATGTTGGGAAAACATGGTGTAAAGCTATAACGATTTATTTTTCTGACCCCTGGATTCATTTGCAACCAAAATAAAGAACTGCAGGCAAAGAACTTCCCGATTACTTTCTCAAAACCATGAATTTCCCCAGATCCAAAATGCACATAGCTTAGAAATTCTGAAAGTGAATCCATGAATCTATTGAAGGAGAAATGGGGGAAAATGTCATGGGCTTTATTCATTTGGAATGTTTTAGCAAAGGCTGGGACTTGCCTGACACAGATACCGTGTAGTTGGCAGTAGTCCCAATGAAATTGTGGTGCCTCTACCCACCAAGCCTCGGTTTCGTGGCCACAGCTTATGAGTAAGCTGAAGAGTGGAGTTTGCTCCATCTACGTCAGTGGATTACTAGAGACATGGGGCAGCTGCAAGCCTGTTCCCCGTGGGTTTGTACCACATAGTGGCCCATCCCTTCTTAGTCTGGGACCTCATCCTACAAAAACAGATTGCTTAGTGCAGCCACATGCTTGTCCGATGAAATCATCGCCGCTTTCTTCTGCAGGTTTTCAATAGCCCCTCACAGATCAGACTCACGGAACACCTGCCAGGGCTCTGCCTCTGCTCTAGCTAATGCAGGAGGGCGTCAGCTTCCTGCTCTGTGTAGCAACTGGAGAGAAAAGTAGCCATTCGATGTACATACAACCAGCAGTGACCATTGATCGTAAAACAAGGTAGCTCTGAGTGAGCTGCGAGTATAGGGCATGTTTCTGTATCAACAGCCTGCTGACTCCAAGGCTCTTGCTTTGATTTCATATATGTACAGCTTTTGCACATGAGCGTTTGTTCCCCATTCTCCTGGGTATTAAAACCTCACCTATCATTCAATGTCACATCCTTCATAACAGTTTCCTTTAGCTATCTAGAGAGAGCTGTGTGGTTTTTCAAATGCGTTTTCTGTCTTTCTTTTTAGATATATTTTTTTATTTACATTTCACATGATTTCCACTTTCCTGGTTCCCCCCCACACCGAAAGTCCCATAAATCATCTCCCCTCCCCCTGCTCCCCAATCAACCCCCTCCTGCTTCCTTGTCCTGGTATTCCCCCACACTGTTGCATCAAGCCTTTCAGGACCAGGGGACTCTCCTCCCCTTGATGTCCAACAAGGCCTTATTCTACCGCCTATGCATCTGGAGCCATAGGTAACACCTCAAGTACTATCTGGTTGATGTTTTTGTCCCTGTGAGCTCTGGGAGTACTGGGTGGTTTGTGGCGGCACTTCAAGCCCCTTCAGCTCCTTGGGTCCTTTCTCTAGCTTCCCCATTGGGGACCCTGTGCTCAGTTCAATGGTTGGCTGAGAGTGTCCCCCTCTGTATTTCTCATGCACTACCAGAGCCTCCCAGGTGACAGCTATATCTGGCTCTGGTCAACAAGTACCTGTGGGCATCGATGATAGTGTCTGGGTTTTGGAACTGTATATGGGATGGATTTCTAGGTGGGATAGTCTCTGGATGTTCTTTCTCTCAGCCTGTGCTCCACACTTTGTCTCTGTATCTACTTCTGTGGGTATTTTGTTCCGCCTTCTAAGAAGGACCAGAGTATCCATACTTTGTTCTTCCTTTTTTGAGCTTCATTTGGTCTGTGAATTTTGCCTTGGGTATTTCAAAATCCTGGGCTAATATCCACTTATCAGTGAATGCATACCATGTGCGTCCCTTTGTGATTGGGTCACCTCACTTAGAATGATATTTTCCAGTTCCACCCATTTGCCTAATAATTTCATTAATTCATTGTTTTTAATAGCTGAGTAGCATTCCATTGTATAAATATACCACATTTTCTGTATCCATTCCTCTGTTAAGAGACATCTGGGGTGTGCCGGGCAGGGTGGTACATGCTTTTAATCCCAGCACCTGGGAGGCAGAGGCAGGCAGATCTCTGAGTTCGAGGCCAGCCTGGTCTACAGAGTGAGTTCCAGGACAGCCAGGGCTATACAGAGAAACTCTGTCTCAAAAAACGAAGAGAGAGAGAGAGAGAGAGAGAGAGAGAGAGAGAGAGAGAGAGAGAGAGAGAGATCTGGGTTCTTTCTGGCTTCTGGCTATTATAAATATGGCTGCTATGAACATAATGGAGCATTTGTCCTTATTACATGCTGGAGAATCCTCTGTGTATATGCCCAGGAGTGGTATAACAGGGTCCTCCAATAGTATCATGCCCAGTTTTCTGAGGAACCACCAGAATGATTTCCAGAGTGGTTGTACCAGCTTGCAATCCCACCAGCAGTGGAGGAGTTTTCTTCTTTCTCCACATCCTCACCAGCACCTGCTGTCTCCTAAGTTTTTGATCTTAGCCATTCTGACTGGTGTGAAGTGAAATCTCAGTGTTGTTTTGAATTGCATTTTCCTGATGACTAAGGATGTTGAATATTTCTTTAGGTACTTCTCAGCCATTAGATATTCCTCAGATGAAAATTATTTGTTTAGCTTTATACCCCATTTTAATAGGATTATTTGGCTCTCTTGGGTGTAACTTCTTGAGTTCTTTGTATATATTGGATATTAGGACTCTGTTGGATTTAGGGTTGGTGAAGATCTTTTCCCAATTTGTTGGTTGCCGTTTTGTCCTATTGACAGTGTCCTTTGGCATGGTATTGGTACAGTGACAGACTGGTAGGTCAATAGAATAGAATTGAAGACCCAGAAATAAACCCACACCCCTATGTGGGTTTGATCTTTGACAAAGTAGCAAAAACCATCCAGTGGGAAAAAAAAGATAGCCTTTTCAACAAATGGTGCTGATTCAACTGGAGGACAGCATGCAGAAGACTGCAAATTGATCTATTTTTATCTCCTTGTACTAAGTTCAAGTCCAAGTGGATCAAGGGCCTCCACATAAGGCCAGACACACTGAAACTAATAGAAAAGAAACTGGGGAGGAGCCTTGAGAACCTTGGCCCAGGGGAAATTTTTCTAAACAGAATACCAATAGCTTATGCTCTAAGATCAAGAATTGATAAATGGGACCTCATAAAATTACAAAGTTTCTGTAAGGAAAAGGACTCTTGTTGCATTCTAACCAGATAAAATGTGATCTTCCATTCATGTTCCTGCTACTCCACTGGGAGGCACTCTTACCAACATACCTTCTGAGGCGTAAGGACCTGTCCAAGCAAACCCTTAACCAAAATAATCTATTCCTTTATCAAACAGCTTTTGTTATGTATTTTGTCACAATAATGAATGCATTTTCTGTCTTAACTCATTATACATACTTCTGCTTATCTTGACTTGAATGCAAGTTACTTTGGAGGATAAATCAGGAGCCTTGAACCATATCATTTTCTATTCTATAAACATTATTATTTAGAGAACTTTTAACAGTTAGTCATTAAGTTTATTAAGATATGATGAAAATAATCTTTTCTTTAAGACACAAAGAAATGGAAAGGTTTAGTCTCTTAGATGATTTAGAATTTCAAGACAGGAGAGCTGACATGAAAGTCAGTATGGTGGCAAGGGAGTCACAAGATGGAGTGGGTATCCTGTGTATGAGCAAGAAGAGGAGAGTCTGAGATCTGAGCCTAGTGTGGACTTAAAAGAAATCCAAAGCCACAGAGACAAAAGGAACACCCAAGTCTTTGGATCTTGAAAAATTAGAGGGCTTGAGAGACTTCATGTTCTCTAAGGGTCTATGATTTGCCAGTCTTCTTGACTCTGCAGCAAAACAGAATCACTTTTCTCAACAGACTGTCAAGTTTTTGTTCACTGATAACCAATGTGAAAGTATTCTCATAAGGTAACTGAGCTTATGAGTTTCTGCTATAGAATCCTGGAATACAAAGTATGGTCACCTCAGGAGCTATTGCCTGATCCTTTTCTGCAAAATACACATCATGTCCCTACCCTGAGGGACCTCTCTCTTCTCCTGCTGACACCCAAGGTGTGAGTTATATTGCTCTAACAGGTCTTTGCCATCAGTGTCACTACCACATAATATCTTCCCATTGGCTGTACTCCCTCCTAATTCTCACTGTTTATTCTAGTAACTTAACTATCAAATATCTCAATTTTGTCTTTTGTTGGCTTAAAAGTATCAAGAGTTCCTGAATGTTCAACTCTAAGTCTTATGTATACTTAGAATTTTGTTACTATTGCTATTTCTATATAGTAGAAAAGAGGCTGAAAATTATAAGAATGATAGATAGTCATATAGATAGTGTCTTTGGGTTTTATTGTTGAGAAGAGACACCATGACCATGGAAACTCTTAAAAAGGAAAATATTTAATTGAGCTGGCATACAGTTTCAGACATTGAATCCACCATTGTTATGACTGGAAGCATGGCAGAATGCAGGCAGACATGGTGTTGGAAAAGGAGCTGAGAGTTCTACATCTTGATCCACAGACAACAGAAGGAAACTGCCACAGTCGGTTTGGCTTAAGCATAGGAAACATCAAAGATCATCCCAATATTGATACACTACCTCCAACAAGGCTACACCTACTCCAACAAGGCCATACTTCCTAATAATTTTACTCCCTGTGGACCATGCATTAGAACGCATGAGTGTGTGGAGGGTAATACCTCTTCACACACACACACACACACACACACACACACACACACACTGAATCAAAATGTAAATATATATATGTATGTATATACACAGGTATTTACATTTTGATTCATTATAGCAGCAAAATTAGGTTATAAAGTAGCAATAATTTTATGATTGGGTTGTCCCCACAGAATGAGAATCTGTATTAAAGGGTTGCACAATTAAGAAAGTTGAGAACCACTTCCCTCAGATTGTAGACAACCCGAGTGTTGTCAACAAATTATTTGATAAGTAGGTATAGTATTTTTTCAAACTATACATTTAGTCATAGACCCTGCATCTCTCTCTCTTAAATTTACATAACTTTATTCCAAAGTGTTAATTGACAACCCATTTCATGCCTGATTCTTTAAAAAATGACATAAGAACTTTCTAAGAATGTATAAACAGTATCAGCTATGAGTGCCATATCTCTTGCTTTCTATGGACATTTTCTATACTTATAGTAATATAGTTTTACATGATTTCTGCCACTGTATTGATCTTTAACTCTGAACAGGATTGTAATGGAGCATCACATGGATACCTCACTATCTAATTCTATTATAATGGAGTTGATCACACGATCCAGGTGAAAGACAGCCTTTGAAGTATGTATGGGACCAAAATAGTCTAAACAGCCTTCTCCTATGGGATATAGCATATTTACAGAAATAATTTACATTATTTTATATATTTCATTACAAAAGCATAAAGCATTTTATAATATATCTGAGTACCCTTCACTTTTTTATTTTTATCTTTCATTCATGAGTATGTTCTTACTTTTAGTATTTCATACCATTCTAAATTCTACCCTGTGTCAAAGATAGAAGCCATCTGTTTATGACACTTATAAAACTCTCACAAATTGATTTCATTATTCAAAATTATTTTACGGAACCGTGAGACTGATTTCCAGAATGGTATTACCAGCTTGCAATCTCACCAGCAGGGGAAGAGTGTTCCTCTTTCTCCACATCCTCACCAGCACCTGTTTTCTCCTGAGTTTTTGATCTTAGCCATTCTTACTGGTGTGAGGTGAAATCTCAGGGTTGTTTTGATTTGCATTTCCCTGATGACTAAGGATAAGTTACAGAAACACAATTAAAACAGGGTGTTTCAAAGAATTAAAAAGAGACGTATAACTGAAGGATTATGTCTTAGGTTTAGGAATCAATGGGGTTTAATGTATAAAAGATGTGGAGTAAAATAAAGAGAAGTAGTAAGAATGAGCTGTCTGTGAATGAACTGTGTGTCTGAAAGCTGAAAAGGGAGTTAGAAGAGGAGAGAGAAAGACAGCATATACAGGACAAAGCAACATGAAACTTTTGAGGATTGAATGAGTTGGCAGGAACCCTGTAGTAATAGCACTAAGGAGCGTTTTACCAAGTTGTACACAATCTTGAGCATCCCAGGAAGGATTTGGCCCTAATCAGAAGGGTGCAATGGATTCTGGGATGTGATGGTTTCAATAGGAATGGGTCCCCATAGACTAATGTGATTGAATGCTTGGCACAATTAAGAGGTGTGGCTTTATTGGAATAGGTATGACCTTGTTGGAGGAAGTCTGTCACTGTAGAGACAGGCTTTGAGGTCTTACATGCTCAAGCTAAGCCCTGTTTGGCACACAGTCTCCTTCTGCTACCTGTGTGACTCAAAATGGAAGACTCCAAGCTCCTTGCCTGCCTGCATGCCACCGTGTTTCTGGCCATGTCTATAAAGAACTAAACCTTTGAAACTGTAAACCATCCCAGATTAAATGTATGGTGTCTCCACAGAAATAAAACCCTAAGACATGGGAGTTTGGTTCTTTGTAAGGGTGACCTTGGTGGCACATTTACATGTTTCCCATAGGGATCCCCTAAAAGGTCCAGGAATTTGCTAAAGGAACACGACTGAGGAAAAAGCCCAGTTGAAAATGGACTTGTTTTGCAAGCAACAGGACTCAGATGCTATCTTTAGAATCCATGTTTAAGAAATAAGAACCAGGTCTGGTAGGATACACTTGTAATCCCAATGCTGGGAAAAAAAGACACAGGGAGACACCCAGGGACTGTGGAGAAGCAAACTTAGCTTATATGATGAGTTCCAATTATGTCTCAAGAAAGATTGACTGGCGCCACATGAAGAATGACATCTAAATTTGCCCTCTAACGTTCACATATACCTACATTCTTAAACATAGTCATGTATTTGTACACAGACAAAAAGTGTTCGCCTTCACCCTCACCTGCCCCCTGCCACACACATGCACAAAGTGAACTCGAAAGTTTAGTTGGCTCGGTGATGTATCTGAAACTGAAGCCACTGAATTTTCGATTGTTCTGTCCTCCAGAGCAGATGTTCTTTTCATAAGATCTGCTGCTTCACGGGCCACACTGTCCACTGTACATCCAAAGAGCCAAATAACCCTATTAAAAATGGGGTACAGAGCTTCCCATCCAGCCGGTGGTGTGGAAGCCAGACCCAGCCAGATTCCCAGGTGCTCAGACCCAGCCAGCAGAACCAGGTACCCGAAATAGCCCAAGTTTAAGAGCTTCAGGGACTCAGGCCTGGAGCAGGAGCTGCTCACAGAGTAGCAGTTTGGGGCACAGCAGCCGAGCCTGCGCTCTGAGCTCGCAGGCCGGACCCCGAACTCCCTGCAGACAGCGCCATCTTGCCAGCTGCTTCCCATCCAGCCAGCGACGGGGGAGCCAGCCTCAGCCAGCCTCCCAGCAGCTTTAGACGAGCAGGTGGAACCAGATAACTGAGATATCCCAACTTTAAGACCCCTGGGAAAACAGGATACCAGACAGCAAACCCTGAGCAGGAGCAGTGCAGAGCAGCTGCCCAACAGGCGGAACCAAGTACGTGGGATATCCTGAGTTTAAGACCTCGGGGGGACTCAGGCCACCTGTCAGCAATCTGTGAGCAGGAGCCCTGCAGGGCAGTGGTTCAGGTGTCTCAGTCGCTGGGAAATAGCCTTACGAGCCCACAGGAGGGTCAAGCACCAGCTAGAAACTACAGGACCAACTAACACCAGAGTTAACCAGATGGCAAAAGGCAAACGTAAGATCGTTACTAACAGAAATCAAGGCAGTATGGCGGCATCCGAACCCAGTTCCCCAACAGCAATAAATCTTGGATACCCCGAAAAACCAGAAAAACAAGACTCAGATCTAAAATCGCTGGTCAGGATGCTGATAGAGGAACACTTATATAAATCTCTTAAAGTAATACATGAGAAAATAGATCAAAAGCTAGAAGCCCTTACAAGGCAAACACAATTAAATCTCGGATATCTCAACACACCAGAAAAACAAGACTCAGATCTAAAATCACTGGTAAAGATGCAGATTGAAGATCACTTAGATAAATTTCTTTAAGTAATAGAGGAGAAAATAGATCAAAAGCAAGAAGCCCATACAAGGCTGACACAAAAATCACTTAAAGAAATCCAGGAGAATATAGAGCAAAAAATGAATCCCAGTAAGGGGGAGAAACAGAAATCACTTAAAGAAATACAAGAGAACATGGGTCAACAAGTAGAAGTCATAAAAGAGGAAACACAAAAATCTCTTAAAGAATTACAGGAAAACACAAACAAGCAACTGAAAGATCTGTGCAAAACCATACAGAATCTAAAAACAGAAGTAGAAACAACCAAGCAATTGCAAAAGGAGACAACGTTGGAGATAGAAAACCTTGGGAAGAAATCAGGAGTCATAGATGCAAATATAAACAATAGAATACAAGAGATAGAAGACAGAATCTCAGATGCTGAAGATACCATAGGAACCATGGATTCAACAATTAAAGAAAATGCAAAATGCAAAAAGCTGGTAACCCAAAACATTCAGGAAATCCAGGACACAATGAGAAGACCAAACCTAAGGATTATAGGGATAGATGAGAATGAAGATCTACAACTTAAAGGGCCATCAAATATCTTCTACAAAATTATGGAAGAAATCTTCCCCAACCTAAAGAGAGAGATGCCCATGAATATACAAGAAGCCTATAGAACCCCAAATAGACTGGACCAGAACAGAAATACATCCCGTCACATAATAATCAAAACCCCAAATGTACTAAACAAAGAAAGAATATTAAAGGCAGTAAGAGAAAAAGGACAAGTAACATATAAAGGAAGACCTATCAGAATTACACCAGACTTCTCACCTGAGACCATGAAAGCTAGAAGATCCTGGGCAGACCTCATGCAGACACTAAGAGAACACAAACTTCTGCCAAAACTACTATACCCAGCAAAACTCTCAATTGCCATAGATGGGGAAACCAAGGTGTTCCACGACAAAACCAAATTTGCATGATACTTATCTACAAACCCAGCCTTACAAAGGATAATAGGGGAAAAATACCAACACAAGGGGGGAAACAACACCCTAGAAGAAACAAGATAGAAACCCCATCTCATCCAACCCAAAAGAAGAGAACGACTCAAATACAAATAATAATAATAATAATAATAATAATAATAATAACAATAACAATAATAATAATAACGCCCAAAATGTCAGGAAGCAATAATTACTATTCCTTAATATCTCTTAATATCAATGGACTCAATTCTGCAATAAAAAGACACAGACTAACAGACTGGATAAGGAAACAGGACCCTACATTTTGCTGCATACAGGAAACACATCTCAGTGTCAAAAACAAACACCACCTTAGAGTAAAAGGCTGGAAGACAGTTTTACAAGCAAATGGTCCCAGGAAACAAGCCGGAGTAGCCATTCTAATATCAGATAAAATTGACTTTCAACCTAAAGTCATCAAAAGAGACACAGAAGGTCACTTCCTGCTTGTCAAAGGGAAAATCCACCAAGAAGAATTCTCAATACTGAACATCTATGCGCCAAATGTAAGGGCACCCTCATTCCTAAAAGAAACTTTACTAAAGCTTAAAGCACACATCGCACCTAACACAATAATTGTAGGTGACTTCAACACTCCACTCTCCTCAATGGACCGATCAGGAAAGCAGAAACTAAACAGGGACACAGTGAAACTAATTGAAGCTTTGGACCAATTGGATTTAACAGATATATATATATATATATATATATATATATAGAACATTCCATCCTAAAGCAAAAGAGTATACCTTTTTCTCAGCACCGCACAGTACCTTCTCAAAAATTGATCATATAATTGGTCACAAGACAGACCTCAACAAATACAAGAAGACCGAACTAATCCCATGTCTCCTATCGGATCACTATGGAGTAAAAGTGGTCTTCAATAGCAAGAAGAACAACAGAAAGCCCACATACACATGGAAACTGAACAATACTCTACTCAATGACACCTTGGTCAAGGAAGAAATAAAGAAAGAAATCAAAGACTTTTTAGACTTCAAAGAAAATGAAGGTACGACCTACCCAAATCTTTGGGACACAATGAAAGCAGTGCTAAGAGGAAAACTCATAGCCCTGAGTGCCTCCAAAAAGAAACTGGAGAGAGCATACACTAGCAACTTAACAGCACACCTGAAGGTCCTGGAACAAAAAGAAGCTACCTCACCCAGGAGGAGTAGAAGAGAGTAAATCATCAAACTAAGGGCTGAAATCAATCATGTAGAAACAAAGAGAACCATACAAACAATCAACAAAACCAAGAGCTGGTTCTTTGAGAAAATCAACAAAATAGATAAACCCTTAGCCAGACTAACCAAAGGACACAGAGACAGTATACAAATTAACAAAATTAGAAATGAAAAGGGGGATATAACAACAGAAACGGAGGAAATTCAAAGGATCATCAGATCCCAATACAAAGGCCTATACTCAAAACAACTGGAGAATCTGGAGGAAATGGAAAATTTCCTAGACAGATACCAAATACCAAAATTAAATCAGCATCAAGTAGATCAGCTAAACAGTCCCATAACCCCTAAAGAAATAGAAGGGGTTATAGAAAGCCTCCCAACCAAAAAAAGTACGGGACCAGATGGTTTTAGTGCAGAATTCTACCAGACCTTCAAAGAAGACTTAACACCAATACTCTTCAAACTATTCCACAAAATAGAGACAGAAGGGACACCACCCAACTAGTTCTTCGAAACCACAATTACGCTGATATCTAAACCACAAAAAGATCCAACCAAGAAAGAGAACTACAGGCCAATTTCTCTTATGAATATTGATGCAAAAATACTAAATAAAATTCTTGCCAACTGAATCCAAGAGCATATCAAAACGATCATTCACCATGATCAAGTAGGCTTCATTCCAGGGATGCAGGGATGGTTCAATATATGGAAATCCATCAATGTAATCCCCTACATAAACAAACTAAAAGAAAAAAACCACATGGTCATCTCATTAGATGCTGAAAATGCATTCGACAAAATTCAGCAACCTTTCATGCTAAAAGTCTTGGAAAGAGCAGGAATTCAAGGCCCATACCTAAACATAGTAAAAGCAATCTACAGCAAACCAGTAGCCAACATCAAAATAAATGGAGAGAAACTTGAAGCAATCCCACTAAAATCAGGGACTAGACAAGGCTGACCTCTCTCTCCATATCTTTTCAATATAGTACTTGAAGTTCTAGCGAGAGCAATTAGACAACATAAGGAAGTCACAGGGATACAAATTGGAAAGGAAGAAGTCAAAGTATCATTATTTGCAGACAATATGATAGTCTACTTAAGCGATCCAAAAAACTCCACCAGAGAACTTCTACAGCTGATAAACAACTTCAGCAAAGTGGCTGGTTATAAAATTAACTCAAACAAATCAGTAGCCTTCTTCTACTCAAAGTACAAGCAGGCTGAGAAAGAAGTTAGGGAAATAACACCCTTCACAATAGCCACAAACAACATAAAGTCCCTTGGCGTAACTCTAACCAAACAAGCGAAAGATCTGTATGACAGGAACTTCAAGTCCTTGAAGAAAAAAAATCGAAGAAGACCTCAGAAGATGGAAAAATATTTCTTGCTCCTGGATTGGCAGGATCAATATAGTAAAAATGGCCATCTTGCCAAAAGCAATCTACAGATTCAATGCAATCCCCATCAAAATCCCAAAACAATTCTTCATAGATCTAGAAAGAGCAATTCTCAAATTCATCTGGAGCAACAAAAAACCCAGGATAGCTAAAACTATTCTCAACAATAAAAGGACTTCTGGGAGAATCAATATCCCTGACCTCAAGCAGTACTACAGAGCAATTGTGTTAAAAACTGCATGGTAATGGTACAGCAACAGGCAGGTAGATCAATGGAATAGGATTGAAGACCCAGAAATGAACCCAGAGACTTATGGTCACTTGATCTTTGATAAAGGAGCCACAACCATCCAGTGGAAAAAAGATAGCCTTTTCAACAAATGGTGCTGGTTCAACTGGAGGTCAACATGCAGAAGAATGCGAATTGACCCACTCTTATCTCCTTGTACTAAGATCAACTCCAAGTGGATCAAGGACCTCCACATAAAACCAGACACACTGAAACTATTAGAAAAGAAACTTGGGAAGACCCTGGAGGACATGGGCACAGGGGGAAAGTTCCTGAACAGAACACCAATAGCTTATGCTCTAAGATCTAGAATTGACAAATGGGACCTCATAAAATTACAAAGTTTCTGTAAGGCAAAGGACACTGTCAGAAGGACAAAACAGCAACCAACAAAGTGGGAAATGATCTTCACCAACCCCACATCCGACAGAGGACTAATATCCAATATATACAAAGAACTCAAGAAGTTAGACCCCAAAGAACCAAATAACCCTACCAAAAAATGGGGTACAGAGCTAAACCAAGAATTTTCACCAGAAGAAATTCGGATGGCCAAGAAACACCTTAAGAGATGTTCAACATCATTAGTCATCAGGGAAATGCAAATCAAAACAACCCTGAGATTCCACCTCACACCAGTCAGAATGGCTAAGATTAAAAACTCAAGAGACAACAGGTGCTGGCGCAGATGTGGAGAAAGAGGAACACTCCTCCACTGTTGGTGGGATTGCAAAATGGTAAAACCACTCTGGAAATCAGTGTGTCAGTTTCTCAGAAAATTGGGCATGTCACTTCCAGAGGACCCTGGCATACCACTCCTGGGCATATACCCAGAGGATTCCTCTGCATACAATAAAGACACATGCTCCACTATGTTTATAGCAGCCTTGTTTATAATAGCCAGAAATTGGAAGGAGCCCAGATATCCCTCAAAAGAGGAATGGATACAGAAAATGTGGTATATTTATACAATGGAGTACTACTCAGCAATTAAAAATAATGAACTCATGCAATTTGTAGGTAAATGGTTAGATCTGGAAACTATCATCCTAAGTGAGCTAACCCAATCACAAAAGAATACACATGAAATGCAATCACTGATAAGTGGATATTAGTGAGCCCAGAAGCTCTAAATACTCAAGGCACAATTAGCAAGTCAAATGACTCCCAAGAAGAAGAAAGGAGCGGACCCTGGGCCTGTAAAGATTGGATCCAGTATTGTAGACCCAGAACAGAGAAATAGTGGGGGGGGAATGAGTGGGGAATAGCAGGGAGGGAGAGGAATTATGGGACATATGGTGCGGGGTAACTGGGAAAGGGGAAAGCCTTTGGAATGTAAACATAGAATATAGAAAATAAAAATTAAAAAAAAATGGGGTACAGAACTAAACAAAGAATTTTCACCTAAGGAATATGGAATGGCTGAGAAACACCTAAAGAAATGCTCAATATCCTTAGTCATCAGGGAATTGCAAATCAAAACAACCCTAAGAGTTTACCTCACACCAGTCAGAATGGCTAAGATCAAAAACTAAGGAGAAAACAGGTTCTGGTGAGGATGTGGAGAAAGAGGAACACTTTTCTACTGCTGGTGGGATTGCAAGTTGGTACAACCACTCTGGAAATCAGTTTCACAGTCCCTCAGAAAACTGGGCACGACACTTCCAGAGGACCCTGTTATACCACTCCTGGACATATACCCCGAGGATTCTCAAGCATGTAATAAGGACACATGCTCCACTATGTCCATGGCAGCCCTATTTATAATAGCCAGAACCTGGAAAGAACCCAGATGTCCATCAATGGAGGAATGGATACAGAAAATGTGGTATATTTACACTATGGAATACTACTCAGTTATTAAAAACAATGAATTCATGAAATTTGTAGGCAAATGGTTAGATCTGGAAAATATCATCCTGAGTGAGGTGACCCAATCACAAAAGAACACATATGGTATGCACTCACTGATAAGCAGATATTAGCCCAGAAGCTCAGAATACCCAAGATACAATTCACATATCAAATGATGCCCAAGAAGAAGAAAGGAGAGGCCCCTGGTCCTGGAAAGGCTCAGTGCAGCAGTGTAGGGGAATACCAGGACAGGGAAATGGGAAGGGGTGGATTGGGAAACAGGGCAAGGGAGGAGGGGTTATGGGACTTTAGGGGATGGGGGAATCCAGGAAAGGGGAAATCATTTGAGATGCTAATAAAGAATATATCAAATTTAAAAAAGTTAAAGCTTCCTCTTAGGCAGGCTCAAGATTCTCAAGTCTTAGACATGATCTGGGAAACTAAAGGAAAATGCTCCAGCCAAAGCAGCAGGAACCATGAGAAGTTTCCCTCAGCTGTGACATGTGAACACTTACAAAATACATTATTCTTTAGCCTGATGTCACTATAAATCTCAAAATGTTGTCTAGATAGAATTACCCTATCCAGAACCATAAAACAGTGACAAACAACTCAATACTCTTCTTTTGAAAAGCCCCATAGGTACATTCTTCCTAATACAAGATCTCCCATCCAACTTCCCCCCACTATAATGTTATGTTTATAAATTTTATATTAATAGCAAAGAATGACAGAGCCACCTGCAGAGTTAAGCAGGCTGGTATTTGCTCCTCTACTGAGACAGGTTGAACTACCTAGCTGTGGTCATACATGGCTGAGCCAGAGCCTTGCCTCTGCCTACCAGCAGGAGGCTACCCTCACATCAGGCATGTCAGTATGCTGACAAAAAGAAATAGCATCCTTTTTTTATTAGTTGGAATCTAAAGTATGAGAAGAAATGTGTTGTGGTATAAGGCAGTCCTGTCTCTCTGGAAGTATCCCCAAGTCTGGAATTGTTCATGTAAAGAAAATCATAAATCAATAAAGTAGCCACTGATTCCCAAAGACAATTCATCCTTCTGGCGCTATGGCCTTGAGATGATTTGAGCAAGCATCTTTCTTTATATGTGTGAGTTGGAATGGATAATTATGACAAAGTGTGCAAGAGGAAGGTAATACTAGTGTATTACAAACATGACATATACACACATATATGATATATATTTATGCATTCATCTACTTCTATCCATAGATGATTATTAGAAAAATCGATGCATATAGTCATAGGATACACAAAGTCATTTATTTCATACTGTTTCACATATACTACCATGTGATCTTGTATTATTATAGTGCCAAATACAGAACCAATTAGAAGTTTCAGTTTTCAAGGAACCTGCAAGCACAACTCAAAGTGATAATAGCTGGCTAGTTGGTAATAAAGACAGATGACAAGACACACCCTTAAGCAGAGCAGTTTTATAAGTAGACTTTCATCTATGCATATGTGTATATGCATGTTCTTTTGTGTATGGGCTCATATATGTCCAGTGTGTATGTGTGTGTGTGTGTGTGTGTGTGTGTGTGTGTGTGTGTGAGTGAAATTAAGATAGAATGGTGTGTGTGTGTGTGTGTGTGTGTGTGTGTGTGTGTGTGTGTGAAACTAAGATAGAATGTGTCTTCCTCAATTGCTCTCCACCTTCCATATTGAAGCAGAGTCCCTTGTTGAACCCAGAATTCACTGTTTTGGCTTTTCTAGCTAGCCAGTTTGCTCTGAGTATTCTATGCTGTCCTTGTGCTAGGATTACAGGGGGCCCCCATAACCACCCAGATTTTATGTGGATGATTTGGATCTGAATTCTGTTCCTCATGCTTGCAAGGCAAACACTTATTCCACTGAACTCTCTCCTCAGTCCTGATAAGGAAGATCTTAAATTGATGGAATTTACACTATGAACTGAATACTGAGAATGTTCCTATTTTCACAATAATTATAGAATGTGCACTATGCTACTGTTTTTAATCTAACTGTATCACTGAATTTTACATAACTCTACAGGTGACTTATTACCCCTACTTTTTAGATAATGGTAGTGAGTCCTGGATTATTGAACTAATTTTCACAGAGCTATAAATGACTGAAAAGCTATATTATAATCCATTAACCCTATCTGAGTTAAAAACAAGTTTGGGCTAGTTGTTTTAGATATTTGTCCTTTCCAGATATCTTAATATTATCCATAAGCCAACAAATTTTAGTTTCCTTTAAAAAACACTGCCTGAATATTTGCTTTGTATCATTCATTGAACCAGTACCAGGATTTCATGGATACATTAGACTAAGTTCTATTTACAATATTGTGTGTGTCTGGTGTAGGTTGTATGGGTTATTAATATTGTCAATCATTTACAGTCATACTAAACTTAAAGCTTGTGCAGAGCCAGGCAATGAAGAAAAATGCATGGTAAGGAGGTGAGTATAAAGTTTCAGGTATGCAAGACAAACATGTGCTAGAAGTCTCCTGTACAACATAGAACCTAGTTAATAACACCACACAGTGCACCTTAAAATAAACTAAGAAGAAGATTTCTGGACTCCTTTAAACTACGGCACTTATTAATTCTAACAGTATATTACATATGATCACAGTCTCTCTGTACAAAGCTGCCAGCCAACTTTCATGTCGTCCAAGGCAGATAGCATTCAGTCACCAACATCTACTTAGCCATACATCTGTAATATATTTTCTTTTTGTGTGTACTTGTTGATCAATATTTGGAAAGGAATGAGTCGTTTCCATTATAAGTTATTGAATGGTTTCTGATTTAAATTGTATCATAGATGTTGATCTAGCCAAATATGAGCTCATTTATCTTAACAGGTAAAATCTCACTATGTTCTACTCAAACTCAAATGTCCTAGAAAACTCTAGTAATTCTTCTAAAAAACGTGCATCCTGATCTTTAAAATACCATGTATGGAAGCTGTCATTCCGTATCTTAATGTTTCCTTCTGAACTGGAATTTTCACACTTTCAGACATGAGACAAAATGTAAGAAAAAATAACACTGACTAAATGGCTGTCGTGACATATGTGTTGCCTTGACAAAGACCATCCATCCTTCAATATCCAGGACAAGCAACACTCTCCAGTCCTCATACTGATATATGTAAAGATTACGGTAAAAATCATTCTTTTGTAATAATACACAGTTTAAGTATTTCAAAATACGTTTCTTTCTAAAGCATTTATGGATTCAGTGAGATACCCAAGGTATTTGCCACAGCAATTCAAAGAGACTGCAGATCCAGAAGGTAGGACCTTTCAATGACTGTTCATAGGTTCTTAAGATACTCCAACAGAGTTGCTGATTAGCTGTTAGCTTTCATTTGCCTGAATTAATACAGTGTCAGCTCCTATACCAACCCCACAAAGTATAATATTTTGAAACAATATGTGTCTTTCTTGGCCATGTTAACAGTGTTGTATAGAATAAGCAGTCCTGCAAGACTGTCCTTTATTTCTACAGTATTTTTATAAACCAAAAGAACAGAGCCCCTGACACTTTCTACAGTTATTTACTCCATTTAATCCAACAAATAAAGGAAACAAGAAAGGATGGAGAAAGGGTTACAATAGGTATAGTATTTCCACTCCCAGGTTAGAAGTCACATGGTGACTGGGATACGCAATGGGGTGGGGCAAAGATCATGGGAGAATATGAAGTAAGCCTCAAGAATACATTCCTGCCAGGAGCAATATAGGCTACAGACATATTTTAATATTCATACTATTAATAGTCTCTTCATCTTAATTATTTCACAAATTTTATGTAAGATGGTTTTATACTGGGGATTTGATAGAGAAATCCCTAGAGATCTTGTAAAACTGATCCTAGAGGATGGAGAAATGAATCACTAGTTAAGACAATGGGCTACTGCTCTTACAGAGGTCCTAGTTTTGATTCCCAGCACCCACACAATGGTTTATACATGTCTGTAACTGTAGTTCTGAGGGATTCCTGTGCCCTCATCTGGCTTCCACAGGCACTTATACGTATGGCACTCTGACACATTTGCAGGCAAACACTCATATACATAAAGTAAAATCTAAAAAATATAAAACACTGATTCTAGAATTACTGAAGGAGTGGCTGCTAGATTTCTTGGGCACAAGATTGTAGAATAATGAGGGCAATTCTTCATGTATTCACTGGTGAATAAGACCACCAAAGTCAATCAAGAAAAAGAGTGAAAGTTACAAGATTCTCAAGGAAATGGATAAAGGAGAGGAAACTACAAGAATCAAGGAAGACATTCCAAGGAGGAAGTGAGCCACTGCACTGGATATTCAGGAGCTCAAACAAGATAATAAAGGAACTCTTCCCTTTCCTTTAACATCAGTGAGTTGATCTTTCCAGACTTCTGAGAATTATATTTTACTTAACCAAGTAAACCTATAACAATTAAATATTTAAGATAACCACTGTAAGAGTGTGAACATTTTTGAGTTGGAAAGACTGTTGATGTGGTGGTCATTCAAAAGATGATGGAGATACTGGATTTGGGTGAACATAAAGGATTTGCTTTGAGACCCATTGTCCTTGAATTCTCCACCAGCAATTTGATATTGCTTCACAGCTCTAAAGGGGGTTAAATCTACAGTTGACAGTTAAATATTATTATCCTGCATGTGGTGCTGGGATATGCAAATGAGCAAGATTGTCTCGAGAGAATGTTCAGCCAAAGAAATAAACAGCGAATTATGTGTGTGATTAAATCAAGAAAAAACTTTTGCGATTAATCTATGGTGGTGCTGGAGGAATTTCTGTGTGTATCATACAATTCTTGTTTGCTTTTTCTGTCTGTATTGTTTTCACAGAATGAACTGGAGAATGCTATGGGGAAAATTGGCTTGGACTGTAATCCCCTCCCACTGATGGGTAATTATTTTCCTTTTGACTTCATTTCTTGGTAAAAGGCATCAGGCTGTTGTAGTCATTCCCTGAAGTGTTAGCACTTCTTTTCCTGGATCTCTTATCTCCAAAGGAGACAATGTACCCAGAGGGGGGAAAGGGAGCTCTTTCTTCATCCTCCCTGTGGACATCTTCCTTTCTCTCAGCTCCGACTTGGAGAGTTCATGAAAGAGGAGTGAGTCTTGCACAAACAAGATCAAATGTATGATGTATTTTTAAACTCACAATCTTTTTGACTCCCAAACGAGAAAAAAAAAAACAAAAATAATAACTCCGAAGCAGGGTACGGCCAATACCATGTGCTATCTCCTTGGACTATTCTGTAAATAGTCTCCATATCAGGAGCAAAAAATGTGCAGTTGCAAGTCAAAAAGTCAAGTCCAGAGAAATTGCCACGTTGGCTTGTTATTCCTCTAACAATGTCCCTGTTGGCATTGCTCAGCCCGATGTCAACAGGACACGTTTATTGCTTCACACAGCCAGGCTTTGTCATGTGGAATCAGTTGACATGTGGGAGGTGTTTTATGCCTCTTTCCTTCATCTGGCCTCTCTCAAACACTTGAAGACACTAGTTACTAAACCAAACACAAATAAATAGAGAGACGTCAATTAGGACATCCTGCAGAATGTGTTGTGCATGATTAAACTGTATTGAAATAAAGAATGGAATAATTAATTCATGAAAAATGTCACTCGACTGAATCTAATATAAGGGCTGGCTATGAAGATTGTTGTTAATTTCATGAAAGGGAAAAATATAAGCCAGGCACAGTGGTGCATGCCTGTAAACCCAGAACTCAGGAAATACAACTAGAGGATCATGGACTCAAGGTTATCCTGTAGAATATGTCGTAAATTCAAACTTCAAAAAATAATGCCAAAAAAGACTATATAAACTGATAGAAGAGATGTACTTGTGAAAATGTTCAGGATGTCAGAAACTGGAGAGAACTAGCACACAATTTTTCTTTACTTCTTTATTGAACCATGGCAGGGTTTGGGAAGTAGTACCTACCATTCATTGTTTCCTAATGTGAATGTGTAGGGGAGGGGCTGTTGGCAGTATGGCAGGTAAGAAGACAGGACAGAAGCTTCTCTCATGAGTCAAAGGCATCATAGAATGATGGGAAATGCTCAGAATGGAACAATGATATGTGTGTTTCACAGAAACATCTAGACACCACCTTCTGGTTCAGACAAACATCTGTTCAAAAAATTGGAATTTCAAGAATAGTTGACAAATTTCTGAGTCTATGTCATTATTAATAAACATTCAAGTATTACCCAGAGATTAATGTATTTATCTTTTTCTGTGTCTGCACCCAGCCTCACTGGGCCCTGGATGCCTGCTCCTTACTCACATTTAGAAAATTGCTCTCTAAAACTGTTAATCTTTTTTTGCCAAACTCTGTTGAAACTACTTTCCCAGGACAACTTAAGCTACACTTTTAAGACTGGAGCCATTGGAGATGATTAGTTCTAGCATGTGTCTATGTATGTTTACATTGTGTGAGTGCATCTGTGTGCAGCATGCATGCATGTGTATGCATGCGAAGGCCCAAGGTTGACAAGAGGAATCTTCAGAGGTTGCTGTTCACCTTGTGCATTGAGTGAGAGTTTAAATGGAACCTAGAGCTTACTGATATCAATAAAGGAGCTAGCCATCATGCCTTTTGGGTCCTCTGTCTCTGCTGTCTGAGAACTGGGGTTACGGGTGCGTCAACTTAAAATGTGTGTTTAGAGGATTCAAGTTCCAGACTTCACATGTGGGTGTCCATTGCTTTGTATCAGCCTTGGGCCCGTTTGTCACCTTAAAAAACATTTTTCATGATTTATTTTTATCTTTTGTGCAGCCAAGATGGTCAGAGAGGGAGACAGTTCATGCATTCCAGATTAGGTGATTGCTTTAGACAATAAATGGTTATCTGGGAACACATCTTTCTTCCCAAAGCAACCATTGACAGGTGCACGACCCTCATTATCTCCTACCTACCACACAATGAGCCATACTGCCTCTGCCCAGAGTTAGCCTATAGTGAGGTTCCAGACAAGAAAACATACCCATATCTCTGATCTTGTTACATTATTCGAACTACTCCTTTGCAAGATCTTCTTTTTGCCTTGTCTTGATTTACCAGAAAAACACAGTACAAGCCCTGGCCAGTCTTCCTTCTTTCAACTTACTGAGCCTGGTATTCCAAATGTGGCCATGTCTGCTGCAGATTGCCCCTTGTCTGGAAAACTATCAATGGGGACTTTTCTTTCAGTAGCACTGACCTATGTCATCACTCCATCTGCCCCATAAATCAATATCCCATGGGTATATTTTAACACTACTCACTCTCTACTTCTACCTCTCCTTTACCTCCTGAGCCTCTTCTCATTTTACATTTATGTTATAGTATATTCATTTGAAAATTTGGCTGCTTTGTCAAAAATAAAAAACAGCAATCTAATCCAGAGAAAAGCAGGTAATATTTTGATTGCCATAGTTTTAGTCATTATTTTAGCATACCAATATATGTGTTTTTTATATATGTATACTTAAAAAATGGAAGCCTACTCATTTTATCTCAAAAAATATGTTACTGAAAGCTTTACATTTCTAGAAAAGTCTATGTTGCTAATTTTAATAGCTAGAAATAAGGCACATCACAACATATACATGCTGATTATTTTATTGTTTAGTTTTTATGATTTATCCAATAATACAATAAACATTTACTTGTGTCCATTTTCACTTTTGTATATTTATGATGGTGGGTAAATTCCTCAAGGAAAATAGGATAGCTCAGAGTGTCCATTACTTTTATACATTAAAAACTTAACACAAAATTTAATGTTAGAAACCATGTTATATTTTCGATTTCCTACCTTACAGTAAATTTGAGGTAACCATTTCTTATCCTTTCATAAAAATATCTTTTTCCGTAATTTTAGCTAAGTTTCCATATGAGCAGTTGAAAATAGACTTATTTTATTTGAATTTCATTGGTCAGGAGGACTTTTGTACATTGATCACTAGTATTTACTACTTGTGAATGTCTCCTTCATATTTATTGCCTATGCATTGTTTATCTATTTATTATACTTGTACTTAATCTACATAGAAGTCTATTATATGTCACTCATATTATTGACAAACATATACCTCTCTCTGGTTGATCTTTTCCTTCAGTCTTAGTTATTATTGTTAAAATCCAGACATTCAAACAGGACCAATTTGGTTAGTCCATGAACTTTTTATTTATTTATTTATTTAGCTCCGTGGAAACTTAAAAGTCAGAAGGTCTCAACAGTAATATCAGGAAATATCTTATTCGGTCTTCTGTTGTTTTAAGTTTTGTTGATCTTTCATCTGTCTCTGAATGAGAACACTCCTTTTCTTCCTTCCAATTTGTAGCTATGTGATTCTACATTTTCAAATTCATCCTGGCTCAAAGCTCCAAAATTCACCTGACCACAACCTTCTATTTGTGTCAAACATCCAGATAGTTTCTTTAACCACAAGGAACTTCTGATGTATCTTCATCTTTATTCAGCTCTTGTGCACATTAGTTCACCTGGCCCTCAGAAAACCTAGGAAGGATTACTAGGAGGGAAACTTTCAATGATATATGGGGATGGACCTTATCCTGGAGAATAAAAGGTAGAGCTGGAGAAATTGCAACCAACCATAGGAAGGCCCAGGTCAAGACAAACTTCACTCCAGAATTCTTACAGTCATCTGCTTCTCACAATACATAACTTCTGCAACCCTATATGCATCATTGATACAAAGCTCCTACTGTGTGCCCTCTTCCACAGGCCATTGTGACTTTTTCTCATTGTTGGCCTGCATTTTTTCAGGTGTCTCCCAGTCTATTTAGAGTAATGATCTCAGATTCATCTCCCTAAATTAAAACTGTGTGCAGCCTTAGAATCCTATGGTCCATAGAAACCTTTATCTTCCATGATTATTCCCCACAGACTTCAGGCACAGCAATGACCTGCCAAATATTCAACTCCTCCTCTTGCTGTCCTAAAGGGATGGCTTGTTTCCAGTTACCACTTCCCATTACAATCAGCCTTGCCTTTCCCTTCTTCCAACACCCTGTCCTTCCTGAGGCCCAGCTTGAATCTCATGTCCTTCATTAATCTCTTTCTGGAAACTTCCAGTAGACATGTCATGTCTTTCCCACTCTATGTTCCACTGCGCACTATCTGTAACTCCCATAACTGACAAAGCTTTACTTTGTAGCTGATGCCAGGGCCTTACTTTCCTTATCAGACTATCAACTTCTGGGGGTTATGGATAGTCTCCTCTTTATGTTTTTATTTCCCATCTCCAAATGAATAGAATGAGCATAGGTAACCTCTGAAAAATAAAGTAGTGAATAAGTGAATACTGAAGGAAAGCCTATTGAGGAATAAATTGTGGGATGACTTCCTTCTTTGAGAGTCTTCATTTTCCAAAAGGCTTTGTCCTTTACAATTTTTTTCTGCTTGCTTTGCTGCTAATCAACACACATACACACACATACACACACACACACACACACACACACACACACACACACACACACACACTAGAAGACTGAGTCCTGAGATCCTACTAGTAAAGCACTATGGGGTAAGATATTACTCTTTGGTTGGAGGTTTAGTCCCTGGGAGCTTTTGGAGGGAGGGTTCTGGCTGGTTAATATTGTTCTTCCTATGGGGTTGCAATCCCTTTAGCTCCTATAGTCCTTGCCCTAACTTCTCCATTGGGGTCTCTGTGCTCAGGCCGATGTAAATCCTGTGTAAATCCATATCGGTATTGGTCATGCTTTGGCAGAGCCTCTTAAGGGACAGCTATACCAAGCTCCTGCCAGTAGCACTTCTTGCAATCAGCAATAGTGTTTGGGTTTAGTGTCTGCAGATGGGATGGATTCCTAGGTGGGCCTCTGTGTGGCCTTTCTTTCAGCCTCTGTTCTACTCTTTGTCCTTGCATTTTCCTTTGACAGGAGGAATTCTAGATTAATATTTTTGAGGTAGTTGAGGGATAACCCTATCCCTCAGCTGAGGACCATGCCTATCTACTGGATATAGTCTCTAAATGTTCTCTCTCCCCTTTGTTGGGTATTTCGACTAATGTTCTCCCTGTTGGGTCCTGGGTATCTCTTGGGTCCCTCACCTCTGGGATGTTTTAGTGGCTACCCCTGTTCCCCCTCTCCCGTTGCTATATACCTTCTTTCAAATTCCTGACCCTCTATACTTCTAAAACACCAACAAAAGATTGCATATGGAGGGGTCCCATGGCTCTAGCTGCATATGTAACAGAGGAGTGCCTTAGTGGGCATCATTGGGAGAGGAGCCCCTTAGTCATGTGGAGGCTTGATGACCCAGGATAGGGAAATGCTAGGGTGTTGAGGCAGGAGTGTGTAGGTGTATGGGACAGCATCCTCACAGAAGCAGGGGAGGGGGGAATGGAATGGGGGCTTGTGGAGGGAAAACTGGGGAAAAGGATAATATATTAAATGTAAATAAATAAAATAATAAAAAGTGGAAAAAAGATATTACTTTGATTCCTGAAAGAAAGAACTGATGCTCTTAGGAACATTAATCCATCCCTCTTAAAGAAATGAACCCTGGCCTGTGGTGGATGAAGGACTGGAGATTTTCCCCTTACGTTGCACAAATGGTTATAGCATGAAGGTGTGGAAGTGTTAGCTGAAGGTAGCATCCTAGACACATGAATGCAACTGACTTTCGGCTTTCAGGGTTGGTCTTATAATCCTTGAAAGTCTATATAAAAGTCTTTAAATCTGTATTCTTTTCCCTGCCAATTACAACCAGACTGCTTTTCTACGTGGACCTGGGATTTCTAAAACTGAAACCCAGGGGAAAAGAGCACATGGTATGTCATCCCTCTGTCCAGGGAAGTCTTTGTCCTTGATAGACATCATCAGAAAGAAGAAGAGCATCATGTGACATGTGGAAAGAATGGAACACTCCAGAACTTCTTGCCCCAACAGTTAAACATTATTTTAGAGAGGGCTGAGTGCCAGTTTGCCAGAATTGAATACATCAGATTTCTAACATCTAATAACAGATGTTCTGGCTACAATTCATGCAATCATTTAATATTGCTTTATGCTTCGGTAATAAAAATGTCATCTGGCTCTACTTGGCCCAGGCTGCATATCTTCCTCAAAGGGTCAAAATGATTTGATGCACTTCTTGGATCAAAGGGGCTGACGGTACCTGAATCATACAGGCTAGTGGACAGGATATGATCTAAGAAGGGACATATGCTGCTGCCCTAATATGTGCTTTATATCCAATAGTCCAAGGTATGCCTCTGACCCCTAAACTTACACAGATTCTAATCTTAAGAGTAAACGAGTAGTTTAGGGAAGGCTCACACTTTCTATCCATCTCATATTTCACATCTGGCAGCATGAATGAATGAGGAATGCTAAAATAGGTGTACCAAACATGCAGGATGCAGCTGGCATGGTGCCAGACTTTATCACCAAGGTCTTGAAGCAGAATATGTAAGTAGAGATGATTTGCTTTCTCAAAATAGGCATTGCAGGAGAGTTGGAATTATTCACTGAGGCAGGGGAAGAGAAAATGCATCTAATGAAACCTGACTATAAATCAGGAGACTCTAAAACACCAAGAGATGGTGAAGCTGCCAAGATGACTTGAAGACTGAAATAACTAAGTTAATCAGGAAATATAGCCTAAAGTAGATAACAGTAAACTATGGGGATTTCTTATGCTCAGAATACATCTAAAGTAAAAACCAAATAAAGGACAAGGTGGAGTGAAAGATAGAAATGCTGGGATCCCTGTGGACTGTTCTAGAAACAAATTAAAGGAAATAAAAGGAAATTTGTAGCCTATAAAAAAGCAACCTGCTTCATAAGTTTTTAAAGAGTGAAAATTCCTTCACTGAAACTATGATACTGATGCTTCCTAAAATCAAAGACTGATACTGAATACCAGCAGTGGCAACACATCAGCTATTTAATCCTACAGAAATCTACTGTATGGGCTCATAATCCTAGAGGCAAAGCCTAATAACTTTTTCTTTCCCTTTTTATTGTCAACTTGATGGGACACCTAGAATCACCTAGAAGTGCTACATCTGGGCCTATCTTCAAGGGTGTTCCTAGAAACATATAAGTGAGAGAGGGAGGAAGACAGACCTTCTGTGAATGTGATAGTACCATCCTATAGGCTAGGGAACTGAATTGAACAAAAAGGAATTCAAGGAAGAAATTGACACAGTGCAATCAGGCACTCCATACTCCTACTAAATGGTCTCCTGTTGTGAGCTAACATAAGGCACTCCTTCTTTAAGTTCTTTTGACAAGTATTATTATTATTATTAATTATTATTAATTATTATTATTATTATTATTGACTTACAAGGAATCAATATTCAGAATATATGAAGAATACAATTAGCAAAAAAACAAATAATCCAACTTACAAATGGGCAAATGAATTATCTAGTTTAAAAATAACACACATGCACAGCAAAACAACGAAAACAACCATAAGCAGCTGCTAACTGTGAGGGGAATGTCAACATCTTTAGCCATCAGGAAGATGCAAATTAATCCTACTTTAAGACTCTTTCAATTCTCTTCCTTATTTTTGAGAATTTCAGACATCTGTACAATAAAATATCATTTCCCTGCTTCAGTTCCCTCCATGTTCTCTCAGTATTCCCATTCATGGCTACCCTGCCCCTTTTGGTTATCCTACTAAGTCCAGTTAGTCCTGCCTTTATGGGTGGGGCCATCCTGTGGAGCATGGAAAAGCTATTAGAGCCATAATATCACTAAAGAATGATTCTTTTTTTTTTTTTTTTTTGGTGGTGACTATCAACTGCCAATAGCTCCTCATATAAAGCGGGACCTTGAGATCATCTACTCTATTTATGCCAAGATTTTGACTGCTCTGAGAATTAATAAGTTCAATAGCCATGTCATACACAGAAAGCATCATCATTTTTCCTGTCTTCCAGATCTGACACCCTTTTTTCGTCCTCTACTTCTAATCTTCCCTGAGCTTGCTGGAGATGAGGTTTTATTTAGGGCTGAGCCCTCGGTCCCTTGTTCTAAGTGCTATGAGTAGTAAGTAACTCATGTCTACATGACTGCTGACACTGTAGGAAAAAGCTTCTCTGACCAAGACTGAGAGTACCTTGACTCTGTCAGTCAGGAGACAAGCACACTCAAGAAGTCTGGGATACTACCTTGAGGTTCTATTTCACCCTTGTCATATAACTATCATAAAGAAAACAAAAATGGTAAAGATGTGTTTATGGCAAGGTACTTGAGCATTGTTGACTAAATCATAAATTATTCAGTTCACTATGGAAATTAGTATGGCAAAAGTCTCAGAAAACTAAGAAAAGAATTAGAATATGACCTTGTTAAATCACTCTATATATATAAAGAAACAAACTCAGTATAGATGCCTGATTATACAAATTTATTATAGCAGTAGTTACTATAGCCAATTTATGCAACAGACTTGCTATCTGATAATGAATGAATGGCTAAAGTGTGGCTTATTTACACAATGGGTATTATTATTTAGCCATGAAAGAGAATGAAACTATCTAATTTGCAGAGGAAATAATTGAGTGAAATTAGAGATCATATTACATAAAATAGCTAAACTCGGAAGGACATATCTCACATGCTTTCTCTCATATGCAGAATTTAGACTTTTAAAGAAAAAAAATCATACAAGACCCACCCCAGAGGAGAGAGCCAACCCCTTACACTATTAATGATATTCTGCTATGCTTGCAGACAGGAGCCTACCATAACTGTCTTCTGAGAAGCTTTATCCAGTATCCGATGGAAACAGATGCAGAGACCTACAGCCAAAAAAATAGGTGGAGCTCAGGGAGTCTTGTGGAAGAGTTGTGGGAAGGATTGAGGGGGAGCTGGAAGGAACAAGGACCCCACAGGAAGACCTACAGAGAAAACTCACCAGTGCCTATGGGGGCTCACAGAGACTAAACCACCAACCAAAGAGCATGCATGGGTCGGACCTAGGCACCCTATCAGAAGTAGCAGATCTATAACTTGCTCTTCATATGAGTCCCCTAACAATTAGAGCAGCAGCTCTCGCTGACTCTGTCCTGTGTCTTTGGATCGCTGTCCCAGAGCTGGGCTTCCTTGTCTGGCTTCACTGGGAAATGATGCACTTTGTCTTCCTGAGGCTTAATATAAGAGAGTAGGTTGGTAGCCATGGGAGGGCCTCCTCTTCTCTGAGAAAAAAGAGGGGAATGGGGGCGGAGTGTCAGAGTAGAACTGGGAGGGGAATAGGGATGAGTCTGTTATCACGCTGTAAATTGAATAAATACATTAATTGATGAAGTAAAAAGGAAAAACAGACAAGAAAAGTAAAGGGAAGTAATTGGAAAGAGGAAAGGAACCAATGGGAGGGGCCTAGAAGGACAAGACGTGGGCATGGTGAAAGGGCACTGTATACATATGAAAGTATCAAGACGGAATGCACTATTTTACATAATTAGTATGTGTTAATATTGTAACTATTATAATATTAGTATACATATAACTAGAAACCATTTATTTTAGGCTGAAGAAAGTAGAAGTTATCTAGGAGTTGCACCTCACATGGCCTGGTTCGAAAAAAGCACTTGCTACCAAGCCTGAGGAGCTGAGGTCAAATCACAGGTCCCTCTAACCTCTTCACACAGGTAGATGCACATACACGTAAACAAAAGTAAACAAGTAAAATGTAAAAGTGTGTCTAACATTTAATATTCAATGTAAAGATTGGATGCTAGCTTACCTTTTCTTGTAACTTGAGTCAGGCAGGTCCTGCCCCCAACTGATTCATGAAGATTGTCTGGGAAAGTACAATAATAGAGTTTGCCGTGGTTTATGTTTGAAATGGTCTAGTGTGGTTTGTTAGGGGGGTGGTGGGAAGTGGGAAGTGAAGGCTAGTAGGAGGCTTCGGTCACTGGGATGCACCCCTGAAGTGGATTGGAGGACTTCTGTCCCTTGGTTCTTTCTGCTTTTGGCTTCCCAGATATGGGATGAGGGGTTTGTCTCAGTCACTCTCATGACACACTGCCTTTTCCAAAATTTAAGGCTATCTGATTGTAAACTGAACACTAAAACTTTGAGCCATGAGAGTCATGTTCTCTAGATATCTCTAGATAGCTGATGGTCTTCTGTGTTAACTGGGTGATGGGCCGCTATCAGTCGTCAATGCAGAGAGCTCAGCTGGTTCCAAGTTCTGTGCCAGTTGAGGTTTTGAGGTTTTTATTTTTATTTTGCTTTCTCTTACAATTATCTGAAGAGTACAATCATTTCCTTACCTGTCTTTGATCATGTTGTTTATGGGACTAGTAGGACCTAAACTGCTTCACCATGACACTGAAGCCCTACTTCCTACCATTGGCCAGAGGAGCAGAGTTGATTTCTATGAGCCTGGGAAACTTTCTGGAAACACCAGATCCTTTCCTCTGGGCTCCAGCACAGGTGAATAATGGCTTTTTAAAACTCTTCCTTTTTAAGAAGCAGGATTGATAAATTGAAACATAGTCCCAGGAGCTGGATGTGAAACTGTCCAGCTATGAGAGTAAAGAAACCTGCAACTCTACCCAACTCTAATACCACCTGAGAGCCTCTCTGGCTCTGCCTAGTGCAAAGATCCACACAAAGACCTCAAATGAAGAGCAGGGGATGTAGATCTCCATGGGGTCCAGTTATAACACATGAAACTCCAGCTGTCTGGTGATGGGTTTTCTGGGCCAAGGCCAAGGCAATGGTATGCTCCTCACAGGTAGTCTTTTCCCATTTCTGAGGCTCCCTAAGGTGTATTCAATAATGCACTCCTCATCCTGAAGCAGATGGGAAAGTGTTTTAAAAGGTGCCAGGTTTATTTATGGAAGCATGAGACGGCATTTAAGAGATGCGCTCTGCCAATGTGAAATGTGAACACTCAAAACAGGAAGTGCGCTTTACTGCCTATTTATTTTATTGCTGTATCAGCTGCCCAAAGCTGAGGAATCCTTCCTCTCAGGCATTATTTATTTTCTAACTTCTGAACCAGAACATCTTGACCATCGATGCATCTGACTCCTTGCAGCCAGATTCCAACTACAAGCATGTGCCTTGTGCCTTACTGTCTTCCAGAGTGCTTCACTGACAGCACTGGAGACATTAGAAAAACCATTGCTCAGAGTGTTCCCATGTAGGTGAGAAGCTGAAAACAATGAGAACAAATGATAATAGATGGTAGACATTTAAAATGCTTCTTAGAATGATGGAACAATTACTGATGTGTTTCTTATATCTTGAGACACTTGGAAATACTGAATCATCACTGAAGCCACATGACATTCTCGGCGGAAGAAAATAGCTAGTTAAACTGAATCTGTCATTTTGCCACTAGTAATGTTAGTTCTTTGGTTTATGTGATTTTCAGCTGTGAAGATGTAAAGATTTTATTAAATAAGCCAATAACTAGTTAGAAGCACTTTTTGATATCAGAAGAATAGCCTTGTACGTACAAAGGCATAGAGTACAGAAACCTCGTGTCTTGTTACAGGTTCTATTAAAGAGATAGAGATATGCATCACTGAGAACTGAGAAGGAATCCAAGGAGGGAGGAATGAAACTTGCCATCTAAATGCATTAGGAATGTCCACAGACTCTGAGAAAAAACAGACAATATAATCATACATAGAAATACAAACGCATGTATACAAATCTGTATGTGCATGGGTACTCCAACATTATATCTTAGAAGAGACTTAGCACTTCCTTCAACTTTAAAGATTTTCCCTAGTCCAGTCTGTCGGAGTCTTCATGAATAGGTGTGCTTTCACACTTGGACCATCTGGTCCATGTAAATTTAAAGTTCTGGGAGTCAATCTCAGGCAGCACATGTGTTACAATGGCACCACCTTCTGGACACTTGCAATATACCTTCCCTTCTTGTCTGTGTTTCACACATATGTTCTCCTCAGTGGCTCTCCATTGCCTATGGGAAAGTCAATAATCTGACACTTGAACTTTTATGATCTAGTACAAGCTCATGTACTGGAGCCATCTCCTCATAACCTGCACATAGGGGATCTCTGAGTAATTCTAGGCATTTATGCATCCTCATCATCAACTCAATGAAGAAAACCAAGAGAGGAACTACAGGTTGGTTCTATGGCCCACTCCCAGACTGCGAGGCTGAATGAGAATAGAAATCCTTGACACTTACAAAATACTGGTCATACATGCTCATGACAACCTGAACCTTCTTGATGATGTTTAGAATTTTAAATACAAAAGAAAGCAAAAACAAAACAGATTACAGGATTTGGATCTAAATTCAAAATGAGCATAGAAAAACATGTAGGAAAAAGCATGTAGGAAGTGGCCGGATGGGTAATGCACCAGCTATACAAGTGTGAGCAACTGTGTTCGAATCCCCATAATCAAAGGAAATCTGGGCACAGTTGTGTACATCTGTGTGTGCACTGATCCTTAAGTGTGATGAGAGGCACAATCAAGAGAATCCAAGAATTACACTGTCCAGCTATTCTGGGGTTCACATTAGCAAGCTACATAGATATCTTCTCTCAAATGAGGTAGGAGATGAAAACCAGTATCTAAGGTTTCCCTCTGATTCTCTCATATACAAAAGCATACGTGTACCTTTGAAACACAAACACACACACCACACACACACACACACACACACACACACACACAAGCACAAAATCCTATACAACATCATATATACATAACAAAAATAGTAAGTACATGAAAGTGGATCTATAAATTCACAAAAGACAAAAATGAAAATTAAAGTCTAGCAATGTTATGACTCTTGGACATCAAGAGATTATTATTGAAATGATGAAATAATGTCTTAATGTCTTATTCCTAGGAAATGTGCAACGGCATCCTTCTACATGACATCAGTTCTAGAAAGAAATCTTGGTATTCACTGTGAATCCTAGAAATGTGATTATGGTTTAATCTAGAAATTCTCTTTACAAACTTACCTCCAATGTGTGTCACCAAATTGCTATAATATTTGTTAAAAATGGTGGTGAGTTTACCGTTAATTTTCATAGAAAAAAAGATGAAATATGTGATATGAATTGCATAAGAGATTGCTACGTATAATCATTAAAGTTGATAATGTAATAGATATGTAAAGTAGACATACATTTTTCACGCCCACAGCGGCCCAAAGCTGAGGAATCCTTCCTCTCAGGCATTATTTATTTTCTAACTTCTGAACCAGAACATCTTGACCATCGATGCATCTGACTCCTTGCAGCCAGATTCCAACTACAAGCATGTGCCTTGTGCCTTACTGTCTTCCGGAGTGCTTCGCTGACAGCACTGGAGACATTAGAAAAAGCATTGCTTGTGACATTATTTGATGAAAATAAACATATTATGTTTGATACTACATGTTCCTCTTAAAACATGTACAGCGATCAATACCTATCCCAAATATTAATGTTGCCTTATGTATGAACTATAAAAATAGTTGCATGTTTCAACCTGACAATCTCAATACAAGACTTCCATCCAAGTGATGGAATCTCTTGTTCTCAGGCTGCTTCCTAGGGAAGTTTGCTCAGATGGCCTCAAAAATAATATTACATTCAAATATATTTATTGATGAATTATTAGTAGCAAAATTTCTGAGACTAATGTGAACATGCAAGAAGAGGCGACTAGTTAAAAATGCCTAGGATATGCACTCAAAACAAACTGAAGTCATTAAAATAACTTGAGAAACCTACATGGAAAGATGTTAATTGCCTATGGCAAAAAGTTAAGTGAAAGAAAATCTAATGAAACAATGGCTTTGTGAGATTATGATTACATAAAAACAAGACTGTGGTGTAATGTGCATACATAGAAGACAAGAGTCAAAGCAGACCTGAATTCCACTGCAACCTTGTTCAGGTTAAGGTTATCTGTGCTACTCTTAGCGGCTCCGCCCTGCTCAGTATGGAAGACTAGAATCTACAGGTGGGCTGTGTGAAGGAAAGCAGGGAAGTTGAAGGCCTGAGCAGAAGCAGAAAAATCTCTTGTTCTCAGGCTGCTTCCTAGGGAAGTTTGCTCAGAGAGAACCGGATGCTTTGCTATCTTTCCCAAAAGATGACATGTCTTTTCCTCAAAGACAAATGAAGCTTTCAATGGTGCTGTATCTGAAAACACATCTGCCTCTGAATTTGTTCCGACACATTGGACTCATTGACTAAAGATTTTATAGCAGGAACTGAGATCTTAAGTTTATAAATTTTAATCCACTTGTAATTTCCCCTGTACTATGTCCTGTGTTTTAGCCCAATAGTCCAACCCTCCTGAAGTGATCTGGAAGTACCAGATCCAAATAAGAAAGAGATTTAAAGAAAAAGACAAATTAGGCTTTAACTGAAGGGAGAACCATGAGCCAGCCCATGCTGCATTCCCTGGAAAGGCAGATCCTCCAAGGACATGCCTCTGCTCTCAGAGAGGTTGGCCTGGCAACTCGCTTACACACTCCACTTGGAGAAAATTCTTTTCAGCACTAGCCAAAAATGCAAGTCCAGGTTCCTTTGCCTAGCAGCCTTGAAAGCTTGCACACATTTAGAGAAAATACTTTCAAATGACTCTGGGGTTCTGCTTTATGTTTCATATTCCTTTGAACTTATTACCTCTTTACAATGTCTTAGACTATTAGTTTGGGAACATTTAAACTTAATGACTATATGGAAAGTAAAACAACACTTTGAAGTTTTTTCAAGTCATTCATTTCTCCCTTTCACACACAGGAGGTTAGAGAAGGTTGGATGATGCCAGACCGAGTCATTTCAGGAATAAATAATTTATTTGGGGGTCTATGCAGATTGTGGCTCTAGGGTGGAGGAGAAGATAGATCAGCTATGGAATGTCTAAGACAACCAAAGCCATGATTACTGAGGGTCAACTTTAAAACAGAGGACACACAGATATGATTACTTCATCCAGATACCAGAGTCTGTTTGTTCTGGGCTACACAGATATGAACTCCTGAGGCTTTTGGTTCACAAATCTTGTTGGTTTCAGGATGCACTGACAATAAAAGAGATATGCAGAGGACTTCCTCTGGCTATAAGTAATAGAACCCAAGAAGCCATAAATGTAAGGATGATAGCCATTAAAGAAATTTGGCAAGTGTGTCCAGAAGGTCAGAGTTCAGGAGATCCATTTGGGTATCTTTGGGAGAATGTGCTCTTCGATATGACAATTCCACATGCTATTTTACTTTAGGTTCATTTGATTCCTTTTTTCTATAGATAAGATCTTGGAAGCTATTGTGGGATTGTATTCCCTGCAGTATATAGCAGACTTAGAAGGAGATACAGAGCCAAGTAACTATAGAGACATGTTCGTACTAGGTTTCTTAGATGTTCCAATCGATGTTTAAGGGAAATGGAAGCCAACTATAAAAATCTTCTTAATTCTCATCAAATAAACAGCATAGCAATGGGGACCAGGAATCAAATCTTTAAAACATAAGATAGTATTCAGCAGAGATCCAAGAACACTATTCCTCAATTTGCTATCCAAGACTAAATATATATTACTGATGGCATATATATATATATATGTATGTATGTATACATATACATATATATGCATTGAAAAGTATTCTGAATGTGGAAAGCAGTAATATCATCTCTCATAGAACTTGTGCCTTTGAGGGGCATGATTGATATGTTTAGATAATAAAGAATGAGTGATGAGCCTATAGTAATTCAATTATTGAGTCATTCATTTGTTAAACACCTACCTACTGTAGGCTTCTCACTAATGGTGATAATACAACAATCTAGTTCTGAAAAAATTTCTTTTCTTAAATAGTGGTTTTCAACCTGTGTGTCAAAACTCCTTTACCAAACCTATATCCCTCAAAATGTTATGATTATTTATGTTTCCTAACATTTTAATTTATTATGATTCAAAACAGTAGCAAAATTACAGTTATGAAGTACCAACAAAAATTATCTTATGGTTGGGGGTCAACATCACATAAGAAACTGTATTTAAGGGTCACAGGATTAGGAAGGCTGAGCATCACTTTTCTAGAAGAAGGACATAGGCAACAAGCATCAAATAATGATTATCTTATTTTTTTAAAGTAGTAAGGAAATAGAAGAGGATAGTATGACTCAGCATGATTGGAAATGAAGTTGATCAAAGAACCTCTCACTAAGGAAACACTTAAAGCTCAAATTTTTTATATATATATTTTTTTATTTTTATTTTCTATATTCTATGTTTACATTCCAAAGGCTTTCCCCTTTCCCAGTTCCCACCCACCATAGTTCCCATATTTCCTATCCTCCCCAACTATTCCCCAATCATTCCCCCTCCCCCCACGGTTTCTTTACTAAACTGGATGCAATCTTTACATGCCCAGGGTCCTCTCCTTTCTTCTTCTTGGGAATCATTTGACTTGCTATTTGTGTCTTGAGTATTTAGGGCTTCTGGGCTCATTAATATCCACTTATCAGTGATTGCATTTCATGTGCATTCTTTTGTGATTGGGTTAATTCACTCAGGATGATATTTTCCAGGTCTAACCATTTACCTACAAATTGCATGAATTCATTATTTTTAATTGCTGAGTAGTATTCCATTGTATAAATATACCACATTTTCTGTATCCATTCCTCCTTTGAGGGATATTTGGGCTCCTTCCAATTTCTGGCTATTATAAACAAGGCTGCTATAAACATAGTGGAGCATGTGTCTTTATTGCATGCAGGGGAATCCTCTGGGTATATGCCCAGGAGTGGTATGCTAGGGTCCTCTGGAAGTGGCATGCCCAATTTTCTGAGGAACCGCCAAACTGATTTCCAGAGCGGTTTTACCATTTTGCAATCCCACCAACAGTGGAGGAGTGTTCCTCTTTCTCCACATCCTCGCCAGCACTTGTTGTCTCTTGAGTTTTTAATCTTAGCCATTCTGACTGGTGTGAGGTGGAATCTCAGGGTTGTTTTGATTTGCATTTCCCTGATGACTAATGATGTTGAACATCTTTTAAGGTGTTTCTCGGCCATCCGAAATTCTTCTGGTGAAAATTCTTTGTTTAGCTCTGTGCCCCATTTTTTGATAGGGTTATTTGTTTCTTTGCGGTCTAACTTCTTGAGTTCTTTGTATATATTGGATATTAGCCCTCTGTCAGATGTGGGGTTGGTGAAGATCTTTTCTCACTTTGTTGGTTGCCGTTTTGTCCTTCTGACAGTGTCCTTTGCTTTGCAGAAACTTTGTAATTTTATGAGGTCCCATTTGTCGATTCTTGATCTTAGTGCGTACGCTATTGGTGTTCTGTTCAGGAACTTTTCCCCTGTGCCCAAGTCCTCCAGGGTCTTCCCAAGTTTCTTTTCTAATAGTTTCAGTGTGTCTGGTTTTATGTGGAGGTCCTTGATCCACTTGGAGTTGATCTTAGTGCAAAGAGATAAGAATGGGTCAATTCACATTCTTCTGCATGTTGACCTCCAGTTGAACCAGCACCATTTGTTGAAAAGTCTATCTTTTTTCCACTGGATGGTTGTGGCTCCTTTATCAAAGATCAAGTGACCATAAGTCTGTGGGTTAATTTCTGGGTCTTCAATCCTGTTCCATTGATCTGCTTGCCTGTTGCTATACCAATACCATGCAGTTTTTAACACAATTGCTCTGTAGTACTGCTTGAGGTCAGGGATATTGATTCCCCCAGAAGTCCTTTTATTGTTGAGAATAGTTTTAGCTATCCTGGGTTTTTTGTTGCTCCAGATGAATTTGAGAATTGCTCTTTCTAGATCTATGAAGAATTGATTTGGGATTTTGATGGGGATTGCATTGAATCTGTATATTGCTTTTGGCAAGATGGCCATTTTTACTATATTGATCCTGCCAATCCAGGAGCAAGAAATATTTTTCCATCTTCTGAGGTCTTCTTCGATTTCTTTCTTCAAGGACTTGAAGTTCCTGTTGTACAGATCTTTCGCTTGTTTGGTTAGAGTTACGCCCAGATACTTTATGTTGTTTGTGGCTATTGTGAAGGGTGTTATTTCCCTAATCTCTTTCTCAGCCTGCTTGTCCTTTGAGTACAAGAAGGCCACTGACTTGCTTGAGTTAATTTTATAACCTGCCACTTTGCTGAAGTTGTTTATCAGCTGTAGAGGTTCTCTGGTGGAGTTTTTTGGGTCGCTTAGGTAAACTATCATATCATCTGCAAATAATGATAGTTTCACTTCTTCCTTTCCAATTTGTATCCCTTTGACTTCCTTATGTTGTCTAATTGCTCTTGCTAGAACTTCAAGTACTATATTGAAAAGATATGGAGAGAGAGGGCAGCCTTGTCTAGTCCCTGATTTTAGTGGGAATGCTTCAAGTTTCTCTCCATAAAGCTCAAATTTTAAGAAAGATTTATCAAAGATAAATGAGAACTGTTGAGTTTACTCATTCTGTCCATGTGAGCATGGCTGTAGAACTATCTATTGAGCAGACTGGATTCACCAGCAGCTATACAACTGAAGATAATGGCCTCTGGGTTAGCAAGAAGATAAGAGAGGATGAAAGTCAGTATAATCAGAATTCATTATTTACTTGTATGAAATGGTCAAAAATTATTAAAAACATAGGTAAATGAGGAGAATGTTTCCAGGTAGAGATGTAAGTCCTGGGGCTGAAACATATGTATGCCATCAGATAGTTGAAAGCAAGATCTTGTGGTTATAGTTAACATCCTGCAAAGAGGAGAGAATAAAAGTGATATCAGAAAATAATATAGGATAGAGGTGTTATGAAAAATGTTAGGTGAGGAAACTAAGTTTTAGTTTTATTTAGAGTACTTTGACAATTATAGTTTTTTGTTTTTATTTTTTCCTTTTCTTTTTATATATATATATATATATATTATATATATTATTTTCTATATTCTTTGTTTACATTCCAAAGGCTTTCCCCTTTCCAGTTCCCCCCTCACCATATGTCCCATAAGTCCTCTTCCCCCCCCATTCCCCAATCACCCCCCTCCCCACCATTTCTCTGTTCTGGTACTCTCCTACAAAACCATATTTAGTCTTTTCCGGACCAGGGTCCTCTCCATCCCTTTTCTTGGGAATCTTTTGCTTAGCTAATTGTGTCTTGAGTATTCAGAGCTTCTGGGCTCATTAATATCCACAAATCAGTGATTGCAATTCATGTGAATTCCTTTGTGATTGGGTTGACTCACTTAGGATGATAGTTTCCAGATCCAACCATTTACCTACAAATTGCATGAATTCATTATTTTTAATTACTGAGTAGTATTCCATTGTATAAATATACCACATTTTCTGTATCCATTCCTCCTTTGAGGGACATCTGGGTTCTTTCCAGCTTCTGGCTATTATAAATAAGGCTACTATGAACATAGTGGAGCATGTGTCTTTATTGCGTACAGGGGAAACCTCTGGGTATATGCCCAGGAGTGGTATCACAGGGTCCTCTGGAAGTGTCATGCCCAATTTTCTGAGGAACCGCCAGACTAATTTCCAGAGCGGTTGTACCATCTTGCAATCCCACCAACAATGGAGGAGTGAACCTCTTTCTCCACATCCTCGCCAGCACCTGTTGTCTCTTGAGTTTTTAATCTTAGCCATTCTGACTGGTGTGAGGTGGAATCTCAGGGTTGTTTTGATTTGCATTTACCTGATGACTAATGATGTTGAACATCTCTTAAGGTGCTTCTCAACCATCCCAATTTCTTCTGGTGACAATTCTTTGTTTAGCTCTGTACCCCATTTTTAATAGGGTTATTTGGTTCTTTGGGGTCTAACTTCTTGAGTTCTTTGTATATATTGGATATTAGCCCTCTGTCGGTTGTGGGGTTGGTAAAGATCTTTTCCAAATTTGTTGGTTGCTGTTTTGTCCTTCTGACAGTGTCTTTTGCCTTACAGAAACTTTGTAATTTTAAGAGGTCCCATTTGTCAATTCTTGATCTTAGAGCATAAGCTATTGGTGTTCTGTTCAGGAGCTTTCCCCCTGTGCCCATGTCCTCCAGGGTCTTCCCCAGTTTCTTTTCCATTAGTTTCAGTGTGTCTGGTTTTATGTGGAGGTCCTTGATCCACTTGAAGTTGAAATAACTCCCTTCACAATAGCCACAAACAATATAAAGTGTCGTGGCGTGACTCTAACCAAACAAGTGAAAGATCTGTATGACAGGAACTTCAAGTCCTTAAAGAAAGAAATCAAAGAAGACCTCAGGAAATGGAAAAATATTTCATGCTCTTGGACTGGCAGTATCAATATAGTAAAAATGACCATCTTGCCAAAAGCAATCTACAGATTCAATGCAATCCCCATCAAAATCCCAAATCAATTCTTCATAGATCTAGAATGAGCAATTCTCAAATTCATTTGGAGTAACAAAAAACCCAGGATAGCTAAAACTATTCTCAACAATAAAAGGACTTCTGGGGGAATCAATATCCCTGACCTCAAGCAGTACTACAGAGCAATTGTGTTAAAAACTGCATGGTATTGGTACAGCGACAGGCAAGTAGATCAATGGAATAGGATTGAAGATCCAGAAATGAACCCACAGAGTTATGGTCACTTGATCTTTGATAAAGGAGCTACAACCATCCAGTGGAAAAAAGATAGTCTTTTCAACAAATGGTGCTGGTTCAACTGGAGTTCAACATGCAGAAGAATGCGAATTGACCGACTCTTATCTCCTTGCGATTGTAGATTTTTTTAAGCAAGAAAACAACATAGTTGATGTTTTCAGGAAATCCTTTTGCTGAATAAGTTTCCTCCAGAAAAACTTTCCATTCTGCAATCCTTAATCAGGAAGGTAAAAAACTTTAAAATAGCTTAAGGAAGTCCCTGAAACTAACCAGATTCAGTAGGCCCCTCCCTATCAGAGAAAGCAAAGAAAGCAGTCTCTCTTAGCAACGCCAAGCTGCACAGAAGACTGAGATCAGCCCAGCAATCTAGAAGAAGCAAAATCATCATAATGGCTGCTGGGAAGAGGTTTATATCAATGATATCACTTAGAACACTCTTCACCTGCTGAGCTACCTATAGTGTGCTTATTGTTCAGTATCCTCTGGGTTCTCGGCTTTTGCGAGTGCTGGGGTGGCTTATCATGATGGAACTGCCCTTGAGGCATTATTGCACCTGTAAATCACTCCCCACCCATGTTCCTGAAAGTAAAGCTAATAAAACTCAGTGGTTCACAAAGCTAGATTTAGGAGGTATCCATACTTTGGTCTGTGGTAGACTCCCTATCTGCGCGTGCTGGGTCTCACAAGGAAAACTTTTATCATACATTGTTCTGTAGAGAACTGATGTGGCAAGGGGTGGGACTCTTGATAAGGGCAACACAACTGTTCAAGAAAGACATCCTGGGGTAAGAACAGGATTAGAACAGTTAGGTAAAGAGAATACAGATGTGATTGACTGTAGAGCCTGTAGAACTTGCTGAAAACTCAAAAAGTGACCCTTATACAGGGATCAGAGACATCCCAAGGGATGGATCAGAAATGCCTATGTTTTTGGATGGTTGAATAAATGTAGAGTGGAATATCTCCAGGGATACAGGTGGTTTGGAGATGCTTTCTAAGAGACAAACCTGGTTCTGAGCTTTAAGAATGGGTAGAATTTGAAAATGTGTAATAATAAGTTGTCGAGGATGACTTCAGGGGACAGATTGAAAATTTTGTGTGAGTTCATATATCTCACTAACTTCAGTCACTAATAATTATATTGTAACTTCAGATGTATTTTTATATTAAGATAACAGTGATAGTCATGACTCATTTTGATTGGATCAATCTCTCCTAGTTTACTTAAACTCTAATGGTTTTAGAAATAATTGTTGGCCCATGAATTGGTCGATTGGCACTCTCTGTAGTACTGCACTGAGTTACTTACACTACACCTGTCACCTCATTTTAAAATTAATGCTGCATGCCTTGTTAGCACTCACCACCCCGGAAAAAAAGATTCTGATTAATTACTATGTCTTTCTGTCTCAATAGATTCTGAATTCCTTAGAGCATGAGGTCGAAACAACTGTTTTTTACTTGGGTTTCTATGGTCTAACTTGGAGGGAGAGATCAGAGTGAGGACTGTGCAAAGATTTGTTCAGAAAACAACTTCATCTTCTCATTGGGATTTTTTGGATTTCTACTTCTTGATTACAAAATCATATGAATGACTCTCAAAACATATTTGTATTTGAACTTGAAAATGCATAAAGGGCACTCTTAAATTAAGGATTTTAAGTGTGCTGTGCCCTCAATCTCCTTAGGGAAAAAAACAGAGTGGGAAGTTCATGTGAAGACTGAGATATATATTGGACTTCAGTTGTCATGAACTAAGGAATATTTGATGTTACCAAAAGCAGAAAGGATAATGAAGTGTTCCCCTCTTGGGCCTTTGGAAGAAGCCTGAGTCTGACAATACATCATGATTTTGGACTTTTAATCTATAAACACTCTGAGACAGTTAAGTTTTGTTGCTGGAATGAATTTGGATATTTTGATATATCTGCTCTTGAGAACTGACATGTAATCTTTAGACAAACCTCAATTAAGTCCCCAGAATGGAGCTTCCTGTCTAAAACAGCAGACTCTGAACTAGAGCAAGAAAAGCTAAGGTCTTTTCCAGAAATAGTTAACAGAGTTTTCAACTAAACTCTGGCATGTTTAGAGCCCTGCTGTAGCAATGATCATCCACCATAATTCCCAGATCGTGTAAGAGTATTTTGCTTTCAATACAACAAAATTATAGCATTGGAAGTAACTTCATCGTGAATTCTAAATCCATTTGACATCTACAGCCTAGTTAACTTAAAGCATTCTGTTTGGAGTTAGAAAACCCAGAATGCCCTAGAAAGAATGGAAATGACATCCTCCGAGGCAAGAAGCCACTTGAGCATCCATCTAAACCGTTGACTAAATTTTCCTAACATTTCAGGCACTTCATTTTTAGGGGAAAAAGAGAAATGTTTTAAGAGACTTAATTTATTTTGCTTGTCCCTGGTATGCCAAACATAGACAGTGTAGAGAGAAGTGTAGGGTGGGGATGAATAAGATTGTCTGAGTGTTAGCAGTAAAACCCAAGGAAAAGATAGAGAAAGAAATCCCATAAACCAGAGAGAGGTACGTACGGGTGCTGCTGCTCAGCTGTGGGATTCTCAGTTCAAGTGGTGATTTGATTCAGGTTTGATCTCTCCCTCTCTCAGCTCCTGTAATAACAGATTCCCATGCAAACAAGGGAGCCCCAAGAATCTATTTCCAGATAAAATATTTTAGAAAGGCTTCTCTTTAATTTGCAGACGAGCTAAAGTTTCCATTTAACTCAAATTTGTATTTTAATAACATAATCTCTAAAATAGATTAAAAACAAGACAGCAAAAGCCCTTTTCCTGAGGATTCCAAACAATTAGATAGTCCCATATTAAATGATTCAGATGATGCAATCTCTGTGTATTTCATACAAAAAGTTTAATGGCTTATCTTTTTACGTCCAACTTCTAAAATGTCTCCAATTGGCTGACAAAAGACTAACATCTCCTTGCCCTCAAGTCCATGATTAAGTGACAAGGGAAGCTTCTAATCTTGCCTTCAGTTTATATTTCCAAGTTCTTATTTTTTAAAAAAAATATTAACTAATTAATTCACTTTACGTCATTGTCAGCACACTTCCCTCCTCTCCTCTGCTCTCCTCTCCTCACCTCTCCTCACCTCTCCTCTCCTCTCCTTCTCACCTTCACACCCTCTGTTCTCCTCATTCCCCTTTCCCTTCCCCTCAGAGAAGGAACAGAAAGATCAAGAACATCTTCTCCCACTGAGGCCAGGCAAGGCAGCTCAGCTAGGGAAAAGGAATCCAAAGTCAGGAAACAGAGTCAGACCCTGCTCTATTTGTTAGGGAATCCACATGAAGAATAAGCTGTACATCCGCTTCTTCTGTGTAGGGGGCCTATGTCCAGCCCATGCATGCCCTTTGGTTGCTGGTTCGGTCTCTGAGAGCCCCCAAGGGACCAGCTTAGTTTCTTCTGTAGGTCTTCTTGTGATGTCCTTGACTCCTCCAACTCCCTTGATCCTTTCCTCATTCTTATACCTGACTCCCTGAGTTCTGCCTAATGGTTGGCTGTGGATCTTTGCATCTATTTTCATAAGCTTCTGTATTAAGCCTCTCAGAAGGCACTTTGGCTAGGCTCCTATCTGCAAGCATAGCAGAATGATATTAATAGTGTCAAGGGTTGGTTCTCTCCCATGATATGGGTCTCAATTTGGACAAGTTATTGCTTGGCCATTCCCTCAATCTCTGCTCTATCTTTATCCCTGCACATCTTGTAGGCAGGACAAATTTTGGCTTGAAGGTTTTCTGGGTTAGTTTGTGTCCCCACTTTCCTCCATTGAAAGTCCCACAACAAACTTGTACAAATTGCTTGTGGGCCCTAAAGGGCTCTAACAGGCCCAAGCATGTCAAACATGGTTCTGGAAGGCCTTGACCTGCCTCTGTTCCCTCTTCCTTGTTAAAAACTGTTAGCTTATATCCCTAAAGCTAGTCTAGTTCCTTGTTTAGGCACTTTCTTCTCCTGAGGTTGACTACCAAGGTCCATCAAAGTATTAAGTCCAGCAATGAAAAGCTCTTTTTGCCTCACCCAGTGAACATGCCCAATTAAAATTAAAGACCTCATCCTAAGAAAGGTTTCCCCTCTTACCTTTATAAGCCACTATTTGCCTGTGGGCCATGTCTGTCTCCTCTCTACCCATAGGCAGTAATTTGTCCTTCTCTGCGACCAGAACCCCTTCCTCCTCTCCCTTGCTCTCTTCCCCTTCTCCTTCATTCTCCATCTCCTATCTTTGTCTATTATTCCCTGTCCTTTATCCCTGTAGGGCAAAGAAATTTCCTTTGCACTGAGAACGTGGTCTTGTGGTGTCTTGTGCTGATACTAGTTCTTTCAGGCACACTCATTGTTATCCAGTAATGAGTTTCCAGTTGGCCATTACTCCAAAATGTAATGAGCCACTAATCCCCATCATAAGGAGATGGCTTTAATCGATCAATATAATATGCCAAAAGTAATAGAATAAAGTATTGATATTAGAATTGTCATCACTTAATAACTTTCTAGAAGTAATTTGTTGGAGAGGACCTGAGGAGAAGACCACACATAAGTCCAGAAGGCCTCTATGAGCTGAGAGTGGTCCTTAACAGAGTAAATAAGAAAGCAGGACTGTAGTCATACAAGCATATCAGATATAAAGCATAAAGAACTAGAGAGACCTTTGGAGTAGATCCTTTCCCAGTTAGCCCTTCCAATGGGAATTCAGACATTCTGTGGACTGATTAAGTCTGATGAGATGCTAATAACAGAGAACCAAGATAAGCCATGCTTTGGCTTGACTGATGGAAACATGAGAAAATCAATGAATGCTGCCCTTACATGCTAACTTTTTGGTAAGTTATTGCTCATTGCAGCAAGTTTATGTGCATTTGTTTTAACTCAGGTCCTATGTTTGGTATAGCAGAATTTTAAAAACGCATCACCAGTTTCTTCTGCTCTCAAATTGGGAAACATTCCAGAACTACAATGTGCATAATACATTTTGTAGCTTTTTGTAAAAATTCTCATGGCTGGGGACAGAACTGAGGTAACAAGAAAATTCTCATCAAAATCACTAACCCAAGAATTCTTTTCTTATTTTTGCAAACTTCTTCCTTACCCTTCACTCTTACTGATATGCAATGACCAAGGACAACTCAAAGTGTCAGTTTTATTTTTAGTATAGCTCATCAACACCCATGGCTTTCTTCTCCTTCTTTGGCATGTGATTTAAGAAATTTTGCAGACTGGTTTAAGGTTGGAATTCTACCAATGAGCTTATTGATATGGTAAGGGATGATAGTCCATGCCAGATTTTGAAATCTGCTGCAGGAGCATTTAGGCAGAAGGAAGATGGCCTGTTGACAAATCCTAAGTCCTGGAAATAGAAGGATGTTGGAATCCTAAACCAAACTCTGAAATTATGTCTACCACCCAAATATCTCATCAAAAAAACATCTACAACATCAAAACCCTAGGACTTTATTGTTTTCTATAGTAATCATTTGAAAGAAAAGTTTAACTGCTATGTAGAAAGTGATTAGAGAGATGGATCAAGGAAAGAAACAGTTCGCCAACTTTTCATAGCTTTATTTAGACATCTTTGAGATCACTGGGATCTGCAAGCTAAACTTTAGCTGATGCTTCTGTTGCTGTGAGAGTACATGAAGAGGAACTCTGTGGGTATGAACAGCTATTTGTACCCTTAACCAAGGCAAGTAACAAGGCCAATGCTTCCTGCCTACCCTTGGCATTGACTCTTTTCCCAGCTGATCTGTGGTCTACATTGCTTCTAGGACTCTGTGTTCAAGGAACAGAGAGCCTTCCTAAAGTCTCTGGGAAAGGAGCCAGAATGTTTCGTATTGTAATGGAAAATAATCCTTCCACCCTCAATCTGCACATTTTATTTAAGGTGTGAAAAATGCTTTCCCAGATTCAGCCAGGAGCACTCAGGTCTCCATGGGGATCTAGGCTAGGGAGGTGGGGAGACAATGATTAGGTGAGGGAGAGAACACTCCCTGGAGTAGGTTCCAGGGGACCAGCAAGCTTGCCATCAAATGAAAACAATGCTTGACCTCCAGCCTGCTCACATTACAGATTTCTTCTTCACCCTAGTGCCCAGAAGCTCCAGCTTAAACTTGGCTTGGAACCAAGAAGAACTGAATGGGAGATGGGAGTGGGAGTCTTTTTGTGGACTTAGAATCTAGAAGCATTACAGCCAGAGCAGGCCAAGGGCAAGTGTGGATTAGGAGGCTCATCTGCATTAGCAGTTGAAAGCAATAGACTAACATGCACAATTCCCAAGTTTGGGAGGTATTAGCAAAGCTAAAGTTAAATTGTTTTTTAAAGAGACAAACATTGCAGTGGGCAGCTTACTGTTTGAGTAAAGTGGTGCTTCATTCCTTCACAGTTCTGGGTTCCCATTTAATCACTTCATTGTTACATTTCCTTAGATCTTTACAATTAAGTATGATGCATTTTAACCAATAATTTTAGGCTACATAATTATTCTAAAGTTAAAACTAGGTATAAAATAAGTGAAACATAGTTATGTGATATTCACTGGGCATCAGCATGATTATTTACTTCCTCTGGATTATGTTTAAGAAATTTCAAAACTTAAAAATGAGTTGCCATCGACCTGTGTCTAACTTGTGGCTTTGTGCAAGATGAGAATGAGAAGAGTTAGGAAAGAGACCCAGCAAAAATTTTTTAAGTTTCTTTACTTAAAACATGTGTGTACTCATGCAAGCAAGAATGCATATGCGTGTGTTTTCGGTTGCTTTGTTTGGTTTGGATTTTGTAGCTCAACTGCACAATTCTACAGTGTGAACTTGGTAGATAATAATGTCTTCTTCCATGTCAAAAAGTTGGGCATACATGCAAGAAGGTTCAGAAAGTATGATTACCATTGAAAACATTACTTGACAACTGTTTTATTTTTACTTTATGGAGATTCGAATGTTTTCTACTTAATTTTCCATAATTTATACAAAGTAATTGTATGGCTGCATGCTATATACTAGCACAATATTCATTTTGCTCAAAGATGACTATAACTTAGGGAGATTATTTTCTACATAGTTCTGTTCAAGGTAACAGCATTAGAACTCTTATAATTAATGACAAATGACTTGCCCCTGATTTTGTTTGCATACACTGAATAAGACCACCAAACAGATCCTACTTTCTTCTACATCTATTTCAACATTCTCCTCACCAAGAGAAGTTTCACCCAATTCACACCAATTCTCCTTACTTCTAACATGTGCAGGACACCCTTTGCCAGGTCTCTCATTTGAAACTTAAACATAAGCCTGTCTAAATAGCTCACAAATATATTTTCTATATGGATTGGGCTGTCCTGCAGTAAATCCACTGACAATCAGTGTGCAGAGTATTTTGTAAAGTACCTTTTTATTTGCATTTAATTTATGAAAGAAATATTAGGATTAGTTCCATCTTGCACATGAGAAAGCACAGATTCATGAAGAGTGTTACTTGTTCAATATCATGTAGCTAGAAAATAATCCCACTAGTCGTGGCCTTCTTGATTTCTTTCTTCCAACTCATCTGTACCCCCATTCTGTCATCTGATGATGCTTACTTTACCTCAAAATATATCCTGAATATGACTCTGTTTTCTCATCTCTTCTATTGATGTCTTATTTTATTCCCTACATTATGGATGCTCTCAGGAGGAAAAGAGCTCTCTTTGAAGCAGGCATTTTGCCTAGATTCCTTTGGTCATGAATGTCCAGCCCTCATGGCCTCTTTTCTTATTTTCACTTGTTTAATACATTTTCTTTTCACTTATTCGTCCTTACAGCTAAGGAGCTTCTCTTGGTCAATGCCCTAAGTCAAGGGATACAAATCAACTTCAATTAGCTGTTAACATCATTTTACCTTCATTTTCACTTATAGAAACTTACACCACAACTTTCTACATGTTGTCATCCTTTCAAACTGACATCAGGGGTAGACAATGTGGTTTTCTTTGACTAGTGATACAAGAAGAGAAGAATGTAGCTCTCTGATTAGAAAGGCATTTGTGCATTAGGGCTTGTCTTCATACTGTTCTTAGAACCTTTCACCCACCTTCAAAGGGTGGACTATGTGAAGAGAAGCCCAAGTCACCACAGGGACTTGGTAAAATTTGTACCACAAATAAGCTAAAATATAAAAGAGTTGTCTATTTTTAAGTGTCTCCCTTGACCAGTTATATAAATGGAATACTTATCTATACATGGACTTCCCATAAATGTTTTTAAATGAATGGATATTTCCTGAATTAGAACAAATTAAATAAACAATAAATGAATTAGCATTTAATTCTTCAAAGGCACATTTCTCAAGTTACTTAGCTTTGTAGTCTCATTTTCCTAAATATACTTTAAAAAGCATATTAATTAAATGAAGCCAGCCAAAAGATAACCTACAACAGCTTAGTATCCAAGGATGAAATGAGCAAATGAGTACACACACATACATGTTATACTTACAGGTCTCTTCTTTTAAAGCTTTGAAATCAAGTTAAAGCGAGTACAGAGAGGAAAAAATCTGTTCTCAATAAACTAGAATATTGAATTTTCACCCAGGGTGTTGGTGGATGTGGAATGAGGACTGTTCCGGAAGGTCAAGGAGCCCAGCTGAGGTCCTGTCTCAGTCCTTGCTCCGCCACCAGCCTCATCCCAGAAGATTCCTAGAGCAATTTTCCAACTTCTCTTTAAAATGGGAAATTGATGAGTACCTTATTTCCAGTACTAAAGAAACCAATGCAAGGTCTAGGGAAGGGCACTGATGTACTTCCAGGCATCTGAGCTCCAGCCTGAAGACAATAGCATGTGGCTAACCCTGGCAGTGTCCACATCACTGGGCCACTTTGAGTTCTGAGAGACACGCTTATTTGCTACCTGCAGATTCAATCCTTATTGGCTTCAACTTTTCCTTATATTTAACATAGTTTCGATGTGTTTGGCTTTGTGACACAATAAAAGGAGGTTTGATGGCTTTGGCAGACAGTGGATAGATGGTCTTCGGCACAGTTTCATCTTCCTGGGCACATAGTACAAGTGCACCTCTCAGCTCTAGACTAGAGAAGATTGTAGTGTGTTCTGAATAAAGAAGTGTGAGGCATCACTTTTCAGACATATTTAGGAGATTATTTTTTTTCCTGTGGGGACCAAGGAGTTCATGGTAGCTGCTCCACAAGACAGGATGATTCAGGGATGATGTTATGGAACAGAAACTATGGCAACCAGATTAAACTTACATACACCAACAAGGAAAGCTCATAGTACTTTTTTTTTTTTTTTTTGCTCATAGTACTTTTAATGACTGAGATTTGTGGTATTATTTATCATAGCTGTTTCGTGATAATTGTTCTTATTGAAATGGTGCCCTTAAAAAAATTGCTTACTTAAGGTGATGTGCCCAATGCTTAAGAGTGGGGATGAAGTTGGGGATTAGAATGAGGATGTTACCTTAGTAGAACCATTTACTAAGTCCCATTTGTTCCACATTTAGGATGAAGGTTGTTTGTATTTCAGTCTATATTAAGAGTCAGTGGACGGTACAGAGCTATCTTACCATGTACATACCATCTTACGTACAAAGCCCTAGGGTCAAGAACTAGCACCACACACACATACACACATACACACCACACACACACACACACACACACACACACACACACATACCACACACACCACACACCACACATACCACACACCACAGACACACACACACACACATACCACACACACCATACACACACACACACACACACACACACAAACACACACACACAACAGAAAGAGGCCCAATGCAAATATTTCCTGTTATTATTAATAACAATAGAGTGAACAGCAATGACAAATATGATGAAATTATGAATCACCTGAAATTTTCATTGTACATTTGAAGATCCCTTCTACATTTATAAATGCATATGAAATTTTATGATGAAGCATACATGGAAATCCTGAATATTTTAAAATCACATACATAAATCTCAGTTTCTGACCAAAGTAAAAGACATGATTTCGAGATTTTGAAATGTTAGCGTTATGATTCATAGATATCCTTTCACTCCACCTTAGTGGGTTCTAAAATTATTAGGAAACAATAGGTTTATTTCTCAAACCTATTATTGTTGTTGTACTTGAAAAGATAAATAAGTGGTAAAATATGGAGAAAGAACTACTGTTTCTCTGAAAACTAGGTAAAGGCAAGCTACCTAAAACTAAATTTCAGTTGAACTAGATATGAACATTGCAAGCTCCTACAACTTGAGAGTTGTTGATGTGTTGATGACATTTGTGGCAGAATGTAGCAACGATTTATATGGATAACTAGTCTACAAATCAATGATTTAGCTTGCCCTAAGCAGTAATTCTCTGAATCAAGCTTGGCTGATCTTGGTTAGACCTGTTCATGTATGCACAAGGCTGGTAAGCAGCCTGAGGATAGTGTAGGTGATTTGGGCTTATTTTCATGTAGTCCATCCTTTTAAGGAGGGTGAAAAGTACTAAAAACAGTAGGAAGGTAAGCCCTAACACACCCTCTTTCAAAAACACAGAGTCTATTCCTTATGTTCATTTGAAAGGATAACTCAAAACCCATTAACAAAGAGAAATGCTACTCATGTTATAATGACAAGACACAGCCTTACACAAAGACAAGAGTTTCTTCCCTGAAAACATTCTATTTCTAGTCATAAGTAAAATTTTTCATGGTTTTTTTTTTGTAAAATTTAGTGAATTTTATGTGTCATGGATATGTGTCATGGTCTACAAAATATATACATTGCCAGAGCCTTACACATACAGAGGTGGATTCTAGCAGTCAACCATGGTACTGAGCATGGTATCCCCAATGGAGGAGTTGGAGGGCTAATTGGAGGAGCTGAAGGTGTTTACAGCCCCATGGGAAGAAGAATGATGTTAGTCACCCAGATGCCCCAGGACTCCCAGGGACTAAACCATCAACCAAGTGGTACATGTGGTTCCAGCCAAAAGTGTGGCAGTGGAATGCCTTGTTGGGCATCAGTAGGAGGAGAGGTCCTTGGTCCTGTGATGACTCAACAGATGCCCCAACAAAGCGAACTCGAGGTGGGGGAAGAGGAAGTGGGTCAGGTGGAGGGGCATATACTTGGAGGCAGGGGGTGGGAGGAGGGATTGGGGGTTTTCAGGGAGGGGAGAGAAACCTGGAAAGGTTTTAGCATTTGATATGTAAATGGAGAATATATTCAATTAAAAAAAAAACTAACTGCTTCTGCCCAAAGCAGACAAAAGTTTTCTTAAAAAATTAAAAATATTTCTCCATGAAAAAAATCTTTTATGTTTATTACCACAGCATTATTTCTTTTTTCTCAAACAATTCATGTCAACAGTTTAACAGTTTAAAAACATTTTTATGAGAATAATAATTCTGAATATATATTCCATGTATATAAATATGTGGAAGTCTCTTTTGTAAACTTTCGCGAGTATGTCAGCATGATAGAAACTGCTCTCTGTTTTAGTTGGTTCCTGTAAAACTCTGGACAGCTTTCCGTATTACCATATAAATCTTCTCAACATTTTCAAATAACTTTGCCTATGTCATAACTTTTGAAAATGTATTAGATTAATAAGCAAAATCTATCCCATTGTTTTGAAATACATATTACTTTCATTTTTAGTATGCTTAAATGATATTTTTTTTCAGAGGCCTAGTTCTCCTTTTATTCCTTCTGTTTAATAAGTTTTCATTCATCATAGGTCTGGTATAATGGTCTGTAAAAGCCATTTTGGACAAATTGTATCTCACAGAGATATTGGGAGGATGCATTGACCCTATTGTTGTTACAACAGGGCCAATTGTTGTAGTTACTGCATTACAGTAGTAACTAAGAGCCTAAAGACTCAGTTAGAGGCCTGCAATAATTTTCTCTCCTATCTAGGTCTGGGGAGCAGCATGTCATATATCAGCCATGGAGCTGGAAGTGATTGGTCATCAGGATAGATTGATCCTTGAAGATGCATATGTCTTGATTGTCCATGACTTCCAGGATGCTGAGGAAATTCTGACTTTCTCACCAGATAACTTTTCCCTTATGTGTTAGAAGTGCTCAGATACACCAAGACACAAGGAAGTCTCTCCCAACACTCTTGCCAAAAGCCAGCAGCTTACCTGCTCTTCTCTACTGGTTCAACCTTACAGATAGGCTGTCCCAGTGTGACCTGAGGCTCACTTGTCTTTCTGTGCTCACAGGCATGAACCCTGCCCCCCTGGTGTTAGATAAAACCACTTTTCCATATCCAGGCAATGAAATGTAACCTTACAGTGTGAGTCATTTTTGCATAATGCAAAAAAAGTAAAACTCCTGAAATACTACAAAGATAAAATATTTGAAAATGAAACCCAAGAAAAATCAGAATAAAGAAAGTGATAAAGCATGGTCAGAATAAATTAACAAACAAATCACCAGCAATAACAACAACAACAACAACAACAACAACAACAACAACAGCAGCAGCAGCAGCAGCAGCAACAACAACAACAATAATAATAATTTAGGGTAAAAGAAAAAATAACCTTGAGGGTACCAACTAAAAAGTTGAAATGAAGTAGAAAATTGTAGGCATTTTAAGTGAAATATCTGTATTTTAAAATTTTAAAAATATTCATTTCAACTAAGAAATGTGCATGATGTGATTTGATGTAAGGTTTTACTATAAGTTAACTAAAACTTATTTTAGAAAAACTTAAAGACACTGGTTGGCAGGAAGACATTGCCCAGGCATTACGATGTATGCCATCTTCATCCGCCACAGTTAAATAAGTTTCCAAATAAGTAAGACTCTCCAAGTGATAAGCAATGGGCAGAATCGGTCTCAGGAAATGCATGAACACCATAGACAGTGCATGTTAGTGATGAGTTTAACTTAAGGTCCTTCCATTAAGCAAAAACTTCAGCAGCAACAGAGTACCAAACAGAAGTGATCACACACTGACAGAAATCTAGAAAAACAAGCCTGTAGGAGATGAGACTTGTATATTCTTATGGTTGTGTAAGGTTTTCTTCTTAATTTTGTGTGTGTGTATGTGTGTGTGTGTGTGTGTGTGTGTGTGTGTGTGTGTGTTTGTGTTTATAAAACATGTATTTTAGACATTATTGGAATCAGGAAGACTCAAGTGAAAAAAAAGGGCTTCTATGGAAGTCTGAAGGCCTGTGTGTGACCTCTGGAATCCATGGAAAAGGCTAGATGTGGCTGAATGAATTTGTAACATGTTCTGGGAAGCAGAAACAGGAGGATCAACCTGGAGGTCAAGGATCATCTAGCCTGGAGTATACAGAATAGTGACAAGAAACAAGAAAGTATGTGCCTTAAAACAAGGTGGAATGAAAGAATGAACTCTTAAAACGTTGTTTCCTGATCTTTACAATGTGCCCTAAAAAGCACATGATCCCTCTACCCGCATACACACACACACACACACACACACACACACTCCTCACACACACATTCACACACACTTTTTTGAAAAAAAGTCCCTGCATTTTGTTATTGTATTAATATATCATATGTTGTCACAGAAAAAGAATATTTGAAAAGATAAATCACACCTAAATACAATCATTTTGTTTGATTTTATATTGATTGATAATTCATACATACATATAATGTTTTCATCAAATACATCCCCTATTTCCTACTAATCCAATTTCTTACCTATTTCCCATACCACTTTTTCTTCCCAACTTCATGTGATTGAAAACAAAACAAAACAAAACAAAACAAAAAAACCTCACCGAGCCCACTTAGTGCTAAAAACATGCACAAGGTCCTACACGTACATGGTACTAAACTCATGCACATATAGGTCGTACTAGGTGGACCCAGAAGCTGTATCGTGTTGAAAATATTCTACTCTACAAAAGTCTAGAATTCTTAATGAGCTAGACCTTGAATCAAGTTAGTCTCATAATTACATTATGTTTACCAGTAAATACCTTTCTAGTTAAGTAGATCTGGTTTCAGTCTTCTATAAATACTGTCTCTATGTCAGTCCTAGTACTAGGATTGGGCTGCATCCTGTAAATGATGAAGAGGTGCTTCCTTTCTTTGGGAGTCTTAATTACAGTGCAGAAGCAAGATAAGAAAGGTGGAATGTGATCATAAGCTATGATAAAATTCAAATGTATCCTAGAGGGAGAGGAAGTATTAAAAAGGATGTGGGAAGTTTGAAAGGAGGGAAGGGCTGAGAAGCTCTTGAGAAACTGTTCCTAAAGGCCAGAGGTTGGGGTGAAGACACGGGCTGACTTTTTACTAAGGCTGCTATGGACACTGATGTTAGGGTGGTATTAGACTGTCATTAATTCCAGAACTGGACTGAAAAGGGATTTTGAAAAATGGCAAAAAATTTTCCCCATCTTTCATTATACCAATAATACTGCTAAGTGCTTATTTTGAAAGCAAAGGAGAAACACGAGTCAGCTGGAGCAGGGTCCACAGACACACCCTAAATTCTGGCCACTTTGCATCTCATCATCAATTGTGCCTGAAAAAGTAATCTCAAAATTTAGAGATAAAATGACATTTACACTGTGCCAATCCCAGAAGACATTAGGAGGTGGCTGTGTATCTCTTTTTCTTAACCTGAGGAAACTCATAGTCTGGTGCCTCATCCCAGACAAAGAGAGTGCCTGGAAAGCTGCTTGCCTTGGGACACTTGCGAGACACTGGAACCTCTTGGCTCCTCTCCCTTGGAGATAAGTTACTCCGTTGAACTTTTTGCATGTAACGGGGTTCCCCCTTATCATTTGTAGAAAGCACTATAATAGCCAAAGAGAAAATTTCTTAGACTCCACATCCATCAATAGCTTGTGTACATGGAATGTTGTAGTTTATAAGTAGTGACTCATATTTCTTCAATCGTATTTGTTTTCACAGTGACCTGGTGCAAGATGATGATAAATCCTTTGGACTCACATTTCTCTGCATTTCTTCACATGTAACACATAAACTTGCAACTGAACTTACAATTTACCTCAGCAGCCATTCCATCTTTGCTAACTAATTGGGTTGACTTCTTGAGTTGACTTTGCTAAAATGTGTTGAGCCAGAGACTCTCAGTGCCAGAGCAACTCCCTCATAGACTTGGCCTCACTTGGAAATTGCATTAATGTTTCTTCAGGCTTCCAAGTAGTGACTGCTTTAAGAAGAGCTCAAAGCTACATTAGAAAAGTTAATGCAGCTTGAAACAGGAATACTTTTCAGACCTGAAATAAAAACATGCATTAGATTTTTTTTAAACTATGAACTGAGAAAATAGGAAGCTAAGAAAACCAAGAGTGCTGGATAAAAACCCTCTCATGGCTTTGAAATTTAAATTCTTTGGGACTTTTTTTGTATTTTTTTAAATAAGTAAAATTGTCCTCTGTACTGTATTACTCAGTATGTTCCAGAATGACCCATGCAAGTCATAGAATTAAAGCAATGTGAGATTATTGAAAATGTGCATGTTCACAGACAATTCTCTGACAAATTCTGTTTCTACCACTTGCAAGCTACATCACTTGCAGGTGGTTTCGTACCATTTTCTGAACCATGAAACCCAGATCTAGCAAATATGAAATTATATCTAGTGAGATAACTTCTATAAAGGACTCACTGGATAGCAAATAGTTAAAATCCCATAGATATTTTGATTCATATTGACGCTGACAAAATGACACAAGTACTGTGTTTTAAACTTATTGAAAAAATCCAACAGGTTGTGGAACCTTTATTCACTGCTGGTGAAAATATAAATTAGTCCAGACACTATGGAAGTCACTGTGAGAGTTTCTTTAAAATTAAAAGAATTATCATATGGTCCAGCAATTCTACTTCTGGGTACATACTTGAAGAACTCCAAGTCAACCTGTGGCAAAGATACTTGCACAGCCATGTTAAGTGCACACAAATGACAACTGTCAAGTTGTGGTATCAGCCAAATGCTCAACAGAGTGAGTGTGTAAAACAGGAAGCATGGTGTGTGTGTGCAGAGAACTTTATTCACTCATAAGGAATAATGAGTCATTACATTTGCAGGAAAATGAATGGGATTGTAGATAGTCTTGTGAAACAAAATAAAAATACTCATAAAACAGGTTTTCTTCCATTTGTGGATTCAGGGTTGTATGTAGATATACTAAGCTATTTATATATATTATATGAAAGCAAAAAGGAAAAGTCTCCATGGGAATAGAAAAAGGAAAGAGGGAAAAGAGGAAGGAATGAGGTGAATCGGGTCAAAGTGCACGATAGAAATGAAATTGTATTAATGAGATTCAACATCATGTATAATGAATCTACTCCCCCCAAAAACAAATATGGAATAAATTGTTTTATATATATATATATATATATATATATATATATATATATATATGTGTGTGTGTGTGTGTGTGTGTGTGTGTGTGTGTACATACATATAAACACATATATGTACAGAGAGAGAGTGGGGGAAAGAGAAACAGAGAGAGTTAATCTTTTCAAAAATAGTTTACTTTATTTCTCCATATGCACAGATTTTGTGATCTAGCATCTTCTTAATAACTCAGCATCTTAGATTCTTCTACTTCTTTGGCCTTCTGAGGTCTACAGTAGCTTTCATTTTCACTAAGTAATTTCACACTGTAATTTAGTGTTGTATTTCCTTCATTTATTATTGGTGGTAATGAGATTCAGGTCATTTTTTAATTTCCAAAGTATACAAAATTTCATTGATAAAAGAGGATGGATATCAAGGAAAGCCTAGATGTTGTTGTGTGATAGAACTTGGACTTCTTCAAATGTAAGATATTTTAAGAGAAAGTAAGACATACCGTAACATAAACACAGTATTCTATACTTTCCAAAATGTAAATTATGTACCTATATTTTAACTTAACATGAACATTTACAATCAGTTGATAACTGCCCCGATTGATTCAGGGTATACCTTCTAGCCATGACTCAACATTTTATGTCAATACACATGCTTACAAACAATAGAACAAGTCCTCATCCCTTGTAACATTAGTACATATTTGCATCTATAGAATCCTATTTCTCATGTTCTCTAAGCACTGGCTTCTCAAACATACATGTGTTGAGGAACTTAAAAGTTTATGGAGAGAACAAAACAAATTTTAACGTTTTTTTCTTCCTCTACAAAAAATCCTACAGACTTTGATGATGAAAATCCAACTCAATAATACTATTTCCAAGAGAAGGAATTTTCCTATGTTTTCCAATGATTTAATTAGAGTACATTGGCATATTCATTCTGGCAGAAGCCAAGAAACCTATATGTATTCCTTCAGTGCCAAGAAATAGAAACCAGGAGGTATTTAGAGTATTTTACAGTGATTTACTCACTCTGTATGATAAAATTTTCCAGCTTCAAGCTCAGCTAATAGTAATTTAATTACAACATTTTATAGAAATACAAAGCCAGATTTACTCAGTGGCCAGAAGCAGGGCCAGCTGGAATTTAGAGTTGGTACAAGATGACTTAATATCCTTAGGCTTCTATGGTTTTGCTTAGAAAATTTTCTTGTCTATAAAACTAGCTTCCTATGAACCTTCCTTCTATCAAGGAAGTGGAGAAAACTAAGTTTGTGCTGCAGCACAAATTGAGCCAAGAACAATCCAATTATCCTAAGAAATAGAACGTAAGTCAGCCCTTCTCAGGAAGATGGGATGTCAGGGTTTGGACCAGAGAACTCAGAGAAATGTCTAGCATTGTCTTGGATTAAATTGTCTCCTGGCTTTATTCTCGGTCTGAAATCTCTGCTACTGGCCTTGAGTTTGGTTGCGAGACTTCTTTAGACACTTAGAATCAATGGATCCTGCTATTTTGCTATACTCCAAAAAATATATGAGAAACATTGTTTTTAATTTTCATTATTCACCTTAAGCTTAGACAAGAATCCGTGAGAAACCATATTATTTGGTATAGAATCTCAAGACAGAGACCACATTTTACTTTGAACAGGAAAGCACTATCAGAGGCATTCATCATTTCTAATGTTCTTTATTCCTTAAAGACTGTGGGTGGTTCATTCCCATCATCAAGGTTACTCAGCTTTTAATCATGTGTTGAACATTTTATATTAATTTAATTTTCCATTAATAGACTGTAACTTTTAGAAACTTTCACTCTTCAGAGGTCTCTGTTCTCTTTTTGGTACAGTAGGGAAAAAGTAATATTGACGTCATAAAATATTGCAAGGATTGATTAAGGTACTATCTAATACTATGTCCTTAGTATCATGTTTTACACATTAGGCTATGTGATTTCAGTAAGCAATATCAGTGACAATATTTATGGTGGTGCTGATAGTAACACAAATTGGAATAATATTAATTTGTAGGTGGGAGCTGAGGAGATGGATCAGTCATTAAAACACTTGCTACTCAATCGGGTAAACCTGTGTTAGATCTCCAACACCTATATGAAATGTAGGGCATATCTGTAGTACCCCTGTTGGGGAGCCAGAAATGAGTTCTAGTATCAGTGAGAGTTTCTGTCTTAATTTCTAAGAAGGAAAAGGAATTGAGGCAGGCATCTGGTATTGTCATCTGGCTTCCATAGGCATGCAATCTGTATACATACCACCCAGATGAATATAGACACACACACACACACACACACACACACACACACACATACACACACACACACACACACACACACACACACACACACGAACACACACACAAGAAATATACAAACATTTATTTCTAAATCCATAAATACAAACTGTCAACCTGTTCACAGTTCACATCATACACTATCTCCGGGCATACCACTTGGTAGTCAACATCGAACTCTTTTGTCCAAGGTATCAAGCACAGGAAGTATGGAAGTACTCAGCAACCCAACATTTCTGAGAAAGCTGTATTACCTCTGTAGGCTAAACCATTCTGAGATAGACATTATAAGAAGTTCTGTCAGTCAAGTTTGCTCCTGTTGGGTCCTTCATCTCCCTAATACACGCTCTCCATCTCTGAGCCATTGATCATATCACGTTGTGTGACTGGTAATAGTCAAAATGACTTAGTGGTAGGTATTCTGGCAACAGAACTTAGACCAAAGAAAAGTATGACATTCCATGACTTACCAGTGGTTGAATGGCCATCCTAATCTTTGGCTGTGTTTGTCTTATCACTTCTTTTTCTCTTTTATATAATGAATAATTCTGCATTCTAACCTAGAAGCATACATACCATTAGCTAGTGGCTAGAAATGCACTTCCTCTATTTACCTTTTGTAGAAAGCATATTTTAATGACAATATGATCAGTTCATTGAATGGCTAACCTCGAACTGTGCTACTAGTTACTACTGAAGCTTGAGAGTCAGAAGATCAATACACAATTATGACTACGATCTCTGCCACTCAGCAACTGTACTCACAGGGCCTGCTTAATCTTCTTAAGCTGCATTTACTCAGCTACAAAATAAAAATAACAATAGTTATATTAAAAGTACTCTGAAGGTACTCAGAATATAACCTTTCTCTGATGTGTTATCACATGGACAAAGGTTAATAACCTGTTTATTGTTTATTAAGGTTTACACTATAGGAGTTCTGTAATAGGAATGAACAGTTTTAAATACTGATTATGGAGGCCATATAATTGTTTTAAAAACTATTTTTCTTCTCTGCAGCATGACTATAAACTCATTTTCCAGTGCTCCTTTCAGTGAAGCATGGCCAAAGACTGAAAACACAATCCGGACAGAAGTTCATTAGCACATCCAGAACTGTTCTGTGAAACCTCTCGCCTGATTTTCCATTCTGTCTCCAGCTGTCAGCTGTGTGTTGACAATACAGCAGAGGATTCCAGGACCCTGGGATTGGGAGATCTACAAGTGGAAAGACACTGGGTCCTGAATCACTGTGTGAAAGGCTACCTGCCAAATCCCCACACTGAAAATCATTTGAGTGAGTAAATAAAACTATTTTATGAAGCTACTGAGGTCCGGGGCTTATTTGCTAGAGCCATAATCAATGACATATTGGAAAATGTTTAACAAGCAGCACTCTGAAAAACAGGCTCTGACTTGTAACATTTGCCAATTTCCATAGTGTAAATATTCCCATCTTGGCCAACTTCAAGTTACTAATGTGACGTTATTGAATACAGTTGCGAGGAGATTTGCACAATTAGTTCTCATGAGCCAGTGAGAGCTAACTGTGGGATAACATACTTGTGACAATCATTCCTTAACCTCTGTTGCCAACAAATATGATCTTTTTTGTTGTTACCATTGTGATGTAAATTAGAGACAGTTGGAACCAACTATAAACTGGTTCCAAACTGGTGATACCTAGATAATATCTTGCTTACTAGTTTTGCATACTGAAGGGAAAGAAAGAAGAAAGAAGGAAAAAATCTCATTATAACCAGAATTCTTATGGTTTGCTATGCTTATGTTCTTATTTTGGTTTGATCCTTGTGTTTTATGCTTCTTTGTCTTTCTATATAGACACCAGCATTACAAAAAAACCTGAAACTGAATTCAAAGTCTGTCTCGTCTACTCTTTGTTTTCAGGACACACAGAATGTATTTCTCTATGTATTTCTCCCAGAAAAAAAAAACCCTCCAAATTTTATTCCTAAATGGAAATGTAAACATATGCATATATTCTATAGCTTTAGGATAGTGAGGAATAATCAGCTTAGACTTTTGTTCTTAGAGGTCAGCCTTTAGTTTTTCTATTTTCTTCCCTTTGCTCCTGGAATCAAAAGTAGTGATAGAGAAGTATACACACACTTTGTATGGAAGGCCATTATATCTGCTTTCTGGTGTACAGACTCTTATAGGAAAATAAATCTATTTCTAAATAAGTATATTCACATTTTACATAAAACAAATTATCTTCCTAGATTAGTAGTTTCCTTTCTAAAATACAGTTATTTGCAGGACAATCAAAACCTATTTTGGTCAACTTCAATGGACACTTCTATTTTGCACATTTATGTTGAAAATATTTGACATGGTGGTTTTTTTTTTCTTTATATAGAGATAACCCTGGAAGAAAGCTATGCAAATTGTTCAACTTCAGCTGCTCATTATCTATCAAGTCTCTGACCATGATCTATCTTGTATTTAAGAAGAGAGCAAGCTTTCAAGGATAGATATTGAAAGGATTGCCCTTCCCCACAGCAATCCTGTCTTGTATGCCCTGGAGTTCTCCAGAAGGATGTGAAAGGAAAGTGAACACATAGCCTGTTTGGACTGAGCTGGATACAAGCTTACTCTAGACTGTAGTCATGGGAAACCAAAAGAGCGTCGAGTGGATACCTAAGAACGGTTGCCAAGGACCCAGCATTGGGAAGGACAGAGAGACACATGTGGATCATTTATTGCTCATACCGTCTTACGAGAGTGATGCCATTGTTGCTAGCTTTCAAATGAAAACACTGATATTAAAAAAATATGCATGTCAGTGGTGGTCACAAAACACAAAACAAAAAAAATATCTGCAGAGCAGATATTTCAATGCTGTTAAAATCAAGTTTCACATAAAGCTAAAGAATTTTAATTAAAACACAATTTTAAGGAAAGGAGATGGAAATTTTCTATCTGTTCGAAAAATTGTAAATAAATAGGTGATATGTGACCATGTAAATGGAAATGTATTCTGATGGGAAAATATATTAAAGATATTCTCCCTAATTTGTATGGTAGAGATAAAATAACTTTAAAAAAACAGTTAATAGAAAGTCTGATAACATCAATTATTTTAAATGATTCTGTGTCACTATTATTAAGTACAGGTCTTCTTTTTTTTAATTCTATTTTTTTCCTTTATGCAACCCTAAGGATTGAGCCCAGAACTTGAATATGATAGAAAAATGCTTTGCCACATCATTGGTTTTTTTGTAGTTTTCTTTAAATACCCAAGTCATTTGGAGTGTTGAATATATTATCATTGACACACTCCGATCAGCACAAATTTTATAAACTATGTTGGATTTGAACACCATTATAGGTCTACATTTATGTACATGATATCACTTCATTAATTTCAGAGAAAAATAGTTATGCTGAATATTTTTGATCAATTATAACCATGTAAAAGAGACTAAAGCCTAGGGCACTTAGGGAAAAGTGATAGTCACGTGGTTAGTAAGGACAGGGCTTAGATATGAGGTCAAACCCATCTGGTCCCCAGACTCTCATTCCTGGAACCCCTTTCCCAAGCATGTCAACATGGTCACTGTTGTGATAATTTTCTCAACACACAACAACATGTGACCACTACTGCATTTTCCTAATGCTGCCAGTGAGCAGTCAAACCTCCTTGTCCTCATGTTCAACTCAAATTAAATGGATCCAAGCAGGTCTGTTTCTAGTACAGATTGTCACATTTCACGTCTCTTGATGCCTTTCCTCCTCTATGGAGTTTGCTTAGAATCCCATCAAAAATATATGTTCTGAACTACTTGGTCTTATCATATAAAAATATAGATTTTTGAATCAAATTGTTGCTTGTAATAGTAATTATTAAAATTAATTTTATTCTGAAAACTTTAAATGGTTTAACATGAAGAATTATATATGTATATATATGCATATATATATAATCTGCTAGAGTGATCTATTAAATAGATAAGAGACCAAGAAGAAATTTATTTATTCAAAGGCTCAATAAAGAAAACACTGAACCAATATATTATATAGTTATAGATAAACCCTTGGCTATGATATCATCAAAAGTACAAACGATCGGTGCTAGCATTATGACCTAGTCCTGGTAAATCCAATGATGACTGAGCACTCTCTATGTACCAGGAATTAAGCTTAGAAGCTGCTAAGTGGAATTTATAAGCAGAATGGAAAAGTTTAGGCAGTCACAGCCGACTAGGAAAAATACAAGAATTTAGTGCTTAATTTCAATCAGAGATCAGGCTTTGACATGGGTGCTCTGCATATATGTTATGGCTGAGAAGTTTTGTATTCTTGTAAGAATCCTAACAGCGGGAGTGGGGACTGTCCCTGACTCATTCGCCTACTTCTGGGACCCTTCTCCTCCTACTCAGCTGCCTCATCCGGCTTGAGAGATTGGTTCGTGCCTGGTCTTATTTATTGTAGCTGTGCTGTGGTTGGTTGACATCCCTGGAAGGCCTGCTCTTTTCTGAAGGGAGGTAGAGGTGGAGTGGTTGTGGGGGAGAGGCGAGGTGGCGGGGGAGAGATTTGGGGAGGGCGGGAAGGGGAAACTGCACTTAGGGTGTAGTATATGAGAGAATAGAAACAAAACAAAACAAACCTTCAATTTTTAGAATTGGTCTGCAGTCTCCTAACATGATGGATGAAAATTCACTGGGTTGGTTACTACAAGTTCAGTGTAAGAGATTCTGAGCACAAGGCACAGGGCATGCATACATAGACCCAGATATCTCTAACCAAGATAGATCTGATGCTCTCTGGGGATAAGGATTTGAAGCCATCAGTACATTGGAGCTGAAACCACAATTGGAACATATCGTGAGTATGTTGAGGGATGTGGGTGGGAAGACAACATTTAAGTGTCAAGGGAGGAAATAATTATCTTAGAGAAGAATTTTTAAAAGAAATAACAGAAGAGAGACGGGGGGGGGGAATGATTCTTAGACACGCAATTTTCTTAAGCCACTCAACAGATGCTAAAAATTTACATCTTCACAGTGGGGGCACTACATTTGTTTGCCCCTAGGGGGCGCTGTCTATGGTGCAAGCAGTGTAAATGGCTCCTTCAGAAGCTGTGCAGTTCTGTGATGATATGCTTTTCCAAGCTGCCTTTCCCTTCCACCCAGGGCTCAGTACAACGATGTTTGCCTCCATCCACACTGATAGCCATTTTTCTTCCCGCTGTCTCACCTCAACATTCTCTTCCTCTTTAACCCTGGGTTTTCTTTGTGCCTTCTGTGTATCGGGAAAGCAAAGGCCCCTTTTAAAGCTTTGTGTGCATTCCAGTCCCCCACACAGTGTGTACAGAAACAGATGAGAAATGAAATGTCAATAAACCCCTCCGAGCCATTTCCACAGAGGTGTTTGGGCAATTCATGTGGGATTTGCCTTGACTGTGAGATATTCCATCTACTGCAGTGATAAAATGTTCAAAGGTATCATCAAACAGCGAACTCCGAACGTGCTCTATATGAAAAGATGTTCCATTAAAGATGCAGCTCCTAATGCACAGTGTAAAATGCTTGTAGCTTTTATTATGTCCTAGATGGAAAACATGTTTTACTGCATACCAGAGTAACAGACGTCAACTCACTTTTCAAATTGGGAACAGCTTTTCATTTTGTTCTGTTCAACAATTTCTGGGTCCTAATTCAACCCTTCCCACTCTCCATCTTACCGCCCACCATCCTGAATTCGCCTCTCCTCCAACCAAACAGTGTCACACACTGCTTCTTCAAAGGGCAGGGGAAATGGGCACCAGGAGACAGGAGGAGGGTTTTGGGAGATAGAAGCCTACCGTGATCTCTCCTTTCAGTCAGTTACAATGAAAAAGAGGAACGGGAAGGTGAAATATTTACTGCTTCAATATTGCTGATTGAACACAATCCACAGGAAACGCAGATGTCCAGAGAAGTAGATCAGAGAAGAGAAACTGTGTGGCTGCGTAGCCAAATGTTCTAGGCCCCCCTAAAAGGAAAGGGGTGGGGGAATGACCATCTGCACTGTTGTTAAATCCCAGCATGGAAACGGCATCCATCACGATCCTCTTCCAAGTGCTACTTTTTATTTTCTGATGACTAGTTCAAATTCATTCCTTGTAAAGTTTAAATGTGTTTGAAGGCTTAATTAAGATTTCAGTGGTATAGTAATTCTGATATAAAAGTGTGTGTGGAGTATTAAGCAAATTGGTGGCCTTTTTACTCCTTGGAGGGAAAAATATCAAATATAACTTGATTTCATAATTGAAAACAAATGTAGAAACAAATGTAATTAATAAAAGTTAGGCATGAAAGTAATGGTGTCTAAGATGGGCAGAAAAGAAACGCTCCTGTTCTGAGTGGTCTTTACTTGTGAGAGAGATAGTCTGGGTTTAATTTTACAAGAAAGGTAGATTTTTGCCCTGAATATAATCTTTGAGATTATGGGGCCTGAATTCTAATCCTGATTCCAAATCTGAATGAGTCTGTAACTTTCCTAACTTCAGGAAAAGTTTTCCCAGGTGGAAAATGGGGTGATAGATAACCCATCTCCTTCTACTCGATAAAGCTATTGCAAACAGACATGAGGCAGGTCGGTGAGAAGAACATTAACCACTTCAGATTAAAAAAAAAAAGAGCAAGAGGACAAAATATTTTTTGAACAATGTATAATTTTTTCCTTCCGCTCTCTCAGATAGCCAAGTTTAAAGTCAGCGGTGCCCATTTAAAAAGAAAAATCGCAGAAACATGGGGAGAAATTTGGAATCAATTTATTTAAAGACATGTTCTTCACAGCTGTTGTTCATTAGGGAACTTTTATTGACGTGTCCAGAAATCGTTCCTAGTAGTTTAGACACGCGGGGGCTTTGAGCCCGAAGAAGCACAGCAAATTGCAGATGAATTGCTCCAGAAGTGTAGGCAAAAAAAAAAAATGCTTTGTAAAATAGAATGTTCTCAAGGGATTGACTGGTGGGGGCAGGGAAGCATACACTGACACTTTGAACACCCTTGACCTTCTGGAATCTACATCAAAACTTCTGCAACAGTAGCTGGGAAGGAGAGGAACTCAGTGTGCATAAAAAAGAAAACCCTTCGAACACAAAGGATCTCAAGCCAAATGAAGTAAGAATAATTAGTTTATAACAAGGCACTACTTGCTTTTATAACCTGATTACTTCACATAGTGCTCCCTGTTGGAGCACCACAAATCTTCTGGATTTTAGCAAATATTAAGAGTTTTCTGGGTAGGTTTAGTTAAACAACAACTAAAAGAAGAAAAGGGGGAGAAGGCAGAAGAGGAAAAGGAGGATGGGGAGGAAGAGGAGGAGGAGGAAGAAGGAGGAAAGAGAGGGAGAGAGAGAGAGAGAGAGAGAGAGAGAGAGAGAGAGAGAGAGAGGTGGAGGAGATAGAAAAATGAAAAGGACTAATTCAAACGCTAGATTTTTTTTTGCTCACCTTTTTCTTTATTTTTATATTACCTAAGCATATATTGAGCTGCTGTTTGTTGGGCACCATGTTTAGTCATTAGTAAGATATACAGCACTAATCAATTATCAGTATAGCATGGGAGATGACAGTACAGTATAGGAAAGTTCAGGCAAGTTTAGGAATATGTCTCATGAGACCACAGAGGTAGAATGGAGTAGAGAGAGAGTGAGATAGATTATTGTCAAAGAAAGACTTCTCAGGAAATTGGAGTACCAAAATTGGATCTTAAAGAAAAAAGATAGAACGTGGCCATATAGATATTGGAATGAAAGCATCCTCCAGGTGGGGGAGTAATGTAGGGAAATAGACCAATACTGGATAAAATCTTGTGTGAGGAAAGAAAAAAAAAGCAAAGTAATTCTTCCTGGAGTGTGGCTTGTCTGGGAGGACCTGATGTTGGAGTGCTGGGTGACAGAAGTATGACATGAAGGGAATGGAAAGGACCTAGACGGTGCTTTCTCTTTTTTAACTTTTATTTATTTATTTATTTATTTATGTATTTATTTATTTTCTATATTATTTGTTTACATTCCAAATGATTTTCCCTTTCCCAGTTCTTTCCCTCCCTAAGTCCCATAAGCCCTCTTCCCTCCCCCAGTTCCCCAATCAACCCCCTCCCACTTCTTTGTCCTGGCAATCCCCTACAATGCTACATCAAGCCTTTCAAGGACCAGGACCCTCTCCTTCCTTCTTCTTGGGAATGATTTGATATGCGGGTTGTATTTTGGGTATTCTGAGCTTCGGGGCTAATATCCACTTATCAGTGACTGCATTCCATGTGTGTTCTTTTGTGAATGAGTTACCTCACTTAGGATGATATTTTCCATTTCCAACCAGTTGCCTAAGAATTTCATGAATTCATTGTTTTTAATTGCTGAGTAGTGTTCCATTGTGTAAATATACCACATTTTCTGTATCCATTCCTCCACTGAGGGACATCTGGGTTCTTTCCAGCTTCTGGCTATTATAAATAAGGCTGCTATGAACATAGTGGAGCATGAGTCCTTATTGCATGGACACATGGGAATCCTCTGGGTATATGCCCATGAGTGGTATAGCAGGGTCCACCGGAAGTTTTGTGCCCAGTTTTCTCAGGAACCGCCAAACTGATTTCCAGAGTAGTTGTACCATCTTGCAATCCCACCAGCAGTGGAGGACTGTTCCTCTTTCTCCACATCCTTGCCAACACCTGCTGTGTCCTGAGTTTTTAATCTTAGCCATTCTGACTGGTGTTAGGTGAAATCTCAGGGTTGTTTTGATTTGCATTTCCCTAATGACTAATGATGTTGAACATTTCTTAAGGTGCTTCTCAGCCATACGAATTTGTTCAGGTGAAAATTCTTTGTTTATCTCTGTAACCCATGTTTAATAGGGTTATTTGGTTTTTCTGGGGTCTAACTTCTTGAGTTCTTTCATGCCAATATCTCTATGCGCTCTTTCCATTGACTGACAATTCTGCTGGCCATGCTGTCTGACTCTGACAAGTTTATATATCCCACTCTTCTAGTACTACAAAAACACCCTGTTCATTTATCTGGGTTCTCTGCAAAGGGTAGTTGTGCATCAGCTCTGCTATCATTTAGAATCTAGATTCTTGATCCTTCCATTTATCAGAAGTGATCTCTCATTTACTATCGCTATTTTTTTCACCTACAACTCCATAGCTAAGGATCTACTCCTGATTTATTGACAAATTTCTAAGGTATTATATATCAGCATATCTTCCCACATCCCAAGCTATACAGCCTTTCATAACTGTTTTCTCCACCAACCAATTGCACAGAAGAATGTTTTTCACATCTGGAGGCATCATCTGCTTCATCTCATCCTACCTGGCTACCTCTTTACTTGGCAGTAGTATCTCCCACCTGGCTACCATCCCCACCTGAGGGTCCTGGTGCTTGCTCTCCTAATGTATCATGTTCTCCTACCAGTGGCTTGGTTCTCAACTTACAGGCACACTTTCAAATCTCCACCTGGAAATAAAACTCTTCAAACCATCTTTCATCCGCAGCCCATCAACCTAACACCCATATGTGTTCCAGGTTGTGAAAATCTTATTTTCTCCACCGTTTTGCTCATCTCGCTTTCTGCTCCTTATCTCTTATGTTGGAGTTGCATCTTGGTAAACCAAGGAGGCTACTGTTTGAAAGTCACCAATGCCCTTCATGTTCTCAGATCCAATTATTCCTGCATAAGTTTTGTCTTTATTTATTCCAGAAGGATGCAAAACAAAGGAAGTATTTTTTGTTTTGTTTTCTGTGAACTCCTTTCCTTTGGTGAATCATAATTTGCCAGTGTTTCTCCCATCTTGTTTCTTGCCTCTTGCTATAAACATGTGCTGGATCAGCCTTCTCCCCCAAAGATTGAAAGAATGGACGCTTCAATGGGAAAGGACCAAGTCTTTTCTCTCTTGAGTAAAGTTTTCCAGACTAGGGTCATATCTGAGTTCTAAGGGATCGTATCTAGTCTGTCGTTCACAGAATACTCCATTCACAGAACCCTCCATGTTTATATTTCCAGCAACAACTATGAACATTGCTAATATAACATTTGTACTTATGGATAATTAAAAAGAAAAAAAGTCTTCTGTTTTAGTTAGTTTTCTCATCACTATGACCAAACACCTGACAAAAGGCTACCTAATGAAGGAAAGATTGATTCTGGCTCACACTCCAGAGGAACAAAGCCCTTTGTGGTCAGAAATTCCTGGTGGGAGAAGCGGTCTGACCCGTGGCATTAATAAGGAAACAGAGAAAAGGGGGTGACAGTAGTTAGCTGGCTTTTTTATTTGTCCTTTTTATTGACCATAGGATAGTGCTACCCACATTCTGGGCGTAAGTCTCACTGGAAGCACCTTTATAGATACAAGCTGTGATGTACATTATTACTGATATTCTATGTGCCTCTTAATAAAAACAAATGACAATTAAAAGTAACCATCAGACTTTCTATTTACAGCAATTATCATCTGCAAAAATGATTTCGCCACGTCTACTTGGTACCTTTAACCTTTTCTTTCACTCGATTCTGTACATATTTTACAAGCCTATCCTAAGCTTTGTTCATTTTTACTCCTGGACTACCATGGTAATCTGGGTGACTTCCCGTCTGCTTTTGTGTCCTCATTACTCATACTCCATACAAGCCCCAGAATGAAATCTTAAAAAACTGAAGATCCACCTAGCCTAAGTTTAAAGCACTTATGGGGCTGGAGAGATGGTTCAATGGTTAAGAGCACTGACTGCTCTTCCAAAGGTCCTGAGTTCAATTCCCAGCAACCACATGGTGCCTCACAACCATCTGTTATGAGATCTGACTCCCTCTTCTGGAGTGTCTGAAGACAGCTACGGTGTACTTACGCCAGGTGGTAGTGGCGCACGCTGGTAATCCCAGCACTCTGGGAGGCAGAGGCAGGAGGATTTCTGAGTTCGAGGCCAGCCTGGTCTACAGAGTGAGTTCCAGGATAGCCAGAGCTACAGAGAAACCCTGTCTCAAAAAAACCAAATTAAAAAAAAGCACTTATGGACTCACAAGTGCATTTAGAATGCACCTTTTCAGCTGGGATAAATATCTTGCTGGACGTGATCCTGCTCTGACCTCTTCATCTCCTATAAAATAACTGCCAATCTCACGCTACCCTCTAGATATCTTATATGCCATAAAATGGCCAAGGTAAGTGCTCCTGATGGATTTCTACCTGAATCCTGTAGTGTTTACCTGTAGGTATAGCCATATGTCAACCTGACTCTTGGTTAGAATAGAACTTAGTTCATCATACTGAAAGCAGTATGCTCATCACACGGAATTCATTACACTGGTGACATAAAAGTGAGTGCTAAATAAACTGATGTCCTTGAACATGTCCATAATGACCACAAGGTCATTCTGGATCAAAATCTCCATTTCACCAATTGAGAGACTGAAATCTAAAGTAGAGATATCCATTTGCCCAAAATCACTTTTTAAAAGACAGACCCTTCCCATTGGCTACGTTTTCCTCAGAATCCACCTTGACTTAATGAAGGAGACAAAGACATTTAAAACTAATCAATATATAATGCATATAATTCTATTTTACTATCAATGAGAGGGAATAATAGACTAGATCATCCCTGTATCCCGGACTTGGGTTATGAACTGTGATGCAGCATATATATCTATTGATCCTCAAACGCCCTTAGAATAACGGTTCTGATTTCTAGAAGCTGATGGAAATGGTGGGTCTCAAATAGATAGTTTCCATGCTTGTTTGGAGAGAGTACAAAAGTTGAATTCCATTGGAGTGATAGAAAACATATGTGTGTTCTTGATTCACAATCCAGGAATGTCAGCTGTCAAAGACCTAGCTTGTATCACCCATTCCTTCCACCTTAAAAACCCAAGTGTGTGCCAACATGGTTGCATCTCACAAATATGAAGAACATGAGGCTAGTGAATTAGATGGAGTTAAAGAAAAAATAGAAGAAAGGCCCTGAATGACCTTAGGTGGTGTCTGACTTCTTTTTCCACATTTAAATTTTTAAGTGGAAGGTGTGTGGTGAGACCTACATTTCAGAAGGATCCCTGTGGTAGAAGTTGAGAATGGATTTGAAGGAGAGAAGGCTGAAAACAAGGAGACCCATTGGCAGATAGCTACAGGGATCTATGCATGAAATGATGTGAGCCTGAGGCAAGGCAGTGTAAGTGAATGAAGCAGGAGAGTCTGAGGATAGATAACACAGTGTTATATTTGCGAGAATGCTTACAGGATTTCACTGTTGCTTCTTCTGTATTGTCAGGTATGATGGTGGCCTAACAACAGGTCAGGGAGAAGAACAGAAGTGGCCTCTGACTTTCATGATAGCCTTATCTTGGGTCTAGCCCTTCCTTCTGTGGTAGTACTTAGGATGCTTTTAAAAACTATTACAAGACAGTCTATACCCCCATTTTATCCCCTCATTAACTCAAGGAGGCAAGGGGACATCCAGAAGATTTGAGGTAAATTCTAATTGGCTAGCATTTAAGGACTCTTTACAAAATCACTTTCTATGACAATTACATCAAAGAGAAACTGCTGTCAAATTCAGTCTTCCGTCGCCAGGAACTAAATGCTAACATTTGTATCCACCCCTCCTTTTGTGTCATTTAATCTAAACAAGGGATAGATAGGAAACAATACTTACATAATTTGTTTGACAAAAAGGCTAATTCTCTCTCTCTTTCTCTCTCTCTTTCTCTCTATCTTCCTCCCTCCCTTCCTCGCTCTCCCCTCTGTCTCTGTCTCTTTCTCTCTCTTCCTCACTCCCTCCCTTCCTCCCTCTCCCATGTCTGTCTCTGTCTCTCTGTCTCTGTCTCTCTGTCTCTGTCTCTGTCTGTCTCTCTCTCTCTCTCTCTCTCTGTCTCTCTCTCTCTGGTGTGTGTGTGTGTGTGTGTGTGTGTGTGTGTGTGTGTGTGTGTGTGTTAAATGGCATGATTAAGTTAGTGGTGGTACATAGTTATAACACTCATCAATAATTCAAATCATAAATTCAGAAGAATTCATGAGATCCTGAACGATGCCTCCTTACTGCATACTATTGAATTACATATGCTTTGAGAATTTTAGGGGGAAAGACATGAATCACAAAGTATGCCTGGAAGAGGCAAAAGGTATTATTATTTTTTATTACAATTCCCAGTGTTTACTAATTCTGAGGTCTTTCAGTGACTCTCACAATGACTGAATTTGTATCTTTATAACTATGGAAATATTTTTGATAATAGATTGTAATTATCCACAGTATAAACAAATGTCAAGTCTAGAGCCATGTCTTTTAGAACACTAGCCATTAACCACCTTCAAACTTAAATTTAAAATGTGTGTATATGCATATAGCCAGTGGATATTATTTAGATTGCAGCAACAGGAATATTTTCATAACTGTGGAATATACTGTATTGCATAAATGCTAGCCCAGGATTTGCCTGACCATGTATTTTAAGCTACAGATTCATCATAAGATGGATTTCTGTTCTCAAGTCTATGTAGACTGAGTGGAAGAGACATAGAAACAAAACTATGTCCTGTAATATGTGTACTTGCTCTGGCTGGACACAGGGTCTGGCTCTGCCTCCCAAGCCTGCAGCTGAAAGGTTCTTAGCCAGAGTCTCCTGGCTCTAGGTATCAGTGTTATGAGGCAATCGGTGCATGGATTAAATTAATCATCCTTTACCAAGATTGACAGAGAAAGGCTTACCTTCTGGAAAATAAGTTTAATTCTTCATTCACAGATCAAGTGTGCATTGAAAGCTTGCTATAATATATCAAGCATGCTGTAAGTCATAGAGATAGACCAGTGATCAGGATGGACCAAGACCCTGCATTAGTGAGGAACAAATTCTTATGATATGGTATAGACGATAGAACATAAAAACATCAACTGGTCTACCAGATGGTGATAAGTGAAATGCAGAAAACTTGAATAAAATAAACCAAGAAGTGAGACAAAATTGCTAGGCTGTGAGGCAAGAGTTGGAAAACTTATAGGAAGGGGTTTATGCTTTAATTGGACAGTTATAGAGTAGCAAGGTGGTGAGACATAAGGATCTGAAAGGAAGGAGTTCTTATTGGATCTCCAGTGTAACGATATCCTTTAGAAGTCCATGTGTCACAGAAGGCAAAATACAATATATAATTTCCACTAATTTCCTTGGGAAAGCACATGGGTTCTTGATCCTCTCTGATCCAATGTCCCCTATAGAGATGAAGCATTTTGACAATATGATATACAAGAGCACTTCTGGTTCCTTAAGGTTCCAGTTTAAGCACACAAGAGTGAGTTGGAGGGGCCAACTGTTAGCTCACCTTTTTGTTTACCAATGAGGGGCCATCCAATGCATGCTGAGCGCAGGGGGATTCTGACATTAGGGAGGTGAGGATGCTCACACCACTGTCTCAGATCTACCCAGAAATGAGGCAGCATATTCGTCTGTATCTTGGAGGCTCTGCCTTTGCCTCTTTGCTGTTGCTGGCTGAGAAGCACAGGCTCACTGCCCTCCAGGCCTCCCAGCCCTACTACATAGTCATGGTAAGGGCCAAGGACCCAAGACCATCAATCACACTGAGGCTGGGGGCCAGGCATCCTGTCCTCCCCAGAATCCAGCCTCTTCCCTTAAAAGCACTGTATCCTAGATGGGGGAACTGTCTCCATGGATGATGATGATGATGGATGGTCCGAGGAAAGCATTTTTCATCCCCAGGCGGTCCACGTGCGCATTCTCATGCTGGGGCCAGATTCTGGCTGGGATGCCTGCTGTTCTACATTCTCCAAGCTGTTGTCACCTTTCCTCTTTTTCTGACAAATGAACCCATTTTACAGCCCGGGTGACTCATAGCTGATTTAGGACGTCTAGTTTAACCCAATGTAGTGTGGGAGGAAAATAAAGATGAATTTATAGCTCAGCATCTTAAGCCTCCATCTTCATCTTTTAACCCACCACTCTGCTGGGGAAAAGAAAAAGAAAAAAAAAACGGCAATGGCTCTTTCTCTATGCTGGCATGTTATCCAAAGTCTATTTATATTGGGCTGCAACAATTTCCTCCTAGGTGAACCTGTGCAGGCAGGATGCTCTCAAATGTGCCACTGATTTTCTTACCTTCACACCAAATTGACATTGTTATTCGTACCATTCATGTTGCTTTCTCTGGGAAACTATCACTGATGGGGCCAGGTCACTGTTATGTCTTTCCCTTTGAATGGCCATTCAGAAGGAGCTGCACAAAGCATAGAGCTATTGTTCTCAGAAAGAACTCTGTGATTTCTAGAGCTGAGGGACCTTGTCCCATCCATCCCTAAACCAACAGCAGTAGGCCCAGTGCCCAGCACGTGGAAGTTGTAAAACCCAACTTAGCTGATTAATTCTTTCAAGAGCCCTCTCTAATGTGCTCTAATTCCATCAACAAGTGGGCAGGGGACCAGGTTTCTTTGTTTCAGCCTTGATCGATCCAAGAGGAGGCTGGGTTCACAGGCTGAACAATACAACTCATAAACAGAGATTCCTACCCTTATGTGTCAATGCCAACTACAGGCTCTACAACCAAGTGCTTCAGAGCTACTAAGGGCAGCTCTCTGAGTCAAAGGCATTCACACCTCCAACTACCCACTGGGTCTACCTTACTTGGGCAAGAATTCCTCAAGTGATAGGCAGGTCTCTCTCACCTGTTATCTAAATGTTTATAAAAATAAATAACTTAGTCCATACCCATACCACCATAAGAATTTTAGTGGAAGAATTTTTATTTTTACACATGTGGAGTTCTCAGTCTCAAGAATGGTGGATCTCAACCTGTGTGTGGGGTCATGACCTGTTTGGGAACTATCTGTCTCCAAAATATTTATATCATGCCAGTAACAAAATTACAGTTATAAAGTCACAACAAAACTAATTTTACAGTTGGTGGTCGCCACTACTCAAGGAACCATTCTAATGCATCGCAGCATCCGTTAGGAAGGTTGAGAATCACTGCTCTAGGGAATCACTTCTCCCAGAGACCTGTGGAAGCATCAGAGATTAGCTCCTTCTGCAGAGTTTCTGACTCAGTTGGTGTGAGGTTAAGCTGCTAACTTGTGCTTCCAACCAGTCTCCAAGCAAAAGGATGCAGCTGGTCATAATTTGGAAGGCATTAACCAATCAAAGTACCCTCTTTTTTTTAACATAATGCTCTCCAGACTTTGACAATATTATGTGATCATTTTATGTAATTATTATCCTAATAGAAATGAAATTTTTGGGTCTGCCATGTTCTGTTCCACTGCTGGGCATGGCCGTTGGAAAGGTGAATCTTGAGGAGGTCTTGACTGTGTCTCCCTGTGCCACTGGCATAGGTTGCTGGGCTTTGGGGAAGCACCAAGGCACTGCTGAGAGGGTGGGAGAAAGGTCTAAGGTGTAGGAAGTCCAACTTAGGGTTCCCTGACTTCTGGGCCACCAGTCGCAGCTGGAGAAATGCACAAAGAAGTCAAGAATGAAGGCCCTCTGAGAGGCAAGGATTGTTGATGGTCCGAAGGCTGAGGATGGTGTCTAGCCCAGGGCAAGCTGGGAGCTCTGGCTTAGCTCATTAGTGAAGGTAGCAGTAGTTGTCTAGAGTTGCAGATCAGCCTTCTATGGGAGATTTAGGCAGTGGCTCTGTAGGTGAAGGCTTTCTCCTTGCTCTCCATGGTGGTTCTTGATGAAAGAGAGAGTCCTTGGTTCCAAATAGCTAATTGGTTTTTCATCAGAGAAAATGGGTGCATACCACTTTCTTAATGTGGACAGAGAATAAGTACCTTTTGCAGGAAGGAATGTACTAGAAGGAGATCTTACTGGATAAACCCTCAGGGTGTCTAGGTACCTCATTAGCTTGGGGAACTCTGTTCTGGGCCTACATGACTACAGGTTATGTTTCATTATGTGGGAGGTGTGGCACGTATTTCAGGACAGGAATCTGACAGGGAGCAGTGGGCTGCCTACTGTCTCAGGTGTGTACCTAAGTTTCCAGGAACTCAGACCCACTTTATCTTACCAAGTTTCCTAGCAAGGTCCACTGTTCCACAGAAATTAGTGCATTTTATTTCCCTTTCTGGATGATAGGAGCCTCCCTTCTGTTCAGAGTATATTCTTACAGGTTAGCATAGCTCCAAGATAAAGCCTTACCAAACGTAAGAACCTGTTAGACTTTGGGTATGATATGAGTTCCCAAGAATACCAGTAAAACCTTATGGCCCTTCACAAAAGCAGACATGCTGATAGCAATTCACACGGGAAAATAGATTTAGTTGGTATAGCCTCATCTGTTTTGTTAGTTGACATATTTCTAACTTCTAGGACAATGAATGAAGTATCTCCAGATAGATACTTTGGAATATTTGAGACGTCTTTAGAGTAGGTGTGATGGCCAACAGTTCAGGAAGTTGTTGAATGTTTTACCTCAACATGAGACACTAATCAAGAAGACTCAACCAAATTGTGAGTGGTTCTCGAACACATGAGCGGTGTGTGCCATTTGCATTTGTGTAAATATTAATATACCTGCTCTGGTTTTCTTTTCTGTGTTATGATAAAACTCCCTTACCAAACGCGATCTAGGAGAGAAAGGGATTTATTTGTCCTACACATCCCAGTCACAGTTCATCACAGATGGAAGTTAGGGTAGGAACTCAAATAGGGGCTTGATGAAGAAACTCTGGAAGAATGTTGTTTTCTGGCTCACTCACAGTCTTAATCTTTCATAGCTTTCATATACAGACCAGTGCAACCTGCCTAGATGGGCTGGGACTTCCAGTGTCAATTAATAACAAAGACAATCCCTCACAGACACTCCCACGGGCAATGTGATTTAAGCAATTTCTCGATACAAACTTTGCTCTTAGATGACTGTAGACTGTGTCAAATTGACAATTAAGTCTAACTAGGACATAACCAAGAGAAAAATATTCATCTCTCTGCTTGGCATTATTATCCCAACAACCCTCCACCTACTGAGTTACCATGGCATGCATATCTGTTTGCATCTTGATTGACACATCAAGATTATTATATACAATTCAAAACAAGGCCTGGGCATAAGGCAGTTTAAAATCAGACACCATATGAAATGAGATGTGGAAGAAACCTTCTCTTTACTTTTCATTGCATGGAAATACCAATGTCTTCTCTTTGAAGTCCAGTTAAAGAAAATAAGTAAGAGATGTTGTAGGTATGTATACACAATGCCTTTAACCAAAACCAAAGAACATCCTCTATGAGTGTGGCATTCAGAATTTCATCAGGAATGCAGATGACTGAGCTCCTGGCTGCTGAAAACACAGGTCAGTAAACCTAAAAAGCTTATAAAATGAGGGGAAACTGCATGATATAGGTGGCATTCGCATTCCAATATACCAGAACTTCCTCTGCTCTGCTTAGACCAAGCCTTCGAGCCAGGGGTGCTCCACAGAGCACAGCAAATGCTAAGATGGCTCTTGCGATGTGCACTGTCAACGCCTTTAGGAAAAGCAGCTTCCTACCATCCTGCAGAAGGTGCTTCTCTTTTCTACCTTTGGGTAGCTCAGATGACCATATTGTGTAGACTGGAACAGCCTGAGTTTCAGCCCCTGTTTTCTCTTGGCAGAGGCCAACTGAATGCAAGTGGTGTTTTCTCAGATATTTTGGGGATGACCCAGCTGTGAAGCTACTTGCCACGTGCTTCTCTGCTACAGTCATTACAGTACTTCATCCGCCCTGCTTACATAAACACTCTGAGCTCTATAAAAAGCACAGCTATTATCTGCATAGAGGGGCTTGGAGATTTGGTTTCTCTCCCGCTCTGCAGGACAAAAGAAATCAGTGTTTCCTTCTTTGATTTAGAGATGTGGTTTATGCAGGTTTGCCTCAGAGGCTTCTGTTTCGGACATATGATTCTCAAGAGTGTTTGCACATTTGCTTAGCTTTTTCTTTGACATGAATTTAATTCTTGATTTATAATCTAGAGGCTGCAGATGAGAAGTGAATGTTGAATTAGAGCAATCTATTGTATGTGGCTTCTATTTTCTGCTCAATATTAACTACTAGTTGATTTTAGGGGGAAATGGAGTACAGGTTTTGCCAAAAGACTGTGTTTTGGTGCAATTAAGATGAATTGTAAAATGAACCATTCCCAAATAACCCCATTAAATAAGCCCACCTTTCTACATGCGTGACTAGAGTGGAGTGGTTACCAACAGGGGAGAAGCAGAATCTTTTCCTTCAGTCTTTGTTGGAGGATGTTTTTGTACACTGTATATTCAAATGCATATTTCTGTACCTAGATATATGGCTTTAGTCAGACTTTGGTATTGTCAGCATTATGAAGTATCACCTGCCTCAATATTTTGTAAAACACTGTTCTCCACTGTCTTCTGATTGGTTAAATAAAGAGCTGAACAACCTATAGCTGGGCAGCAGATGAAAAGGAAGGACTTCCAGGCCCAGAAAGGGTCTCAGGTGGGGATCAGAGAGTCACATTCAGGACATGGATGGAGAAGGCAGTGCCAGGTGAGATAAAAATAGCAGATGAGAGGCCACATGTATCTGTGAAGTAGGCCAGACAAGTATTGTCAGGTTAGAATAGCTGAGTGTCTGCCCAGCTATAGTGGCTGAAGCTCTTAATGCATATAAAATTCTCATATCATTATTCATAGCAAGGGGGGACTTAGAAAAGCTCATAATGTTAAGGCCTTAGATTGGTTTTTCTCCATCATTCACTTTCAAAATCCCAGCAAAAATTGTTCACAGAATCCTGTGATGGGAAAAGTAACTTCTCTTCCCAGGGCTCTGTGCCTTTTGACCCTGTGACAAAGACCTAGCATTCTGAATCATCTCAAACGAGCTAGCAAGTTAAAGCCTTGGAGGCGCTGCATGTCAGTCTTAAAGTGCAAGTCATTTAATCATCCTGTAGAGGCTTCTGTGATCAATACTATACACAAAGCAGAGACTAGTAAGATTGCTCACTGAGTAAAGTTGCTAGTCAGGAAGCCTAACTAGCCGGGATAGGTCCTCAGAACCAAAAGGTTGAAAGAAAGCATGAACACACATGTGCTCTGACCTCCACACATGTGGAGCAGAGTGTTTATACCACCACCTATACACACAATAAATAACTACATAAATAAATGCAAAAAGTAAAAACAAAATAATGGTAGAGTCATTCTCAATGTGAGACCTAATTAATGAGCTCTAGTCTCCTATATCTCACTGATATGTGGCCATAGTTTATATTAATATTACAGAAAGTAACCCACCTGGGAGTAGGACAGTGCAGGAGTCCTCTCTTGCGGCTACATATGCATATATACTCACTTCTGTATTTTTAAAATATAAATTTAAGCAGGTTCAGTGGCTAAGAACACGAGCTGTTCTTGGAAAGGTCCCATGTTTAATTCCCTGTACCCACATGGAGGCTCATCCCACCACGAAGTCTAGTTCTAAGGTATCCAATGACTGTTTCTAGCTTCCGTGGTACTGGGTATGCACATGTATGCACATGTTGTGCATACACACATAAAAGTAATGTTCATACACACAAAATGTAAATAAATAGATGATATATAGACATATTGATACATACATAGTAGATAAAAGATAGATAGATAGATAGATAGATAGATAGATAGATAGATAGATAGATAGATAGATAGAGTGGTCTTTTTAAACCCAGGGACAGTTTTTATTCCACTGTCCCTGGAATAAAACATAAAATCAAGCAAGCATCCTGGTGGGAGGCAGCTTATTAGTTTGCCATGAGAGGATAAGAATAACATCCCTTTGAATATCCTACAGATCTATTAGAAACATTTGAAAGTTCAGGACTGGGAAAACATAGCAGGCACACTACATGTCCCATCTTGTTTTCACAAAAACTGTAAGACAGTAGTGTTCTCGGAGAAGTAACAGTGAGGTAAGGTTTGATATTCCCTGGGGATTATCTGTGAGAACAAGCCCCTGTCCCCATGCCTCAGCAAGAACTCTTGTCACTCTGTAGGTTCCCCCACACACTTTACTTGGCTCAGAAGTGAATATTAAGGAATTTTGCACCTAGTGAGGATTCACAAGCTGGTATGCTAACTCCTTAAAAGTGCTTCATCTCAGAGGATGCTGATTGTAGGAAGCCAAAGGTCACTATAGACAGAGAACAGAAAGGAAACACCAAAAGCCACATGAGTGACTCTTTTCCAGTGCTTTGAAAGTATCTTCATGGTCTTTTCTTGGGCCTGATGGCAGAGTAATCAGACTTGGATGCTCACATGTGTTGCTTTTGATGATGACTGTCCTATCCTGTCCCATCCCATCCTATCCTGTCCTATCCTGTCGTGTCCTGTCCTGTCATGTCCTATCCTGTCCATCCCATCCCATCCCATCCCACCCCACCCCACCCCATCGCATCCCATCCCATCCTATTCTATCCTATCCTTTCCTATCTATCCTAACCCCCTAATGCTCAGCAGCATGCAGTCCTCTACCCTGGGATGTTTAGTTCATTTCTAGTCATAAAAGCACCCTGTGTCTAGATATTTCCTAATATCCTCTGGCGGGCAAGGACATGCCCAGATGTTCCAGCATAGGAGACAATCCATACAGCATGGTTCCCTGGGCTTCTGACCTCTCTAGCACAGTTGCATAGTAAAGCTCACTGAGATTGGAGCAGAGAAGAAGGCAGACTTGACTACTTATTTCTGGGAGAGAGACTGGAATGTGAGGCTGAACTGGTAGTAGGTGATGACAAGATCATGGACCTATCGGTGATTGCAGATGACTCTTCCAGGGTTTCATGAAATAGGCATAGCTTTAGAGTCCAATACTATATTCAAAATATATCTAAACTGAACAAAAGCATTGGTTTGAAGATCCATTCCTTATAGTTCTCATAGGAAGCATGAACTAAACATAATTTATAGGTCCTGCATGTCATTACTATTACAGCAGTTTGATATTTTAGCATATATTCAAAAACCCCAGTTATTTCCAGATTCTTTCACCTCATCTAATCATATAGAAGTTTAGGATATAACAGTCCAAAAGCTTTCAAAGCCCTATGAAAACAAACAAGTTTAACTTCTGATAAGGACTGTAAGACTACTTCCTACATCTACTGAATGCAAATCAATCGCTTTAATTAAGCTAAGACCTTACTAGATTGGTAGGAATTAAACCTACGAAATTTTAGTTAACAGCTAAATACCCTATTTCTGGCTTCAAACTACTTTTCCTACCTACCAGAAAATGGCAAAGGGGGTAGGGAGAAGCCTTACTAGAGTAGTTTCTCTACACCTTTGAATTTGCAATTTGACATAACTATCACCTTAAGGCTTTGGTAAAAAGGGGGACCAGAACCCCTGTGTTTAGATTTACAGTCTAAAGCTTACTCATCCATCTTACCTTTTTTTTTTTGTAAGTCACTATTTTCAACCAACCATAAAGATTTTGGTACCCTATATCTACTATTTGGAGCTTGAGCAGGAATAGTAGGAACAGCACTACGCATCCTAATCCAAGCTGAATTAGGACAGCCAGGTGCACTTCTAGGTGATGACCAAATTTATAATGTTATTGTTACTGCACACACATTTGTTATAATTTTCTTTATAGTAATACCAATAATAATTGAAGGCTTTGTAAATTGACTTTTACAACTAATAATTGGATCCCCTGATATAATATTCCCACAAAAAAAATAATATGTTTTTTACTCCTTCCCCCATCATTTCTTCTCCTCCTAGCATCATCAATAGTAGAAGCAGGAGCAGGAACAATGCATCCACCTCTAGCTGGAAATTTAGCTCACACTGAAGCATCAGTAGACTTAACAATTTTCTCCCTACACCTAGCTGGTGTGTCATCTACTTTAGGAGCTATTAATTTTATTACTACTATTATTAATATAAACACACCAACTATGTTCTTCTTCTACTTTCACTTACAGTATTAGCTGCAGGAATCACAATGCTATTAATAGACCCTAATCTTAATACAACTTTTTTGGTCCTGCAGGAGGTGGAGACCCTATCCTTTATCAACATCTATTTTGATGTTTTTTTGGATACCCAGAAGTCTATATTGTTATTCTCCCAGAATTTGGAATTATCTTACATGTAGTTACTTATTACCCTGGAAAAAAAGAACCATTTGGGAACATATGAATAGTATGAGCTACAATATCTATCGGTTTCTTAGGATTTATTGTATGAGCAAATCACATGTTTATAGTAGGCTTAAATGTAGATGCATGAGCTTACTTTATATCCACTAATAAATTTATCACAATCCCCACTGGTGTAAAAGTATTCACTTGGTTTGCAACATTACATGGTGGTAATATTAAATGATCACCAGCTATATTTTCCTATTTACAGTTGGTGGACTAACTGAAATTGTCTTCTCAGACTCCTCACTTGATACTATTCTTCACAACACATATTATGTAGTAGCTCATTTCCACTATGTTTTCTTCTATTATAGCTATTTGCTATTATACTTACTATTTATAGTATTTGCTATTATAGCTGGATTTGTTCACTGATTCCCACCATTTTCAGGGTATATTCTAGATGATACATGAGCAAAAGTCCACTTCACTATTATATTTAGGGTTAAGTATAACATGCTTCCCTCAACATTTCCCAGGTCTCTCAGGCATACCTCGATGCTACTCTGATTACCCAGATGCCTACACTACATGAAACACAGCCTCTTCTATAAGATCATATATTTCATTAACATCTGTACTTGTAATAATTTTTATAATCTGAGAAGCCTTTGCCTCCAAATGAAAAGTATTATCAGTCTCTTACTCCTCAAATAACTTAGAATGACTCCACAGCTGTCCACTCCCTTACCACACATTCAAAGATCCTTCATATGTAAAAGTTAAATAAGAAAAGAAGGAATCAAACCCCCTAAAACTGGTCTCAAGCCAATCTCATAGCCTCTATGTCTTTCTCAATGAGATATTAGTAAATAATAATAATTAATAATAATTATTATATAACTTTGTCAAGGCTAGATTATAGACTTAAATCTATATATGTTATATGGCTTATCCCTTTCAATACATCATCTATTATAGAAGAACTAATGAATTTTCATGACCACACGATAATAACTGTACTTCTCATTGGCTCTGTAATAATTTACATTATCTCACTGATATTAACAATAAAATTAACACCTATAAGTACAATAGATGCTCAAGAAGTAGAAAACTTTTAACTATTTTACCAACTGTTATCGTTATTCTAATTGCTCTCCCTTCCCTATGAATCTTATATATAATAGATGTAATTAATAACCCCACTTTAACAGTAAAAACCATAGGTCATCAATGATACTGAAGCTGTGAGTATACTGACTATGAAGACTTGTGCTTTGGTTCTTATATGATTCCAACAAATGATCTAAAGCCAGGTGAACTTCGACTCCTGGAAGTCAACAATCGAGTTTTATTACCAATAGAACTCCCAATTCGCATATTAATTTCATCTGAGGATGTACTTCATTCTTGAGCTGTTCCCTCACTAGGATTAAAAACGGATGCAATTCTAGGATTCCTAAACTAAGCAACAGTAACATCAAACTGGCCAGAGCTATTTTATGGCCAATGCTCTGAAATATGTGGATCTAATCATAGCTTTATACCTGTTGTACTTGAAATAATACCACTAAAATATTTTGAAAATTCATCAGCTTCAATAATTTAAATTCGCTATGAAACTAAGAGCATTAACCTTTTAAGTTAGAGACTTTAAATCTCTGTGGTAACATGCCACAACTAGACACATCCACATGATTTATTACTATTGTTTCATCAATAATTACTCTATTTATTTAATTCAATTAAAAATTTCTTCTCAATCCTTTCCAGTATCCCCATCGCTAAAAATTCTAACAGCACTAAAAACAACAACAACAACAACAACAACAACAACAACAAACCCTTGAGAATCAAAGTGAATGAAAATCTATTTACCTTTTTCACTCTTCCGACAGTAATAGGTTTACCAGTTGTTGTAAGCATCGGTATTTTTCCATCAATCCTATTCCCATCATCAGAACGCTTAATCAGCAATTGTCTTCATTCATTTTAACATTGACTCATTAAACTTATTATCAGACAAATAATACTAATTCTTACACCAAAAGGACGAAGTTGAGCACTATTAACAGCATCCTTAATTATGTTTATTGAATTTACAAACCCACTAGGACTTCTTCCACATACATTTAACTCACCACTCAATTATCTATAAACCTAAGCATAGCAATTCCACTATGAGCTGGAGCTGTAATTTTGGGGTTTCGACACAAATTAAAAAGTTCACTAGCTCATTTCCATCCACAAGGAACTCCTATTTCACTAATTCCTATACTATTTATTATTGGAACAATTAGCTTATTTATTCAATCAAAAGCATTAGCAGATGGATTAACAGCTAATATCACTGTAGGCCACTTATTAATACACTTAATGCAGGAGCCACCTTGGTACTAATAAATATCAGCCCACCATCTGCCACTATTACATTTATCATTTTACTTCTACTTACAGTACTAGAATTTGCTGTAGCCCTGATTCAAGCCTGCATATTTACTCTTAGTAAGCCTATATCTATGTGATAACACATAATGACCCACCAAACCCATGCATATCACATAGTAAATCCAAGCCAATGACCATTAATAGGAGTCTTTTCAGCCCTTTTACTAACATCTGGCCTACTAATATGATTTCACTTCAATTCCATCACACTATTATCTATAGGCCTACTATCAAATATCCTTACAATCTATCAGTGATGATAAGATATTATCCACAAAGGAACATACCAAGGCCACCATATTCCTATTGTACAAAAAAGGACTTCAATATTGAATTACTTTATTTATTGTTTCCAAAGTATTTTTCTTCGCTGGTTTCTTCTGAGCATTTTATTTCTCCAGTCTAGTACCAACACATGACGTAGGAGGCTGGTGACCACCAACAGAATCACACCACTCAATCCACTAGAAGTTCCACTTCTAAATACATCAGTACTCCTGCCACCAGGTGTCTCAACCTCATGAGCCCATCACAGCTTAATAGAAGGAAAATGAAATCATACAAATCAAGCCTTACTAGTAACTATTATGTTAGGACTTTATTTCACTGTCCTACAAGCCTCAGAATATTTCAGAACACCATTCTCTATCTCAGATGGAATTTATGGATCTACATTCTTTATAGCAACAGGAATTCATGGCCTTCATGTAATGATTGGATCTACATTCCTCATTGTATACCTTCTACAACAACTAAAATTTCACTTTCCATCCAAACGCCATTTTGGGTTTGAAGCAGCAGAAGATACTGACACTCTGTAGATGTAGTCTGATACTTCCTGCACATTTCCATCTGTTGATGAGGATCTTACTCTCCTAGTACAATAAATATAACTGACTTCCAATTAGTGGATTCTGAAAAACTTCAGAAGGTAGCAATCAATTTATTTATTATTATTTCAATTAACAGTTTACTATCTTTCCTTTCAATCTTAGCCACATTCTGACTCCCCCAAATAAATTTATAATCAGAAAAATCAAATCTATATAAATGAGGGTTTGACCCTACAAGCTCCGCACTCTACCTTTTTAAATAAATTTTTCCTAGTAGCTATTACATTCCTACTATTTGACCTAGAAATTGCTTTATTGCTCTCCCTTCCATGATTAATCTTACAAGCACCTCTCATGTTCCATTTAAGTTATTCAAAGACAGGAAGTTCATGGTCAGTATATTCTGTGCACATCAATTTTCATTTGCGTTCTTGCAGTTTCTTGAGCTTCTCTTCAATTCTAAAAATTAAAGTTACACATGTCAGAGCAAGCTATCAAGGAAAGGAAGATATTATTTCTAAGTATCGCACTAGAATTTAGTGTCGAGTTCTTTCCTTCTTCAGCTTATAGGAAACTGAGCTGAGGTGACGGGGTTTGCATAAGAAGTCTGACTGGCATAGAAGAAAGGGTGAGGAGCTAACTTTTTTACACTTAATAACCAGTAGGCAGTAAAAAGAAATGGAGGAGAGTCTAGTGGTGCAACCTGTCTGCAGAGGGAGCGTGGGTATGTGTAAAAGGTAGGAGCGTGAGCAATGACCTAGGCTGAGCGGAGACCAGCATCTGGCATTAGGGCTTCCGGCAAAGAGCCTGGACCTGACTCCAGCAGAGAAAATGCTTTGATCTGTAGGTTTGTCAGGGCTGCCTAGAAACCCAGAATAGATAGCATGAATGCGTATTAAAAAGGTTTTTTGGTTTAGGTTGGCTTACATGATATGGTCTAGGTAATCCAATGGTGGTCTCACCCCAGAGTCTGAGATTGCCATAGCTTCTGAGTCTGTGAAGATGGGTGCTTCAGCAACCCCAATCCGGCACTGATAGTCTGGAGGATGCCTAGAGAGCTTCTGCTTTTCAGTGGATACTGGAAGCAAAAGCGGAGTCCTAATATCAGCAGAAGGAACGCAGCAAGGAAACAGCAAGCTGAAGGAAGCTTCCGGGGAGTATAAAGTACAGGAGGCAAGGGCAGTGCTTCCCTCCGCTGCCCTCTCGCTGAGCTGTCACTCAGAGGTTCTGGCTGCCCAGGACAGATAGTCTGAAAGCCCACACCGCACTGTTCACTGGCTTGTCTTTTGTCTGCTTCCAGATCCAGTCAAGCTGAAACCAAGGTAAGCCACCACAGTCGGGAAGAGCAGAGGGACACTATACTACCTCGCGGCTTTCCTCTGAACTCAAGTGGGGCCATGTATCAACTGGCGATCACAGGAGCAGTGGCTCTCTGCCACAGACGATGCTGCCTGGTTGGAAAGAAACAGAGAAAGGAAAAGGACACCCAGAAGTTGGTAGATCATTTGCATCATTTACCGGAGATGGAGTTGTCTGAAGCGCCACTCTGTAGGAACAACCTGAACTGATAAGAGAGTCATGAAAAAAAGAGGGATCAATTGTCAAAGAATAATAAAGCCATGATTTATTTTCATGCTTATTTATAACTCTAGGTATATTTATGTTTTATTATTATTAAAACCATTGACCTCCTTCTATATTTTATTATCTATATTATTTTTAAATGGCTTACATTTTCTATGACTCTAAAGCTTCCTATAGATCTTTGGGAATGCTTTAATATATTATCTTATATAATTTATGGGTCACAGCACTTAATGCTATGATGTCTTTTGGAATTTATATTTACACTTACCCAACATTTGTTGTGATGCTGATTTTCCAAATGCATAAATGACATAAACTTTTGCTTTAAAATTGAGGTTTATTTAGAAAACAAATAATTTCAAAAAGCTAAGCAAGAAGAGTGTGACCAAACGGCAAATGTCGCAGAAGCAGTGGAGTCAGGGACAGAACACCTGGCGTTTGAGGTATGATTGTTCAAGGCACTGTAAGTCACGGTCCTTGCACCCATGGGAACCTGAGGGGTGTGTGTGTGTGAGCATCTACACCTTGCCATCATTGTAGACTGCTGTACCAGACTGTGTCTATTTACATTTTCAAAGAGAAAACTGGCTAAAGAAAATGCTTGTCTCAAACAACAAGTAATTAATTGAAACACACAGAAACATGAAGAAAACGCAAGGTTTACTCCCTTTGTGTGGCAGTGTGCAATGGGTCCCATTCTGACTTAATCTTTACGATAGCTAAGTGTTTGACCTGAATAGACCGGAGGTCTGAGTCAGGCCATTGTTCCAAAAGTCACTTTATGCCGCTAGCAAAAAGAGCAAAGTGGAAAATTCAACAACGAAACCAGGGCTAGGTGGGGAGTCTAAATTTGACAAAGATTCATTTTTTTTAGTGTCCCTAGAGGGACATCAAGGCATAGGTGTGTCTCCTTTAGATTTGTGAAGTAACAGTTGGGTGTGGTGGCCTGTATGAGTCAGGGAGGCAGTGAGACCTCTGAGACCCTGCAGCAGATCCATGAGCAAATCCACTAGTAAACAGTATGTAAATATTGGCTACAGTCCGCTATTGTGGTTATCTTGTGGCTGAACTGACTCATTGGGATTTTTCGCTTCTCACTTCATTGGACCTTCCATGAATTCCAACAGCATTTCAGTAAGTCCCAGCCTCCTAAAGATGCTTCAGAGCATTAATTACACTAGCAAATGCTACCATCTAGTGGCTGATTCCTGTTACTGCATGTGCATCGCACTTGACGACTCGTGACTGCAAACTCTTGCAGTTACTAGACACAAACTTTCTGTTCACTGATTCACTGACCCAAACATCCAGCTGTTCCTCAGCAGTCTCCCTGGGCTTTCTGGGCTGTCTTTGTGCCCTGGGGTCATCCAGGCCCTTATCCTTCATAGTTCATACTCTCTGCTTTCCATCATTTGGGGTCTTTACTTTCTGGATGTCTATAGGCATGGAAGCCAATCTCACAGTACCTTTCTTGCTTTCTGCTGTTTTATGCATTCTATTTATGTATAAAATTATCCAGACTCCATTATTTCTTGCAGCACCCAACAGAAGCCCACACATGAATAAAGCAAAAATAAATACTTGCTGATTTAACACCCCCTGCTCCCCCGCCCCCACTCCACCCAGCATCTACTTTGAATTTTCGAGACAGGGTCTCCCTGCATTGCCTTGGATGTCCGTGACCTCACTATGTAGATCTAGCTGGCCTCAAACTATGAGATCCACCTGTCTCTGCCTCCAGAGTGCTGGAATAACTATTTGGACGACTATACAGAAATCACCACTGTAGCTGTCGTAGTTGCCTGCACAAAAACAAACAAGTCTACATTCCAGTGTGCATGGGGACAGGGCACAGGAGTTCCAGGTCCTGGACTAGGACCTACTACAGTTGGTTGGTGGCTGCTACGGGAAGGTGAGTAGGGGTGTGGCACCTGGTAGAGTGACCTTGTTCCAGTTGAGGCCCTGCTACCACACCTTCACAAGCAGGCAACACTAAGGAAATGCTAATTAACTCAGTGTGTAGCAAAAACATAAACAAATATGAAGTTGAAATGGTGATGTGGGGGCGATTTCTGGAGGGCAGAAGCTATGGAGTGACTACGATCAAGATAATTATTTTTTATTCGATATATTCTTTATTTACATTTCAAATCATGTCCCCTTTCCTACTTCTTTTAGATTAATAAAAATATTTTGTTGAATTTCAGGAACTTGGTACTTTAAAAAAAGTTCTAAGTCTTTACACACGGTTACTCTAGAACAGCAGGTATGACTGTCACATCTCTCATTGTGTCGCACAGTGTAGAAACCCCAAGTCCTGATGATCAACAACCCCTTCTGCACAGCTAGAGCTGCTCCATGATCAGCCCTGCAACAGAGGACAAGAGAGTGGGGCGGGATATTTACAGAGACCAGCTGCTGACCGTGAGCACAGTCTGCAGAGTGGGGAATCGCTATACAACGTTACGGGTGCACACGTTCTGGAATGCTCTGTACCCAGGCCACGGGTGAGGTTCGCTTTGTGTTCTGGGTGGTTCATGCCAACCCTGCTAAAGATACCCAGTCCCCGAGTGAGCTCAGATGTCTAGTAGAGGTCAAAGAGAGGCTTCGCATGTGTTCAACACTGAGGCGCCACAGTGAACCTGGGCATTGCTGCAAGATGGCATATCCCCACATTAGACATCTTTTGAGCATGAAGACTCATGACCTCCACCTTCCCTGGGGTGTGGAGGGGCTTTTGGGAACTCTGCTGAACATCTGGGAACTCAGATGAACAGAAAACTAAAGCAGTGCCCGAAACTCTGGGAAGAACGCCTGGCTTCGGCACTGTTAGTCTACTATTCAGCATCTGCCCTCTCCTCCGCAGTGCTGCATTCCTCTGTACCAAAGCAGCAGCAACAAGGCCAATACAGTGGCAAGAAGCAAAGGTGAGTCTGTGCCTGGGGCTGCATAGGCACCCTTCACTCACTTGAGGCTAAAAATATGGCCTTAAGGAAAAAAAATATACATGCTCCTGCCATCTTTAAAATTTTTCTATGATCCCCAAGAGAAATCCCTGAAGACCCATAAGGTCTGTTTGGAGTTCAGACATAAAGAGTCTGCGGACTTCATTCACATAGAGAACAACTACCCAAGTCCTAGTCAATCAGGCTACACAGGAATATTTCCAGTGACCACCATATTAACTGAGGACCCATGGTCTAAACCCACATGCTGGGCATAGTACAACCAAAGTAGTTTGAAGAATTTTAAAAAACTGCAAACCATCCAGAAATATACATTGCAAGGTGACCGGCCTTTTTACAAAAAAAAGAAACTAGCTTAATTTCAGAAGCTCATCTTGTCATGTTCCTGTTGGAAACCAGCATCACCTGGAATCAAGAGGCTGAAGGGAAGGGAGGGAGAGGATTGCCTGCCCCTGATCTTCAGGCTCTCTACAGCATGTGCCTAACCTACACTGTCAGTCAAGTCCCAAGAAAGCCATCGATGCTTAAACAGCTAACCCAAGCCTCAGAGAGCCATCTGCCATTTCCCAAATAACGTTCATGTTGCTTATGCCAAGTTCCATCCTCCTGTCTCTAATCCTTCTTCACTTCCTGGCCCCTACTTGCCCCTCAGTGGTCAGCTAACACGCTTAGGAATGTGGGAAGCTCCTTCTCCTCATTACCACCTTGCCCGAGGTAGCTAATTTTCTCCTCTCCTCTCTTCTCTGAATCTCTACGAGAATGAATGCTGAGACAAAAGACAACTTAAAAACACTGTCACTCTCAGTGGCAACCCATGCTTGTGACTCGCCAGTGGCTGCTGAGTGGTTGACAAGGAGATAAGGGAAGAGCTGTTACAAGCAAGGACACTGGAAGACTGCTATCAGGTCAGTGCTGGGGACTGACGCTTCTGCCAAGCTAATGGAAACACTAGACATACATGGTGTGACTAGGCTGATTAAGAAACCTGCTGTTTCCACAATGGTGTCTGGGTTTTGTAATTGTATATGGACAGATTCCTAGGTGGGGCAGTATCTGGATGGTCTTTCTTTCAGACTCTGCTCCACACTTTGTATCTCCTTCTGTAGGTATTTCGTTCCTCCTTCTAAGAAGGACTTGAGAATCCATACTTCGTTCTTCCTCCTTCTTGGGCATCATCCAGCCATTGAACTGAGCACAGGGTCCCCAATGGATGAGATAGAGAAAGAACCCTAGGAGCTGAGGGAGTTTGCAGCACCATGGGAGGAACAACAATTTGAGTCACCAAGTACTCTCAGAGCTCCCAGGGACAAAACCATTAACCAAAGAATGGCCCCAGACACATCGGCAGCAGAGGATGATCTTGTTGGACAGCAAATCGGGGAGAGGCCCTTGGTTCTGGATAGATTGGATTCCGTAGTGTAGAGGAATACCAGGACAGGGAAGCACTGGTGGGTTGATTGTGGAAGGGGAGATGGCTTACGGGATTTTTGGGGGAGGGGGAACCAGGAAAGCAGACATTTGAAGTGTAAATAAAGAATATACCTAATTAAAAGAAAAAGAAAAAAAAAAGGAAACCTGCTGTAACACAGCAGACATGCTAAAGGCAAACAGAGCAAAGCATAGCGGACAAATTGGTTTCGTTATCTTCCTCCAAGTCCAAAGAAGCACATTTGAAAGTCCTATTTCTAGAAAAGAAAAGTGAACTTAGGAGAAGTTAATAACTATCAGTTAACTGTGGCCGAAGTAATAATGGAAAAGAACAAGACAGCAGTGGCTTCTGCCACTGTGCATGTATCTACCCATAATCCACAGGGCTGGATGGAGCTGGGATAATATTTGCTGGACATGTCTATTGGATCCCTATGGTCTTCCTAATAAAACGCCACATTTTGGGTGTCTTATTATTATTACTATTATTATTATTATTATTATTATTATTATTTATTCTATATTCTTTTTTTTACATTCCAAAGGCTTTCCCCTTTCCCAGTTCCCCCCTCACCATATGTCCCATAAGTCCTCACCCCCCCCCACCGATTCCCCAATAACCCCATCACCACCACCATTTCTCAGTTCTGGTACTCTCCTACAAAACTGGATCCAGTCTTTTCAGGACCAGGGTCCTCTCCTTCCTTCTTCTTGGGAATCATTTGACTTGCTAATTGTGCCTTGAGTATTCAGAGCTTCTGGGCTCATTAATATCCACATATCAGTGATTGCATTTCATGTGTATTCTTTTGTGATTGGGTTAATTCACTTAGGATGATATTTTCCAGATCCAACCATTTGCCTACAAATTGCATGAATTCATTATTTTTAATTGCCGAGTAGTATTCCATTGTATAAATATACCACATTTTCTGTATCCATTCCTCCTTTGAGGGACATCTGGGCTCCTTCCAACTTCTGGCTATTATAAATAAGGCTGCTATGAACATAGTGGAGCATGTGTCTTTACTGTATGCAGGGGAATCCTCTGGGTATATGCCCAGGAGTGGTATGACAGGGTCCTCTGGAAGTGTCATGCCCAATTTTCTAAGAAACCGCCAGACTGATTTCCAGAGCGGTTGTACCATCTTGCAATCCCATCAACAGTGGAGGAGTGTTCTTCTTTCTCCACATCCTCTCCAGTACCTGTTGTCTTCTGAGTTTTCACCAACCCCACATTCGACAGAGGGCTAATATCCAATATATACAAAGAACTCAAGAAGTCAGACCCCAAAGAACCAAATAACCCTATTAAAAATGGGGTACAGATCTAAACAAAGAATTGTCACCAGAAATTCAGATGGCTGAGAAACACCTTAAGAGATGTTCAACATCATTAGTCATCAGGGAAATGCAAATCAAAACAACCCTGAGATTCCACCTCACACCAGTCAGAATGGCTAAGATTAAAAACTCAGTTTGGGTGTCTTAAACAAGAGAAATAATTTATGTTCTATGTTCTGGAAGCTAGAAGTCTGACATCCAGGTCTTACCAGCTCCTAATTTGTGAGCTCAGACCCTGACTCTGTTCTCTCTGGGCCCTCCATAGTCTTTTCCTTTGTTGCCTCTTACTGTATGCAAAGTATTGTTGCCTAGGATGTAAGTCACACTGGCCTCTTGCAGTGATGTATCGCTATCACCAATACAGGCCCATTCCAAAGTGCTGACTTCACCTTGGGGTCCCAGCCCCACTTGGCCAGTTTTGTATCTGCTCATGGATGCCTGCTGGTAACGCAGCAGTAGATTAACTCAAATGAACTGAAGACACTGGCAATGGAAATAGCCAATGATTCAGGCCTAATCCGAGAGCTTTTAGAGCACAGCAAACATCCAATTGAAAAGGAGGGAAAGTTCTAATCAATTCTTACAAGTATAAAAGGCAAATGAATATATGGAGAGCTGGCCCTGGTTGTGTGGGTGCAAGAGAGCTGGTGAGCTGACCATCTCAGCTACCACTTAGGCGCAGATCCAGGGCTTTGACTTGGCCCACCCCAGCATCTACCCTATCAGTGAACTGCTGGACTGTGTGAAGGGGCAGGTCCTGCAGGCCCAAAGCTTCAGGAACTCCATGACACAGGGCAACAACAGGACATCTGAGAGGATTCCTGTTGAGGATCCAGTATAGCAGTGTAGCAGAAGTCAGAGGCCTGTAGTAAGTCTGACTTACTACAGTGAACATTTGCAAGTAAAGGTATATGGGCAAAAGGGTATACTGTGGGACACACTGTAGAACACTGCAGCTTACACAGTGATATTTTGTCTTTGTTGTTGTTTTCTTTTTTTCAGAGGGAGTTTCATGGGTTGAGGGTGGTTATAGAGAAATGGGGAGATGAGTGCGATTGGGTTTCATGATATGTAATTCACAGAAACAATCTATAATTTTTAAGGCAAATGTATGGAGCTTGAGAGGTGGCATGGTTCTTAAGAGCATTTGCTGCTATTCAATAGGACTGCAACTCCGTCCCAGTACTCGTGTCTGGTGGCTCACATCTGACTATAACTTCCAACAAAAATGCAAACAAACTTGTATATACGCACACACACATGCATACAGGTGAATAACAATAAAATAAATCCTTTTTAAAAGTTAAAATGTACAATAAGTAGAGTGTAAAAATGTTACACTCCCAACTATCAAAGCAAGAAATGTGTTTAACTGTGATATAAAATTGATTGTCATCTGGGAAAATGAAAAATATAAGGAATGGTTGTTTCTGATAAGTGTTGAAGTATAAATTAGTAAATTTTTCTAGAGGAGCATCTGACAATATATGTCAAAACATGTCATAGGAATCTTCTTGACATCCGTAGGATGTCAGATAACTTGACAAAATGCACAAAGAAATGTGCAGAAAAATATTCACTGGATATGTATTTAATATTTATCAATCCATGTATAACAATAACAGAAACTAAAAATATTTGTCTACACTAGAACTGTGATAAGTCAAATTTTAAAGTAAATATATCTAAACAACTTCTGTATTTTATTCTCATGAGTTTTAAAACTTCTGCCCATTGAGAAATTTACCCATGAGTCTAGATTGGCAGATACTTATTTATAGTCTTAATATCTGGATGGACCTTCAGGGTTTGTACTTATGCCTCTTTATGTTTTCCTGATCAATACAATTAATTCCATATATTTATATATGTACATATATACACACACACACACACACACACACACACACACATATTTATATATTGACCAGTGTGACCGGCTTCCTTGTGTGTGTGTGTGTGTGTGTGTGTGTGTGTGCATTTATGTATTTATATTCATTTTGAGACAGAGTTTCTCTGTGTAGCCCTGCCTGTCCTAGAACTAACTCTGTAGAACAGGCTGACCTGAAACTCAGAGATCATTAATACTCTTTAAAGTGACATTGCTTTTACTATTTTCCTTTGTAAAACTTCTGTTCTCTAATTCGTTGGTTTCTCTTTTCCTCTTACACTTTCATTTTTCGTTGTTACTTTGGGGTTGGTTTCCTTACCAGCTCTGAGTTCTTACTGTGTGGGCCTTCACTTCTGTTTTGCTACATTGTACTCTTTCCTTTTTATCACAAATCTACATTCTTTGCAATGTCATCTGCGGGAATTCTTCAAGGCTCCTGTTGAAATCGCCTTCTCCTGGATGACTGTGTGTGGTTGCTGGTGTTTCCTGTCAACCACAATCACAGAGTCTGTGCTTCAGAGAGCTAGTTTCTGAATACAAATTATTAGGTGAAACACAAATTCTCGTCAACGGCAGTTAAGAGTGTGTGAAGGTCAGTTTTCCCTTAGTCCCTCCCAAGTTGTAAATAGGTTTATTACTTTGTTTGCCACAAAAAAACTGTCCCCAGGTGGTGGGTGTGATGGTCATTTTCAGCTCGACTGGATTTAGAGTCATTTTTTGAAGCAGAACTCCGAGTGTGTCTGTGAGAGTGTCTCCGGAAACGTTGAAAAGAGAAGAGCTACTCTCAAGGTGATAGCACTGTCCTTACAGACAGGGCTGCTGACCAGAATGAAAGTAGGTGAGTGTTCCTCTCGGTGCTCCTACGGCATGCGCCACGTGACCAGCTACCGTACACTCCATCTGCCTTCGCTGGCTCCATCGGTTCCTCTCATGATGGAATGTATCTTCAAGTGTGAACCCAAGTAAACACTGCTTTCCTTCCTTCCTTCCTTATGTCACATTTGTGTGTGTGTGTGTGTGTGTGTGTGTGTGTGTGTGTGTGTATTTGATCGCAGCAACAGGGAAAGTAATACAGTGTGTGTGCTTCCTCGTAGCTCACTGGATTGACCTTCTTTAGATTCCCCCCACCCCTTCTCTTCTGAACCAAGCTCAAATGTTAAACTGAACGTCTATAGCAGCGGGTTTGACAGATTCCTCCTGAAACATAATCTAAAACAAGCATTCACTTAGCCCACTTGATTTTGGGTTTCCTTGTCATCTTGAAAATTTAATAGTTGGGCGGAAAGGAAGGTTTCTTTATGGCGTATTTGATAGGATTCAAACGTTCTTTTTCTTGGGAGGGATGATTTGTGTATCTGGGACAAGAAGCAGAGCCTCTCTCTTTCCCTGGGGTTTCCCTTTTCCTTCTTTTTAATTGAAAATCTTTATATACTTTTTATATAGGAATTTTATTAGAATTTCAGACGAAATGGGGATGTGAAAGGAAAAAAATCCCATTTTATTTTGATGTCTTTCTTTTTCTCAGGACAAAGAGTAGCCTTGCCAGAAAAATTTATACTGACAGTTCATTAACTAGGATTATGCAACATGACCACCCTTACTAAAAACAAACAAAAAAAGAGACATGAACGGACTGCCTTGAGAATAACAGGCTCTGTTACCAAACAAGCATGGGGAACATTTCTGTTGGAAGCCTGGAGGTGCCTTCCAGAGCCTGCAATCACGAGAATAATAATTACAGATGCACATATTCCATACTTTATGCCAAACATAGTGATAAATTAGATGATTTCCCCAGTCTTAGCACTATTGACAATTTGGGTCAGATGTTTTTGTTTTTGTATTTGGGTTTTTGGGTGTTTTTGTTTTTGTTTGTTTTTTTCTGAGATAGGGTTTCTCTGTATAGCCCTGGCTATCCTGGAACTCACTTTGTAGACCAGGCTGTCCTGGAACTCAGAAATCCACCTGCCTCTGTTTAAGTGCTGGGATTACAGGCATGTGCCACGCCTGCCCGGCTCAGAGGTTTTCTTGAAAGGGTCTGTATTGTAAGTGCAGGGTGCTGAGAGAATCCTGGCTCTGCTGTAATACATAGCGCATTGATAGTTTCCTTTCTTTTTCTTTTTAAATTGGTGATTTTATTTATTTACATTTCAAATGTTATCCCCCTTCCTTGTTTCTGCTCCACAAACCCCCTATCCCCTCCCCACTCTACCCTGCTTCTAGGAGGGTGCTTCCCCACCCCCCACCCACTCCTGCCTCACTGTCCTAGCATTCTTCTATGCTGGGCATTGAGCTTTTACTGGAACAAGGGCCTCCCCTCCCATTGATCAGATAAGGCCATCCTCTGCTACATATGCAGCTGGAGCCATGGGTCCTTCCATGTGTACCCTTTGGTTGGTGGTTTAATCTCTGAGAACTCTGGGGGGTCTGGTTGGTTCATATTGTTGTTCTTCCTATGGGGCTGCAGTTCTTTCAACCAAATGAAAAAGTAAGGACAAATCAGTAGAAAACAAACAAAACAAAAAGCTAAGCAAGAGTACCATGCTGTAACACTAAATGTTATGGCTCAGGTTGGGAATATACTTTTGTGATAAACAAAACTCCATGTTAAAAATGTTTAAATTCCCTGGAAGCTTGCAGAAATTTGTTCTCGTGCCATGGTAGGAATGGGCAAAGCCGCATCATCTAGGAGAGCCACTTTTTTTTCTTCCTAAAAGAGGACTTATGGGACATATGGTGAGGGGGGGGAACTGGAAAGGGGAAAGTCTTTGAGATGTAAACAAAGAATATAGAAAATTATATATATATATATATATATATATATATATATATATAAAAGAGTAATTCCCCAATGGAGGAGCTAGAGAAAGGACCCAAGGAGCTGAAGGGGTTTGCAGCCCCACAGAAGGAACAACGATATGAACCAACCAGTACCCCAGAGCTCCCAGGGACTAAACCACCATGGAGGAATACATGGAGGGACCCATGGTTCCAGCCACATAGGTAGCAGAGGATGGCCTTGTCAGACATCATTGAGAGAAGTCCTAAAAGAGGCATTGCTTCCATCCAACAGCAGAGGGCGGCAAAGCCCACATTCTATGCAGAGTTTGTTTCTTGACCAATTTTAGCTTCAATTAACCTAAGCACTGGTTGTTACTATGTATCTCTCTAGGAGATACCCTCCAGGAGACCCTATCTAGGTTTCTGGAACTGTTCACCACAGACAGACCTCTTCTCAAGCATCTTTTCCAACTCCACTGTCTGTCTTCCATGGCAGAAGCACATACACACTTTGCGTGTAGTATGACAACACAAACTTCACTTGCAGTCTGTTCCTTCCACCATGATCTAGAAGGCTTAACCCTCTTGAATGCTACCTGTTTCCTTGTATCTGAAAATAATTGCACTTGCAAATTTCATCTTGTTACCTGCCTTTGTATAAACTCAGTCTGGTCTTAATTAGTGGATGTCTGTGTACATATTGTTTCCTTCTTCAGTCAAAGCCTCTCATCAAAATAACATCCAGAAAACATACTCAGACCAATCAAAACAGCACATTCATGATTCACAAACCTAAACAGCTGTAAATATCTAATACACCCTTAAGCTTTTAGAACCATGCACAGTGCACAGGTTGGTAGATTTCTGTGCAAATAGGGCACATGTCGCTCAGCATCTCATTTTTCTTAAACCCGGATCCGAAAAATATTCATGACTTTTCTCTGAATTTGATCCAGAAGTCACCAGAGATATAGATATTCGTCATCCTTTTAGTTCTCCACAATGATTGATTTATCAGAGAGAACATAACCTGTGCTTGGAAGATGGCCAAGCAGAGAGTTCTGTCATTGGTGTTTTTTTATTTTGTTTTGTTTTGTTTTGTTTTGTTTTTCGATGCAGATGCACAAACATTTTCTTTTCTTTTTCCTTTCTTTTTTTTTAGCATACACTTTATTCTTTCAGCAATGAGGCATTCATAGGTTTCTGGGCTTTGTCCTATAGGTTTGAAACAACTAATCACTCTGGTGATAAGATGAATAGTAATGAATTCTGTCTTGTTTACTTTAAAATGACAGATAGTTTGCCCTGAACTAGAGTGACTACTCACGTTATTGTTAACTCCATACTTACTACCTCTCAAGTTTAGATGCTGAGTGCAAGACATTAGTGGACAGAGGTCATGACCTTTGCTAGTCTCTGGAAGTGGAAAGCACTTCTAATGTTTGCTGCCGCCCATCTGCAGCCTTCCTGTGCATGGAGATAATGGTGATACCTTCAGAAATCTTTACTCTGCTTTTCACACTTATTTCAACTTTGATCTTACCTTCAGATGGTTCTCAATATATAAAACGAACAAACAAAAAAAGCATGTGACAGATACTTGGTGTATGATAAGAGATTTTTTTCCTAGTTTCTAAAGTTAAGGTTTGCTACTTCATGCCAATAAAGAGCCTCTGATTACTTTGTCATGTAAAAGGCAAATCTTTCCAAAATAAATAATTAAATAAAGGTAAAGTCTGTGCATGTTCCCCTCCTACTGTGAGTGCAGTAGATTCTCATGTCAGAGGTCTCTTGTCTCTACTCAGCTACATGCTGGGTTGCTGTGAGTAACTTGGCATTTTCTGTAATTAAGTCACTGTGATTATCCACTCGAAGCCCTTTCAAGGTTACCACTACTGTAACACTGGTATTTCCAAAGAGGCTGTAATGTAGGAAGGAAATGGTCTTTAAACAGACTCGAGAGATCTTTAATTGAGATCCATAGTGCACTTTAAAATGCAAATGTTTGTGCTGTTCATTGCAAGAAAGTACACTACTGTGTATTGCAATATTTAAGAACCCACAGTGATACCCCTGGTGCAGTTCAGTTACAAGCACATTCCAAAGGATATGTGCTGCCTTGCCCCCAGCACAGAAAACATTTCTATTAAGTATGGAATATAAAATGAAATTATAGTTCTCTGATTTAATGTGGTGAATTGCAAATACTTCCCTTTAAAAATATTTTATAAAATTAGTATTGAGACAAAAAGGGCTATGCAAAACCATCAACCTGATGAGTCTAAAGATGAGCATAAATATTTGAAACCATCACAATAACCTAAGCTATAAACATATGCATCTTCTCTAGAATTTTTCTCTCATCCTATTTAGCAAGTACATTCTTCAAACATTCACTGTGTGTACAAATAAATACACATACACAAACACATACACATACATATATATGGGCTCCTTTAGGAACATGCAAAGATTTATAAAACATTGGACATTATGTCTATAAAAACTATAGCTTTTTATCTCTAGGACCAAGAATAAGTGTACAGGTGCAGGATTAGGTATTAAGGAATGCAGGCTCATTGTGAGAAAATTAAGACTGTGGATATGTACAGCCTTTTAGAGATTTTTCTAAGGTAGAGCATGTTGAGAATTAATGAAGAAAGCTGGCCATTCAGGAGACTGAGGAAAGAGTCAATAGCTACCTGACAATCTGCTTCTGAAATGGAATCAATAGATTGCAAATCCTTAGCTGATAATGTGGATAGATGTAGTCTGTGCTGGGTGTCTTCTAAGAATGGCAGGCACAGTAGTGAAGTCAAGTTCCTCCCTGCCCTCAGTGAATGGACCAGTGCTATGAACATAGCACTAATAACCTACCTAATTAGATTACAGCCATGCTGGTAGCCAATGATGTGGTCAAAGAATGAAGCCTTGACTTCATACAAAGAAGACTATGATTCCCTGGGGTCGCCTCATAAGCCCCTTGGGAATTATTTGAAAAAGAAAAAGTAAAGGAAGAATTATAGAGTTGTCTTGATGTAAAAGATATGCATGTAGATTTATCTCCTTCCTTCTGATAGCTTACAAATGTTTTTTAAAAGAACAAAAATAACAAAGCAACAATGGAAAAGGCTGGTGGCTATGGAAAGAAATGCCACTGATGTCTGAAAACACTCTGAAAGGAAAACAAATCAACAGGTAACCCAAGGAGGCAATACGGTTACAGAGAAATAGCTGCCAATCACACCAAAGGACCACACAGTGGTACTGCCCTCAGAGTCAGCGGACTTGCCCCCTAGCTGCACCATCCGTGAAAGAAAGGGATGAATGCATAGATTGAAAGTGAGGGTTTTTATCTTATTAATTTTTAGAAGATCCAAACATCCACTCTATAACATGTATCTAGGTCTGTTCCTGTCTTTAAATCCTAACACCCAGGGAGCATAGGAAGGGGAATAGATCAGTTGAAGAAAGATCAACCTTAGCTACAAAGGAAGTTTCTAGACTATGGTACACAAGACCATCAAATGAATAAGGAAATACATACATACATACATACATACATACATACACATACATACATGCATACATACATATATATATTTGTACATACTTGCATAATACATATGTACATACAAAATTCTGCTTCTTGGAATCTTTGCTTCTCTGTCTATGGCCCCAGGCTTTCTTTACAGAATATAAATAAACAGCTCTTCCCAGAACTATGCATAGAACAGCTGATCAATGTCTGATTGCAGCTTGCCCAGAAGGCAGTGGCTGCCTTTATATTCACTAGGTGACAAACTGTCACAAGTGGCTTTTGTCTGATCAGTTTGTTGCAGGAGTTGGGTTGCAGAGTTGTGTATAGAGTTGTGGGTGCTGAAAGCGGCTCTTTCTGAACTTGTCCAAAGACACTCATAAATACATTTTTTTGAAAACTTGTAAAGGTCAAGGTAAGGCAAGAACCACTAATCCCTGGGCTCATGACTAAGTACATTCTCTTTGGCTTTTAAAAGTCTATGTTACCTTGAACAAGGCCTATATACATTCAGTTTCCATCTACTTGAACAAGTTAAGATTGCTTGGGACATCTATGGGTTAGACTCTGCCATGCCCTCAAATACAGTCAACAGAGCAGTCATGAGGACTGAAGCAATCAGACATTTCCTATAATTGGTCTCTGTAACCTTTCAAAACTCCAGACAGATAAATGTCCCTGGCTGTGGGAGGTGACTGACAGGAAGGAGTCTGGCAGAGTCTTGTCACAGGATGAATGACAGCTGAAGGCCCGTAACCTTTCCCTATCAAAATGGGGAGATAGAAAAATAAAAAAATCTGGCATGGATTCTGTTACATTGTCTGCATGATGATAGAATAGGAGATTGTACACTTCTGCTAGAAATGGACCAAATTGTAGGTTCATGGAGCGCTGGTTTTAGGCCCTGCCCAGGCTGGGTGTCATATGAATGATAAAATGGGAAGGCACACTAGGTAAAGAGCATCTGGTCACAGTGGCAACAACAAGAACAGAAAAAAAAAACTGATCTACACCATGACACTTGTTTTTCATGAACTTGTCAAATGGTTTCCTTTATAATAGAGATAGTCTTTCACAGGAGTATAGATTTCATTCCTCTATAATACATGTTAACAATCATAATTCATTTTAAAATGTTAACGCCAGACTATGTGCTAAGTATTAGGCAACAACAAAGAGTTAGAATGGATTCAAATATGGTTCTCATCTCAAATAGTTTCTTTTGGTAAGTGTATTAGTCAGTGATCTCTAGAGTCACAGAACTTATGAGTAGTCTCTATATGGTAAGGGAATTTGCTGACAGCTTACAGTCTGTAATCCAAATCTCCAACAATGGTCAGCAGCAACGGTGAATGGAAGTCCAAGGATCTAGCAGTTGCTCACACCAGCAAGTTGGTGAAGAAGAGAGCATCTTCCTTCTTCCAATGTCCCTATGTAGGCCTCCAGAAGAAGGTGTGGCCCAGATTAAAGGTGTTTACTACTATGCCTGGATCTGTGACTAGCTTTGTCCCAGATGACCTTGAACTCAGAGATCTCCTTACCTTAGTTTCCTGGAATTCATAGCCACCATGCCTCAAGATCTCCATGCCAAGATCCAGGTCAGAAACTTGTATCTCCCAGAATCAAAATCAGGATCACAGGTGAGCCTTCCAATTTTGGATTATAGTCCATTCTAGCTATAGTCAAGTTGACAACCAGAAAAAGTCACTACATTAAGCATGTGTGTGAGTTGATTTATAGGAATGTATGTGGTTATATATACTACACATATGTGACACACACATAATGTGACCTAAAATAGTTGCATTTAATCAAGTCATATGTCAGGTGGATTATCTACAGTTAGAACATAAAGCAATATAGAGACCTTACTAGAATGCAGAAATCCTTGGGAATTGGAAGCATAGTCCTCTCATTAAGTGTTCACACCTCTTGTGAAATTATTTACTTTTCTAGATTTTCCCTAACTCTATCCAAATTCCTTACCTCTCTTCACTTTTATAAGGCTCAGTGATAATGTTCTTGCTCAGGAGCACCTTGCTCAAGGACATGTAAATCATTAGTCATAGAGCTTGGGTGATCTGTTGTCCATGAAACTAAGACAATGTTGAGAGTATGTGCAGGAGACATATATTTTTGCCATGGGAAACAATTATTTGAAGATGAGGAAAACTTGGTTTCTTCTGGGACTTACTTTATGAAACCAATACAAAACATAGTAAAATCAATAGTCAACCTTAAGGAAATGACTGCATCTCAGGAAAAATGAAGCAAGTTACAGAATGTACTGACATTTTACTATAAAGGACTATTAAGCTTCGAAAGCATAACAAAATTTGAATCAGCAAAGTACTGCTTTTAAGTTGGGAGACTTGGGGTGAATGATGAGGCTGTGGGCATCTCCACACTGTCTAGGTAGTATATTAATTTTGTTTCCCATTCCTTTGTGAAAATACTTGACCTAAACAAGACTCAGGACTAACAGTTTACTTGAGGGTATGCAATCAATTGGGCTGGAGGAGAGATTGTAGCAAGAGTTTGAAACTTCTCACATTGTATCTATGATCAGAAAGCAGACAGGGTGAGGCTGTTCCTCAGCTGGTTGCCTCTGTTTTCCTTCTTATTTAATCCTGGAGCCCAACACATGAGGTGGTGCCATGCACATACAAACGGGTCTTATCTATCCATCTGGTAGACATTTGAATACTTGATTGTACTCCATTTCATGATAATTGCCTGTTTCAACTTTTTTAGTTCATTCATATGATCTAATAATCCTGCTTCTAAAAATACCTTTCAAATATACAGACTTCTGCTTTCCTATTTCTACACAACCACTCATTTCCACAGCCTTTCTCAGTGTGGGGCTCAACCTTATGCTCCCCTTCCCCAGGTTTCCCAGACTCCACCCCCTTCCCATCATCCCATGCACTAAAGCAGAGTGGTCTTTTTGATAAAGTGTCCCCTGTTTTCTCCTGCCTAATCCCCTTCAGTGGCTTCCTGTTATACTCCGTATCAAATCCAAATGTTTCAACATGTATTCTTGTGCCCACTCTACAATTTATCTCAAACTATTAACCCTGCATCCCCTTCTGAGATGACCTTATGCCATATTGCACACATGTCTATATTCCCATGTAGCAAGATCTCATCCCTTCTGTGCCAGAAGTTTCTTGTTTTCTGTGTTTCCATTGCCTTTTGGCCCTGTCTTACTCTCTCAGTACTAGATATCAGTCCTCTCTGCTCTGTGACTTTATAGCCCTATATGGGATTACTTGGTGCTTGTGTTCTTTTCCTCTTAGCAATAGACTATCAAAGGGATAGCATATTCCTTCACCCATGCTACCCTGGTTATTCATCTGAAAACTAGACATGAGGATAGCAATGGCTTTACAGGGATGACATAAGAATCAAGAGGAAAGGTGTACAGAAAGGACTAGAAGCGTTTCTGATACCAAGCGAGCACATACATATATGCATTGGTTATTTTCTCTTGCCATGGTAAAATAACATGATCAAAAGCACATTAAGAGAGCATAGGGGTTATTTCAGCTTAAAGTTCCAGAGTGGATATAGTTACTTGATCTTGGTAGGGAAGGCATGAAGGTATGGTTGTGAGGCCTGGCTGGTGATCAGAAAGAAAGAGTTCACATTAATCCACATACTTGGTGTAATGAGTGAGAACAGGAATTGGGATCAGGACCAAAATGTTCAAATACATGAGCCTATGCAGAATATTTTTCATTCAAACCACCACAATACATATGTACATACACATGTTAATTGCACATAAAGAATATAAAAAGATAGTTGGGTTTTATAATTACAAATTTTATCCCTTTCAAGTTCATTATGCAGTATGCTACATGTAAAACAGGGGGCTCTTTTATTATTAATACTTTGAGAATTCCGTGTATGTAAATAATGGCTTTTAAAAAAAACTTACTTATAAAGTATTCTTCTGTAAGCTTTCCCAGGATGTGCCAGAATCCCTAAGTCAGATTAACTATGAGGGCCTGAACTTGAAGGCCTGAGGACCTGACACATATGCTGGTAGCACCTTTCCCTAAGGTCATGTCCAAGTGCCCATTAACAATGGGAACTGTAAGTCAAGCGGTAGGTTAAGAATAGTGGCACAGCTTCTGCACAGAGAGAGTGTAAAGTTCCACATGTAGAGTGGATTAGGTGCAGATATTGGGCAACAGTTAGGTCTGATATGTTCTGATGATGTTTGTCTTAATGGAAAAGCTCAGAGCACCAAATGGATGTTTCTAAATAGACAGAGGAGACAACTGAGCAAGCCAGAGCTTAACCAATATTTCAGAGATCAAAGAGCCAATAAGAAACAGATAGGATCCAGAACCCAAGCAGTTTGGCTTCAAGTCTTACACTATTTTCCTGTGTTCTCTCTGTTGACCTCTTGCTAAAATGGGTCTATTGATTGGCAATTGAATTATAAGGACTACTACAGAAAATAGAATAGCAAGTACATGATGTATTGTGTCTGCATTTTACTACCAGTTCTTGGGTCTCTCTCTCTCTCTCTCTCTCTCTCTCTCTCTCTCTCTCTCTCTTTCTTTCTCTCTCTCATTGTGGATTTTGGTTCCTAGGTCAAAATAAAAAGGTTTATGGTATCAGCATCAACCCGGGGTCTCAGTTTCCAGCTAAATATCACAAAGAGCAGAACATTTCTCTCTTTTTGAAGCATTATTCTAAGGCCTCTATCTGCTGAGGCATTCAAGCAGAAAGAGACTAAATCTACCACATTGCCACTGGCTTCTTTTCCAGGTAAGTTGGTTGAAATAGAACCATTCATGCTTACCATACTGTTTCTCTGCTTGTAAATTTCTCTTAATGAAAGAAAAGCTCAAAGGATAGAAAGAGGAATGAGACAAACACTTAAAAATGGAGAACCACCTAATGATTTTCATTCTCTATCAATTAGTGATTCTCACTGCAAAACCTCTTCCATGAATTCCTCAGTCATAGAAGTCAGCTTTGGTACTTGGGAAATAGCTATCAGAGTGATCCTTTGTTCTACTGCCTGGTAACTGTGGTTAGTCCTGTATTAAAGAGCAAGGAGGAAGTAGAGTTTGGGGCAGGTTGTCAATCATCTGATTTGTCCTCAGTACACACAAACACACACACACACACACACACACACACACACACAACCACAGCATGAACGTGTATACATGCACAAAATGCTCCCTTCAATAGTTTTACTATTGGAATGACTAGTCTGACACTTCTCAGTGCAAAGATAGCTATCTGTCCCTTCCAAAGAGACATTCTCATTTTGAGGTCATTAAACACTCTTAAAAAATTAAAATGAAGTGGTCCTCTGGAGTTTACCTTCTTGAGTTCTTTGTATATATTGGATAATAGTCCTCTATCAGATATAGGATTAGCAAAGATTTTTTTCCCAATCTGTTAGTTGCTGTTTTGTCCTATTGACAATGTTTTTTGCCTTACAAAAGCTTTACAATTCTATGTGGTCCCATTTGTAAGTTGTTGATCTTAGAGCATAAACCATTGGTGTTCCATTCAGGAAATTTTCCCCTGCATCCATGTGTTTGAGGGTATTCCCTACTTTCTATTAGATTCAACGTATCTGGTTTTATGTGGAGGTCCTTGATCCACTTGGACTTGAGCTTTATACAAGAAGATAATGAATCAATTGCATTCTTCTACATGCCAACTTCCAGTTGAACCAGCACCAATTGTTGAACTAAATTGCCCTATTAAAAATGGGGTACAGCTTCTGGTCTCCATTTGTGTCCAGGAGCTAAGGCTGTTCCATAGCCCTTCACACACAAATCCTGCCAGGAGAGAGTTGGTCTCCCAGGAGTGCTCTTAGTCCTAATCTCAGAGGTAAGAACACTACTTTTGCCCCAATAACTGTTCAAAATGGTACTGACTATGAGCACACAGGGCACAGAAACAGTGGAGTGGCTAGGGACAGGATCCTTCTGGTCTCCATCTGCACCCAGGAGCTAAGGCTGTCCCACAGCGCTCTGCACACAAACCCCACCCAGAAGAGACCTGGTTTCCCCAGAAGTGCTGACACATAGGCTTACAGGTCCCCAGGAGAGACAAGCGCCAATCAGAGACAACAAGACCAACTAGCACCAGTGATAACTAGATGGCAAGAGGCAAGCACAAGAACCTTATCACCAGAAACCAGATACTTGTAATCTTCAGAATCCATTTCTCCCACCACAGCAAGACCTGGATACCCCACACACACCAGAAAAACTGGATTTGGATTTTAAATCACATTTCATAATGATGATAGAGGACTTTAAGAAGGTCATAAATAACTCCCTTAAGGAAATACAGGAGAACACAGGTAAACAGGTAGAATTCCTTAAAGAGGAAACATAGAAATCCTTTAAAGAATTACAGGAAAACACAACCAAACAGATAAAGGAATTAAGCCAAACCATCCAGGATCTAAAGAGGGATATAGATACAATAAGAAAAACACAAAGAGAGACATCTCTGGAGATATAAAATCTAGGAAACAGATCAGGAGTCATAGATGTAAGTATCACCAAGAGAATACAAGAGATAGAAGGGAGAATCTCAGGTGCAGAAGATACCATAGAAAAACATTGACATGACAGTCAAAAAATGCAAAATGCATAAAGCTCCTAACCCAGAACGTCCAGGAAATCCAGGACAAAATGAGAAGACCAAACCTAAAAATAATAGGTATAGAGGACAGTGAATATTCCCAACTTAAAAGGCTAGCAAATATCTTTAACAAAATTATAGAAGAAAACATCCTTAACATAAAGGAAGAGATGCCCATGAACATACAAAAAGCCTACAGAACGCCAAATAGATTGGACCAGAAAAGAAATTCCTCCCATCACATAATAATATTCAAAACACCGAATGCACAAAACAAAGTAAGAATATCAAAAGCAATAAGTGAAAAGAGTCAGGTATCATATAAAGGCAGACCTATCAGAACTATACCAGACTTCTCACCAGAGACTATAAAAGCCAGAAGATCCTGAGCAGATGTCTTACAGACTATAAGAGAACGCAAATGCCAGCCCAGGCTACTATACCCAGCTAAACTCTCAATAACCATGGATGGAAAAATTAAGCTATTCCATGACAAAAACAATTTTACATAACATCTTTCCACAAATCCAGCCCTACAAAGGATAAGGAAAACTTCAACACAAGGATGGAAACTACACTCTATAAAAAGCAAGAAAATAATCTTTTAACAAACCACAAAGAAGATAGCCACATAAACACAATTCCATCTCTAACAACAAAAATAACAGAAAGCAACAATCACTGTTCCTTAATATCTTTTAATATCAATGGACTCAATTCTTCAATAAAAGGACATAGACTAACAGATTGGATATGTAAACAGGACCCAACATTCTGTTGCATACAGAAAACACACCTCAGTGGCAAAGACAGACACTACCTCAAAGTAAAAGGTTGGAAAAAATTTCCAAGCAAATGGTCCCAAGAAACAAGCTGGAGGAGCCATTCTAATATCAAACAAAATCGACTTTCAACCAAAACTTATCAAACTATAAGGAAGGGCACTTCATAGTCATCAAAGGAAAAATATACTATGATGAACTCTCAATTATCAATGCTCCAAATGCAAGGGCACCCACATTCATAAAATAAACTTTACTAAAACTCAAAGCACACATTGCACCTCACACAATAATAGTGGGGGACTTCAACACTGCACTCATCAATGGACAGATCGTGGAAACAGAAATGAAACAGAGACACAGTGAAACTAACAGAAGTTTTGAACCAAATGAATTTAACAGATATATACAGAACATTTCATCCTAAAACAAAAGAATATACCTTCTTCTCATCACCTCATGATACCTTCTCCAAAATTGACAATATAATTTGTCACAAAACAGGACTCAACAAATACAAGAAGACTGAAGTAATCCCAGGTATCCTATCAGATCATAGACTAAAGCTGGTCTTTATTAACAACAAACGAATACAAAGCACACATACACATGGAAGCTGAACAACACTCTCCTCAATGATAACTTGGTCAAGGAAAAAAAAGAAATTAAAGACTTTTTAGAATTTAATGAAAATGAAGGCACAACATACCCAAACTTATGGGACACAATGAAAGCAGTGCTAAGAGGGACTCATATCTCTGAGTGCTCCAAAAGAATCTGGACAGAGCATAAAGTAGCAGCTTGACAGCCATCTGAAAGTTCTAAAACAAAAAGAAGCAAATACACCCAACAGTAGTAGACTGCAGGTAATAATCAAACTAAGGGCTGAAATCAACCAAGTAGAAACAAAAAGAACTATACAAAGAATTAACCAAACCAGGAGCTGGTTCTTTGAGAAAACCAACAAGATAGATAAACCCTTAGCCAGATAAACCAGAGAACACAGAAACAGTATCCAAATTAACAAAATCAGAAAAGAAAAGGGAGACATAACAATTGAAATGGAAGAAATCCAAAAAATCTTCAGACCCTACCACAACCTATACCAACAAATTGTTCTGGAAATCTGGATGAAATGGACACTTTTCTAGACAGATACCAAGTACCAAAGTTAGATTAGAATCAGATAAACCATATGAAGAGTCCCATAATCCCTAAAGTAATAGAAGTAGTCATCAATAGTCTCCCAACCAAAAATCATGTAAGACCAGATGAATTTAGTACAGAGTTCTGTAAAACCATACAAGAAAACCTAATACCAATACTCTTCAAATTATTCCACTAAGTATAAATGGAAAGAACCACCTGATTGGTTGTATGAAGTCACATTCACACTTATATCTAAGCCAAAGACCCAAGAAAGAAAGAACTTCAGACCAAATTCCCTTATGAATATAGATCCAAAAATAATCAATTAAATTCTTACAACTCTGAATCAAGAATACATAAAAATGACCAACCATCATGATCAAGTAAGCTTTATCCCAGCAATGCAGGGATGGTTCAATAAACAGAAATCCATCAACCTAATCCACTATGTAAAGAATCTTAAAGAAAATCATTTCATTAGATGCTAAAAACATTTTATTAGATGTTAAAAAAGCATTTCACAACCCCTTCATGATAAAAGTCTTGAAAAGATCAGGAATTCAAGGCCCATTCCTCAACATAGCAAAAGCAGTTTACAGCAAATCATTAGTCAACATCAAACTAAATGGAGAGAAATTTGAAGCAATCCTACTAAAATGAGAGACTAGACAAGACTGCCCACTCTCGCCATGTTTATTCAATACAGTACTCAAAGCTCTAGCCAGAGCAATTAGACAACAAAGGGAGATCAAAGGGATACAATTGAAAAGGAAGAAGTCAAAAAATCACTATTTGCATATGGTATGTTAGTATACTTAAGTGATCCCAAAATTTCTACCATAGAATTTCTACAGCTGATAAAGAACTTCAGCAAAGTGCCTAGATAGAAAATTAACTCAAACAAATCAGTAGCTTTCCTCTAATCAAAGAATGAACAGACTGAGAAAGAGATTAGAGAAATGACACCCTTCACAATAGTCACAAATAAAATAAAATACCCTTGTGTGACTAACCAAGCAAGTGGAAGATCTGTATGACAAGAACATCAAGTCTTTGAAGAAAGGAATTGAAGATCTCAGAAGATGAAAATATCTCCCTGGATCATGGATTAGCAGAATTAATATAGAAAGAAATGGCCATCTTGCTGAAATCACTCTACAGATTCCATTCAATTCCAACTCAATTCTTCAGAGTTAGAAAGAACAACTTGCAAGTTCATCTGAAATAACAAAAAACCCAGGAGAGTGAAAACTATTCTCAACAATAAAAGAACTTCTGGAGAATCACCATTCCCTGACCTCAAGCTTTATTACAGAGCAATAGTGGCAAAAACTGCATGGTATTGGTACAAAGAAAGGCAGGCAGATCAATGAAACAGAACTAAAGAACCAGTGAATCCACACACCTATGGACACTTGATCTTTGACAAAGGAGCTAAAACCATCCAGTGGAAAAATACAGCATTTTCAACTAATTGTGCTGGTTCCACTGGAGGTCAGCATGCAGAAGAATGCAATTCAATCCATTCTTGTCTCCTTGTACAAAGCTCAAGTACATGTGGATCAAGGACCTCCACATAAAACCAGATACACTGACACTAATAGAAGACAAAGTGGGGGAAGCGCCTCTAGCACTTGGACACAAGGGAAAGTTTCCTGAACAGAACACCAATGGCTTATGCTTTAAGATCAAGAAATGATAAATGGGACCTCATAAAATTGTAAAACTTTTCTAAAGCAAAGGATACTGTCAATAGAACAAAATGGCAACCAAGAGATTGGAAAATATCTTTACCAACCCTATGTCTAATAGAGAGCTAACATACAATGTATACAAAGAACCCAAGAAGTTAGACTCCAAAGAACCAAATAAACTTATTAAAAATGGGGTACAGAGATAAACAAAGAGTTCTCAACTGAGGAATACCTAATGTCTGAGAAGCACCTAAAGAAATGTTCAACAGTCTTAGTTATTAGGGAAATGCAAATCACAACCTGAGATTCCACCTCGTACAAGTCAGAATGGCTAAGATCAAAATCTCAGGGGTTCAGCAGATGCTAGAGAGGATGTAGAGAAAGAGGAACAATCCTCCATTGCTGGTGGGATTGTATGCTAGTAAAACCACTCTGGAAATCAGTCTGGCTGTTCCTCAGGTAATTGGATATAGTACTACCAGATGACCCAAATATACCAATCCTAGACATATACCCAAAATTTGCCCCAACATATAACAAGAACACATGCTCCACTATTTTCATAGCAGCCGTATTTATAAGATCCAGAAGCTGGAAAGAACCCAGATATCATTCAACAGAGGAATGGATACAAAAAATGTGGTAGATTTACACAATGGAGTACTACTCAGCTTTTAAAAACATTGAATTCAAGAAATTCTCAGGCAAAAGATGGAATTTGAAAGCATCATCCTGATTGAGGTAACCCACACAAAACATCATACATGGTATGCAGTCACTAATACGTGGATATTAGCCCAAAATCTAGGAATACCAAAGATAAAATTCACAGACCATATGAAGTTGAAGCTGAAGCTGAAGCTGAAAGAAGACCAAAATGTGGGTGCTTCAGTGCTTCTTAGAAGGGGGTACAAAATACTTACAGGAGGAAATATGGAGACAAAGTGTGGAGTAGAGACTGAAGGTAAGACCATCCAGAGACAGCCCCACCTGGAGATGCATCCCATATATAGACACTAAACATAGACACTGTGGACTTCAAGAAGTGCTTGCTTACAAGAGCCTGATATAGCTGTCTCCTGAAAGGCTCTGCCAGAGTCTGACAAATACAGAGGTGGTTGCTTAAAATCAACAATTGGACTGAGCATGGAGTCCCCAGTGGAGGAATTAGAGAAAGTACTGAAGGAGCTGAAGGGATTTGCAACCCCTTTGGAAGAACAACAATATCAACCAACTAACCTCCCCACCCCACCCCCAGAGCTTCCAGGGACTAAACAGCCAACCAAAGAGTACACTTGGAGGGACCTGTGGCTCCAGCCACATATGTAGCAAAGGATGGCCTTATGATACATCAATAGGAAGAGGGGCCCTTGGTCCTGGGAAGGCTTGATGCCACAGTGTAGGGGAATGCCAGGGCAGGGAGGCAGAACTAGGTGGTTGGTTGGATGAACACCTTCAAAGAAGCAGGGAGAGGGATAATGGGATAGAGGGTTTCCAAAGGGGAAATTGGGAAAGGGGATAACATTTGAAATGAAAATAAAGTATCCATTAAAAAAATAATATAAAAATAAAGTGGTCCCTTTAGTATTTTGTAAGAGATTTATATTGTCTCACACTTCAGAGTTCATATCATTTTATTGTTACTTTTCACAATGAAACTTAGTGACTTTGGAAGTATTTTTAAGTAAAACTGGCAAGTATCATTAGCTCCTCTTGCTTTATTGATTATTATAATAAAGGTTTTGTGATTGATGTCAGTATTTTCTTCCTCTTGGATACTATGCTGACCATTTTTTGTGTTGCCATGACCAAGTGTCTAGGATAAATAACCCAAATGGAGAAATATGACTTTCAGAGGTATCAGTTTGTAGTCATGTGGCCCAAATAGAAATGGTTTTTCCATTTGTGGAAAGGTAGTGCATCATGGCAACATTTATATGGTGAAGAAATGCTGGTGAATGTTCATAAACATCAAGAAGACAGAAGAAAATGGTCCCAACAGAATATTTGTGGACACAGCACAATAACCTGTGTTCTCCAACTAAGCCCATCACCTCCTAAAGTTTCTAGTACCTTCCAATGGCACCACCATATCAAAAAGATAAAAAAGTCCTCAACACATTAGCTTACAGAGATCATTTCAGGTATAAAATGTAACACGTGATTCAGACAAAACTCCAAATCAGAACCGAGGATTGTAGGACTAGTTCCTGACATTTGCACAAAAACCTGCTATATTCTTTCATATTTTTATTTGCTAAAACATTATTGGTTGTAGAGTGCAGCGAGAATATCTTAAAGTAATAATAATAATAATTGATATTGATTACATGTCTTCCAGTTTTCTGGTACAAAAATGAAAGATGTTTGTTTTAGTTTCTTTTGTTGCTGTGATAAAAACCATCAACAAAAGCAACATAAGGAGGAAAGGGTTTATGACATCTTGAAGCTGTGACCCATCATTGAAGGAAGGTGGAGAAGAAACTCAAGTAGGAATCTATAGACAGGAACTTGTATGGAGGTCACAAAGGAACACTGTTTATAGGCTTGCTTTCACAGGTCGCCCAGTCTGCTTTCTTAGATAACTCACAACCACCAGCTCAGGGGTGCCACCACATCATTAATCAAGAAGATACCCTACAGACTTGCTTAGATGCCAGTCTTATGGAAACAATTACTCAGTTGAGGTTCCCTCTTTCCAGATGGCTCTAGTTTGTGACAGAGTGATAAAAACTAATTAGCATGGCTTCATTGCAGTCTTAATTGTAGGAACGGGGTATAGTTACCATCTTCTCGTTGATGGGAAAACTAGGCTCAAAAAAGATGACTTTGTGTTTTCTCTTGCTATATGTTGTATCAACAAATGCGGTCACATCTACCATGGGACTGAAAGACAAAATACTCATTCTTTGACCTACGCAATATATGGAGCTATTCCTCGGTGGGAAGTAAGACTTGGATGTCTGGGGTGTCAGTGGTGAGGTAAATGAAACATGAAGATGGGAGGTTACCATAGGTTACACGGTGGTTAATAACTGGCATGCCACTCAATAATTTGATGGTTACAATCCTGGTGCCCAGGGTCTGATTCCTGCAGTTTGATGTTCACGTTAGGATTTCTGTGAGTATTAGAGAGTAGTTCCCTCTCCCATGCATTTCTCTGCAATTCTGCCATCCGGGTTTTGCTTGGTGGCCTTTGGAGGGAATTCACTTAGGAGGTTGTTAAAAGGACATCAGAATTTGGGAAAGGGTGAATTTTATCTGGTGTGATAGCCCCCACAATTCCACTGTTCTCTAGACTTGTTAAATTGATAACAAAGATTTACCCACTCTATAGAGGCAGAAATAATTTATGGTACCCATTTCATTATCTGGAAGGCTCCACATAGCTTTACATAACGATTCATGTTGTCTTTATGGATTTTTTCTCCTCGGGAACATTTTAATCTAGCTGGAGTAAATAATATCAATCACTTTGCTCATATAATCATTATTGGCTTTGGGTCGTTGATTGATTTTTAAATGTTGTTTTCTTTGCTGGAGGCAGGTTAGTGGAGTAGAAAGAACACTAGCTTAAAACTCAACTTGAAGTTCCAGATTCTCAGCTGGATTTCTTTTTTTTTTTTTAACAATTTTTTATTGGATATATTCTATATTTACAATTCATTTCCCTTTTTCTGGTTCCCCACCCCCCAAAGGTCCCACATGCCCTTTTCCCTCCCCCTGCTCCCTCATCCACCCCTTCCCACTTCCCTGTTCTTGTATTCCCCTACACTGATGCTTTGATCCTTTCCAGCATCAGTGTCCACTCCTTTCTTCTTGTCAGAAACCATTTGGTATGTGAATTGTGTCTTTGGTGTTCCAAGATTCTCAGCTAATATCCACTTATCAGTGACTGCATACCATGGGTATTCTTTTGAGGCTGGGTTACCTCACTTGTATGATGTTCTCCAGCTCCATTCATTTCTCTAAGAATTTCATGAATTCATTGTTTCTAATGGCTGAATAGTACTCCATTGTGTATATATACCACATTTTTTTGTATCCATTCCTCCATTGAGGGACATCCAGGTTCTTTCCAGCTTCTGGCTATTATAAATAAGGCTGCTATGAACATAGTGGAGCATGTATCCTTATTGCATGCTGGGGAATCTTCTGCGTATATTCCCAGGAGTGGTATGGCTGGGTCCTCCGGAAGTATCATGTCCAGTTTTCTGAGGAACCGCCAGACTGATTATTAAGAAATCCAGAGTGGTTGCAAGCTGGTACAACCACTCTTGATTTCTTAATCATAGGCTCAGCGTCTTCCAAGGGCTCTGCTTACTACTCTGCTTTGAGCCTTTGACAGAATCAAATGCTGAAAAAAATGACAGTGACACCTAACAAGTGCGTGCTGGAACTTTCAGTGTCACAAGCCTCTTTTACTATTGCCTAGGTGTGTCACCTTGGGCACGCTGGGCAACCTTCTCACATTCCTGTCTGTGTAATGAAACCTATCATCTTCAGTAGTTAAAGATTTGATGAGAACATTTATATAAAGTAAGTTAGAGCATTCCTGTGTTATTGTACTCAACAAGCTGGCATTTGTTTTTACTACATCTTGCTTTCTACTCGAAAGCATCCCTGTGTACTTAGCAAACATCTACCATGTCCTCTCTTACAGACAGCCTCTTCCCTGTGTCACTTTCAGGATCCTACCCTTGGAATAGAAGTCTTTCTCTTTTTGATCTCACTAAAGGACATTTTATGCAGCCAGGCAAGGCTGCAGATGCTCATCTCTGCTGCCACAGTCGCTCTACAAGGAGGCCACTGTTTCTAGGGAGAGGTGAGGCATGTAGTTTGGCAAGATGGTGGCATAAAGACAGATTCTGGCTCAGAATAGTCTGTCTCAAACTGAAAATCCCAGGGGCAGTTTATCAGAGTGGTGTCAAGGTTTTCTTTTCATTGTCTCCATTGTGTTTTATTTTCCAGATTTCCTTTACTTTCTAATCTACTCTGTTGTTTTTCTCTTACTCGTTTGTAATATCTTTGAGTAATAGTACTCATTGTCTTTTTCTTTTTCTTCTTTTCCCAAGGTCCAGCCTCAGTGTGAGGAAAGTCCTGAGAAAGGGGGCAAAGGGAGAGGCACTAATTCAATAATGACTTGGATCTCCTAGTGGATACAAGTTGTGTGTTCAAGTGCTCTCCCTTTGCCCAATGATTCTCATCATTCCTCCTTCCTCTCCTTCCTTCCTTCTCCCTTTTCACTCTTTTTCCTTCTCCCAACCACAGAGCCTGAACCCAGTCTTTTATTTACTAAAGTTACATGATCAATGCTTTGATCACTATTAATAATTCTTTGGAAATCCTTAAATTTACATAAATTTTATGAATTCCAGATCATTAGTTCCAACTCCTGCTTCCTTAAAACAGAAACTAAACACAAAAGCACATTTCCTTCTACGTTTACACAGCCTGTTTCTCATGGGTAGCTGGACACAGCTCTTTTTGTTTCCTAGAACAACTGACTGCAGTCTTTAATAACTGTTTTCATGTAAGAACAGAAAGGTGACAGAGTACTGAGGTTAAAATAATTTCTTACAGAATTTTAAATTTATGCAAGAAAAGCAACTAGTTTTCTATAATATCTCTCTAGGCATTATTATCTCTAGTCCTTCAAGTAGCTAGGAGAATGAAGTACTAACTTTTTATATATTTAGATATCATCTTTTAATTCTCTAGTCTTTGTTTCCACATCCTAGCAGCTCCATGAACTCGTGTACTCTCCTTCTAGTACTATTTGTTTCTAGATCATATACAAGCCTTTCTCCTATAAGATACACCTATCTATCACTTGCTTGTATTTTATAGATTCTTTTACCTATCCATGCCTTTTCTTTTTGAGACAACTTTAACTCCTTGATGTCCCCAAGTTGACCCTGGCTAATTGATGCAGCAGTAATTGGACCAAAGGATGAATGCATCTCCTCATAATTTCAAATTAAAGGCCAAGTCTGGGACTGAACTATTTCTGCAAAGCACGGTGTAGGCTTTTATGTCCTGTGTGGTTATGTTGTCTAGATACTTTCACATGCCCCTAAAGGTCAAGCAGAAAATCTGTTCTTAACCCTTCGCATCCTCATGCCCACCTTCATTCCTCATTCCTGAGAACCACATTTGTTTCATTTATTATAGAGTGATTACCTCTGAATAATGAGAAAGAATATTCCCCATAAAGAGAGATAAAATAGAAAAGACACAGATCAGTTTCAGGTCAATAACATTCATTAACACAGGCAGGGATCAATAGCCTGGCAATTCTCCAGGGGCAGGAACTGTGTCATACCTCCTCTTAAGCAGCCACACCAGATTTGGCATCCTCCTCCTCCTGCTCCTCCTCCTCCTTCCTCCTCTTCTTCTTCATCTTTCTCCTCCACTTCTTCTACTACTACTACCATATACTTTCATATTTTTTGTTTGCTAAAACAATACCGAATATAGAATATATATTCTAAAGTAATAATAATAATTAATATTGATTACATATCTACTGTGTTCTGATAGAAAAATGAAAAGTGTTTGAATTAGAATTTGGCTAGGATAATAGTACACTAGTAGTTAAGATTTTGTCCTGGTCTCTGTGACCAGCAGAATATCGAATAGGATTTAGTGATTAAACAGTGTTTACATGATTACCATATATCCACAGGTCCGTGAGCCATAAACATCCCTTACTTGGACTGTCTGACTCCCACAATTGAACACTTTGTATGCATTGGTTTCCTACATCCACAAATGGGGATCTTTCTTGAATGCAAACTTACTCATTGCATAGGTAACAAATGCCTATGCTCTTGTGAGCTGCTTACACATTCTCTTTGTTAATTCTAGCTCAACTTTGAGGCATCCCTAATCTGACTGAGCTTTTTTGCATTTAGTTATTCACTAATACATTTTCTCTTCCCAGTGACCTCAGTTTGTTCTTTCTGATTGGTTCTGCTCTACTTGCACTCACTAGAAACCTACTGTTTGAATCCCACACAGCCTTGAAGACTCATCTTGGGCATTATCGTTCCTAGAAAACTTCCTTGGGTGTTCTCCTATGCCATGTATGAAGAAAAATGAAGAGGAGAGAGGGAAAAAAGAGAAGGAGGAGAGGGAAAGAAGAAGAGGAGAAGGAGGAAGAGAAAGAGGAGGAACTAAACCAGTTCTTTTGGTTCAGTAGCAAACCTGGAAGAGCCCTTATTTTCAGTGGATAAGAGGCCAAGATCCTGAAATTATCAGACTCTGGCCCCCAACACATCTAACATTTTTAGGAGTATGATGATAGTAAGGGATGTAAATTTGACCATGATGTCCTTGAGATGCCTAATATAAACCTACATGACTGTTTTTCTGTTGTTGTGATATAACACCATGACCAAGGGCAATTTAAGGAAGAAATGGTTGGTTTGGATTTACAGTTTCAGAGGGAGAGTCCATAATGGTAATGGAAGCATGGCAGCAGGTATCCAGAATGTGACCTTGAGATATCCCATCTTCAAGCATACAGAAAAAGCAGAGAGAGAGAGAACAGGGAAGCAGGGGCTATGGATTCTCAAAGCCCACACCTAACGACATCTTCCTTCAACAAGGTTACACACTATGAAGCTTCCATAAATCCCTCCAAACATCACTACCATATGGGGCCGAGTATTCAATTATGTGAACCTATGGATTCTATTTCTCATTCAAACCACCACCACAGCATCATAGCAGATAGATAGCATGTGGATTTAAGACTGGTCCCAGAGAACCCGAAAATGTAGATGCAAAGTTGACTCATCAGTCAGTATATCCCTTCAGGACTTAATGTGCACATAATGGACTAGAGAAGTTTTTAGGATGAGAGGAAGGCCAGACCATTCCAGCAGACAAAGGTTAGAAAATCTACGAAGAGGTGCAGCAAGATCAGCTGCAGACAGGGAACAGCATAAATAGTTTCTAGACGGGTAGAGGTTTTGAGACTGTGTGGAATCACCTTCCCTTCTACTTCTCATAAATCATACAAACCCACAGGAGAATGAAAAGAAAGCTGTAAGCCACATATTTAATGGGCCTCTCAGACATGTTTAACCACAAGCCTAGCAGCAGCATCCAAAACCAGCAGATGACTGAGCAGGCCTGTGCCAGCAGTAGAAAGGTGAAGCCCGGGATTTCAGTTCTCAGAGAGCCAGCAAAGTGCACTTTTCTGGGTAGGAGAGATTTTGAGCTGCATAGTTGGGTCTATCGAGACACTATCAGTGCTCACATGCTTACAGATCAATAAACTCAAAGGTAGAACTGAAAAGGGAAATCATATAAGGGGCAAAAGAAGTGAGAATTTTACATTTTGAAGTTCTACAGATGTCAGTCTTGCTAAATTAAAAGAAATACAAGCTAAATGAAGTTACATACACAACGCTGGTTCAAGAAACTATTACTATTCATATGTACCTTGCTATTCCTTCACCCAAGGAAGTTACCAGGAAAGAATCCACTGCTAAAGATAAATAACCGAAATAACCAATAAACAACACAACAATGAAAGAAGCAGAGAAAGCACATGGGGGACAAAGAACTTTCATCAGAAAAACTTCATTCATAAAGAAAATGAGAATATTTGAGATCAAATTTTCTATTATACTTTGAAATCAAATCCAACTCATTTTGATCTTTTCTAAATGGCAAAGTATTATTTATGTCCATACATCCAGGGGTTTTCCCATAACAAGAATCCAGTAGTCAAAAACATCACCTGCTCTATAAGACACCAAGCAATAGACAATAGGTTCCACATATGGAAAAAACGACCTCTTGGCAGTGGTAGAGGTGGACGCATGATCCCAATGCTGCTCTCCACTGTTGTTCCTAATAAATGTTCCTCATCATTCCGGGTGAGGTAGCCATGGATTCCTGTAAAAGTCCAGGCTATGGGACCTGTGCATTCTAGTTTTTCTGCCCCTAGCTGTATAGAATCCAAGCTGAGTTCCCCAATGTTCCAGGAGGGATTGTGAGCTTCCAAATACCCTTTAATGAATATTTTTGCTTGAACCATCTGGCCTAAATTCTGTTTCTGGCAACTAGAGAGACTAATCAATATTCATAAGATGTAAAAAGAGAAAATTCAACAAAGCAATTACCAGTATTTAACAAATGCACCAAGCAAAACACACAAAGTTAGGGAATAGATAATAATATGGTATGAAGAGATTAGTCAGAAAATACAAGTCTCACGGCAATGAAGGCAAGAGGGGTTATGCAAATGTAGGAAAACAAAAAAACAGAAGAAAAGATTCCCTCTCATTACTATTCATTGCAAAAATTAAAATATTTAGGATCAATTTGAGAATAATCTAATGTTCAGCCTGTCATTATAGTATAAGTATCTGGGTTCGGTTCTGAGAACCAATGTAAAGAAAAAGAGAATGGTGTCTAATGTCTGCATGAGGGACTATTTCATGATCTGAGATGCACTACACCTCTTTACTGCCCCATTCAGTCCCATGCTTCAGCACCATAAAGCCCAGTTACACTGAGCAATGCCTGGTGTGTAGTTGTCTCTCTCCTTTCCTCCCTTCCTCTGCAAATTGCCACATCCTTTACCATTATTGGAAGCTATCACTACCCAGCCACAGTGGTGCTAAGTATGCTAAGGAAAAAAACATGGAGATGAAAGAGGAACATAGAAACATGAAAAGAATTAATGAAGTCAAGATGGTCATGCTTTTCCTTTCTTTTTTTTTTCTTTGCCATTTCATCATTTTTTTAAATTTTTATTTTCTATATTCTTTGTTTACATTCCAAAGGCTTTCCCCTTTCCTAGTTCCCCCTCACCATATGTCCCATAAGTTCTCTCCCCCACCAACTATTCCCCAATCATCCCCCTGCCACGATTTCTCTGTTCTGGGTCTACAAAACTGGATCCAATCTTTTCAAGTCCAGAGTCTTCTCCTTTCTTCTTCTTGGGAATCATTTGACTTGCTAATTGTGCCTTGAGTATTTAGGGCTTCTGGGCTCATTAATATCCACTTATGAGTGATTGCATTTCATGTGTATTCTTTTGTGATTGGGTTAACTCACTTAGGATGATATTTTCCAGATCTAACCATTTACCTACAAATTGCATGAATTCATTATTTTTAATTGCTAAGTAGTATTCCATTGTATAAATATACCACATTTTCTGTATCCATTCCTCCTTTGAGGGATATCTGGGCTCCTTCCAATTTCTGGCTATTATAAACAAGGCTGCTATGAACATAGTGGAGCATGGGTCTTTATTGTATGCAGGGGAATCCTCTAGGTATATGCCCAGGAATGGTATGCCAGGGTCTTCTGGAAGTGACATGCCCAATTTTCTGAGGAACCGCCAAACTGATTTCCAGAGCGGTTTTAACATTTTGCAATCCCACCAACAGTGGAGGAGTGTTCCTCTTTCTCCACATCCTTGCCAGCACTTGTCTCTTGAGTTTTTAATCTTAGCCATTCTGACTGGTGTGAGGTGGAATCTCAGGGTTGTTTTGATTTGCATTTCCCTGATGACTAATGATGTTGAACATCTCTTAAGGTATTTCTCGGCCATCCACATTTCTTCTGGTGAAAATTCTTTGTTTAGCTCTGTACCCCATTTTTTGATAGGGTTATTTGGTTCTTTGGGGTCTAACTTCTTGAGTTCTTTGTATATATTGGATATTAGCCCTCTGTCGGATGTGGAGTTAGTGAAGATCATTTCCCACTTTGTTGGTTGCCATTTTGTCCTTCTGACAGTGTCCTTTCAAATTCATCTGGAGCAACAAAAAACCCAAGATAGCAAAAACTATTCCCAACAATAAAAGGACTTCTGAGGGAATCAATATCCCTGACCTCAAGCAGTACTACAGAGCAATTGTGTTAAAAACTGCATGGTATTGGTACAGCAACAGGCAAGTAGATCAATGGAATAGGATTGAAGACCCAAAACTGAACCCACAGACTTATGGTCACTTGATCTTTGATAAAGGGGCCACAACCATCTAGTGGAAAAAAGATAGCCTTTTCAACAAATGGTGCTGGTTCAACTGGAGGTCAGCATGCAGAAGAATGCGAATCGACCCACTCTTATCTCCTTGTACTAAGATCAACTCCAAGTGGATCAAGGACCTCCACATAAAACCAGACACACTGAACCTAATAGAAAAGAAACTGGGGAAGACCCTGGAGGACATGAGCACAGGGGGAAAGTTCCTAAACAGAACACCAATAGCTTATGCTCTAAGATCAAGAATTGAAAAATGGGACCTCATAAGATTATAAAGTTTCTGTGAGGCTTTTCCTTTCTTTTAACATTTCCCATTAAATGAATGTGCTTGACCAAAACAAACAGGTAAAAGGCAGAAAAAAAACAACAAATGTGTTTTCACAAAACAATTCTAAAGCTGTTTAATTCTCAGTGATACTAAAAATATGTGTGTTATAATTTTACAGGTCACCAGAGGAAGAAGGAGTCTGGAGTGCCCCAAGAGTCTGAAAGGAAGAGTAGCTATTCTATGTTTTCAACACAGTAAATCAGAAAGGGATTTGAGTAAGAGGTTACTTCTCATCACATCAAATTTCTATAGGTAACCACAGTCTCCAGGAAGTATATCTCAATCAGTTTGAAAAGACCACTTCAGGGCTGGAGAAATAGCTCAGAAGTTAAGAACATTAGATTCTCTTCCAGAGGGCCTGAGTTTAATTCCCAGTACCCACATGGCAGCTGACAGCTGTCTAACTCCAGTCTTACAGGACCTGACACCTTCTTCTGGCTTCCCTAGGCACTCAGAACATATGTAATAATGCACAGACATGAATGAAGGTAAAGTTAATTCTACCAAAAGCAATTTACAGATTTGTTGAAAGCACAGTCAAAACACAACATTCTTCCAAGAAATAGAAGAGAAATGTCCTAAAATTCATATAAAACCTAAAAGACTCTAGGTAGCCAACCTTGAATAAAAGAACACTCATATAAATATGGCCATTACAGATTTGAAGTATAATATAGTGCTATGGCAATTAAAACAGTATAATCCTGGTACAAAAACATACATGTGAACCACTATAACAAAATTAGAACACTCAAACATGTATAACTGCAGCCATCTGATATTTGACAAAGATGTCAAAATACACACTAAAGAAAAGACAGCATTTCCACAAATGCTTCTGACAAAACTGGATATCCATTGTAAAAAAAATAAAAATAAAATATACCTATATCTATCACAATGCATAAAAAGCAACAACAATGGGATAAGGGACCTCAATTTGAAACCATAAACACTGCCCCTTCTAGAAGAAAACATAGGCAGTACCCTACAAGATATAGGTGTGGAAAGGATTTTTCCATATAGAAATTTTCCCAGAAATTATATTTGCCTGGAAATGTCCATTTAAACAAAATTGAAGTTAATACTTGGCAAGTGGGATCTCATAAAACTAAAAGATTCTATACAGTTAAGGAGGCAATCAGTCATTTATTCGTGTGATTAGTCAGACAGGCCAATGCTTGAAATATCTTTGAGGCTGTTTACTAGGACCTCGGGACTTAAACACATCCCCTCTACATTGTCAAGTGAGAATTTGTCTCTCATACAAATCTTATGTGGGAGAAGAAAGTTAAGGTTTAGTGCTCATGGAAAGAAAGTTTCATAGTGAAAAAAATTATTGCTTTGTAAAGTACTGTTTATTCTCCTTGATTTCTTACTGAGTGGATCAGTAATTTAAAATACAATATTTGATTTATAGACCAAATAATACTGCCTTGATTTAAGGACTACAATCACTGCAGCTGTGAAAATAAACACCACTATTTAGACTGTCAGCACAGTGCACATTGTATAACAAGTCCCAGTTTTGTTTATATTGAATTTGGATTGATGGGGGATATCTCATCAACTACCAGGGATCATTCCAGGTTTCAACCACAAGAGGCTGTATAAATTCCCAAGGAAAGTCTATAATAATGAGGTGCTTCTGACTAAATCACTCCTCAAGAAATGAATACCAGAGGATCAGGAGTGTTTTAAATGAGACATCAAGATTCTTTGGGTACACTGATGGCAGGGTAAGACACATGAAACATAACTGGATTGAGAGCAGAGGGTTTGTTTTCTTTTTTTTCCTCTTTCTTTTTTTATTAGATGTTTTCATTATTTACATTTCAAATATTATCCCCTTTCCCAGTTTTCCCCTTCCTGGAAACCCTCTATCCCATCCTCTCTCCCCCTGCTTCTATGACAGTGTTCCTCCACCTACCCCACTCCCACCTCCCTGCCCTCAATTCCCCTACACTGGGGCATCTATCGAGCCTTCATAGGACCAAGGACCTCTCCTACCATTTATGCCTAACAAGGCAATCCTCAGCTACATATGCAGCTGGAGCCATGTGTATTCCTTGGTTCATGGCAAGAGCAGAATTTTAATACTTCTGTCTTCCTGTGTGCTGTTTTGGACAAGCAGGAACATCAGTTGCTTCCTCTGTATAATTAGTAAAATTAAATCTGTCTCACAAAGTGGTTGTAAGACTAAAAAAGACAAGGTCGTTTTAGAGAAACTAAATTAATAGTGGCTATTATTCAGATTCAGTCATACAACATTTACATGGTCTTGGTTAAACTATTTCTATTAGACCTTGTGAATTTTAATGTGGCCAGCACTAGCACATGGGATTCATATCAATGACCCCGAAGCTAATCTTCTCTGAGCTCCTAGAAGATTCTTAATGTATCAGTAGTACGTGGTGATCATAATAGTTTTATTGTTCATGCATGTAACTGGATTTATTAGCAAACTGATAAATTTTTGGATACAATCAATATCCATTTGCCATGGTTAATCCTTCTTTCTTCCTTCCTCCCCAGATCAACTTGTGACAGATGCTTTAATGTCTATGCTATTCTGCTTGGCTCACTTTGTAGGGCATACAAATCTAGCTAGTATGAATGCTGACAGCAGATAGATTTCAGCCATCACCCCTTTCTAAGATTTCTCTATCCCAGAAGTACCTATACAAATGGACAATTTGAGTCCAGTAACTAAGCATGGAAGATTTAATGGCCAGAGTAACAGTTGCCAAAGTCGGCTCTGGCTTTAATAGTGAATGCTTTCTTATGTCTGCGTTTCACTCACACTTCCTTCCTACCCCTTCTTCCTTCTTCCTTCCACATTCCCACAGACACTGACCCCAAGAATGATCCTTCCACATACTGCATCACCCCATGGCCTGCAGCTCCAAAGATCCTCCAGGTATGATTCAGTTCATTCCCAATCAATGGGATTTGCTCACCCCTCTCATCTTCGATGTTTTCTCCTGATTCATCCCAATCTACTATCACCTGCATAGAAATTTCCTCCCACCCTTTATTTGGTCTTAAGAAAGACTAATGATGACTTATTTCAATAAACATCTCCATGTTTTAAATCACTTTCAGTTTAAAATTGCTTAATCTACTGTTAATGATTTATATTAACAGGTTATTAATTCAGTTATTATAATACTCTGAGGGTATATGCATTACTGAATCCTAGTTAATGTATTTCCCATATTTGTTACCACTCTTAAACAACATCATTTATTATTTCTTCCTTATATATTTTTCATTCAGTTTTAAAATCAAAACTATGTCAATCATTCAGAAATACTGATACACACTTCTTTATCTCCCATACAGTTGTACAATGCAAGCTAATATTTTTCTAAAAATTAATTAATTCATTCATTCATTTATTCATTTATTTATTTATTTATCTATCTCTCCTTTTTTATTTGGATATTTTATTTATTTACATCTCAAATATCATTCCCTTTCCTGGTTTCCCTTCTGCAAACCCCATAGCCCATCTCCTCTTACCCTAGTTCTAAGAGGGTGTTCCCCCACCCACTTAACCACTCCTACCTCACTGCCCTAGCATTCCTCTTAACTGGGGCATCAAGCCTTCACAGGACCAAAAGCCTCCCATCCCATTGATGCCAAATAAGGCCCCTTCAGCTCCTCCAGTCCTTCCTCTAACTCCTCCATTGGGGTCCCTTTGCTCAGTCCAATGGTTGGCTATAAGCATCCCCATCTGTATTGGTCAGAATCTGGCAGAGCCCCTCTCAGGAGACACCTCTATCAGGTTCCTGTCAGCAAGCACTTATCATCTGCAATAGTGTCTGGGTTTGGTGTCTGCATGTGGATGGATGGGGGGGGGCAGTCTCTGGTTGGCCTTTCCTGCAGTCTCTGCTCCACTCTTGGTCCCTGTATTTCCTTTAGACAGGAGCAATTCTGGGTAAAAACTTTGGAGATGGGTGGGTGGCTACATCCCTCAACCAGGGACCCATGCCTAACCTCCGGATATGGTCTCAATAGATTCTCCCTCCCCTTTGTGGAGTATTTCAGCTAATGTCATCCCTGTGGTATCTTGGAAGGCTCTCGCTTTCCTGGCATCTGGGACTTTCTGGTTTTACCCACAGTTCCCCATCCCCCATTGCTACACACCTCTGTTCCATTTCCTGATCCTGTGTATATCTCCTGCATCTCCTCTCACACCTAATTCTTCTCCTCTTTTGCCCTCCCCCTCTTCTCTTCCTCCCAAGTCCCTTCCACCCTCTACTTCCAATGATCATTTTGTTCCCTCTTCTAAGTAGGACTGAAGCATCCACACTGTGGTCTTCCTCTTGAGCTTCATGTGGTCTGTGAGTTGTATTATGGATATTCCACGCTCTTTGCCTAATACCCACTTTTCACTGAGTGGAATGTGTACCATGTGTGTTCTTTTGTGACTGAATTGCCTCACTCAGGAAGATATTTTCTAGATCCATCCTTTGCCTATGAATTTCATGAAGTCACTGTTTTTAATAGCTGAGTGGTATTCCATTGTGTAAATGTACCACATTTTCTGTATCTATTCCTCTGTTGAGGGACATCTGGATTGTTTCCAGCTTCTGGCTATTAAAAATATGGCTTCTATGAACATAGTGGAGCATGTGTCCTTGTTATATGTTGGCGCATCTTTTGGGTATATGCCCAGGAGTGGTACTTTTTAGGTTTAAAATTTGTCTTTCATCTACATTTATTCTTTTTGACAGGACCTCAGGATTACTTGTATCCCCGAATAAAACTGCAGCTTGTCATGTCTATTTTATGTAGTTAATAATGGTGTGGCTGTGTTTTTCTGAAAACATATTTTCAGTTAATATGTTTTTCCACTGTTCTTCTTACTATAAAATCTTACAACTTATGTCCTTATGTTTTAGTATGGCTATCACACAGTTTATTCATTTTATTTCTTAGCTAGAAATTAGTAACTTTGGTGTTGTTGTTGTTGTTTCTCCATTTCCTGACTTTTCTTTAATTAAAATGTCTTTATTTGGCCATGCTTCCTCCCTTCGTTGGGATAGTATGTTTAATTTTAATGCTTTTAGATTTTCTCTTAACATTTCAGTGCACATTCTTCTCTTGAAATACATTTTAATGACTAGTTCTTCCTCTCTTTCTATAAAAGAAATGTTATAATTGTTGAACTATATTTAATTTATTTTGTCATATATTTGTTTAATAGTTTAGGATCTTCTAGCTAGAAAAAAAATCCCATAAATAAGGCATAATTTTGAAAATAAACAATGACTACAAAATTCCCTACTGCTTTCATCTCCATTTACCTACAAATTTTATAATTTAATATAAAATGCTGAATAATTTTCCATTGCATAAGTGTACATAATGGATTTTTATTATCTGTTCATCAGTCAATGGACATCTGGGTTGTTTCTATTTCTTGGCTATTATTAATAGAGTTGCAATGAATATGAATGAAAAAGTCCCAAGACTAACTGGGCAACATAAACTGGACTCAATAAGGAAAGAAGCAATCTTGAAATTGAGTGAGAAGGAATAGGATGGTTGAGTGGGTAGAAGGGGAGGAATTGAGGGATGTGAATATGTTCAAAATACATTGTACAACATTCTCAAGTAATATTTTTCTTAAAAATGTATTCTACTTTTCTAGCAACAACTGTAACTATTATCAGCTAGAAAATTCTGTGTTAGAAAAATGATGTAACTATTTTAATTCAATTGTGACCCTGGTAATAAATTCTTAAACATTTCTGGCTTAGAATGAAAGTTTACAAAAGTCACTGTGAATCAATGAGAACCTTCCTTCACGTGATAACCAGAGCTCTTATCACCATGTAATAAACTGGGCTCTTTCATCCTCTGACACATGGTTTTAGCATATGAATGAGCACCCTTACATGTGAAGATTGGATAGGAGATCAACTAGCTTAAAATAGCATCAGCTGTGACACAGATCATTGCTCCATTCATTGGTTAGAACTAGATACAACCTCCTGAGCTCATCATGCATAAATTTAGGAATATACACGAGCATGTGAAATATTTCAAAAAACTAAATCCTCATGTCATAATTCAGAAGAATATTCTGAGAACAGATGTAGGTGTTTGGTTGTGGTAACCTTTATATGTCTTCACCTTCTGTAACCTTGCTGATCTACAGCAGACTTACATTTAATGTGTATGAAGGACGACGGATAGAACAAATAGACAAAAGGAAACTGGCATCTGAGAATAAACCCAACCTCAGAACATGGAGATGGAATCTCAGTGTCTAGCGCTACCATCTTCTAGATTTCTATGGGCAAGTCATTTATGTTTTATGTTCTACCTTGTCTAGCAGATGAAAATACTTATGATTTTTACTCCCAAATATACAGGAAAGAATCTTTCATTGATTCATATCATTGCATATATTCAACTCCATCAATGGGCCAGGTTTAAAGGCAGGTCTATGACACTGCACATTAAGAATAACTCATATTTTTGTTATAGGAATTTAGCAAGAAAACAGAGATATATCACTAAGCATAAATTTTTTTTCCAAAGATTTTTTCTTTTTATTTATCTTTAATCGTTTTTACAGTCTAGTCATTATCCCCCTCCTCGTCCACCCTCCAACAGTTCCTCATCTCATTCCTCCTCCCTATCTCCAAGAGGATGGCCACACTCCCACAGCTCACTCTGCCAGGCCTCCCCAACTCCCTGGGGCTTCAGGTCTTTAGAGGGTTAGATGTATCTTCTTCTCTCACTGAACCCAGACCAGACAGTCATCTGATATATATATATATATATATATATATATATATATATATATGTGTGTGTGTGTGTGTGTGTGTGTGTGTGTGTGTGTGTCAGGGGCCTTGTACCAATTAGTGTATGCTGCTTGGTTGGTGGCGCCGCATCTGAGAGATCTTGGAGGTCCAGGTTAGTTGAGACTACTGGCCTTCCTATGGAGTCACCCTCTTATTTACGTGTCTGTGCATATGTATGTATGCATGCACATATGTATTCACACTCGTGCACACATGGAGGCTAAAAGGTGATACAGTATCCCCTGGATGTGGAATTGGATTTGTAACTAGTTGTGAATTACCTGGGAACTGAACCTTGGTCCCTTTCTAGAGCATCAAGAACACACAACCTATGGCTTAACTTCTCCAGTCTCCTAAACCTTATACCTGAAGATCCAAGTGAGTGGCTCATGCCTTTAACCCCATCACCAGGAGGCCTAGACAGGAGAAGTATCCCAAGCTCAAGGGCAGCATGGGTTATGCAGTGGGTTCCAGTCTGGTTTAGATGATAGAATGAAACCCTACTCCACCCAACTCCCCCATACTAAACCAAATAATGTTCACTATGGAGCTGTTCTCTGTGCTTCTATAGTTCCTTGCCATCTGGCAGTAGGAGGAGGTGATGGGTAAACCGTGGAACCAATTTCTGCTCTCTCCACATCTGGAAGCCAGGAGAAGCTTGAGAGAGAAGCTGAGGGGTTGGGTGGCATAGCAATGTGATTTACATATTCATAGTATTAAGATCAATTTGTGTGTTATCCAAACAAACTTCACTACCACACTCTAACGTCATCATTACCATAAAACTTTCATTTGGACTTTGAGAGGAACCTTCAGTTGTTTTATGAGAAATCTGAGAAACCTGAGCTCCTCCAGTATTGTCATAAATTAGAAATTATGAGAGTTCCTGTCTGAGACACTTAGCAGCACTGAATTGAAATTGCCTTCAAACAATAGCCTCCAATGTGAAGTTAATTAGGCCTGCCTGCTCAAATTTTTGGAAAACTCTTTTTAATTGGAGAAAGTGAATATTCCCATTCTTGGCTTTGGTAATTGCAAGCACAATGGAGGATCACAGCTGCACAGGGAAAGTTTGCCTCTCATTCTGAGCGAATCTTGGATCTTCATCAATGTGTCAGTGAACTCCTCCATGTGAGGCCTAAACTAAAAGCATCTCTCAAGTTTCTTGAAAAACTTTATGGCTGCTTTAAAGGGACTAAATTAAACTGCTACTGTAGAATGCCCTCTGATTTCCCACAGTAATGTTACTGTTTCCAGATGACAATAAAGACCCATTCATATAGCTTTTTTGTATTTCTCTGAGGATTGTATAGAAGACATGCATTATGCTTTCGATAATTCAACATGAGTCATAGAGCAAATACTCTTTTCCTCCATAATGAAAGACTTTTATTTCTAAGTATTTATATTGTGTGTTTCAAACAAAATCTGGGAATACTTGAGCAGGATGTTGAAAACATCTCTCAACTTCCTTCTATTCTTTTTTCTAAAACTGAAAAATACCATGGAAACTGATGCCATTTTAAATTTCTTATTATAAATATATTCTTGCTATTTAAAATATCAAACGATATCAAACAATATAAAAGAAAATAAACAGAGCTGTTCAATATCCCTGTCCCAACTCCCAGTCACAGAAAAGGTAACCACTGACAATATATTGCACAGCAAAACTATATTTGTGTTTTATATAAATTATGCAATGTAAATTAGTTATCATATATTGTGTGATTTATACTTAATCTATCATTAAAGTTTTAAAGTCAATATCTTTATGTTTTCAGCAATGTTTTAATATGGATTATTTTCAATTAACAATAATGCTTTATTGACTTAACCCCTATCAATAAAGATTTAATCATTTTCCAGTAATGTTTTTTAACCATGGTATTTTTTTATTTGTTCCACAGGATCTCCCTATGTGGTTGAACTATTTTGTAGATTGCAACCCAATATATAGTCCAAAGTGGCCAGATATTCACTAGTCATCCAATTCAGCTTCTCAAGTACTGAGGTGAAGGGCATGTGAGTAGTTAGCTGACATTTATACACATCATCCCTACAAATAAGCCTGATGCTGTCCTTCACTTTCACAAATAAGGATTGAATTTTTATGGCAGTAGCCAAGGGAATGGGACCTCTAAAACCTACTCTTGTTTATTAGTTAATAACTAATATGCCAGATCCAAAATCGTCACTTGCTTTATCAATTTTGTGCAAACATTTATTATAAAATTAGTCAATTTCATCACACACTTCATGGATGTTTCCTTCTGTAGTCTCTTCTAAAACAAAAACAAAGACCATTCATGTGAATGGTTATTGTGGAAGATCCAAGATATTTAGATGACCAGAATACAAACAAAATGCAGACCTCATTTCTTTTTTTTCATCCTTAGATTCTTTTTTTTTCGTTTTTTTTATTTTCTATATTCTTAGTTTATATTCCAAAGGCTTTCCCCTTTCCCACTTCCTCCCTCACCATATGTCCCATAAGTCTTCTTCCCTCCACCCATTCCCCAATCACCTGTCCCACCACCACTTCTCTGTTCTGGTACTCTCCTACAATACTAGATCCAGTCTTTTCAGGACCACATTTCTTTTAACTACACTGTTTTCCAAGGGATCATGAGGACAATTAATATTTTAATTATTAACCTCTACATTGAAGTTGCTCCTTTGCCATTAACTGACTCTGTGACCTAAGAAAATAAATTAATATTTTGAAATCTCAGTTTTGCTTTTAAAATATGAGTTGTTATAAAGTCAGTTTTATATGGATAGAGGGCCAGCAATAAATTTCAGAAAATCTGCAAGCTAATCTTCAGCACAAAGTTTATTACATCATAAGCCCTTATTAGCTCTCGGCCATCATCATAACTAGTGCTCCATAATATAAACATTTTACTCTGATCATCTTGTGATCAAAACTCTGTGCCTTTATCTGAGTACCAAGGACAGGTGTCCAAGGACAAGTGTCCACTTTGCCTTTGGTTTATCATTCCCTGAATATACAAGGTGATACCTCTCATGTATAAGTTCTTCCTTTCAGGGGGGGGCGTTATCACCATCTTAACCACAAAGCAAACTCATTCGTGGTATTCTGGGCTCCTCTCAAGCATTTATTCATTCTGCTACAATTCTGTACTAAAGAGATGTACATTTAGAAGGAGACACTTGGTAACTAGTAAGTGTAGTGGAAGATAGAGGTCCATAACAGAACAATGGATTCAAGAGCTGAAATGGTCACTGGGCTATGGTTGGGTAGCGGAGAAAGCCAGAAGACATTGTTTATAGAGGAAGGTCACAGAGAGTAATACTTACTATATTTTACCATTTAAATGCTAAGAGTCTTAGAAAATTTATTCAAGAAAAGACTATGTAGATGAAGGATTAAGAACAGAATATGTCTTCGACAGTATTTTTATTATCCAAGTTGCTATTTAAAATAAATACTAACTCTAAGCCAATGAAAGGCTCACACAGCCAAAGTGTGATGAAATCTGACTTACTGGTTAAAGAGTATGCTCAGTGGATGAGTTAGGAATACTCAGACTTTCGTGTCAGCCCTAAGTCATATACTTTATACAGGGAATAGTGACAAGTTATTGACATTTTTGATGCAGAAAACAGAATGCTTATGATTCGATAATTCATCTTTCTCTAGCTCTTCCTCAATTTTTCAGCAGTCAACTGAATGTACATAACCAGTGAGAACCTGAATATTAGATTTATCACAGGAGATGTCTATGGTAAACGAAGGAAGGCTTTATTCCCCTTATTCCTAACTCCACATGTGGAACGCACACAGAGCCTAAGTGTACTCCCAGAAAATCTGTTTCTTGACCTCGGTTGTCTTCAGAAAAAAGGAGGATGTGCCAAGCAGTCCGGACAGGAGTGTGTCCCGCGCTACTGTCTCACCAGCAAGAACGACGCGACACACTCAAGATCCTTCTGCAGCAAAGCTTTAATGCTCTTGAGAGGGAGAGCATAAGCCTACAGAGCGGAGAACCCAAACACACAGAAGCCCATCCCTTATATAGGCTGCAACCCCTGCCTCGGACGTGTCATCCCCTGATTGGCTGCAGCTCGGGAGAGGCGGAGACCAAGGGATGGTAAACTACCCAGCACCTGCGCACTGACTTGTTTACTTCAGGCCGGCAGGATGTTTTGGGCCGGCAGGATGTTTTGGGCCTGCCGGATGTTTTGGGCCGGCCGTCGGCTCCCCACAGGAGTGACACTGCACATGCCTGCCATCTTGGCTTCAGAGCAGGTCTGGAATGTGAATTCTTCCCACAAAACCTTGCCAATAAGCTGCAGAACTCAACCAACAAGGCTTGGGAGAGGCATCATAAATCTTTTCACTGTTTTATCAGTGACATTTTATAGTTCACCAACAACAGTGCTCGAAATCTAGACTGGAAGTCTCTGGAGTTTTAAATTTAACAGATAACCAGTTGATCAGATTAGATAATATTCTGTCATCAATTGCCATGAGGAACATGACTCTTTGGGTGTATAAATGAAGCAATTTTACTTAAATTCTCTATTCTGAGAGCCTTGGAAGCCACAATAGGACAGGTGAAGGAGGAATACTCATCAGCCTGTTAGAGTAAAGAAGGAAGTATCTGGAGTTAATGGATGTGATGAACAGGCTTAAGACTGTACCTAAAGGACTAAGATTTTTCAAAGTTCTAAGAGTGGTCACCAGCCCTTTCAGAGCCCCGTGAGGGAAAAAGTTTAGTGACAGCACTGTGACTCAAGTCTGTATAGCTCAGGACAATGACAATGACCATGCTGAAGAGGGCATTGCAGCCATCTTTGTGTACCCATTACATGATAGATGTAATTCTGCTGTGTTGAAATGCACCTCATTTTATTAAATAAAGTGATCGAAAATCAATGTGTGCTTTCCCAAAATACAATTCACAGACTGACTGAAGCTCAAGAAGGAAAAAGGAAGTATGGATACTCTGGTCCTTCTTAGAGGGGGGAACAAAATACCCACAGGAAGAGATACAGAGACAAATTGTGGAGCAAAGACTGAGGAAAAGACAATTCAGAGACTGCCCCACCTAGGGATCCATCTCATATACAATTACCAAACCCAGACACTAGTGTGGATGCCTACAAACGCTTGCTGACAGGAGTCAGATATAGGTGTCTCCTGGGAGGCTCTGCCAGTGCATGACAAATACAGAGGGGGACACTCTCAGCCAACCATTGTACTGAGCACAGGATCCCTAATGGAGGAGTTAGAGAAAGGACCCAAGGAGCTTGGGGGTTGCAGCACCAACCAAAGAATACACATGGAGGGACCCATGGCTCCAGACGCAAAGAGGATGGCCTTGTTGGACATCAAAGGGAAGAGAGGCCCTTGGTCCCAAAAAGGCTAGATGCCCCCGTATAGGTAATGCCAGGACAGGGAAGCAGGATTGGTGAGCAGGGAGATGGGGGGTGGATTAAGGGATTTTCAGGGGTGGAAACCAGGAAAGGGGACAACATTTGAAATGTAAATAAAGAACATATCTAATAAAAGGAAAAAAATAAAATTACATTAGACATCATGCTTTTCATTCCAAAAATTATAAAATGAAAAATCAGTATTAAATTTTCTGCCCTTAGTAAAGACTATAATGATAGTGAATTTGATGGTGGTGGTTGTGGTGGTGGTGGTGGTGGTGGTTGTGGTGGTGGTGGTGGTGATGGTGGTGGTGGTTATGATGATGATGATGATAATGAGGTTGCGGTGGTGGTAGTGGTGATGGTAATAATGGTGATGATACTTGTCTACAACAATGTTTCTCCATCTCTGGGTCATGACCTCTTTGGTTGTCCTTAAGACCATGACCCTTTCCCTGGGGTCACTTAAGAGCATTATAACACAGAGATACTTATATTAAGATACATAACAGTAGCAAAATTATAGTTATGAACAACAAAATAAGCTAATGGTTGAAAGGTCACTAAACTGTATTAAAAGTCAACAGCATTAGAATGGTTGAGAATCGCTGGTATACTAAAATATGTTTCATTAAAACAAAACTAACTTGATTAATCAAATAGGCCAATGTGGTTGAAAGTGTAAATTTTAATATAAACCTCACATATATTATATACTCTCCATACTAAAAAGTTAATAAAATACTAGAATCACTACTGATAGAATACTCAAACTTATGTAAGAAACATTTTTGGTCACTAGTTACATAACTTTGTATGCAGATTGTTCATTTTATATATGAAATATATAGTGTTTATTCATTCAGTATTGAACAAATGCCCTGTGGCTACAAACATCTTCATTGAGGTTGAGTTTCCAAAGCCTCTGTTTACTGAGCTCCACTTATGAAAAAAACCTAACTTTCATTTCATCATCCCCTATCTTAAGAGAATGAAGCTACAAACACATAAGGTGAGGGTGATTTGTTAGTTTTCAGCTTTTAAGGAAAATCTAACCTACCCAGTGAACATTTCTTTTGCTTGGTTTACTCACCATGCCCAGGGTACTTTGCACACAGATGGAGGACATCAATAATAAAAGACACACTTGTTCTCTGTTCCAGGAAGTTTATGGGTGAGAGCTTCTATTTCTTACCAAGCCAGAGAACACAGGCTGGATGCATTTTCATGCCTGACACACCTCAAAAACCAAAGGAGCATGGAGTAATAGATTGTCTGGACACAGATAATAAGCAGGGAAGTGACACTGGAGGTGTAAAGCACAACAGCTGAGTCCCCATTGTCCCCTCTCTCTTTTGACAAGGTATTCAGGGACTCTGTGAAAGGAGAGAGAAGCAAGCCAGAATCTCTTAATAAAGAGCTTAGAGCTAGGGGAGACTCCGCTAGGCTACAAGACACAGAGACAGCAACCAGCTTCACAAAAGACACCCAGAATTCCCAGTGAAGTTGCACTGCATTAAAATTAAATATTTGCATGCTTTAAAAGTCACCGAGAGGGTTGCTAGCCAAGCCACAGACTGGAGGCAATAGCCACAAATCATTTATCTGATAATGGATTTTTAGAATAAATAACTTTCAATGTTCACCAATAAAATGACCTTTAAAAATAAGCAAAATGAGTCAGGCTGGGATGATACACACTTGTAATTCCAGCACTTGGGAAGAGGAGGCAGGAAGAGGTCAAGGTCCATTTCAACTACACGGCTGTTTCAGTGCCAGCCGGGGCTACCAAAGACCTTATCTCAAGAGATAAGTGAAATATTTGAGTTAAAATTTTGCTGAGGATGATTTGTGAATGGGAAGAAATTAGTTTTAAAAACATGGCCTTCTTCAATCGTCAGTGTCAAAATTCAAATTAAAACCACCTTGAGATTCTACTGTATATCAGTTAAGGTAGCCAAGCTCAAAGACCAACCAGGAGAGGGTAAAACTACAGCCATCACTTTGGAAAGCAGGTTTTGAGGCACGTAAAAATTTAACAAACACTGCCTGTAAGATCTAAACACTGTACTCCTAGGGATTTACCCAAAAGAAATAAAAGTACAAGTCCGTGGAAATCTTTGCCCATTAAAATTCATAGCTGCTTGTGTAATACCGCCTCAAACTATGATCAGCTCAAGTACCTATTTACAGGTGGATATGTCAGCAAGCAGTGTGCTGTCCACACGGGCAAGGCAATTTTTGTATCAGAAAGAAGGTTGGAGGCAAATGTTATACAGGAGTGGAAGATAGACATGTTTGTCAACTGCAGTCTGTCTATGAGGGACTTTAGCCAGATGTATATGTGTCACCTCACCTCAGTCCCAGAGAAGCTGGCAGGCATGGAGGCAGTCAGCTCTTTCCTGTAACTAGCTGTCTTCTGCTAGTGAGACTCTCATCTACTTCTATTTCAACTACATGTGATTTGGATCTAACCAACTTCCCAGATCCTACTTTCAGACCTGGGAAAGGATCAGGATCAGCCCTAGAGCAGAAAGGACCGAAGTATGTTGCTACCTCCATGCCCGATATTTCTGACCACAGTAACATTTGTGGGAAATTAAAGCACCCATATAGAAAAAATTTCTTCCACAAGTATTTGGGTAATATGGTGGGTAAATGTCATGCTTGATTCCCTAGATTTTTTTCCCTCTAAAATGATAAAATCAAACTATATATATTCTAATGGCCACTTTTTCTAGTATGTCAGGAAGGTCTGCCTGAGAATCTAATCAGCCCATGAGGAAGTTTAGCCAAAAGATGAAAGAGTTCTGTTGACTAGACCTACTTATTGCATTGCTTGTCCTCTGGATCTAACCAGTCAAAACTCACACCATTGAGTATACAGTCATAAAAAAATATATTATTTCTCTCTCTTTCTCTCCTTTTATTTTGCTTGAGTTATATTTATGTCTCTTGGAAATCTGGTCTCAAGAACTGAAATTCTGACAAGGGATTCAGCAAATTTAAACAATATGAAACAAAAGCCAGACACTTCTCCTTGGCCACTACCTGTTTTTAGTTATTACTATTTCCACTACAAACACTGCGACTATAACTTTTAACAGCATTGTTGGAGCTGGAGATAATGTGTGGTGGTAGAGCATTTGCCTAGTGTGTTCAAGAGCCTTGGTTTGATCCAAGAACATCAAAATATACTATTATCAATGCAATTATTACTATAAAGTCACATATTCACATAGCTATTGTCAATGATAATATTGTTAAAACAACTATGCAAAGCACCCTTAATTAAAAACATTGTACAACAAATTCACATGAGTAATCTTTATCAGAGTTCTGACAAATATTAATTACTTTCCTTAGAGATGAGGAAAATAATATCTGAGCACTCAAATTCACAACAATATGCATTCAAATCTTTGTTGAATGATTCTGCTGAAAACATACTGGCTTTTCTGGAGGAATTTCTGCTAAATGGCAGAAAGGGCCTGATTCACACCATTGCTGGTCACATAACACTTCTGTACCATCTGTTCTGTTATCACACGGCGGCCATTTGAATAAGAAATACAAATCCTTTGCATCAAGAAATGAATGCAAGGCACTTGGCTTAGGAGTCAAGATTCCCAGCCCCTATGGAAGTGTAGTGTGAGTATGAAACTTTTGCCTGTAACCCCAGCATTCGGGAAAAAATTCATGAGAACTCAAAACTGGCTAGGTAGACTAGCCAACTCAGTAAACTCTGTATTCAACTCTGAGTGACTGCTTCATAATGTAAGAACAAAAGTGATCAAGGAAGACATTTGCCATCAATCTCTGGCTTCCATGCACATATGTCTACATAAGAACACACACACACACACACACACACACACACACACACACTCACCAACAATTTATGCGAGAAGAATAAGAACAAGAATGGGTAGGGAAAGAGCAAGGATGCCCAAAGTCAATTCTGAAACAAGTCATTGTGAGGAGAAATAGTGAAGATGAAAAAATGGCAGAGTATACTAAATACATTCATAAATAGATGCACAAGTAAAGAATAGGGGAAGGGGGCTGGTCTTTGAAGTTGATGTAGTTTCTCATGATTGATGACTACCTAGAATACACTGTTATTTTTACAACTTGGGCTATTTGGAGATCTTGGTTCTTTACAATCTAACAAAACAGATGAGGATTTGAAGCTACATGGTGGATACTAGAATCAGGCAGAGTAAATATAGTGGAATTGATAAAGACTTTGCCTTAATGTTAGCTCAAAGCTAATTGCAGGTGACTGTCCTGGTTGTGGAGCCTTCCTTGAGTTCAGGAGGCTCATGTGACAAAAGGAATAGTAATTCTGGGAGACAAGAAAGGTATTCAAGCGAGTGATGCATGACTTCTTTTGTCCTTCAGAAAATCTGTCTGCTGTTGTCTTTGTTTGATGAGAATTAATGTTTACAACAAGATTGGCCCAGGATTTAAACTGAGAATTATATGCCAGACTTGTTATAAAGTATAAATGATCATTTAAAAGATTTTAATAAAACATGTGTGAAGAGATATCCACTTATCCTCAAATGCTACCTTTACATGGATTTCCTGGATGCACATCAAGCTTGAGGCCGAGGCAAAAGAAAAAAATTGAACCCACTCAGTGCCACAGTTTGGAAGGACAGAGCAGACTTTGTCCAAGGGGACACCACCTAGAGCTGGGATCAGTTCCTAGAGCCATTAACCTCAGCTGAATCATTTATATGCTGTGGGCTATTCAAAGTTCTATAAAGGGAAAGCTATCCATTGATGTTTTAGCACACTCCATTGCTTTCTCCTTTCCTCTCGCAGACACTCCCAGGAAGAGCTGATTAGAAATGTCCTTGCTCCCTTGGGGAAACATTCTAGAGTTGACACAGCACAAAGACGGTTTGGTTGAAATGCAGATTGATTTTCTCAATCCTGGATCAGTCCATAAAGGTTTTCGCTATTTAAATGAGCAACACATTCTCTTGTGACCATCCTAGCCCAGGCATGGTTGTCTGTTGCCATGGTACCAAATATATTAGAAAAAGGAATGAAAAGATGTTCTATGATAGCCACAGCATTTACTTATCAAACTAATGTTGCTAAATCCTTTGTGTCGATTGAGCATCAAATTATATAACATGAACAAGAATAATTGAAGAAGTGGTGTATCCTATATTATTTTCTGGTTTTGCACAGCTATTTGTTTATGTACAATCCATTTTATGCCTTTCTCTTTATATATACATCTCCTTTGAGTAGTTTTTAAGTGCTTAAATTTGTGTACTCTTAAATAAAACAAAAGGCAAAACATTGCATCAGTATTACCTTTTCTGCAACATACGGGTTAAAGCTTAATCAAATTGAGTTACAAACACACAGCCCTTAATATGCATCTTTTATGCCAGGGTTATTTTGATACACACCTAAGTTTCAGAACTCAGAGAAAAAACAGTAGCATAAAAATTTTTTTTCCATAGGCCCTATGGTGTCAGTACCTCTAGGGCAGGAGTAACTAGGGGAAGTGGAACTCAACCCCTGGTTCAGTATTTCATTGTTTCTACTGGTAAGCATTGTCCTATACAAAAAATAACATAAGGAAGATTTGAATACCAAAAAAAAAAAAGATTCAAATCAGTGTGTGTGGAGGAACTCTTTCAGACAAGGTGAACTGAAGATCATTAGTCTCCAATTTGATGAAAGGAATACTTAAAACATTTAAGAGTAAGAGAAACACAAAAAACAATTGTTAGTGGAGGTGTTTGCTTCTTAGTTTCCTCCAACTTACACCTTTGATTGCTATGTTATTAAGCCAACAAGGCTAATGAACTGAAGAGACCAAGTCATAAGTACAGAGTCAGCTTATTAATAATTATGTCATAATAATACTACTTTATTTCCTTTGCTTTCATGGTCATTTAAACCTCAAAAATATAATCCAATATAGTAGTAAATTAGATCTCATTTTGACTGTATTAAATTATAAAGTAAAACTGTCCACATAGTCTCTTGTCTCAATGCATATATACCATAATAATGTAACAATGGTAATAAAAGAAAATTAAAAAGTAAAATCAAGAATAAATTTCTGAAGCTTGTAACATAAAGGGGGCCAATATACATGAATATGCTGCTAATTTTCATTCATTTCTGAGTCAGCAAAATCCATCCCAGACCTGTCAAGGAAGATGTGTCTGCTCAATAGCACTGTCCAACCAATTCATCCTCTCCACATCTCATTAGAGATGGTTAATGAACTGGAATATCCCTTCTCAGCATCTTGGATCATTTCTTTTTGAAGTATATATAATCTGCATTTCATTATACATCTATCAGATAGCCAAGGCTTTATTCCCCTGTTAATATAGTTGGTGACTTTAAATTTACTCCAGAAAAGTCATCATGTTTTCTCTCCTCATTAAAAGAATAATCAAAGGAAAGATTATGTTCTACCTGGCACTCTGTCACTTGCTTACCTTTAATGACATTCAACAGATGCTCAAAATTTCACAAGAGTTTCCTCTCAAAGATTTTTCAAATGTATCTATCTTGAGGTATTAATAATCCTATGAATACTAAGCTGTACATCTGCACAGGTGTGGGATGGGGCCTAGATCTAGCCTCTGTATGCTCTTTGGTTGGTGTTTCAGTCTCTGAGATCCCCAAGGGTCCAGATTAGTTGACTCTGTTGGTCTTCCTGTAGAGTTCCTATCCTCTTTGGAGCCCTCAACTATTCCAACATTTCTTCCATTAGAGTCCCAAGCTCCATCTTGCTGTGGGTCTCTGTATCTGTTTCAATTAGAGCAGGGGTTATCCCTAAGGCTGTTACCTGTCTGTGAATCTGCTCCCCTAACTTAGCAGTCTTCTCCCTCAATCAGAGAAGTGCCTAGCCCTTGATGTGCCAGGGTAAGGGGATATCTGGGAAGGGGGTCTCTACTCTCTCAGAGGAGAAGGGAAGGAATGGAGCAGGGACTGTGGAGGGAGGGACCAGTAGAGGCTGTAATTGAGATGTAAAATAAATAAACACAATAATTGAGGATACCCAAAAAAGTTCCTTTTGAACTAAAAATAATAAAATAAATGAGTGCAAAAAAGAACCCTATGAATTATTTTGATCCTTATTGTTTTTATTTTATACATTTAAAAATACAAGACAATCTTATAAAACCCTCTACTGTGAATCCAAGACTTGTTTTATCCTCAGTTCAATTTACATTTTTCATTTACTGATTTTTATGTGGGATGCTGTGCCATTGACTAAAAATACAGAGGGGGTCAACCCTGCATTATCACTGCATCAAGGTTCTCATGGTCTAGGAGGAAACCTGGCTAAAGTTTTAACACTGTCTACATACATTACACATATTGATCTTTATTATATGGCAGTGATGTCTCTAATAGTAAGACACATTACTCAATGAATGCCTTAATATTTCAGATTGAATGGCATTATGCTCTCTATCCAGACTAATTTTTATAATGGTCATGTGAAATATATCTAATTTCCTCATCTTATAAATAAAGAACCTCAAACGCAGAAGGCTATATAATTTGCTAATGGTTAAGGAGACAATGTATAAGACTGATGCATCTTTCTATTGTACTGAATAGTGTAAGCTTTCTACTGTACTCTGCTTCTGGGATGTTTTCATAATGCCTTATTTCAAATCTTTTATGAATATTGTCAATGATAAATTATAAGCTAGATGCATATTTAAAAATGAGGACTCCCATGCTCTAGTGATTTTAAGACCACACACTAAAGCTTTCTGGGATGTTTAGTCATTTGGATAATTTTCAAAAGAATGTGTCTTTATGATTTGAATAGTGAGCAAGTAATAACCTCAGTGTGTGCTAAGAGTGAAAGCATCATCATATATATCATGGAAAAGAAAAAGATGCTATAACCACACTGGTGCAATTTTATGTACTCAGTTTTGTACCTTTCTCAATTATCTCAGCCATGGGCCTCAAACTTTTATGTGCACTTTTCTTGGATATGGCTATGTAGCTCATACTTCATACATAAGAAGATACAATGGGAACTGAATTAGGTCAGGAACGTGCCATGCCTAAAGCAACACCTCATGTAGTAGCCCTTTACTAATGGTTCATCCCCTGAACTTGAGAGTTAACAGAATAAAGAGACTAATGAAGACAATGAACTTCAGAAGTAACACACTGAGTTGGTAGAAGAAACACCTGTAAAAATTTGTCTATCTCCTTACAACCATGGACATACTGAGAACAAATTGAGCCAACATTATTCACTAGATGGAATTAGATGGAACCATTACATCATTCTTTCTTACTGGTTAAATGAAAATCTGTTCTTCCTTTAAAAGTGATTGGATGGCATTGAAGGCAGTGGGGAGAGTAGCTAGGGTAGTATTAAGGTGTCAGAGGCGCTTCCCTATGGCTAAAATCATGTTTCTGCACTTCTTTATCTTGTGACTGGACTTGTTCAGGGTATGGAATTAGGATTCTGTGGGTTTTAAACTGTCCAAGGATTGGAAAGAGGCCATGTTGATCCCTGGAGCCCAGGGCATCTCTTTGCACTACATCCTCTCAGGACATCTCTTTGTATTACATCTTCTCTTGAAGCAAGGATGAGCTCCTTTAATAAAGTGAAACACACATGACTGTGCATGATTAAAAAATGTCATCATCTGCGGGACACTTTAGAGTCATGCTGTAGAGTCATTCACAAATTAGTTTCCACATATTCCAAGAAGATCCTTGTTTCCTGCTCCCGTTTCATACTAGCCAGTAACATTTCAAGGGGATGAATTTAACAAGGGCCTTTTGATGAACTAGGCATTAGTTGGCAGTGGTGGATGCATCAATCCTGCAGAGCAGATAATATTTTAGATAAGAAAATCAAGTCTTGGGGTTTTAACAAGCTGTTCAGCTAAAAAAAGTTGGTGAATTTAGAGCCCAAGTCTGTTGAACCTACAGCAATTGATCCAGGAGCCCTCACCAGTATAAAAGCAAAAATACCTAATCAATCCCACTAAATCAATCCCAATACAATTATCCCAATTATCAATTGGGAGAGTGGGAACTATCAGACAATAGAGGGGGCAGGTTGAACAGAAGCAAAAAGCTGAGGCTGGAGCTCTACCAATGCTATTACCAAGTGTTAAATACCAGAGTATTTGATTCTTGCTTTGGTCACCCCCATAGTAGCTGGGACTTTTCATGAGCACAACAACATAGAATTTTTTTGTACCTCTGATAGATTTCAAGAGCAAAACTGAAAGTTGGAAGTGTGCTTTCTGGTCTACAAACTGGGATTTTTACAGCAGTTTATTAGTAAAAAGTGTCCATTGTCTCAAAAATCCTATGCAGACATGCCTACTATGACAGAAGGAAGGTTAAAGAACAAGAGAAACGTCTTTAAATATTTAAACCATAAAAATAAAAATTAAAAATAGATTTACTTTCAACAAAAGGTTTTTAATTGAATCCATAAACCATGTTTGATTCCTAAAGTGAGCAGGAACGGGTGTTAAGTATTAAACATGTTTGATGTGAAAACATTCATTTAATAAAAAATAGATGGCTCACTTTTTTATTTGGTTTTCTATTTGTTTTGTTTAACTCAAGCTGCTATGGAAGGTGTAAGCAAACTATTTCAAGTTTGCAAAAATCAATAAGTAATAGCAACTTCTATCAATTTTAGAAGCCAAAAGAACAGTTTCCCATATATTATCTGTCTAAGTACAATCAGTTTTTAGGACCAGTCAATAAATAATTCCTAGTTGTTGCTTTGTATTTAGTTCCATGCCAGCTATTGTAATTACTACAAAAGGGAATGCATGAGTTTGCCTATGGGTAAGCAGTGAAGACTCTCATTAAGATTTGCTACTGATGTAGAGTATATATGACTATGAGTCCAAAAAGAAGAAGAAGAAGAAAGAAGGAGAAGAAGGAGGAGGAGGAGGAGGAGGAGGAGGAGGAGGAGGAGGAGGAGGAAGAAGAAGAAGAAGAAGAAGAAGAAGAAGAAGAAGAAGAAGAAGAAGAAGAAGAAGAAGAAGAAGAAGAAGAAGAATCTTGTCTAAAAGGTTGAATACAGGATACACAGAAACCAAGCTATAACTGATCTGGAAGCACCCTCCCTCCCTGCTGGCTAATTAATGTTTAAAATGCTGAAAGGTGCTGTGCAGGTTAATGGCAGTCATCAGCAATCATATCCAACTGTGGACTCTATATACTCTAATACCTAATGGCCTAGCAAGATGCACTCACTAGAACAATAGTGGCGTCAATATTCTAGGCTTATTCGGCTACTTCCTGATTGTATCTGAAGCTGGCTGTCAGATGCCAGCTCTAAAGGAAAAGGTAAAATACACGCTGCCCCTATAGTACTGTTTGAAACCATATGAGTAGGGAAGCTACAGGCTTTATGGGAAAACATACTACTTACGTGGTAACAAATGGAATACCAGTTAGACTGCCTTTCAAGGCATGAATGTTCAGATCTACAGTAGTACAGCCCTCAGCCTTAAACAAAGAAACCTCAAGAGAAGCCAAATAGATAAAAAGTGACAGCTTCAGAAAAGGCCCTTGAGCCAGCTGGTCCTGACATTGAAAAACTGAAACAAGATCTTATTTACAAGTCACAGAAAACAGAATGACAGTATTTTCATAGCCATGTTTGTACTGCCCATAGAGGCCCACGTGAGTCCTTCAAAGTGTGCAGCTATGTGATGTGCTGCTTTGATATAGTCAGAAAATGCTGTTGTCCAACTAGAAAAAGTGCTGATTGTGTGAGAATTCAAGAGAAGTGAGGCTCTAGATTTGTTTAATCTTTTGACTCTGTGATACAATGTTATCATCTACAATGCTCATGTCCATGCTTAAGAATTGCACAGGTGAGTCACAAACATATAAGCAAACACATACACATATGCAGGCCTGTGTGAATACACAAAAATCTTATAATACTATTAAGTAATGGTACAATTTTGGGTTGAGCGACTATTCCTAGTTCTATGCAAATAGACTATAATATGGTCACACCTGGAACCTCAAATATCTAACTTTTCCATTAATGGATATTTTATGCACTTTTTTGTTGCTACTAGAACAATATCATAGACTGTGTACATTGTAACGAAAATATGTTTCTTGTTGACTAGGACTTTGAAATCCCCAAATCATGGTGCTGCCATTACCCTGGTTTAAAAACGAGGGGCAATAGCTTTCTTGCTGGTAGTGTCTAGTGTCCTGTGCTAGCACAGGGTATTGCATGAGACAAAAGGAGCTCATGAAAGACCTTGCCTAGCAACTGTTATAGCAGATTACTCCTTAACTTGCTATTGTACCTATTAGCCCATTCATTACATGAGGAGATAAGCTCATTCACGAAGCAGTATTAGTCAACACTTAGCACCTGATAGTGAGAAGTAAATACCTATGTGATTTTCAGAAAGGACAAATCTCATTCAAACCATACCAGCCTAACTCTGCCTCCTTGAAAGTCATGTCCTTCTCACAGACAAAATGTAATCAGTCCATCAAAATAAGCCCCAAAGCTCTAGAATTGATTCAAAAATACAAAGTCCAAAATCTCATCTGAGACTCAAGGCAAACTTCATATGCTGTGAGCATATAAAGTTAAAAAAATTCCAGCTCATGGGACTCAGGGCCCTGCAACTAAAGTGCTTAGTGTCTACAAGAATTAGGACTTTTATACTTCTGGGAGCTGGGGTAGGGGCAACCAACAGCAATATCAATAACCTGTAATGTTTGGAAGATCCCTGAAAAACCTGATCATATGACTCAAAAGAGAGCTTCTAATGCCTTGTGTTGGAGATTTTGTTAGACGGTCTTTGACTCTTGGATGGAGCATTGTCAGCCCAGATGAAAAACCTTCATTCATACAAATACTTATGTGTATTATAGGGTTTTTCAGTTAAATAGTAAAAAATATAATTATGAATTCCTCAGACATACTTATTATTTTACCTTCCTTTCTCCTTATCCTGTATTTATCCCCACTGTTTTTCCATAACCACAGTGGAGATAATTTCCATCTTCCCATTTTTCCATTTTCTCAACCAGATATATCTAGCATACAAGGCTGAGACATACGTAAAGCACAGTGCCATTTGAAAAGGGATGAACGGCAAGTAAGAAAGAGTAATTAACTCCACCAAAGCAATTTGAAACCTACTATACAGACACTTAAATCTCTGATTCTTTTTAGACAGGTTCTCACATAGCCCAAACTGGCCTTGAACTTACTATGTAGCTGAAAGGGAACATGAATACCAGGTCCTCTTGGCTTGGCCTCCCAAGTGCTGAGAGCACAGAAATGAGTCACCATACAAATATTAGACACTTAAATCTCAAAGTTTCACACTTAGAATCTCATGCAAACTGGGGTAGCAGTGAAGTCCCCAAATTTTCAAGCAAACCCACAGCTGTAGCCTTTTTTTTTTTTTGGTTCAGCCTATGTTTAAGATTTCTTGGCTTAGATTTAATTCCCCTTGATTTAGACGCTCATAAATCTGGAGTCTATCAACCAGCTCTATTTCCTTTTTTGTTTTGTTTTGTTTTCAGTATTGCTGCTTCTCATGGGGAACAAATGATTAGAAAAAATCTGAATTATTTCAAGTTCATGACTAAGCCACGTGTACTTGTGTACGAGCACATGTGCATAATCACACTCCCACATACAAATTTCCAGGTATACACCCACGAGTTAAAATGTTTCTCCATGAAATTTTTTGATATTTTCCATAAACTTCTGGACAATATAGTTCTGAAAATAATAGTTCAGTATTAAACTACTAAAATGCATACTTGAAAATTCCTGGTCCAATAGTTGGCGATTCAGTTCTTTGAAAACTCAACTTTTTATTAAAGCTCTTGCATACAGTAAAGTTTAGCACCAGCCTTTTTGCAGCTTCCTCAGTACATAATTATTAGCCTTTGTGTGAACAAACATATTAGTGGAGAAATCATGGCTAACAAGGAGTTCTGTTGCTCTCTTCTGAACACAACATGCAGCTATTCAAGACAATCCAGAAACTTTTGCAACAATCTCACTGTGGCTGTACTTAAGGCTTGTGAAAGCCGGGTGGTGGTGGCGCACGCCTTTAATCTCAGCACTTGGGAGGAATAGGCAGATGGATTTCTGAGTTTGAGACCATCCAGGTCTACAGAGTGAGTTCCAGGACAGCCAGGCTACACAAAGAAACCCTGTCTCTGAAAACCAAAAAAAAAAAAAAAAAAAAAAAAAAGGCTTGTGAAGTAAGGCGATTCATTACTCTGTAAACATATACACATAGCTTTTATAATTATTCAAAAAACTACAATTACCTGACTTCTCTCTCTTAATAAACTTAACAGTTCAAGTTAGTTAATACAATTCCTTACGTGTCTATGAGTAGCTAGAGCTTATTGGTATTGATCCACTACATTCTCTCTCCCAAGGTAATTCGAGCACTCAAAGGGTTACTTCTCACTTGTGGATTCCTGATTCGGAAACCTTTATCTCCAGGTCTCCTCTCCCTCACATGCTTACAAGGCGTCATCTCGAAGGTTTCACATATATGTCTGAACGATCACTCACTGCTTCAAGTGTCCTCCTGCATGTGTTCTTCAGTTCTTTCTCTTCCCTTTCTTCTTCCCAATTCACATGTCCCACGGGTTGGTGGTCTTTCTCATTGTTTCTGGGGAATTAACATCACTCAGAAGGTGGTAGTATGATGGCATATGCTGAGATGCTGCAGTGAGCAGAAAGGAAACTGTGAAGCAAGGACCAGCATGCACCTCTTTTTGTATTCCTATTGTTTTTTTGGTTTGGTTTTGTTTTTTTATATGTACTTCCTTTTTTTTTCTTTTTTAAAATTTTTATTAGATATATTCTTTATTTACATTTCAAATGATTTCCCCTTTCCTGGCCCCCCTGCCCAAAATCTGATAAGTCATCTTCCCTCCACCTATTCCACAACCAATCCTCTCCAGCTTCCCTGTCCTGGTATTCCCCTACAGTGCTGCATGGAGCCTTTCCAGGACCAAGGGCCTCTCTTCCCTTCGATGTCGAACAAGGCCCTCCTCTGCTGCCTATGCCTCTGGAACCATGGGTAATGCCATGTGTACTGTCTGGTTGATGGTTTTGTTCCTGGGAGCTCTGGGAGTACTGGGTGGCTCATATTGTTCTTCCTCTTATGGCACTGCAAACACCTTCAGCTCCTTGGGTCCTTTCTCTAGCTACCCCATTGGGGACCCTGTGCTTAGTTTGATGGCTGGCTGAGAGTGTCTCCCTCTGTATTTGTCATGCACTAGCAGAGCCTTCCAGGTGACAGCTATATCCAGCTCCAGTCAGTAAGTACTTGTGGGCATCTATAATAGTGTCTGGGCTTTGTAACTGTATATGGGATGGATCCCTAGGTGGGGTAGTCTCTGGATGGTCTTTCCCTCAGACTCGGCTCCACACTTTATCTGTATCTCCTTCTGTGGGTATTTTGTTGCCCTTCTAAGAAGGACCAGAGTATCCATACTGTAGTCCTTCTTCTTTTTGGGCATCATTTGATATGTGAATTATGTCTTGGGTATTCTAAGCTTCTGGGCTAATACCCACTTATCAGTGAGTGCATACCATGTGTGTTCTTTTGTGATTGAGTTATCTCACTTAGAATGATATTTTCTAGTTCCATTCATTTGCCTAAGAATTTCATGAATTCATTGTTTTTAATACCTGAGTAGTATTCCATTGTGTAACTATACCACATTTTCTGTATCCATTCCTTCATTCAGGGACATCTGGGTGCTTTCCAGCTTCTGGCTATTATAAATAGGGCTGCTATGAACATAGTGGAGCATGTGTCCTTATTGCATGCCGGGGAATACTCTGGGTATATGCCCAGGAGTGGTATAACAGGGTCCTCTGGTAGTATTATGCCCAGTTTTCTAAAGAACAACCAGACTGATTTCCAGAGTGGTTGTACCAGCTTGCAATCCCACCAGCAGTGGGGAAGTGTTCCTCTTTCGCCACATCCTCGACAGCACCTTCTGTCTCCTGAATTTTTTATCTTAGCCATTATGACTGGTTCTGAGGTTAAATCTCAGGGTTGTTTTGATTCGCATTTTCCTGATGATTAAGGATGATGAACATTTCTTTAGGTGTTTCTCAGCCATTCAATATTCCTCAGGTGAAAATTCTTTGTTTTGCTCTGTACCCCACTTTTTAATAGGGTTATTTGGCTCTCTGGAGTCTAACTTCTTGAGTTCTTTGAATATATTGGATATTAGACATCTGTTAGATGTAGGGCTGGTAAAGATCTTTTCCTAATTTGTTGGTTGCCATTTTGTCCTATTGACAGTGTCCTTTGGCATGGTATTGGTACAGTGACAGGCAGGTAGATCAATGGAATAGAACTGAAGACCCAGAAATGAACCCATACACCTATGGTTACTTGATCTTTGACAAAGAAGCTAAAGCCATGCAGTGGAAAAAGGATAGCCTTTTCAACAAATGGTGCTGGTTCAACGGGCGGCCTGCATGCAGAAGAATGCAAATCAATCCATTCTTATCTCCTTGTACTAAGCTCAAGTCCAAGTTGATAAAGGACCTCCACATAAAACCAGACACACTGAAACTAATAGAAAAGAAACTGGGGAAGAGCCTTGAGCACATGGGCACAGGGGAATATTTCCTGAACAGAACACCAATAGCTTATGCTCTAAGATCAAGAACTGACAAAGGGGACCTCATAAAATTACAAAGTTTCTGTAAGGCAAAGGACTCTTGCTGTATTCTAACCGGATAAGAGGTGATCTTCCATTAAGGTTCCTGCTACTCCACTGAGAGGCACGCTTACCACCATACCTTCTGAGGTGTGAGGAATTGTCCTGGCAAACCCTTAGCCAAAATAAACTCTTCCTTTATCTAACAGCTTTTGCTATGTATTTTGTCACAATAATGAAAACTAAACAATGTAAATAAGTATTGGTTTTCAAAAGACAAAAATCTGTTGGCTTCTAGCCAATGCTGCTACTTGCTAAGATTTGGTGGGGAAGGAGGCCAGTCCCTGGCAGAATGCTACTTGAGCTACAGATCCTGTAAGAGGTTGTCATGGATATATTCCTGGTGTGGGATCTGTAAGCTGGAATTTGAACAGGCAGCAGCATAGATGTCCACTAATGGGGCTAGTGCAGGCTACATCCCACCTGACACAGGTGAGCATGTATGTTGACGCAGAACAGAAGGTTATTCAAGTTGACAGATGGCTCAGCAGAAGCATCACAAAAGCTTGCCACAGGCTTTTCACACTGTAAGATTAACTAAAATGCAGTTTGACAAATTCCATAGTGATAATTTAAGACAATTCATTTAATTTTTAACTTGCTTATGTAGAATAACAGATGGTAAATTTAAAAGGCGATTAAACGATTTTTTTTTATGACAAGATTTTGCTAAGTCTAAAGCATGTGGGCACTAAATGAACTTGTTCTGTCTTTATTCCTCATTCATAACAAATATCAGAAATACAGTACAAAATAAGACTAGTTCTATAATAGATGTTTGCACATGGTGTACCTATATTAGTGTACCATCTTTAAGTAAGCCACTTCACATTTTTTTATTCGATACATTATTTACATTTCAAATGATTTCCCCTTTTCTGGCTCCCCCTTCCCCAAAATCCCACAAGCTCTCTTCCCTCCCCCTGTTCCTCAATCATCCCCTTCCCTCTTCCCTGTCCTGGTATTCACCTATACTGCTGCACTGAGCCTTTCCAGACCAGGATGTGGGAAGCATCAACTACAGGAATTCCTCTCTCTCTCTCTCTCTCTCTCTCTCTCTCTCTCTCTCTCTCTCTCTCTCTCTCACACACACACACACACACACACACACACAGTTCACTTAAAGTGATCTTGATTGTAATAGTAACATTTATTGAATAGGCTGTTTTCTTTTTTTAAAATTTTTTGTTCAATATATTCTTAAGTTACATTTCAAATGTTATACCCTTTCCCGACTTCTCCCCTCCTAGAAAATCCCCATCTCTTCTTCGCACCTCTGCCTCCAAGAAGATGCCCCTCTACCCAACTCACTCCTACCTACCCCACCTTGATTTCCCCACACTGGGGCATCTATTGAGCCTTCCTAGGACCAAGGGCCTCTCCTCCCACTGACGACCGACAAGGCATTCCTCTGCCACACTTGCAGCTGGAATCATGTCTACCCCGTGATTGATGGCTTAGTCTCTGGGAACCCTAGGAGGTCAGGTTGGCCCATGGGGCTGCAAACCCCTTCAGCTCCTCCATGGGGGACTATCAGTCAAATGGTTGGCTGCTAGCATCTGCCTCTGTATCTGCAAGGCTCTGGAAGTGTGCCTCCAGGGACATCCATATAAGGTTCCTATCAGCAAGCACTTCTTGTCATTCATAATAGTGTCAGGGTTTGGTGACTGTTTATAGGATGAATCCCCAGGTAGGACAGTCTCTGGGTGGCCTTTCCTTCAGTCTCTGCTCCACGCTTTGTCTCCATGATTGCTCCTGTGAGTAGTTTGTTCCCTTTCTTAGAAAAACCAAATCACCCACACTTTGGTCTTCCTTCTTGAGCTTCCTGTGGTCTGTGAATTGTATTTTGTTTATTCTGAGCTTTTGGGCAAATATCCACTTATCAGTGAGTGCATACCATGTGTGTTCTTTTGTGATTGGGTTATGTCACTCAGTATGACTCTAGTCTCATTCATTTGCCTAAGAATTTCATGAATTCATTGTTTTTAATAGCTGAATAGTACTCCATTGTGTAAATATACTACATTTTATATATCTATTCCTCTGTTTAGGGACATCTGGGTTCTTTCCAGCTTCTGGCTATTATAAATAAGGCTGCTGTGAACATAGTGGAGCATGTTTACATATTACATGTTGGGACATTTTCTGGGTATATTCCTAGGAGTGGTATAGCTGGGTCCTCAGGTATTACTATGTCTAATTTTTTGAGGAACCACCAAACTGATTTCAAGAGTGGTTGTACCAACTTGCATTCCTACCAGCAATGGGGGAGTGTTCCTCTTTCTCCACATCCTTGCCAGCATCTGCTGTCCCATGAGTTTTCCATCTTAGCCATTCTGACTGGTGTGAGGTGGAATCTCAGGGTTGTTTTGATTGGCATTTCTCTGATAACTAAGGATGCTGAGCATTTCTTTAAGTGCTTCATAGCCACTGAGTTTCTCCAGTTTGAGAATTCTCTGTTTAGCTCTGTACCACATTTTTGATAGGGTTATTTGACTTCCTGGAATCTAATTTCTTGAGTTCTTTGTATACATTGGATATTAGCCCTCTATCAGATGTAGGATTTGGTAAAGATCTTTCCCAATCTCTTGGTTGCCATTTTGTCTTACTGAAAGTATCCTTTGTCTTACAGAAGCTTTGCAGTTTTATGAATAGATAGGGAGAGAGTGGGCAGCTTTGTCTGTTCCCCCATTTTAGTGGGATTGCTTCAAATTTTTCTCCATTTAGTTTGATGCTGGCTACTGGATTGCTGTATATTGCTTTTACTATGTTTAGGTATGGGCCTTGAATTCCTAATCTTTCTAAGACTTTTAACATGAAAGGATGCTGAATTTTGTCAAATGCTTGTTCAGCATCTAATGAAATGATCATGTGGGTTTTTTTTTTTTTGTTTAAGTTTGTTTATGTAGTGGATTACATTGATGGATTTTCTTATATTGAACCACCCCTGCATCCCTGGGATGAATCCTACTTGATCGTGTTGAATTATCATTTTCCTGTATTCTTGGATTCAGTTGGCCAGAATTCATTGAGTATTTTTGCATCAATGTTCATAAGGGAAATTGGTCTGAAATTCTCTTTCTTCGGTTGGTCTTTGTTTGGTTTAGGGATAAGCAATATTGTGGCTTCATAGAATGAATTTGGTAGTGTTCCTTGTGTTACTATTTTGTGGAATAGTTTGAAGAGTATCAGTATTAGGTCTTCTTTGCAGATCTGATAGAATTCCACACTAATCCCATTAAGTTCTGAGCTTTTTATTGTTGGGAGATTGTTAAGGACTGCTTCTATTTCCTTAGAACTTGTGGGACTATTTAGATAGTTTATCTAATACTGTTTTAACTTTGGCACCAGGTATGTGTCTAGAAAATTGTCCATTTCATCCTAATTTTCCAATTTTGTTGAGTATAAGCTCTTGTAGTAGGATCTGATGATTTTTTGACATTTCAGTTTCTGTTGCTATGTCTCCCTTTTCATTTCTGATTTTATTTTATTTTATTTTATTTTATTTTATTTTTCTATATTCTTTGTTTACATTACAAAGGCTTTCCCCTTTCCCAGTCCCCCCCCACCATGCGTCCCATAAGTCCTCTTCCCCCCAACTATTCCCCAATCACCCCCCCCCACCATTTCTCTGTTCTGGATCTACAAAACTGGATCCAATTTTTTCAGGCCCAGGGTCCTCTCCTTTTTTCTTCTTGGGAATCATTTGACTTGCTAATTGTGCCTTGGGTATTTAGGGCTTCTGGGCTCATTAATATCCCCTTATCAGTGATTGCATTTCACGTGTATTCTTTTGTGATTGGGTTAACTCGCTTAGGATGATATTTATACAATGGAATACTACTCAGCAATTAAAAATGATGAATTCATGCAATTTGTAGGTAAATGGTTAGATCTGGAAAATATCATTTCTGATTTTATAATTTGGACAGCACCTCTGTGCCCTCTGGTTAGTCTGGCTAAGGGTTTGTCTATCTTGTTGATTTTCTCAAAGAACCAGATCCTGGTTTTGTTGGTTCTTTGTATAGTTCTTTTTGATTCTATTTGGTTGATTTTGGCCCTGAGTTTGATGATTTCCTGCTGTCTACTCCTCTTGGGTGTATTTGCTTCTGTTTTTTCTAGAGCTTTCAGGTGTATTGTCAAGCTGCTAGTGTAAGCTCTCTCCATTTTGTTTTTGAGGCACTTAGAGCTATGAATTTTCCTCTTAGCACTGCTTTCATTGTGTCCCATACGTTTTGGTACGATATGTCTTCATTTTCATTAATTTGTAAAAAGTCTTTAATTTCTTTCTTTAATTCTTCCCTGAACAAGTTATTATTGAGTAGACCATTCTTCAGCTTCTATGTGTATGTGTGTTTCCCATTGTTTTTGTTTGAACTTAAGACCAACCTTAGACTGTGGTGATCTGATAGGGTGCATTGAAATATTTCAGTATTCCTGTATCTGTTGAGGCATGTTTTGTGACCAATTATATAGTTAATTTTGGATGTTTTTATTCAGTTCCTTCACTTGATTGTTTATGTTTTCCTGTGTTTCTTTACGGTATTTTTATGTTTCCTCTTTAAGGGCTTCTACCTGTTGACCCATGTTCTCCTGTATTTCTTTAAAAGATTTTTGTGTTTTTTTCTTTAAGGGCTTTTACCTTTTGACCCATGTTCTCCTGTATTTCTTTAAGGGAGTTATTTATGTCCTTCTTGATGTCCTCTATCTGCATCATGAGATGTGATTTTAAATCCAGTTCTTGCTTTTCTGGTGTGTTGGGATATCCAGGATTGGCTGTTATGGGAGACCTGGGATCAGATGGTGCCATGTTGGCTTGGTTTCTGTTGGTAATGTTCTTATTTTAGCCTTTTGCCATCTGATTATCTCTTGTGTTTGCTGGTCTTTATGTCTCTGACTGTGGCTTATCTGTCCTGCAAGTCTGTGTTTCTGTGCTCCTTGGATTCCTGTTCTCTCAGTGCACACAGGTATGTAGGCACTCTTGGGAGACCAGCTCTCCTGTGGTGGTGTTTGTGTATGTAGCTCTGTGGCCCAGGATCAACTCTGCACTCTCAGGCCTCTCGACAGTCCTGGGAGTTTAGTTTTCTTCCTGTGCCACCTACATATGGCACGCTGTGACAGAGGATGATCCACAGCCAGAAAAAGAAACCAGACGGCTTCTGCCTGAGGGTTCCCGACAGGTTCCTCTGAGCAGCAGAGGTGGTCTTACCTGTACTCCCAGGCCTCTCTGCACTCCTGTGGCAGAAGGGGCAGAAGGAATTAAAGGGGAGTGGTTTAGAGAGGGCAGGGGTGTTTGGTGGTTGCTGGGTAGCAAGTCCTATGGGACCCCAAGCAGGAGCTCTGGGACCCCAGAGGTAGGAAGGGTTTCTTACCAAATGCCCTGTGTGCAGCAAGTTTTCTGGGATATATCAAGAGATGATGTCTTCACTGTGGCAGACCCTGCAAGAGTCTGCCCCAGCAGAAAGGACAGGCGGTGGAAGAAATCAAAGGACGAATAAGCTGTTCTCAATGCTTAAATTTATTATCTCTGTTAGTCCCCTTAATATGTGTCCATTTCACAGAGAAGTAAACTGGGGTAGAAAGAAAACATTTTTTTAGCTGCTAGGTAGCTTTATCAATCTTTTACAGAAGCCTTTTAAGCAAAGAGAGATTCTGTGCCTTAGACAAGCCCTCTTCCCACACTCTTATTCTTGTTAACTCTAGGAAGCAAAGGTACCTGGGCACATGGTCATCTTTTATTTGTGTTTTTACTAATAGCCTTGTTCAATAGCACATTACACTAGACCCAGAGCCAAGAACAACAGAAGCAACATTCTAAGCTGCTGGGAATGACTGTGCCTACCATTTATCCACATGTATGTTTACAACATGATGTTGACAGGATGATAGTATATCTGACAGACAAGTTACCCAACTGTCTGCATGAATGCTTTCGCTTCATGTGTGACTGGTGCTCAGGTAGGCCACGAGAGAATGTTGGATCTGCTTAAAATAGAGTTATAGACGGTTGCGAGCTACAGTGTGGTGCTAGGAACCACACCCAGGTCCTCTGTAGGAGTAGCAAGTGGTCTTAACCGACTGAGTCATCTCTCTGGGAACTGTTTGTTTTCAATGGTCACATTTTACCTTGGTTTACCCTTACTGAAGGATGGAGTCATGATGGTTCAGCAGTTAAGACCACTGACTGCTCTTCCAGAGGCCCTGAGTTCAATTCCCATCATCCACATCACAGGGTGGCTCACAACCATCTCTAATGGAATCTGACTTCCTCTTCTGGTGTGCACAAAAACAGAATATTCATATACATTAAAATAAGTAAATAAAAATTTAAACTCAGTTTGTCTTACCTTCAGAAGGTTTAGGACAGTACTCATTTAAAAACCCTAAGCAAACTTGTCATGATTTGGGGGAAGGGGAGTGGCTAAATTGTTGGAAAGTTTCTGGGAGAATCCATGGACCATTTTTTAAACTGGAGATAATAATCACAAAATGGACCTACAAGCAGTTTGGGTACAGAGATATATTCTTTCTCTGCCCTAAGTCAAAACTACATAAGGACGTTCAACTTCAACAAATGTTGGCACAGGATGGGATAAAGATTCAAATTTGTAAATGCATTAAACTCAGCAATCCTGTCATCTCACCATTAGACTGGATATCAAACAAAAAAACCTACTCACACTTGCTGGGGAGCTTCAGCTCTTGCCATTCATTAACAACGCTTTAGCCCCAGGCATCACGTACATCTGTCCTCCATCTGATTTTCAGTCTTATTTTCTCATTGCAGTGCATTAGAACAGTTGAGGGAAATTCCATGAAACATAGGTCTCACCACATCCAAGGGAAGTCTGAGTTAGTTTATCACCTCCCTCTGGTGTATGCATTAGCACGCTGTGCATAATCCTGCCTGAACAACCACTACAATATTTTATGTGTCTTTTAATTTATTTCCCTCTTTCAAAAAGTCTTCAAACTGCTCAGAGGCAGAGACTACATCTGACTTTTTCTCTATCTATGTTTCCAGCTTAATTAAGTAGGACACTAAAGGCTCCAAAAATGCTTGCTATATGAATGAACAGGAAATGTTCCTCATGTACAGGAAAGCAATGTTAACTGAATGTCTACTGGTCAATCCTACAGAGGCCAGGATCTATTTAACCAACACACAGTTGCAATGAAGTACTTAAAGAGTACCTGCCCTACTCTCCCCTACATTCCAATTCCTGCTACAATTGAGAGGAATAACATTCTGAATTAGTTACTTTTTGACTTTTATAATAAACACCATGACCAAACCAATGCAGGGAGTAAGGAGTACACTTAGATAGTTCCATGCATCTTCATTCAGCGATGCCACCAGAACTTAAAGCTGGAACGTGGGTGTAGGAATTGATACATAGGCCACAGACGGGTGCTGCTTACTAGCCTGTTTCCATGGCTTGTTATCTTATGTAACCTTGAAACACCTTCCCAGAGATGGCACTACCCACACTGAGCTGTGCCTTTCCACATCAATCATTAACCAAGAAAATGACCCATCGATCAGTCTAATAGAGGGAATTCATCTACTGCCTCTCCCTCTTCCCAGGTGAACTCTAGCTTGTGTCAAGTTGATGAAACTAACTAGCACACTGAAGAAGAGGCATGACTTCACTGCTGATGGAAAGTGGGAAAGAAGGTTAGAAGAAATAACAGGAGAATCACCTGCTACATGTGGGCAATCAGGAGTTCAGCAGCATGCACAGCAATGGAAAGATACTGGGTGTAGGAACAACCCAGAATTTCCTTGAGCATTTGCCTCTCGGGATCTAGGGAAATGATCATCCTGACCCCAGTGATCCTGGGTCTCCTCAAGGTACAGGAAGCAGCCCCGACTCAATGGCAAAGGCTCACTACAAAGAAGAAAAGTAACCCTAGTATAAAATGTAAATAATAATTCAATTACTTCTAATTCGTAGTAGCATGTTATTCCAGAAGAAACTGCCAACTACAAATCAACTAATATACCAAGAATATGCCAGATAGCTTACCCATCTTATTTTACTGAATTGTACTACACTTCACCAGAGCAGTGACTCACAACCTTCTTAAAGTTGCAACCCTTTGATACAACTCCTCATGTTATGGTGACCCCAACAATAAAACTATTTCATCCTACTTCATAACTAATTTTGCTACTGCTAAGAATTTTAATATTACTATTTGATATGTAGGTTATCTAATATATGAGTCCCAAAGAGGTTATGACCCACAGGTTGAGAACTACTATTCTAGCAAGATGTTATGACCTTATTGTATATCATGGCTTGAATATGCCTGGTCCAGGGAGTGACACTATTTGGAGGTGTGGCCTTGTTGGAGTAGGTGTGTCACTGTGGGCAAGGACTTTAAGTCTCTCAGCCTAGTTTCCTGGAAGCCAGTATTCTGCTATCAGCCTTCAGATGAAAATGTAGAACTCTCAAGCTCCCCCTGAACCATGCCTGTCTGGATGTTGCTGTGTTTCCACCTTGATGATAATGGACTAAACTTCTGAACCTGTAAGCCAGTCCCAATTAAATGTTCTTTATAAGAGTTGCCTTGTGGATTTCTGAGCTCAAGGCCAGCCTGGTCTACAGAGTAAGTTCCAGGACAGCCAGAGCTACACAGAGAAACCCTGTCTCAAAAAAAAAACCAAACAAACAAACAAAAAAAACAAACAAAAAAAAGAGTTGCCTTGGTCATAGTGTCTATTCACAGCAGTAAAACCCTAAGACACTGTACAAATTAGGACATAAGTGTAGGAAGATTAGTTGCTTGCTGAAAACTCACTATAAGCCCTGGGCTGTCTTCCTCCAATGCATGCCATCTCCTTCCTACTGACCACAAATACTCTTCCAAGACATCTGTGAACATGTGCATCAAGACAGAAAGACTTGATAACAAGAGCCCACAAGAACCAACTGTGGTTGGGGTGAATACTGTCAGTGAATGGTAATTGAAACACAAGAGTTGAGACTTTGAATTCAAACTGTCCTGAGTTCACGGTTTCACATGAACAGGGCTTTGTTCTTTCAATTCCCTTCTGTAACACCTATGCCTGAGTAGATGAAGCATCTCAGACTATGGTACAGGGAGAGATGATTTAACCCATTATCAAGTTCTCTGATGGACAGGAACAGTCAACAAAAGCAAGGAAGCAATTTCTCCAGTTTTTCATGGTGACACATATAGGTTAAAGTGGTCCCAGAAATTTTAAATGATCACAAATCTGGCATGTTAAATGGGTACACTGCACAGTTAGGTTGTTATTATGAGAATGATCCACCACTATTATGAGAATAGTAAAAGAGAAACTGAAAATATGAATAGGCAATGCATGTCCAAACCTTCAACTGTAGCCCATAGTGTATATGGTTAGGTACAGCAGTATCCTCAGGCCACTACTTCAAATAATGCAGTGAAGGAGAAAACTGCTTGCACTTTAGGGTCTAACATTTGATTATATCAGGTTGTGGTGGTTTGGATCAAAATGTCCCCATAGGTACATAGGGAGTGAAACTATTAGGATGTGTGACTTTGTTAAAGTAGGTATGGTTTTATTGGAGGAAGTCTGTCACTGACGGAAGGGTTTGAGGTTTCAGAGGTTTAAGCCAGGCCCAACAGCTCACTCTCTTCCTGATGCCTGTGGATCCTGATATAAAACTCTCAGCTAGCTCTCCATTACTATATCTGGCTGTATGCAGTCATGTTTCTTGCTATGACAATAATGAAGAAGACCTCTGAACTGTTATCTAGTCCCAGTTAAAAATTTTTTTCCTTCATAAAAGTCATAGTTTTGTCTTGCCTACAGAGTTTGTTGAGTCAGAGCCCAGCAGAGTTATCCTCAGAGACGAAAGAGACTTTATCCAGCAATGAATGGGAGCAGATGCAGAGTACCACAGTCAAACATTACATGCAACTTAGGGAGTCCTTCAGAGGATGATGAGCAAAGGTTGAGGGACTCAGGGGTCAGAGACATGCCAGAAGAATGTGGCCTTCAAAATTATCTGACTAGGACTTATGGGAACTTGAAAGATTAAGGAACCTATAGGGGTCTGACTTGGGTCCTCTACGTATTTATTGTGGCTGAGTACATTGGTGTTCTTGTGTAAATCCATACAATGGAAGCAGGGAAGTCAGTGTCTCTGACTCTTTTGCATAATTTTGGGACACTTTTCCCATAACTGGGTCATCCTGGATGTGATGGTATGCAGCTGCTCTTATTGTGGCTTGTTATTCTGTATTTGGTTGATGACCCTGGGAGTCATCTGAGGGGAGGCAATAGGAGTTGGATATGGAGGAAAGAGGGAGTAGAGAAGAGGCTGGGTGAGGAGGAAACTGTGGTCAGGATGTAATATATGAGAGAAAAAATTAAATGCAAAAACAATGTAAAAGGTTGTCATGCTCATGGTGTCTCTTCACAGTAATAAAAACCTTAAGACATGAGTCTTACTTCTCACCTTTATAATCTCATCATTATGCTATTATGATCTACATCATTCATCCTCACCCTGCCTTAGACATTATGCTCTGAGTATTGTTTGAAGGAATACTGCAAATAGAAACATACTTCAGATGTATGAAATGCTTTAGTGTTTTATACTGTCCTTCAGACCAGGAGAAGCTCTATGGAAAAGATGTGTTCAGTCACTCCGACACAGTGAAGTCAATAAATCAAGTGTTGAGAAAATGAGCCTATCTATAGATCCACCAAATGACAGTGCAATTCACTGCATATAAGCCTTCTATTTTAGCTGGGTATTTCTAATATACCATTGACAAATGTTTGATATATGAGAGCATAAATAAATACAATGACCAGTGCTAAGACCTGAATTGTAATAGAGGTGGGTTACATTTCAATCCTGTTGCATCCCCAGAATCCTCTTTCCACCGTATTAATGTAAGTGGCACCAGTGGCTGCCTAAGTAAATATTTCTCCAGCAAAGCATATGTTTATTCCCCACCATTTCATCCTCTGTTTACTTATTCATAGCCTATAAAAAGCTCTTAGCTGCAAACATTCGAGTTTCTTCATTACATTCTCCAAAGTGGGAGGTTGTTTTCCCTCTCATGTAGCACCTTTTTCAGTGTGTAAAAAATTCTAGGAAACACTTGTAGTTTATCACCAAAGGCCAGCAGCATAGCTCAATGAGGAAAGAACTTGCAGCCAGCTCTGAAAATTCAAGCCTCATTCCCAGGACCCACATGAGGGGAGGAAGAGAACCAACTGCTCTGAGGTGTCCTCTGACCTCCATATACCTACTGTGGCCATGTGCCTCCTCCTTCTACACAAACATGCAAAATGCATAGAGAGATGTTTCTAAAATGGAAAACTGATGCAAAAGATACAAAGGGGTCTGAAATATTCCAACAGCAGTGGCATGATCTTATAGCCCTTGGAAACCCCAGAGATCAATGGCTTTCCCAGAACCTCAGCTGAAATTGGCATCTGTATAAAAACTATTACCAAGAGGTCCATGAAAAACAAGTGGCCCAGCATCCCTGCCCAGCTGGGGAATGAGGAAAAGTGTTGCCCTCGCCCTGCCTACTGACCAATTCTATGGATACACATTATTTGAATGACTTCTGTTTTTATTGTCTACACCTATCTTCAACATTACCTTTTTTTCTCACACTTCACTTGTATTTCCTTCAAGATTTGTCCAGAGACCTGAAGTCTTAGCATCCAACTCTTCCTCATGCTCCCCTCACACTTACTTCATCATCCCATATTGATTATTGTGCCTCACTGACTATCACTGGCCATGTGTTACTTTCCCTGACTCTTGTATCTTCAATAACTATATAACCTATGCCACTCTACCATATCCATGAGTTCATGATACAGTTAATTTTGCCAATTCCTTCACTTGGGGCCTTTTTTTGGGTGGGCTATTGAAACATCCTCCATTCTGATCTCTCTGTCATCCATTTTTCTTCTTCTAATTTTGCCTCAGGTTGATCCTGACAGTATCATTTAAAACTAATTCTAAAACTAATTGGAGACTAAATGACTTAATATGCTCTACAGTTAATCCTCAAACATCCTAACATGACACCTGTACTCCTTTATACCTCATCATAAACCTTTCATTGTTTATGTATTACCACTTGAACCTATATTTCCATACCAAAACTTTTCATTCTCTGCATCTGCCTTATCCTGTTTTCTGTTGATATAACAGAGTGCCCAAGACTCAGTAATTCATAGAGCAAAAAGGTTATTTGTTGTGGTTTTGTAGCTGGAACGTTTGGGGACATAATGTGTAGCTCAAGATCAGTGAGGACCTTCCTGTTTAAAAAACATGGAAGTAAAAGGACACATAAGCCATAGCAGTATATTTACACATTGCTCTTTCCCTGTTTTCTGAGGCTCAACACAAAAATCACTTTCTATTTAATTTCATTTCGGATGTGCATATAGCTTCCCAATTCATAGGCCATTATGTGACTACAGAAACCTTTGGCCTCTATGTTCTTTTTGCCAGTCAGTTATTTTATTACCTTTAAGGAACAATTTTGACTTTTAAAAAATGGGTCCCAGTAACTAAAGGCACACTCTTTAAAAAGAATACATTTATTGGAAAAAAAAAGTTCTTCAGCCGAGCAGATGACAGATTGGGATCGAGTTCTTCCATTGGGAGAGAAGTACTTATTACGATTCAGTAAGTACTATGCTGAAAAATGGAGCAAAGTGTGGGAAGAATAGAGGTTCCTTTAACGTGTAGTATTTCAATTCTGATTGGGCTAATTTGCTTCCTTATTAGAAAGTGCAAGACATGGAGCCCTGGAAGGACTGATGATTCACCCAAGGGCTTCTGACTCTATGAGAAGAATATTTCTTGCTCCCGAGATTCAAGAAGGATGTGAGCAGGGAAAGACCAGTTTCTATATCACCCAGTTTCTCTGTTTTTGTTTTTCCAGTGGCACTTATGAGTCTTGGAGACTTGGGTGGCACTGACATTCAGTGCTGAATAAAGCATGGCCAAGTTAGTTTGGAAAATTCCTATGAGACTCTAGTGAGATTCCAACAAGTCACAATATTTAAAGATTCTTAGAGAAGAAAGTCCTTCAGACCTTAAAATCAGAGAGAGGACATGCCAAATATTTAAACACTATTAATCATGCATAGTACCTAAAAGCCATATGGATATTTATTCTCTCTATAGTTGTATTTATATCAAGCTTAAAATTCAGTTTTTATTATTCTAATTCTTGCTTGGAACATATGCCACTGCTCATAAAATATTTACTCTGAGGACATAGCGCACTCTTGGAGGATGAATAAATATTGAGATAAGAATCCAGTTATTCTAAGTATCCCTCACCCAGGTTAGTTTTATTGGTACTGATTTATATTGCTGTGCTTCAGTATCTCCCAGGGAAGGAGACTGTCTAGGTATATAATCCTGATGGGTCCTTTCAGAATCATGGAGCTGTGAGGGTTTTGAAGTCAGTTGCCACAGCCAAAAGGATATGGTCAATATACAACATATGGTAATTACTTTGTATTGAGGTCACATTTCTTGTTATAGCATCATTGTTTAGCAGAATGTCGCTCAACTGATAGACAGTCTATAAAATATGACAGAATACCCTAAGAAAGTTTCTTTTCTAGGGTGCTTTAAATATCTAGCAGAAAAGTCCATTTTGATTTGAACTCTTCAGGATTCTTCTTATCATTAATGATAAGATCTTTCAGATATTTATAGCAAACATAACTTTGCTCATTTTTCTTGTTATTAACAACTATATCAATCCTTGACTTTCATGATGATGAATGGAGTTTAATTTCCTTTCCCAGAAGGGACAGGACTTAGTGTCTCATATCTAATGTACAGAGTATGGAAAGGAACAAACTATAGTGTACCAGGACTTACTGAAAAACTTGGTAAATACCAACTTAACTTGGTGGTTAAGGTCACTATCCTGGCAATGTCATCCTAAATTGATAAACTGTTCACTCTGCATATGACACTTACCGAGGCACACCAAACCCTAATCTCTTTATAATTCTTCTGTAAATCTAAACTTACTCCAAAGTTAAAAGTTTAAATCAGTTTTGATGGATAATAGGATTATTCTTCCATCTTTTACTTGTTCAAGAAAATTATTGGAAGATTATTCATATAGATTGGAAAGAAATATTTGTGACAGAATAATAGTAAAGTGTTATCTAAAACATACAGAGAACTCTTAACATAAACAACAAGAACAATCTATTGGATTTCACAATAGCTAAAAATTCTACAGAGACACTTAACCAATGAATATATTAACACACATATGACAAAAAACATGTGAAAAGATGCTCAGGTGCACATCAATGTAACGCCCAGACAATACTATGTACCTATATAAATGGTCTAAATTCAGAAAAAAATTCAAAAGGGACATAGGATTCTTTTTTTTATTTTTTAATTTTTTTAATTTTTTTATATTGGATATATTCTATATTTACAATTCATTTCCCTTTTTCTGGTTCCCCACCCCCAAAGGTCCCACATGCCCTTTTCCCACCCCCTGCTCCCTCATCCACCCCCTCCCACCTCCCTGTTCTTGTACTCCCCCACAATGATGCTTTGGTCCATTCTAGCACCAGGGGACATAGGATTCTTATCCATTGCTGCTAGGAGTGTATACTGGATATAGTTGTTGCTGAAGACAGTATAATATTTTTATAAAATTAAATATAATCTTATTATGTGATCCAGTAATATGCCCTTTAATTTTTACCTAAATAAATATTTAAGTATACCTAAAAACACACAAAAGCACATTTTGGTCATTTTATTCATAATACATAAAAGACACCATCAAAAGGACAAATCTGCAACCAACAAATTGGGAAAAGATCTTCACCAACACTATACCTGACAGAGGGCTACTATCCAATATATACAAAGAACTCAAGAAGTTAGACCCCAGAAAACCAAATAACCCTATCAAAAATGGGGCACAGAGCTAACCAAAGAATTTTCACCTGAAGAACTTCGGATGGCTGAGAAGCATCTTAAGAACACTCCTGGGCATATACCCAGAGGATTCCCCTGCATGCAAAAAGACAAATGCTCCACTATGTTCATAGCAGCCTTATTTATAATAGCCAGAATCTGGAAGGAGACCAGATGTCCCTCAAAGGAGGAATGAATATAGAAAATGTGGAATTATACAATGGAATACTACTCAGCAATTAAAAATAATGAATTCATGCAATTTGTAGGCAAATGGTTGGATCTGGAAAATATCATCCTAAGTGAGTTAACCCAATCACAAAAGAATACACATGAAATGCAATCACTGATAAGTGGATATTAATGGGCCCAAAAGCTCTGAATACTCAAGGCACAATTAGCAAATCAAAAGATTCCCAAGAAGAAGGAAGAAGAGGACCCTGGGCCTGAAAAGACTGGATCCAGTTTTGTAGGAGAGTATCAGAACAGAGAAATGGTAGTGGTGGGGGGAGTGATTGGGGAATTGGTGGAGGGAAGAGGACTTATGGGACATATGGTGAGGGGGGAACTGGGAAAGGGGAAAGCCTTTGGAATGTAAACAAATAATATAGAAAATAAAATAAAGAATTTTATCCTAGGTTCTGGATCTCATACAGTCAGAGGAATGCAGCAATTTGTAAAGAAGTATTCTGGAAAAGATGTTGCTCATTCTTCAGTAAATATATGTATGAAATTTTAGCATGTGCCATATTTTATCTAATGTTTAAAATTAAAGTTAAGTATAAACCAAAAACTGTGGACCTAGCACTTATATTTTTTATTACTCTTTAAAGCTGAATGGAAGTAATCTGTAATTAGAGTGAAGAGAACAGCTATATATCACATCAACCACCTACTGAACAATTTTGAGCATTGGATACTCATTCTTAGTGGATTAAATATGTATTTTAATGTCATATACTTGCATTAATAAAATATAGTTACAAGGTAAAAAAAAAAAGAAGTACTCAACATCATTAGTCATTGGGGAAATGCAAATCAAAGCAACCCCGAGATTTCACCTCACACCAGTCAAGAATGGCTAAGATAAAAAACTCAGGAGAGAGCAGGTGTTGGGGAGGATGTGGAGAAAGAAGTACACTCCTCCACTGCTGGTGGGATTACAAGCTGGTACAACCACTCTGGAAATCAGTCTGGCGGTTCCTAAGAAAACTGGGCATGACACTTCCGGAGGACCCTGCTATACCACTCCTGGGCATATACCCAGAAGATTCCTCAGCATGTATAAGGATACATGCCCCACTATGTTCATAGCAGCCTTATTTATAATAGCCAGAAGCTGGAAAGATCCTAGATGTCCCTCAATGGAGGAATTGATACAAAAAATGTGGTATATATACACAATGGAGTACTATTCAGCCATTAGAAACAATGAATTCATGAAATTCTTAGACAAATGGATACAGCTGGAGAACATCATACTAAGTAAGGTAACCTAGTCTTAAAAGAACACTCATGGTATGCACTCACTGATAAGTGGACATTAGCCTAGAATCTTGGAATACCCAAGACACAATCCACATATCAAATGATGTTCAAGAAGAAGGAAGGAGTGACCCCTGGTTCTGGAAAGACTCAATGCATCAGTATAGGGGAATACCAGAACAGGAAAGTGGGAAGGGGTGGATGGGGGAACAAGGGGAGGGAAGAGGGCTTATGGGACTTTCGGGGAGAGAGGAGCCAGGAGAGGGGAAATCGTTTGAAATATAAATAAAGAATATATTGAATAAAAAAATGTAAATAATGTGCGATACTCAGTATTTCACAGTATGGCACACACACACACACACACACACACACACACACACACACAAGAAACAAAAAATCTATAATGATCCACCGTATCTTCCACAGATGAGAGGAAAAACTATGCTATGATCCACCAAGACAATTGACTATTACACAACACTGAAAGAAATGAATTATCAAGCCATAAAAGAGCACAGTGAAACATAAAATGGATAATATTAAATGAAATAAGCTAAATGGGTTGTACATGGACAGGAAAAAATGGTTGCCAAAGATTAAGATGAAGAAAGGATGAATAGGCAGGAGATGGAGGATTTGGGGGGGACAGTGAAAGTCACTGCTATTATATGACAGTGGTGCTTTTCCACAAGTAAACCCCAGTATGAACTATAAACTTTAGGTGCCAATTAGGCACTGTAAGTTCCTTGATTATATAATTTCTGGAATGCAAAGACAGTGAGGAGGCCTTAAAGAGGGGAAAGAAGAGGTATAAAGGAACTCCATATTATTAGACTATATTTTGTCATAAACCAAATACTTCTGTAAAGACTTAAGTATAATGAAAAATAAATATTTAAGTGCTCACTAGGTACCTCTGAATCATATGCTTATCCCCAAGTTCCATAGTGACTTCAATATGGCCTAGCCTACCTTGAAATTCTCCCTGTCACTTTCAAAGTTGTGGTCTGCATTAATGGCCAAATAATCTAGTCAAGTCCAAATTCAATTCTGCCTCCTTCTCCTTTATATTATATCTGAGACTTTCCAGTCATAAACTGGAGTTGATGATTTTGTCTATTTCTTTTAAGGTAGCCTTCTCCTTTGGATTTCCTGGCCCTGTGATAAAAGGATTCCTCATTCTTTTGAAATTAAGATGGATCACGGGTGATCCTTGGTCAGTATTCGGCCAGCATTAACTGTCAATAATAGAGCTAGGCAGGAATCACTTGACAAGGTGTCTCAATTGAGTCATTGTCCTTTTCTGATTGATCTCTGGGAATATCTGTGTATGGCTGTATTTCTTATCAGTTTGATCCAGGAGAGTGAGGCTGTTATGGATGATGCTGTCTCTAGACAGGTGGTTCTGGACTGTATAAAAATTCTAACTATGTAGGAACCCGTGAGTGAGAGAAACAATAAGTAACATCTTTTCATGATTTCTGCTTCAAGTTCCTGCTGGAACTTCTGTCCCAACTTCTCTCAATGATGGAATGTGATCTGGAAATATAAACTAAGTAAGTTATGTCTTCCACAAATTGCTTGTGGTCATGACATTAGTTATAGCGATAGACAGAAAATTGGAATCGTTAGTTTAGACATCAATGTCTTAAAATTCTCTTCCATAATAAATGAACCCAGTGTTTAGGTCTAGTACCCATTCCAGCTGAGAAGACTTTGAATAATTCAAGTATTGCATAATCATGTTATTTGTATGCCCTGACCACAGAATTTACAATGCCTTGTTTAATGAGAAATTGAATGTAATATGTGTTTGAAAAATTAATCCATTTTAATAATATATGGCCCGGAGGTTGGCCATCCCTGGCAGGGTTTAAACCTATAAACTAAGGGACCATGAATACCAATTACAGTAAAAAGTAATGAGATATGTATTATTTCCCTAAGAAAATTGCTTTTAAAAATATGCATTTTGACATCCTTGAGATTAATTGCACAATTATGCAGTTCCAAAGTGTAATGAGTAAAACTCTAAACTATGGTGAGAATGAATGAAACACTCCTATTTACTAAAGAAACTCAAAAGCTTTACCCCTGAACACTTGCAAGTTTATTGAAGTTTAAAGAATATAGCTTTCCAATAAAAATATTGATCAATTTTCCATTTAGCAAAACCAAGGAATTTGAGGTAATTGAACAGTTAGTGAAAGGATAATGGTTAGTACACTGTGAAATACACTGAGCTGCAAGAGACTGAATATTGAAAAACTAGAAAAATCACAAGGTTGTTCACCAAAGAGAGGCTGAATAAATAGACTTGAGAAGAAAACATGATGCTGGAAATGCTTTTCCCTTGTCTTTAAAAGTGCTGCTCTCAGCAGGCAGACATTAAGGTGAATAAATTGAGAAAGAAATTACAGGTGAAAAATTAGCTTTGAGGTTTGGTAGTTTCCCACTCATGGCCTACATATGAGAAATTCTGGACCAAGAGTTGTAGAAGGCACAGGTCCTCGAGGAACACAAGAGTTGTGGAGTTCTCTGAATACCCACCTGGTTTCTGTATGGGTCCAAAGAACAACCAGGAATCATCCAGTAATGAAGCTTCTCCTACTACATTGTAGCCTATCTTAGGCAGCTCCAATAACTAGAAAGTTGTCTTCTGTATTAAGCAGAATAAAGGTGTATCTGGTTCTTTTAAATCAACAGTCCTGTAGCCATCCCGGCAAGGATGAGGATATTCTAATAAGGTTCTTTCTTGTATTGTCCTCTTAACTATCGGACTAGTGGAATAATGGACCTCAAGAAACTGGGATTTCTATAAAAATATCTTACTGGGAGTAGTAAAGGCTGGGGTCCTTGGACCAAGCAGAAAGGGTGTTTAAGACCTGGAGCGAGATATCACACATTTCTGATCACTTGTTAGACAAAGTTATAGGAGAGACTCATGATGAAGATGTGTGGTACCATAATTTCATAGGGAACACTTTCCTATGCATACTTCTGGCTCGCTATTCAAAGCCAAACCTCAGGCTGGAGATGACTCAATGGTTAAAGCATTTACTGCTGTTGCAGAGGACCTGAGTTTGGTTGTAGCACCCATATGGAGTAGGGGTCTCCAACCTCCTGTAATTCTAATTACAGGAGTTACGACACCCTTCTTCAAGGGCAATTGACTCATGCACATTCCCCTTCACCCACCATACATACACACATTTAAGTAAGCATAAAAATAAATCCTTAAAATCTAAGCCTCGTGGCAGAATCCTGCAGAAAGACTTGTGAAGAAGGATATCTAATGGATTTCTTTGGCAACATATGAATCTCAGTTTGCTGCTTTTTGCTATTACATATTTAATTGACTCAGGCTTTAATCTTATGTCTGGTAATAGTCCTTTATACACCTCAAAGTACCACTAAGAGCAACACTGGGACAAAGAGTCCTGTGCCATTGGCTGAAGACTGTGTCCCTTTCTCCTCTCCTGCATCAGAGCATCTATTCTTTCAGTTAAATAGCACTAGTAGGTTGTTTCAACATGAAGTTTTGATGGAATTCAAACTGCTACAAGGCAGGTGACATTATTAATACACTTTGGAGATTTATAACTATGTTGTGAATAGTCTCTTATGAATAGTTATTTTAGCTCCCAACACCGACAGAGAAGGTCACACCAAGATAGTACCTGGAGGGTCATAACCACCACACTCAGTTACCCAGTCCTTCTGTTCAGTCCTCCAGCCAATGACTGGCAAGTGGAACATTGATGTTGCTCTGATTCCCAAAACACATGAAATCTACTTTTCATCAGGACAGAGAAGGGAAGGAAATGGACAGACAGAATGTGGATGTACCACTAGGACTAAATGCATCAATACATTTACAAATAGTTTACATACATATTTAAGCAAATTTCCAAGAAAAAATAAATTATATTTGTGTTTGTTTCACTTTAATATTTCTGAAATATTGGCAGCTTTAAAATTAACAACATCAATATCTGAACATGCTACAATATGAATGTATAGATAACCATACATATAGATCTTATGTATGTGTTACATATAACTTCTCTTCCTTCAGGGTGGATGTGATGCTGACATAGCAACCAAGAAGCAGAAAGATTATCATCTTGCTTCCTAAAATGAGAAACCAAGATTTGTGATCAATGAGCTATAATGCATCATTGTCCTCTCTCCACCATTGCAATTATCATCAGTAAATAGGTCTTTGGACTTGTACACAGTTTGAGACTGGGCTCTATCTCCAGTAGTCCCCCTTCTTCTTGCAGCCACAGCAAACATCTTTTGCCTATATCCTCACTCTGATGGCTAAGTTTGGTTGTCAACTTAACTATACCTTGCATTAACTAAAATCCAGGTAGCTAGAGACACTTGTGAGGACTTTTTCTTTGTTGTATTATTTCAAGTGAAAGACTCACCTTAAATCTGGATCATCTGAGGTCAGAATACACACCCCAAATCTGGGCCTTGTCTTCTGGTGGCAACTCACATAAAAGGACATAGAAAAAGATTTTGCTTTTCACCTGATTTCCCTCATTCTCACTAGCAACTTCCCCTATCCTGATCTTAAGGTATTCCTTCCCTGGTGTAAAAACCTATCAGGATTCCAGCACAGACCAAAATGTGAAGCTCACTGGACTTCCCTGGAACTTCAGAACAAGATTGTGACCACTGAGACATTTATTCTCATAGACTGAAAAACCACCAGATCCTGGGCCTTTCTGTCAGGGTACAGTCAGTGTTGGACTTCTAATACCATACCCTGTAAGTCACTCTAATAAATAATAAATACATAAATGTATGGATATATAGTTATATAATAAATACATATATAACTGATATATACATATACACCAGTTTTTTCCTTTATAGAACCCTAATATATATATATATATATATATAAATGCTCTCTATCTTAGTAAAAATTCATTTTCCCCTTAAGAACATTGATTTTATACTTGTTTTATAAAAATAGAATTTGATTTTGTCTGATGTAGCATATTAATATTAGCATTCCTGATTACTTGTCTATTTGTATGCTACTCAAATTCTCCTTCACATCAGTTGTAACAATTTTCTACTTCCCTCACAAGTTAATGTGATCAAATAAAATCTTTTACAGGTGTTCACATAAAACTAAAAACCTTTTTGAAAATTAAAGTAATACAGCAATAGGCCAGTTATCACATGTTAAGTTCACATCATACACCAAGCAATGGCTACATTTAATATAACATATACAGATGCAACACTTTGTATAGTTCAAAACAAACACTAGTAACTGAATTGTAATTATTTTATTTGTGCCAAATGCAACAACAGGCATGCTAGAATATATGGAAGGGGATTAAACAAGAGTCTACCTTTGCTATAGAGACCATCACAGCCCAGAGAGAGGGGAGAGGTATATGTGGTGTTTGCAAGCATCAGGAAATAAATGTATGATAAAAAAAATCTGCAGAACTCTGAAGATGAGCTATCAATAAAGACTCTAAAATATTGGGCTTTCTCTTGATGTTAGTTTTAGCATTTTGCTTGTTTTGGTACCCTAACTCATGTAATAGAGTTTTTCTATGGCCTACAATTTCTCCAAAATTAATAACAGTAAACAATTCAGTTTCAGCATGGCTGTGTAAAAAGGATTCTGGGAAGTTTGGGGGAAGATTTACACATGCCAGTTTTCCTGCCAAGAACTGGTGATCTCCCATGCTCTTGGAGATATAAGAGCATATTCCTTCATTGACTTCTCATCCATCTTGTATGCTTCTCTGGATGTACACCAAGGCATTGAACAGAAACTTGGATGACAAAGAACATGAATAAACCACTTCTGCCACAACTCACTGGTCTGAAGTCAAATATGGACCACAGTAATGGATTTGAGGGCTGTGTCACATGAGCCAGATCTACCAGCTGCTTGCCAAGTCCAGGATGCTCTGAGGAGGATCCAAGACAGAGACTAGAAAATGAACCACCTATGTCAGTTTCCTTGGCTTTAAATCTAAAATGTTCTGTGACAGTGACCAGTCAGCTCATTCCACTTGACTTGTCTTCCAGAAACAAAAGAAAACATTCTTTTCTGTAATTGCAGCATATTTCTGCATGTTAAATGGTGCTGTGAACAAAAGAATTAAGCCCCCTAAAGAGACACTGTCTTAACACAGGAACAATGACTTTCCATAATCCTGGGTCAGTTTTGATGCCTATAGGTGAAAGCAAAAAAATTGACAATAATTTCAGACCTGACTTCACTGCAAGGAAACTGTCGAGGCCTATGAGGTTTCAACATCCATATTCAGGATCCTGTATTCTGGTCACTGTAGTTGGTCAGCTTGAGAGAGCTGTGTTGCTCTTCGGTTCCTTAGAATCAGAGTTAGTCTATATAACTTATATCAGCAGTGGCAATGAATGCTGGTCAGAGTCTATTTGGCACATTTTCCCTGAAATGCCGGCAATGCAATGCTACAATGCAGAACGGGTGTATGGAGCAAGGATTATCACTGGAGAAGAACAGTGAAGTTTAATCCATTTTAGCAGACTGTGATAAAATAGTTTAGTGTCCTACAGGTAAAAAACCAAAGCAATTCTGGGACTTACTGGACATAAAAGAAACAATAACACCTATTGATCACAGTCTAGCAGGAAGGGCAAGAAGTTAACTGTGCAATATAGTAGCTCTCTTACTGCCCCATTTGTCTGGGTCAGAACAGTAACATGCCCAACTGCAGCACAGTAGCACGAGTTCAACTGAGACAAGGATTCCTCCATCTAGCTATCAAGCTAGTTTTCTTTCTAATCCCTCACAATTGAGGTTCCATATACATTTAGCAGATAGCTGCGGTACTTTTAGTGTGCACAGAAAACAAGTTCTCTCATTGTCCAACAGGGTGAATTTAGTTCATAAAATTTGATAATTCAAAGGATTAGTCTGTGAAGGTAGCATCCTTTTAGTTACAAAATGGACAAACTATGGAAAAATCTGGTTTTCCCCCATATGGAACTGGTAAAAATTCTTGGTCATCAATTACAAACAAGGCTTGGGCCTGGGGATATAGATTCAGTTGGTAGAGGGATTTTCTGGCATGCATGAAGCCTTGAGTTTGATCTTTGTCCCACACATATCAGGTGTGGTACCAAGTATCTGTAACCCTAGTACTCTGGAGGTCAATGGAGAAACAAATTCAAGGTCATCTTCTGTCACAAGGACTGTTGGAAATCCAGTTAGTTTAGGCTATGTCGCAGGCTTTAGATGATTTTCTATGAATAAGAAATTTTAGAGATCACATTGAAAGGGTAAGCTCATACATGCCTCTGTGTATATATAGATAATTACACAAGTATAGCTGATAATAAGCTCCTATTCTCAGAAATGTCTTTCCTCCATTCCCTGTAAAATACATTTCTTTTTGAATCTGGTCAAATAGCATGATTATTTTTGGCTATGCAGATGCAACCTTTTCCTTTTTATATATTTCTTCTTGTGTGGATAGAAAGGAAATAAGATTTGAAATCATAGCTGAGACTGAATCTGCTATTAATAATGTTACTTGGAAAAAGTTACTTTTAGCTTTCTCACTTGTAAACTTACAATCAATTGACAGTTTGTAAAATTAGAACACATGCTTACCACACACACACACACACACACACACACACACACATACAAACATACATCTATGAAAACACACTATACAGATCTACTAGGAGAATTAAATGAGATCATTCAGTATATTTTTCACCAAGTATAAGTCTTCCTCCTTGATTCTGAAACTTGCAGAGACTCACCAGCTAGGTACATTGTCAGATATTGCTGCAGGTAATCTTCCTGTAGTAGCTGCTGAATAGCACTAGGTCAACATCCATGCTATCCTGGACTGAAACTCTTCAGTGTTTAACACTCTGGTTGTTCCTATGACTTATACAATTATATCCAAACTCAAAACACATGATGAACTATCGAAATCAATGAGTACAAGTATTTTCTTCCATAGCCAACCCACAAGTTTAAGGTCATCAACCCCAAATCCACACTATATGGGCTTACAATAATAGAAGGATAACTTAAGCAGTTATGAGTGTAAAGATCTCACAGCAGCCCACTGTGTTGATAATGGTCTCATAATTAGAAATTATTCATTTTTGCTGATTTCTAAAGCCTTAAGATGTTTTTGTCTTTTGGGACATATTATTTAATGCTTTATGGGGTCACCTAGATATGACATGTTTTAGTAAAATTCACTGTTAATGGTTGTTGACAAATCATTAATAGGCCATGTAGAAAAGATGAAATATGGATTTGTGAAATAATGTATTTTGACAAAATTTATTAATTTTAAATTTTAAATATGAGAGAGAGGGAGAGAGACGGAGAGGGGGAGAGGGAGAGGAATAGGGAGAGGGAAAGGGAGAGGGAGAAATCATGCAACAGAATAGATTTACAATGAATTAAAATCAATTTAAATTTTCTCCACCTAGTCATACCTTCTCACACTACTTCAGGGTCCACTGCCACCTCTCCCAACTTCATTCAGAGTTTTATGCATGTTTTTAAAGCATACACTTATTACCTGATGTTTGCAAACACTGTTTATACCTCGCACCACTCTCTGGGCTATGGTGGTCTCTATAACAAAGATAGAGTCTTGTTTAATTCCTCTCCATATATTCCAGCATGCCTGTAATATAGTTGGTATTTGTTGGTTGATTTATTTAACAGAACTATAGTAATGTCAGTATAGGATAGTAATGGTTCTCCATCATCAATCAGATAATCCACAGTCTGGATGTGCCAGAAATACTTTGGATGTATAGATAGACTAGGAAAGTATTCTCTTTTGTCCCTTTCCTCTGACATGATTAGGACTGTTACCCTAACATGTTCATCATTTTCTTCTATCCTAATTCATCAATAAATATTAGTTATTTTACTTTATTAACATATAAATGGAACTGATAAAAATCTCATTGAGTTTCAGGAAATGGGCAGCAGCAATAGAAAAAGGTGAGTGAGTACAGCAAAACTTATCATCAGTTAAAGGTACTTACCACCAAGCCTGATGACCTGAGTTTAGTGTCTGGATCTTACATGGTGGAAAAAGAAAACCAAATCCTGCAAGTTGTCTCTGAACTCTATTCATGTACTGTCGCATACTCTTTCTCTCTCTTTCTCTTTCTTTTCTCTTTCTCTTTCTCTCTCTCTCTTTCTCTCTCTCCCTCCCTCCCTCCCTTCCTCCTCCCTCTCTCTCTCATACACATACACACAAACACACAGACACAAACACACAGACACACGCATGCACACACAAACACACAGACACACACAGACACACACACGCACACACACAGCAGATGTAGAAAAAAAGACACTATTATAATAGGTCCACTTTTAAATATTTAATGATTTTCAAAGATTAATTTAGTTTTATTTTATGTGTATGAGAGTCTGTTTGCATTTATGTGCACCATGTGTGTGCCTGGTGTCCTAGAAGGCCAGTAGAGGGCATCAAAGTCCACAGTATTGGAGTTATAGGTAGTAGTGATGTGATGGCTGGAAGTCAAACTTGGGTCCTTTGCAAGAGAAACAAGTGCTTTTAAGAGCTGATCAATTTCTTTAGCCACTATACTATACTTCCACTATTTAAATGGGAAGGGCACATCTGAGCAATACGCTCTATTGTAGAAAAATTGAGACCATCACATTAAAGTTGTTTTGTTTTATTTTCTCTTCATGGCACAAAATTATGCACATATGGGTTGATTACTGCTCTATGTAATTTCCTTGCTGCACGTCATATAGACACCTACTTTTACAATGCCATGGAGACTATCATTTACACACCAGGAAATGAAATTTTTACTAAAGTGTATTAGACCAGCAAAATGATATTACATGCATTATTAATTTTCAGATTTGCATGAGCAATTTCTTAAATAATACACAGAAATCCAACCAACCCCTGTGTGTAATTCCTGCTCTACACATGTTAGAAAAGTTGCAGAAGACATACTTTGGAGCAGGCACATAGTCTGTAATTCATATGAGTGTCTCCAAATGTTTGAATGTCCTGTGTGAATCAATCACATTCTGTTTTTCATAGATTTGCATTATCATAAGGCTTAGTGAATCTTTCAGATGCACAGCATTTAGAGTCAGAGCCAGTTGGCTTTATAGAAAAGTGAGAAGGTGTCAGAGATAAGACCAGCTTAGATCTAATCAGTGAAATCTTCACCATTATTTCAAGAAGCTCACAGAAGAGCCTGTCACAGCACTCAAGAAGCTGATAACGCTTATGTGTTGATGGAGATGTCAATGCATGGTCCATAATTCACAAGCAATTGAAAATAGGAATTACAATCAAATTATTTCTCACAGAACAGTAGGATAGCTGCTACTTTTGCCAGAGAACCCAGTTATAGCTAAAGAAGTAAGACGCTGAAGGATACTAATAGTAAATATGTGGGGAAAAGTTGGGCACACCTGACCTTCAACAACTGACAGTGTGGCTTATGGGCAAGTGCTTCCAATCACTGGTTTCATTTCCCATATTATGGAGAACAGGGAAAATCAGGAAAGGGGGGAAAGGAAGGAAAAGGGAGATTTCATGGATGCTGTCAAACATACACAAAATTGAAACCATTGCCAATACAGACTATGGACACAGCTTTGCTGTGCAGCCCATGTCTATCATGATTAGTAGTAGTAGATATGTAAGGATAGACTTTAAATCGACATTTTCAAAGAACAGTTAGCTGCCTTAGAAACGGGAGCTTTTTCCTTGAAAATGTAGTACCTTTAATTTCAGAAAGACTAACTCAGAGCAAAAATATCAAAAATGGTCTGGGTAACTATTGAGTATAAAAGTCATAAAGGAAAGCCTCTGCTTTTCATTGTTAGTGGAAGCCAAGTAATAGTAAAACATTCTACACTTTCCAGACAATAATTGGCTCATATATACAAAGTCCAGCACTCTTGCATAATTTATCAGTAGCTTTCAGTATTAGGACTTGGTCAAACACTGTGCATCTTCAAGAGTGTATCTGTGAGCGTTGTAAATTCTGTGGCTCTTCTGTTATAGCTGTATGGCCTGAACAAATCATGCTCTCTGAGCTTCTGGCAATTCACTATTCCTGTTCAGTGGCAGTTTCTTACAGAGGCTTGGTAAGAAATAAACACAAATAATGATTGTCAGCTAAGAGTCCAAGAGAAGAACCCCTATTATTCCATGGCACCACAGTGATATTTATTTTCTCATTAGTGTAATACAATGATTAAATAATTAACTCACAAAGAGAAAAGATTTATTTTGGCTCAAACTTTCAGAGTTCCGTTGCTTTAGACACACACAGCAAGGCAGCATATTATAGTATATGAAAGAGAAAAACTACATATATAACAAGCTAAGAAGCAAAAATGAAACAGGAAAACACTAAAGTCCTAAGTCATGGCCAATGAACTAAGAACCTTCCTTAGCTCCCTAAGAGTTCCACAGCAGTTACATAGAGCCACCATACACTGCCAGTACTCAAACTTTAGCAAAGTGCAGCCTCAAGTCAGAGGATATACATGTCAATTACTTTTGTTTGGCTTTAAGTCCTAGGATACATTTTTTATTAATACAGGAGTAATTTGACATGAACATCACTTTTATCACTTCTTACCTCTAGACAAAATGATTTCACTCAGTTTTCAAATAGTATCACCTCATATTTGTGAAGTTCTTCCCAGATTCTAAGAATATGATCTCATATGAAAACCCTGTAAAACTCGCTGGACATTAGTATATTTAGGTCATTAATATTAAACAATGGCCCAGAAAGGTTGATTTTTCTCAAGGGTGCATGGGTAGTAGAAGGCCAGAATGCATCTCAGGAAATAGTGTTTCTGGACTTTAACAAGACTCCTGTTTGTTAGCCTTACTATGCCTAGTTTTATAGTCTAACATATACCTTTTCTACTTTTATGTAAAACAAAGATTGAATATGATAACCATCTTCCCCAATCATTTTACCTGTATATATAAAACAAAGATTAAGTATAACAACCACCTTCCTCAATCTGGAAACACAGACACAGACAGATAGGCATGCACACACGCATGCACATGTGGGCACACACACACATACACACGTGCACATGATAAAGTCATAAAATAAAATTAATAAATTCTTTAAGTTGGTTTTCACTTGACTTTATTGAAACAGAATGGTATCTCCTATGGGACAACTATGTTGATGCTATGTGATAAGGGTTCATTGATGGCATTTTCAAAGTCACAGACTTACTTTTTTTTCTGAAGATGCTTGGAATCAAGCAAAGATGGAAGTAGAACACATCTCCCAAAAAAAAAGAAAGGTCACAATTGTATATTCACCAGAGGAATTTGAAATTTCAAAATAGCACAGCTAAGGTAAGTGCCAGAATGTTGCAGGTGTGAGGGGGAAAATGATTGCTTCATCATGGGGAATCCAGAGAAAAAATGGGACACCACCTCTGGGGCAAGCTGAGGTGGCTAGGCACTGTACTCACTAGGAAAGCAATGTTCATGATGAAATATGTAATTCTCACAACAAAATATTCTGCATCGTTAATCATAAACAAACAAACAAGACCAAGAAATAAGAGCAAGCCAAGGGCTAGGCCATTTTAGAGTATACCTGACATTTCTCTCCTGTTTTGGATTTCCATGTTATTAACTGGAGTTCAAAGTGTTATGTCATACTAAGAATGCTGAATTTTTTATTACTTTTATGTAATATTTTACACAATGTGTAAAGCATATCTTATTTAAGAAAATATTCCTGGAATTTTTTTTATTTTTCATGTATTTGCTTCTGTAATGTACCATATTCTATAAACTGTCATGTTTAGAATTATAGATCTGAGATAGGCAGATAGATAAATGGACAATACATTCTTCTCTCTGTCTATCAAATCTTATTCATATTATCTGGAATTATAGAGAAATCTTTGACACCTCACAAAGATAAAGCCTGTTAAGATGAACCTGTGGCTGAAGGTTGAAGAGATCACTGATGGCCAATGATGTGGTAAATTATGTTTGACCAACAAATCCTCCACAAAAATCAAACAAAAAAACAAGCTATTTTTTTTTGCAATCCCACCAACAGTAGAGGAGTATTCCTCTTTCTCCACATGCTCGCCAACACCTGATGTCTCCTGAGTTTTTAATCTTAGCCATTCTGACTGGTGTGAGGTGAAATCTCAGGGTTGTTTTGATTTGCATTTCTCTAATGACTAGTGAAGTTGAACATGTTTAAGGTATTTCTCAGCCCTCGAATTTCTTCAGGTGAAAAGTCTCTGTTTAGCTCTGTACCCCATTTTTGGATGGGGTTATTTGGTTTTCTGGGGTCTAACTTCTTGAGTTCTTTGTATACATTGAATATTAGCCCTCTGTTAGATGTAGGGTTGGTGAAGATCTTTTCCCAATTTGTTAGTTGCCGATTTGTTCTTTTGACATAAAATTACAAAGTTTCTGTAAGGTAAGAGTTCTAATGACAACCAGCTACTTGTTTTTAGCATTTGGATCAGGGTTAGTATTGTGGAGAGCATAAACTCTTATAAAATGTGGGTTCTGGTGATATCTCCAATTATCCAATGATAAGAGTGAAATAAATTATTCAATACCAATTTGCCAGAGAGATTTTGTTTTCTCCCTACATGCATTTTGGTGAGCAGGGATAAAATGTTCTGTATTGAGTTTTGTGTTAACTGTGTGAACGAATAAGAAAACAGTTTGATTTTTTTCTCTACATCTCTCTTACAAACATGTGACTATAAGCATTAGGTGGAGGTTGACAGCCAAGATACCTGTCTACTAACAAGATGAAATCAGTAGGTGCATATGCTCATCAATGGAATCAGTACAGCCAGTGCAAAGCATTGTCCTCTACCACAAGTCCATTCAAGAATGCTATAAAAAACAGTCTGATAAAGAAACTCATCTTCTTCTACCCCATTGAGGTGTTGCATTAAAAAAAAATCCAATGATAGTTCAAGATCTCAGTTAATTTGGAAGTTCACAGTCATTATCTTCTAAGTCTGAAGCTTGTAGTAATGATCCAAAGGAGGCTTTTCTGCCCCTTACTTAGCAGAAATACAGAGAATGCAACACACTGTGAATTTATGAGCACACAAAATTATACACCCATGAATAGAGCCCATGAGACAAGAGGAGTAAAATGTGAGTAACTCTGATTTATAGCTCTATTTTGTCTATGAGAGTATGGTAACAGATGGTGAGAGGCAAAAGAAAATCAGTGTGCACATTCAGAGTGTGAAGGAGAAGCAACATTGAATCCAGAAAGTCATGATGAGTAACCCGTTGGAAATGTACTCGTCTGTGGTTCTATGGGCGTATGTTAAATATGTTTTTTCCCTCAGAGAAAGAATGGGTGTGAGTTAAATAATCTTCAGTAGTGAGATCATTTACACCATAGCTGGTGGCAATTGGAATCTCAGAAGTCAACCTGAAACACCTTCATGCATAGCTTCAGCCCATTCCTGTCTGTTTTTGTTTCTCATGACCCTGAAGATACCTACAAATATCCATACATTACTAGCTATTTTTAATCTAAGATTTACTGATTTTTTTCCCACCATGGAAGAGGCTTCACAGTACTTACTTAGAATGAGTGGTTCTTTGTAGACAGCAAATCCCACTTCTGTGACTGGAGCTGTGCACCAGGAAATGTTCCATCTGTCAACATTGCACATCAAATTTCACACACTGAAAAGCCAGTGTACAATCCTACAGAATTAAAAATTAATTACATACTCTCCTAGTTTATTTGCTAGTAAACTAGTATTTATTCTTACAATACCACTATTGACTAATACAAAAAAATTTGGAGAAATGAAGGTATGTGTATAAACAGAATTCAGGCAAAAAAAGAAGTTAACAGACTGAGCACAGACACTATAAGTAAATCCGGAGATATACTAATGGGAACATCCAGGTTGCACTATGGAGACACAGAGGGAGAGATAGTGAAGGTAATGTTCTCCACAAATGGAATAAGAGCTCTTTATCTCTGTTACCTCTACAGCTCTCACTTTGTCTCTGCCAAAGTCATCTCTAATCCTTGAAGGCTGAATATCCAAAAGAAGAGAGAAAGGAAGAAAGAAACCTGAAATTGCACAAGAGGTACATAAGATAGCAGGCTATTTGAGGGATTGTAGTCACTGCAGATGCCTAGGCTGAGCAGGGTCCAGAAAGCAAATCAAAATTGCCTATCACTAGAGAGATGATGGAGGAGAATCCTGAGCTTCTTGAGGTGGGCTAGCAATGGGAGTTCTTTGGGATGCTGAGTCCAGAACCTATCTCATGCATCTTTTGTTTGGGAGGCTGAAGTTAATGTGAGCAAAGATTATGTTATACCATAAGAGGGACGAAACAAGCCAGTCACTAAAAAATATTTTCCTATTGTGCCAGCAAGTGTCTGCTTTAATTTGCTTGGATAAAATTCCCCTTATTTCTTACCATGTAGCTCATCGCTTCTTACTTTCAAGAAATGTAACCCAGCAACTCTTAAGAGAAGTCCCAAGAGCCTAGGCTCAAACAGGTTGTCTAGTCAAATAGGACAGCACAACTTTCCCCCTCTTGTTCCATGGTATAGCAGTCTCGGGAGCAGGGTTGAAACACCAGCCATTCAGGGACTGCCAATACTAAACAGTATTATAGTATTGCAATATTGCCTCTCCTCATTCTGTTTCATGAGGGACCCTAGTGTCATGGAGGAGCTAACAGAAGTCTTGCACTGGTTCTCCAGTTGTAGAATACTTATTTTTTGTCTTGGAAGCTGCTTTCTTTCCTTGTTTGTAAAACTGAGCCAGTGAATTAAATCTAAATTATATCTAACCATCTCCCCTGACCAGATCCCCCAGGCCTCGCCAGACATTGACACTGCATCACAGCTGTTACATTATTCAATTAGTCTCAGAGTGTGTGGCTGAAACAGCCCTAATAATATCCTTATCCTAAGTCTGGGGCGAAAATGCAATTAGGTAATTAACTCAAGTGCCTGCCTAGAATAAAGCAACATCCAATTACTGATGCTTATTTGTTAATGAGAAACAGAATAAAGAATTGTCTTTAAGAAACAGGGGGGGGTGAGTCAAGTCTTTTGAACAATATGGGAAGAAAAAATACTTTGAATAACCAAAAGCCTAACGTTGAAGACAGAAGTATTTGACTACAAGAAATACAGGTGCAGAGGGATCTCTTCAAATTGGAAGGCATGGGTGGGGAGACTCTGGGTCAATGGTTCTCAACCTTCCTAATACTGCAGCCTTTTAATACACTATCTCATGTTGTGGTGACCCCCAGCCCTACAATTATTTTCACTGATACTTCATAACAGTAATTTTGCTACTGTTATGAATCATAATATGGCCTGCCAGGTATTTGATATTCGACCCCTGTGAAACATCATTTGACCCCAAGGAGGTTGTGACACACAGGTTGAGAACCACACCCTAAGGCATAGTTGGGATCCCCAAAGCACATCTCATGGAGGCCAAGGTCTCCTAAATGAAGATTCTCAGAGAAACTGTCAGTGTGAGAAGGTGAAAGAGCAGCTCTCTATAGGATCCAGTTTCTAGACTTCCCAGAGAAAATGTTCTAGTATTGTTTATTTATCCAATATTTATATTTTAGTATGTACACAATTAATATTTATTTAATACTTGTTATATCTTATATAAGACATTTTCCTATGATTATTTGCCTTCACATTCATTGAAAAGTCCAAATTCCTCCTTGTTCCTCATGTTTCTAGTTCCAGCTTGGATAGTGTTGACCTAGCTGATTTCTTAGCTGTAAAGAATAGGTCTGGATGAAGCCAAGTAGCACAGCTGTGTTGGGGGAAAAAGTTTCCCAGCTGTGGAGCCACACTCTTTCACCGAAATGTCTGATTTTTCCATCTCTGGCCCCAAAACAAAACCAAACAAAGCATATGCAGAACTCAAAGCTCTTCTTTGGTAAAAATAGAAGGAAACTTCACAATGATCATATGTAATTAGCTTTCCTGAGTTTGCAGTTTTCTTAGTGTGCTAAAAATATCATTCCAATAGTCAACAAAACTCAGTTTCTGCAACATTCTTATTGTTGGCTTTCAAATCTATGGGCTATCTCATCTTATTTTTAACATCAACCAAAGAAATAAAGGCCACATGATATGGGCACATAGTTATGAGTGGATTCTTTGACTTATATACACTGTCTCCACCAGACATGCTGGAAATAAAATGTCTTCCGAATAAACCAAGAAATTACAGTCTCCTTGACTTCTTGGGGAATTTTATTCTGTATACTTTCTTAATGCATAAGAGAAGAAATGTGAACATTTCTTTAGCATTAACTGTGGTATTTTCTCAAATCTAACATGTAGGTTTTCTGTACTACATTGTCATGTTCCTCAAATAAGAAAAATATCACCCAAGTCAATCTTCACATATGGTAGTATTGCTGCCACCTCCAACGCCTGGACCAATATATTGTTGTATTTTTAAAAGTAGCCTGTAATATAATACAGGATATGTGCATTACAGCAGAAAGGATAACATAAGCCATTTCTTTTAACTTCTTGAAGCAGAAATGTGTGCCCTCATACTGAAGCAGAAACTGAGAGACAGTTTACTTCTTTTCCTTATCCAAAATGACTTGCCCTAGGTATACCATCTACACATGGACATAAACAATTGAAACTTACTTATGTCTTCTTCCTGTTATAGTTGCAATACATGAAAAATGTAGGAAGGTAACAGATTACATCCAATAATACTGCAGCTGGGAACCCTGTCTTCTGGAAGTAAGACCCTATTCTCCACTCATGTTCATTGCTTTCTCTCTCCATCACCAACATTAACTAAAATGGTTATGAAATGATTTGAAAAGTTGTATCAGTCCTTTGCCTGGGATAAGTTATAGTTTTAATGGTTGGTCATTTTATCATTATTTCTTAACCCATGAGTGAGAGATAAAGGAATGCTAGAAATCTTTAAGTGTGACTGCTGCCCTGATGCTGAGAAATGATGTGGAAGCCCTAGAATAATGTCTTGGGACAAGAATTCAGAGTTTCTGTGTAGGGAACTGAGTGTTAGCACCACAGAGTCTTCTAAGCACTGAGAAGATGGAACCATGGCTGATCGGTCTATGTTCCTTCTCAAATTCAGTTGAAACTTCCCTATAAGTGGTTTCTCTTTTCAGCCAGCTCTTGTTTCCTAAAACTAATGAAAGCCATAAACATTCAACAAAAGGCAAACTTAATTCCTGCTGGTGTTTCTTCAAAGCATGATGTATATTAATAGGCTCCATTAATTAAGAAATCTTAGAAATGAAATATCGACTATCCACATTCAGGGTCTGTGGTCTAAAATCACTGAAAACCACAGATCTCAGTTTCTCTTCCCTCACTGCAGGATGTGAGTTTATTTACAGTCTGTGAACCAGTTTTGTAAGCTATCTCCAAAGAACAGATTTGAATTGCTAGAATTAGGACTCACCTAAAAAAAATTTGAAGAAAAGCAAAAGGGTATTGGATTTGGTGTCAATTATTCAATAATATATGTCTAATTGATAGAAATGCTTTATCTATGTGCTGAAAAATTCCACCTGAAAATATAAGAAAACTTAGTCCAGCTTTAACATTGATAAGTTAATCTAAAAAGGAGGAAATAATCATGTAACCCCTCTAATTAATGTTTCTGAGCCCTGGAGACATACAGTTGGAGACAGGAGGATGGTAGAGAGTAAGGTTAACAACTCAGAACATCACACACAACAGCTCTCCAAGAAGCCAACCTGTTTATTCTCAGTGATAACTAGAGCTCAGGTTTGAAGATTTGGGGAAAGAGGTTATAATAGTGACTCACTCTGTAAGAAAATCTTCCTCTGTCCTGTGATACAGAGACAGAAAGAAGATTGAACACCCAGAATAAGTTAGCCCAAAAGAAGAAAGGGAGAGTGGATGGTTAAGAACAAACGGCTAGAATTGCAGACAGTGTAAGTGCAGCGCAACTATCTATGTCAGCTGCTGTCATTTCAGACTACAGAAAAGGGACACATACACACACATGGGGAACAAGAATGGAAAGACACCCCTTTCTCCTGGAGATAGCCTATGTATCAGCTCACTGCGGGGCAGAATGTGGGTCTGGAGGCTGGGTGAATGGAAGTTTAGAGGTCTATCAGCACAGCCAGATGTCTAGCCACAGTGGGCACTTCCATTTGGGTTATACTGGATATGCATATTCAATATTCATCCATCAGTGAACATTATTGCTGAGCTAGCACTGAGTGTACCATGTGCAGTACTCTGAAACCAGATGCCCACGCATATGGAGATTAATCAACATTGCAGTCATCAAACTTGGTGACAGCCAATATGCCTTTAGCTTAGTTGAATAAAAATCATGACAGACCCTTGTTTACACAAGAGGTCAGGGACTTTGTGTGTGTGCATTTGAACAGGCTTTATCTCACAGGAGATAAAGATAAATCAAAAATTATAAATAGAATTAAAGGTAATCTCTTTTATTTAAGTATATTTTATTTTGAACTTAGATGAAATGTATTTCATCTATGTATTGTACCCTACATTTATATACATATACATATATAATCATTCTTTCAGTTATAAAAAGGAAAGCAAAATCTTTATTCCATGAGATGGTAAATAAACACTGAAAATAAAAGTTTAATGAATTTTTAAAATTAGTCACCCTGGGATCCAATACAGAATTATGAAGGTTCAGTGGGCTGAAGGAAACAGGAAATAGAAAGATTAAAATGAAGCTAACTGCACATGAAGTACAAAGTTGGGAAATGAGGTAAATACAGACTAGCAGTTCCTAACCTATGGGTTGCAAACTGTTCAGGGTGGGGAGAAGGTCAAATGAACATTTTACAGGGATTGCCTAAGACCATCAGAAGAATAAATATTTGCATTGTAATTCATAATAGTAGAAATATCCCAGTTATGAAGTAGCAATAAAAATAGGTCTATGGTTGGGGATCATCACAACATGAGGAACTATATTAAAGGGTTGCAGCAATTTAAGGAGATGACTCTCATGATTGACTGCATGAATGTGCACAATGAGACAGATACAGTCAGAGTAAGAGTGAAAAATATAGGGAGAGCAATAAAGATGCTGCTTGTCTGTAGGTCCACAAAAGAGCTTTAAGGATTCTGTGACTTTCACTATATTGGAAAACAAAGGGTATTGAGAGTTGAGTCATTATTTACTTACACACGTAACAAGTAGTCATTAAGCACTCATAGGTGAGGTTCTGCTCCACACACATGGGTGAAAGCTCATGCTAGCATCATGGAGCCTGTTCTCGTAGGTGGGAAGAATTTAATCCTGATGGAGTATGGTAAGAATGATTGCATTATGAATGACAGCCCTACCAAATAGAGCCAGGAAATTGGCTCCCAAGTCAAATGATTGTGGCCATGAGGCTAGTGACAGGAGAGATTCTAAACAATACAGGGACCCAGTATGCTTGCACCATTTCTCATTTTTCGTGGGAGAAAAAAGAAAGAGACAGATAGATAGACAGAAAGGAAGAAAGGGAGAAAGGGAGAAAGGGAGAAGAGGAAGGGAAGAGAAGAAGAAAGAAAGCAAAAAGAGACTTATTTTATCCAGAATATTTACTTATTAAATGCTTTATAGTAACCTTATCCCAGTTAAATTTATGCTGGGTAATAATTAATGATGCAATTTCATATTACTAGAAACTCATATTTGAAGAAGTAATGGTGAAATTTTCCCAAATTTGTATCCACGCGAGTCTACTAACTTAAAAAACTTTAGAGTCAGACAAACTCAAAGAAATACATGCCAAGACACATTGTAAATAAGCCTCAGACCACCCAGGACAGTATGGGAGTGCAGCTAGAGGGAAGCCATGCATTATCCACAGAGAAAGATCAAGGTGAACGCCAGCTGCTTTCCACTCTAAAATAATGGGACAGAGTGAAGTGACACAATTATTTTAAAAATATAGAAAGAGAAAAATGGTTGGCTATCAGTCCTACAACTGGTAAGCCAGTTTTTTATGAATCAAAATGAAATAAAGATATTATCACAATTAACAAAACAGGAAATTTGCTGCTTGCCTCAGTTACTCTTATTTCCATTTGCATGGGTGCTCATTTGTATACATATCTATGTAGCATGTGCACATGTGGTGTCCTCATAGGCCAGAAGAGGACGTATATCTCCATGGAATTGAAGTTACAGACAGTTGTGAAGGTAAAGGCTATGTATAATCCATTTAAAGGTGTAATTTCACACACTCCACTCCACAATTACTAATTAATTGTTTGAACAAGTCCATAATTTTATATTAAGTGTCTTCCAATACTGAGACATCCTGTCTTTGTACTACACTTGATCTTAGCCAAAAGGCCAAAAAGGTACCTCATGTTAACTTAGAGTCATAATCAGCCAGGGAACAAAGTCTTTCTCTGGAACTGGAATAAGATAGCTTATGGCTATCCCATAAGCTGTTGACTGTACATGGAATATGTTCTACTAGCTGGGCTGCCTCTTCCTCAGTGGTAGAGGAAGTGCCTAGCCTCTCAAAGACTTGAAATGCCAAAGGGGTGAAGAATAGACAAGGGGTTCCCCACCCTCTCAGAGGAGAAAGGGGGGGAGAAGGATTGTGAGAGAGGGTAACTGGAGGGGGCAGTGAATGGGATATAAAGTGAATACATTAAAAAAAAAAAAGGAATTGATCCTCTGTTCTCTGCAAGGGCAGCCAGTCCTCATAACCATGGAGGCACCTCTCCAGCCCACAACCTGCTTACTCTTAAAGAATGTCTAAAATACATATCTTTCACTTGCTTGGTTAGAGTCACGCCAAGGTATGTAATATTATTTTTGACTATTGTGAAGGGTGTCATTTCCCTACTTTCTTTTTCTGCTCATTTATCCTTTGAGTAGAGGAAGGCTACTGATTTGTTTGAGTTAATTCTATATCCAGACACTTTGCTGAAGTTGTTTTCAGCTTTAGGAGTCCTCTGGTGGAATTTTGGGGTTGCTTAAGTATACAATCATATCACCTGCAAATAGTGATACTTTGACTTCTTTCTTTCCAACTTTGACCTCCTTTTACCAAGGCACTGAAGAAAGAAATCAAAAAAAGATCTCAGAAGAGGGGAGGATCTCCCATGCTTATGGATTGGCAGGATTAATACAGTAAAAAAATGGCATCTAAGCAATCTACAGATTCAATGCAATCCCCATCAAAATACCAAATCAATTCTTCATAGAGTTGAAAGAGCAATCTGCAAATTCATTTGGAAAAACAAAAACCCAGTATAGCAAAAACTATTCTCCACAATAAAAAGATCACCTTGGGGAATCACCATCCCTGACTTCAAGCTCTTACTACAGAGGAATAGTAATAGAAAACCGTATGATATTGGCACAGAGACAGGCAGGAAGATCAATGGAATAGAACTGAAGATTCAGAAATGATCCCACACACCTATGGTCACTTGATACTTGACAAAGGAGCTAAAAACAACCAGTGGGAAAAAAGACAGCATTTTTAACAAATGGTGCTAGATCAACTAGAGGTTAGCATGCAGAAAAATGGAAATTGATCCATTCTTATCTCCTTGTACAAAGCTCAAGTCCAGGTGGATCAAGGACCTTTACATAAAACCATAAACACTGAAGCTTATAGAGAGGAAAGTGGGGAAGAGCCTTGAACACATGGGAAAAGGGAAATTTTTTCTAAAATAGAACAGCAATTGCTTAAGCTCTAAGAACAAGAATCGACAAATGGGACCTCAGAAAACTGCAAAACTTCTGTAAGGCAAAGGACACTGTCAATAGGATAAAACAACAAACAACAGATTGGGAAAATATCTTTACCAATCCTACATCTAATAGATGGCTAATATCTAATGTATACAAAGAACTCAAGAAGTTAGACTGCAGAGAGTCAAATAACCCTATTAAAAATGGGGTACAGCACTAAACAGAGAATTTTCAACTGAGGAAACTCAAATGGCTGTGAAGCACTTAAAGAAATGTTCACCATCCTTAGTTATCAGAGAAATGCACATAAAAGCAACCCTGAGATTCCAGCTCACACCAGTCAGAATATCTAAGATGAAAAAACCCAGGGGACAGCAGATGCTGGTGAGGATGTAGAGAAAGAGGAACACTCCTCCATTGGTGGTGAGATTGTAAGCTGATACAACCACTCTGGAAATCAATTTGGTGGTTCCTCAGAAAATTAGATATAGTACTACCTGAGGACTCAGCTATACCACTCCTGGGCATATACCTAGAACATGCTCCAACATGTAATAAGGACACATGCTCCACTACATTCATAGCAGCCTTATTTATAATAGCCAAAAGCTGGAAAGAACCCATATGTCCTTCAACAGAGGAATGGAGACAGAAAATGTGGTATATATACACAATAGAGTACTATTCAGCTATTAAAAACAATGAATTCATGAAATTCTTAGGCAAATGAATAGAACTAGAAAGTGTCATCCTGAGAGAGGTAACCCAATCACAGAAGAACATACATGGTATGCACTCACTGATAAATGGATATTAGCCCAAATGCTCAAAATAAACAATTTACAATTCACAGAACACATGAAGCTCAAGAAGAAAGAAGACCAAGGTGTGGGTGCTTTGGTTTTGCTGAGAAAAGGAACAAAATACTCACAGGAGCAATTATGGAGACAAAATGTGGAGCAGACTGAAGGAAAGGACACCCAGAGCCTTTCTTACCTGGGGATTCATCCTATAAACAGTCACCAACCCCCACACTATTATGGATGAAAAAGTGCTTGCCAAAAGGATCCTGTTATGGTTGTCTCCAGAGGGACCCTGCCAGAACCTTACAGATACAGAGGCAGATGCTATCAGCCAACCATTGGACTGAGTGCGGGCTCTCCATTGGAGGAGTTGGAGAGAGGACTGGAGGAGCTGAGGAGTTTGCAGCCCCATGGGAAGAACGATGATGCAGCCAACCAGACACCACCACCACCACCCGAGCTCCCAGGAACTAAGCTGTCATCCAAGTTGTACGCATGATTCCAGGTACAAGTGTGGTAGAGGAATGACTTGTTGGGCATCAGAGGGAAGAGAGGTCCTTGGTCCTACAAAGGCTCGATAGATACCCTAGCATGGGGAAATGGAAGGAGGGGAGGTGGGAGTTGGTTGGGGAGAGGGGCATCTTCTTGGAGGCAAGGGGTGGAAGGATGGGTTGGGGGTTTTCTGGGAGGGGGAAACAGGGAAAGGGCATAACATTTGAAATGTAAATGTAGAATATATTCAGTAAAAATTTTTTAAAAAGAATGCCTAAAAAAAGTTATTTAAGCCAAAACAAAACGATTAAAGAGTCACTAAAAAATGAATTATGCAAAAACTAGACTATTATTCTGATGAATTTTATAAATCATATTTAATTTAAATATTGTTATACAATCTATACAAATTATCTCAGGCTATAATAAAACTGCCACAGATTTATGCATTAAATAGCAGGCATTTGTTTTCCACAGTTCTGAGACTAGAAGGCTCAAGGTCTCGTTCTTTTATCATAAGAAGAGAGATATCTGCTTCTATTGCCTATCTTTACATGATTCCCTTGCTGCTAGCTTGCTAAGGGGGAACTCAGGAGAGGGAGTGCTTTCTTGTGTTTCTTTTGATATTGGATCAGGTTCCTACTCAAGATGTCATTTAATCTTAATTACTTTCTATAGTCATTATTCCCAAACATAGCTACTCTGGATACTAGGGTTTCAAGGTATAATTATGGAGTAAGAGGAACATATGCTCATTCTATTCCGAAATTCAAAACAATGGTAATTTGATAACTGGATGACAAAGATATAAAAGAGAAAGTGGGGTTTCTTGTTATATTGAAATATTGAAAAAGTATAATGTTGATGCTAAGAGACTAAGTTAGAGACAGAGAGCAAGAAAGGGGGGAAAGAAATGCCAAGGGCAACCATTAAAAGAACTACATAAAGCAATACACTCAAAATATTATAAATAAAAATAGAATCTTAACTCATGTTCAAATAACTCACCAGAAAGCAGGGAATAAGAAATAAAATAGAAGAGGTTGGAGAAGTGGATAAACAAAAGCCACAAATCCAAAATTGTCTAAAAATGTGAAGGAAAGAAGTCCTCAGCAAGAAGATAACAAAAAAAAAATGTTAAAACAAACAAACGAACAAACTGCTTATCTAATGCAATCAGTGCTTTGACCACTCCTTCATGTTACCTCCCTGAAGTCAGCATGACTGTGAATTTTCTTACTTACAATTTGAACACCAAGTAATGGCTAAGGCTCCAACTTGGACACCATGTACTCTGCCACATCAGTTGGTAAAACTACTTAAATAAGCAGAAATACAAGCAGCTATTATATTGGCTTGTTATCTGCAGTAGAGAATTTTTTTTAATTTTTCTTTTCTATATTCTATGTTTACATTCCAAAGGCTTTCTCCTTTCCCAGTTCCCACCCACCATAGTTCCCATAGTTCCTCTCCCCCCCCAACTATTCCCCAATCATTCCCCCTCCCCCCTCGGTTTCTTTACTAAACTGGATGCAATCTTTACAGGCCCAGGGTCCTCTCCTTTCTTCTTCTTGGGAATCATTTGACTTGCTATTTGTGTCTTGAGTATTTAGGGCTTCTGGGCTCATTAATATCCACTTATCAGTGATTGCATTTTATGTGCATTCTTTTGTGATTGGGTTAATTCACTCAGGATGATATTTTCCAGGTCTAACCATTTACCTACAAATTGCATGAATTCATTATTTTTAATTGCTGAGTAGTACTCCATTGTATAAATATATCACATTTTCTGTATCCATTCTTCCTTTGAGGGATATTTGGGCTCCTTCCAATTTCTGGCTATTATAAACAAGGCTGCTATAAACATAGTGGAGCATGTGTCTTTATTGCATGCAGGGGAATCCTCTGGGTATATGCCCAGGAGTGGTATGCCAGGGTCCTCTGGAAGGAACATGCCCAATTTTCTGAGGAACCGCCAAACTGATTTCCAGAGCGGTTTTACCATTTTGCAATCCCACCAACAGTGGAGGAGTGTTCCTCTTTCTCCACATCCTCGCCAGAACTTGTTGTCTCTTGAGTTTTTAATCTTAGCCATTCTGACTGGTGTGAGGTGGAATCTCAGGGTTGTTTTGATTTGCATTTCCCTGATGACTAATGATGTTGAACATCTTCTAAGGTGTTTAGTTAAAGGACATCCAGACAGTTGAAAAGTGATATTTCTGGATATACCTAGGCAGGTATTTCTGGAAGAGGCTACTACTCATATCAGTAGACTGAATCAAGAAGAACCAAGGTGAGCAGGTGATAACAAATTGTTTGATGCCTGGGTAGAACACAGTAGAAGAAAAAAATGTATACTCACTCCCCCACTTCTTCCCTCTCTAAATATCTTCTAAGACACCTCTAGTATCTCTTCTTTCATCAGAGAAAATCAGAATACAGGGCCTCAGGCCTTGAGAATGAGAATGTAGAACTTATACCATTGCCTTATCCCCAGCCCCCTCAACAAATCACACCAAGAGCATTTAAGATTTTCATCTGTTTTCTAACTCAAATAAGACAGTACCTACCTAAGAAAGCATATTAGTCAAAAACTACAGTGGGTATATATGAGCTACAGAGACATTTCATGTTATCAATGTATCCTGAAAGAAAGAGATAGAATGTTGTATGAAAGACTGCTTCTGGGGAGACTTGAACAAACATCCATTCACCCCAGGCAGAGAACTGATACCCGACTGAAGTATGGATACCATGAAAGTCCAGCTTGGTGAACCAATGAGTTTAACGGGAATTACTTACAGGAATATGGAGGAGAGGTTATGTACAGAAGTACAAAAGACCCAAGACAGCTGCATCTTCAAGGCTCAACCCAGAATGAATGACAGTTCATAAAATATAGAAACACAGACTACAATGCACCTCTTCAAACAGTTCAGCTAGTCTTTGGGTCTAGGTAGTGTGGATACTCTCTGCTTCTTCATCTGATAGTTTCTGTAGCCTGGCTGATCTGATGGCTCTCAGAAGTCTTTACTCTTGTGAGAGAAAGACCTAGAGAACCTGGTAAGTTTTAGGGACTTTCTGAGGCTAAAATGCAGTTTATTTCCTGTCTCACGGAGCTTTCCTGCCTGATGGAATATTTCAAACTGAGAGAAAATGCCTTATAACAATATGAAAGTCACATGACTGATAATCTGCATAGGATGAAAGTCTTCCAAACCTCCTAGTATGCCTATATAGATGATCACATTAAAAAATTAACATTGTTGCTATTATATAAGCAGGAAAAGAAAGGAACACCACCATTACCATGATGGTTTATTATCTTTTCAGGACATTTTTATATTTCCAAGAAAATTTAAGAGGCACCAGTATTATATATTCCTAGAAAGTTTAGCCTTTTCCACCTCATTTAATTACTGAATTGCTTTGATACTTGTGGTAGTCTATGTTCTCAAAATTTAATGTTTCATGTTTCCAAGGAAAAGTGGCTTAGAAACTGAAAAGTGATTTTTTTTAAGTTGAAGGTTGAAAAAGGAGACATTTAGTTTACTAGAAGAAAAATCAAACATAAAGATCACCATTAAGGAGACCCAGGATACAAGCCTAACTCTGCCTCTAACTCAATAAAACACTGGACTAGTTCCTTGATCTCTCCTAATCACAGAGAAAGAGCAGAGGTCATTCTGACAAAAAAAGCCAATGAATGGAAGCAACTTTCCACAGCTCAGGAAAAAAATGCTTACTGAAGCAATTATGACTTTATGATGAAGATGAAACAAAATAGCATATTTTTCCCTACAGAGTTCCCAAAACAAAACACTCCTTTTATGTTCTCGAGGAAAGTTAGAGTGTACAGTAGCGAGTTTTCAGAAGGGAACAAATGACCCAGAGATAGAGCCGCAGAGATTCCCTGAAGGACTCCAATACTGTGTGTCACAGAAAGTACTTTTCCACAAGTTGATGTCTGACAAGATGCAGCGTGGTCCTCCCAGTAGAAATGAACAGCCAATGTCACCAGACTAAAGCAGGGAACATTGACTGAATATTTTATTCCATCTAACATCATTGCCTGACTGCAGACTATCAATAGCTTTCTGAATGTTAAGGTGGAAATCGATGTCTAAAATCTGATTGAAAAAAGCAAGAGTTTCACTTTCTGACCCCTCATGTTTACATTCCAAGGTCAAACTAGCTGTGTCACATTCAGAAGTGAAAAAAAGAAGGAATGGCTGATTTCAGTGGGGTTGATTGAAGTGTATGCTGTCTGTCATTCACACATGTTTGTCTTCAGTGCTCTGTGAGATGATGGTTGTAGTTCCTCCTTTGGAAATGTCCAATTAACCAACTTGAAACTCACTCAAGTTTTCCAGGGGACATTTTATTTTTTGAGAGTTTTGATCAAACTTAGGACCTGAAGTTTAAAATAAATATCTGACGTAGTTAGAAAACCATAATTCTTGTTGGCTCTCTACCATCTGAGAGACCCTGACTCATTCATAGCTTCTAACAGCAGTACACCCTGTGGGTTTAGTTAAATATGAAGTTGGAGAATCCATGTAGGAGTCTGAAAATTGATCGTCAACATGACAAAAAAAAAAGTCTCAACAATGGCCTGTTGGTAGAGAAAGACTAAGGTCACTAAAGTTATGCTCAAGTGTTTTGTAAAGAGAAAAAGAAATTAATGTCTCCAATAAAAAAGAAAAAAGACCACCTGCAGAAATTTACTCATTTAAAGAAAATAGAACACTTACTAAGGAACATGATCAGGTATTTAGACAGTGTCTCCTTATCTTTCATCTCCTGGGTAAGAAAAAAATATAGTCATAGAAGTAAATGATTTCCTTTTTTGTTTATATAGAGTCTTATGTATTTCAGACTTGCTATTAACTTACTATGAAGCCAAAGACATCTTAAACTCAGGTCCTCTGGCTTCTAAGTCCCATGTGCTGAGATTATAAGCCAGTGTCATTCAGCTCTGTTTTATACATGGCTGGGGATTGAGGAGAGACATTCCTGCACAGAAATGAGGTAAATATTCTACTACCTGAGCTACCACCACACGACTGAGCTCTTATTGTCTGTATAGCACACTATTTCCTTTCACTTAGAGCTAATGGGAAAATATCAACCTTAACAAAAAAGAATTTTTTGGCCAAAGGAATATATGACATATATTTAGTGGGGGAAAATCAACACTTATAGGGAAATAAAGTAATCATCAAATTAATAATTAGTTTGTCTCTACTGTCTAAGAAAATGAAATGACCACAGTGTTATACTATCCAAGTTAAAAGAAATTTTCTAGTCTGAAGTAAGCCTGGAGTATAGATTAATGTTTTGATAAAATTTTAATTTATCTTTTTGGTATTGGACGACAGGGAAAGTGAGGAAATAGATCTCAAAATCAATTTGTTTCCCATGAGAGATGGCACAGGATGATCGGCAATTAGACCTATTTCCTTGCAAATCTCAGGGTCAGAATTTGTTAGAAACAAAAGTCAGTCATAGAGCTACAAGGTCATTTTAAGAGACACCAGATTTTCCTAAAACCTCAGGTGACTGGCACTGAAAAACATCAGCCTGATGGATACTTGCATAAGCGTTCAAAAAATAGCTATTATCATTGAGGCCTCCCATATGTAAAAATAGCTGGTAAATTGCACTTACTACAGGTACCTTACCCATTACCTCCAATCTGACACAGACTTCTAGAATCATCCAACTGTTTAATCAATAAAGGGAGTCTAATTCCCATCTCTTTCAATCATAGCATGTAAAAGACTTGCCTCTAACCAAATAATCAATGTCTCAGGGATTATGCTGAATGACAAGGTAGGTTCTATCTTGCTGCATAGAAAACACTATAACAGATTCCTACCTCTGTGAAAGAAGTTTAATTGAATGGAGTCAATCCCTTTCAAGAAGCCCAAATCAGGTCACAAAGACAAGCAATGGGTCACTGAGACAACCAAGGAAAAATTCCGAGATGACCTGAATGGAGTGAATTAACTGCTCAGTTCAGCCACTTTCCAGTCATCAGACCTGCCAGAGTCACGATGGCCCAGCCAACGTCCCCAGAAGTCCTGTCCCAGAGAGACCACAGAGAGTTATGGCTTCGGGTTCTAAGTTTGGAGTCCATCATTTTTTGCCCAGAAATCATTAATAAAATCATAACCATGTTTGAATGTAAGAAACGAGAGAATATAGGGGATGTGACACACCAACATCTATTTACAACATCATGTATATGTGAGCCCACTTCCCACTGCTTGTGGATCTGAACAGCATGTCCCTAGAGTCCAAGATTCACTCTTATTCTGAAGAAAATTTGGTCCTTTGGGGGCTACAGAGGACTCTAGAAGTGCTTCTGGAAAAATCAGTCATAAGCTATACCTTCACTATGGGGATGTGCTTTGTGAACTTCAAATGTCTATTGATGGGGGAAAAAAGACTGAAAATGAGTTTTGAAACTACTTACATATTTTCTATGTTCAGTCCTCAGAAGTTAAGAAACCAGAGACAACTGCTAAAAACACAATTCTAGATACCCAGAAGGGCCTGTGAGGATATCTAGCATGCATAGAAATGCATGCTTGAGGTCACGTGTACTTTGATATTACAGCCATGCCAATGTTAGATTAAAGGAGAGTCTCTTCCTCAGTCCCAAGAAGGCCACACCTTAAATCTGAGAAGTTGGAGAAGGCCCAGGGGTCACTATGGTCATTAATAGAAAAGCAACAACCAATGAATTGTGGTAAGGAAATATGTGCTTTATATAATCCAAACATTTCCCAAATAGCTGTGGCCTTTTGCTGTTTGCTGAGTGACACAGTTTTATTGCTCATCTTATGAAGAGCTGAGGAATCCCCCAAGCAGAGAAGTCAGTGCATAATGCAACCTGGAACAACATCATAAAACACAGCTCTCAAAACTCACGAGTAGTTTTGTTTTGTTTTGTTTTTTTAAATAAAGTTAACTTTTTTTTACTGGACCAGAACTACTCAGCTCCATTTTCCAACCTCCTTCCTCACAAACTCATCTCTCTTAGTAGCCTAGCATTTCCAGTATGGTAGAGAGTTAGTGCATGAATATATAAATACCTTGTATACACAAATGGCTGGCTTAATGATGCCTCTTTACATTTGCTGTTCTTAAAAACAAACATAAATCCAGCAAATGCTTCCAAACTTCACGGTTAGGTAAATTTGCCTGAATGGTGTTCATTACCCTGTGTATCCCCTAGTCACCACTACTCACACACATTCCCATCCTTCTTGAGGCCTGCATAGCTTTATCTAGGAAGGAACCCTAACTCTAGAGTACCAAAATGAAACCCAGATTCTGGATAATCCTTTCCTTATCAAAATGAAAACTCCTAAAAATACATATTTCTTTTCAAAGCATAATGATGAAGTAGTTGATCATACCCTTGCCTGCAAAAGAGATCACCATGCTGAAGACTTGAGTATTTAAATTTTTAAAATAAAAAGAAAGGTATTTGCATTTGTGACTTATTTGGAGGTAAAGAGATGAATCTATGGCAGGAGACATGTTCTGCAGGCAGCAAGACAGGGAGAAGAATTTCAGTTGTCAGTGTGAGAAGGTAAAGAGGACACATCCCTATTGAAAGTCCTGGGAAGAGAGAGCCCTTCCTCTCCTTCACCCCCAGGCTCGCACCTCCCACTGCTCTGAATCTGCACAGCACGGCTCAAGTGTCCAGGATAATAGTCTCAGAACAGAGCACTTTCCTTATTAGGAAAACTTGGTTAGAATGGAACTAGAGAGGTTCTTGGTAGTGCTCATGGAAAACCAGTCATGGTCTATGCCCATTTCTTTGGGATTTGCTTTGTGAACTCCAGCTACAGATGAAGAAAACAAGACTTGGAGAATAAATTCATTTTGAAACTACATACTCACCATATTCAGTTTCAAAAGTTACCAAACTAGAGTTAAAGCCAAAACCACAAAGCCAGAAACCAGCAGGGTCAGTGAAGGTGGCTAGCATGAAATCCATGCCTGTTATCATACATATGCAATATTTTACTCAGGTTCATGTAAGAGTAAAGGCTTTCTTCAAAGCCCACTCAGTCATTTGTTTGTTGAGACAGGATCTCTTGTAGACCTGAACTTGCTGTGTAGCCATGGCCAACCTTGAACTCCCAGAGATTGTTCCTCCTCTACATTACAGAATGCTGGAATTAAAAGAATGTGTCATCCCTCTTCTCTCAGTCTACCTAATCCTAACCACAATTTCTACACTCCAAATTTGTGTTCAAATTAAGGGGTGCAAACTTGTATTGAAAACTCATTTCCAAAGATTTTACTGGAAGGTCAGGAGTTGTAGCACACACCTTTAATCTCAGTACTCTGAGTGGCAGAGGCAGACAGATCTCTGTGAGGTCAAGTCAGTCAAAGCTACGTGATGATTGCATCTCAAAACACAAAACAAAGAAGTCACAGGAGTTAAAAAAGAGAAGAGTCAATTATAACTCAAATCCCTATCAGTAAGAGTAATCTTCATAAATCTCAGGACAGATGGCACATACTTTGAGCTCTTTGAACAGCACAAATAAAGCAATTTCTATCTTTGTTTTTCTCATTTTACTTATTGCTGTTCCTTTATGATCATATCTAATCCCAAGGAAGAAAAAAAATCCTTCTATGTCATTAATCATCTTTGAGCTTCCAATAAAATGAGTTAGAAGTTAGAGCCCAAGCTGGTATTATTTTTTCCTTCATAACAGGATTTTTAAAAAGATAGAAAAATCTGTAAGATCCCTTTGAGGAGGTAACGTTGGTTATCAGGCCTGTAATCCCAGCTGTGAAGCTCAGATAGTGGACTTCTAAATTCAAGATCCACAAGGTATTGACTCTTTTTTTTATTTGACATGTTCCACACACTATACCCTGATAAAATAAGATATTCTGCCAAATTCTTGTGAAATGTTCAGCCATGTTTCTATGTAACCAAACTTATCCTGTAAATCCCCAAACCTTGAATCCCCACTATATATTTCAGGTTTTTTTGGAGGGAGGGATATATAAACCCCACTGTCTCTTACATTCACTGCTATTTTATCAAACCCTACTTTAGGGAGATAACCCAGTCTGACAGAAACTAAAGATTGCATAATTTGATCAAGGAGTTTGTTTTATGGTCTTTACTCTGATTTGCTGGGTTTTAACATCCTCCAATCCATTTATCTGGATGTTCCCTCATATTCACAATGTCTGCTATGGATCAGGCTCTGCGGAAGTGATGTGGACAGAGATAGAAGCACAGCTAGTGTCTTCATGGGGTCCATTGTCTAAGAAAAGAAGGTGTGCCCCAGCATAGGGGAGTAGAGTGGACCTGTTGTACAGAACTATTAGATAGCTGAGTAAGGAAAAACTCTACTCTGCAATAGTCCATATTTCCCATCTAAGAAACATTAGTGAAGGTAATTCCACTCTCTACTCTTGGTCTTATCCTGTACAAAACTGAAAATCATGCGCCTGTTCTCTGAAGGCTCCTTTTAAAAAACGAGGTTCACTCTTTAGCCTTCTGCTATTGACAGCCACATCTCCTTGCAGACTGCGGCTCAACTCTACTGTGCGACAAAGTTAGGCTTAAGAAATAGCACTGGGAGGGACACAGCCAGCAGAGCTGTTCATGTGTCCTGATGTGAAACCATCTGTTAGAACACAGGTTCAGTCAGAACTGTAGTTGTCATTGATACATTTAGTCTTTCACAAGCTCTATCCCAAAGAACTAAGAAGATATTAAAAAATATGAATTCCAATACCTCCAAGTCTTTCCAATAGAGGTTGAAAATGTAGTGCAATATCAAGAAATTTCAAGAATTGAATATTTTGAAAGTTCTTTTATGGAAACAATTAAGTCAGGTTTGGAGCATACCGTAGCCTTGGAGGCAAACATTCCTTCCAAGAGTGAAAAAACTAGGCTTCTGAGGCTGTCTCTTAAGGCTGGGTAACTGTCAATCACTAAAGGGGGCTTTGCACTTAATCAGACATGGCTTAAAACTGTTAGGGGTTATCCACCATACATGGAGAGTGCCAAGAGAAATATGGCACCTCTTAAACCAGGAAACTCAGGCACAGACCTCTTCTCTCAACAAATCAAACAAAACCAAAGATGCATTATCAACCTCTAGTTTCAAAAATCTGTCACATCACAAAAAGAGAAAAATAAACCATTTGGCTTTTGTTTTTTAGCTTAGCATAATACCAAAGCTAGATGAAGATAAGAGTGTCAAAATATAATATCAGAGTTAGAAATATGACTTTCATAATATTTCAGAATAAAAACATGTCACTTAGCTAGTAGAGGATCTGGCTAGATGAATCTGGCTTATGAGAGAATTCAAAATTACAGATGAATATGGATGCATGTGGATGATAAAAGCAAACATCAGGATGAAGGTTACCGAGCTGGATACATGACTCATGCTCACAGAGCAATGAGACTTCAGCGTGAGCTTTCATCTTCTCGGATGAGCAGAAACGTCTGATCTCTACAGGACAAAATTCCACAATTTAATGTATAACTTCTTGTGTTAATACTTTCTAGAAGAGTGGTTCTGCACCTGTGGGTTGCGACCCCATTAGGGGATGCATATCAGATATTTGCACTAGAATGAATGGCAGTAGCAAAATTGTCATTATGAAGTAGCAAATAATTTTATGGTTGAAGGTCACCACAACTTAAGGGACCACAGTAAAGTGTCATGGCATTAGGATGGCAGAGAACCCCCTAGAATAGGCCTCCATAGGGGTATTTCGCATGCCATTTCCATTCACGAAGTATACTATAATACCACAACAGTGAATGTATCGTACCTAATGAATTAGATATATTTTCAAAGATGATCATCGAGAATATTCGTTGTTGCACAATAATACCTCTACTGAATCTTTGGAAACAACCATTCTATCAGAAAATAAAACGGTAGTTTTGGTAGACATGTAAACCAGAATATCATTCTTAAAAGTTTTTATTGGTGTTGTCTACTAAGAGGAGAGTTAGCAATCAATCAAAAAGAGAAGTATAAGGCTTCCTTAATATTTTTGTAACATACCAAAGCATTATGAACAGAGGCAGTGACTCTCCAGAATGAATGACCACAATTAGTTGGCGTTTACCAGTTCATTTAGTTCTGTGTAATTAATTTTTACTTGGCTATATCTTTGTCGGCAGTATACTCTCATAACTTCATGTGGATGTTTATTTTTTGGTACAAAGAACCCTAAAAATATGTGTCCCCTGGAACCCTGTATTGTTGTCTAAGCAATGTCAGTGCAGGATTTATCTCTGTGTCAATCCTTTCAAGTAGAGTTAAAAGTACCTGGCATCAGACTGGGGCGCAAGCTCAAGGGTTTCAGTTTGAAGGCCTAGCATACGTTTATTTAAAGAGACCTAGGAGCTGGAGAGATAGCTTAGCAGTTAAGAGCACTTGCCACTCTTCTAGACAAATAGATGTTCGTTTCTAGAAGCACATCTGAGCTTCCCAACTGTCTGTAACTCCAGCTCCAGGAGATCTGATGTCCTCTCCTGAACTCCTCAGGCTCCTGAACACACAGGACATTCACTTACACAAATACACACATATCCACACCAATAAAATAAGATAAATTGGGCAGTGGTATGACCCCAGTGTAACCCCAGTGCTGGACCCATAGCTACAGATATTTTAGAAGGTGTGGAACTTATGGCCAAGCAACCTAGCCCCACAAAAATGGTTCAATGAGACAACCTGTCATATGGTGATATGTGGAGTGTGGTAGAGGAAGAAAGCTCCTGGCATCCTCCTCTGAACTCCCGACTTGCATGCCAGGACACACAGGTGCACACACTTGTATACATTACATCACAGCTACACATATGTGACATAATATCCACACAGCTCTGAAAATGTCCCCATGGAAACTCCAGTTTCTATTCTGTAGCTAGAATCAAAGCCTTAGAAACATGGGAGAGGAAAGTAAACCCGACTACCAAAAAAACAAGGGAAAAATTGAAATCTTCCCAGGCAGACTACATAGCTATTCCATTAAGGATGACTAGTGCTTAATCTCAAGTCTTTCATTATTACGAAGATGTTAGGGACCTGGATCCATTGATTAATCACTATTATCTTTAACTCCGTCTTGAAACTGGAAACTTGATTACTAACATTTTACTACACAAGAGAACTCAGTACTTACATACTGAAGAGGCAATCTTCCCCCTTTTCATTTGTCATGTCTCTGTTCCACTGCCCTGGTGTTAAACAGTTTCAAATAGGTAAGCATAACAAATGCACACAGGAAACTATATTTCTATGTATTGTCAGCAACTTTATTGGAAACCCAAAAAGTAACTAAGTTGTAAGACAGCTGGAATATTTTCTTCCTGGATTTAGTGGTTGACCTTCAAAAAATATGGTCAAAACTGTTATCGGAAAAGAGATGTGATGGCTCACAGTTTTTTTGGTCAATTGTGATTTATTTATTGGGTCACATAAAATTTTATCATCAAGAGATAGACAAAGAAAGATAACCACCACATTTCAAAATTGTGTTATTTTAAAGAATTGTGTTACCAAAAAATATTTTTAGTTAATGTTAATGTAACTAGTCAGAACAGATATCAAGAAAAACAGTACCTAGGAAGGAAATCTAAAAATCATAAATCAAAGGTAAAGTCATTCAAACAACAACAAACCTATTAACATATTGAATATTATAAGCTGTTTTAAGTCTATTCTGAAAACCATATATATCAGATAGTATTGAAAATAATATCATACTCATAGTAGAAACACTTGTAGGTGCACGCTTACAGTATGCTCATAGGAGACACATTATTCACAAAATAAAGCTAAGACACAAGTGCAGTAAGTAAATCAAATATAAATGAGACAGTACTTGTAACAATGAAGTGTCAACTGAATTTATGATACTAAAAGTAGAACAGAGAGAATAAATTAGCTGTAATTAATGGGTTCAGTCACAACAAAAGTCTAATTTGTAAAAATCTTATGTGAGAAATAGCATAGATTTGAAATGCATAAAAAGGTTTTAAGAAGGTTAAGAATAACAAACTAATAATACACACATTGAAGAAGAATTTTATACACTACTCGAAGTCCATTCTGTAGTAATTCATAATTTCAAGGACAAAATGAGAGTTAATCAATAGAGCCCTGTTGATTTACAAATGCTGTGCTTTGCAAACTATATGCTTCCTTTTCAAGGATCCATGATATATTTATAAAAATTGATTGAAGAATAACTGGAAAACAAAAGGATCTCAATAAACTCTGAGAGACACCAAAGAGGACATCTCCCTATGACCTCAAAATTTTAAATTAAGTATTAAAGACTATAAAAATATCCATATGAAGTAAATTAGTTGAATGGAAAAATATATAATTGTTTATATAAGGCTCTGCCCTGGTTTAAGTTACTTGATATTTTGTAAAACAGTGATTTTTCTTTCAAACTGCCTTGCTCTAGAGACTTCATTTTACTGGTGGCTTTTGACTCCATTTTGAGGGTGGAGGATAACGATTTGCCTGAGTTGATCCAATGGAACATCATCCTGACATTCCCACCTCTGTGGCACAGACTCATATAGAAAAAGTAGCCCAGACTATAAGCAGAACGATTGCCAGACCATGAATTTATCAAGGTGAACTGAGAATATGGAGCCACATGGACTTATTAAATAAATCCCTACCAGAAAGACAAAGAAACTTATCAGAAATATTGGAAAAAGGAAATGATATAATATCCTCCCCCACCCGACTCACAGACGCATGCTTTGGATTCCCATGAAAGGAAAGACAACTACCACTCTGATGGCAATGAACACCTGATGGCCTCTCATTTGGCATCCAGTATGTTCATAAAGAATTGACAGGTAGAGAATTCCTGTCTCAAGGGCTGCATGATCCCCATCGGTCACATGGCCTCGACAGCTGCCCATCCCTTCGCCAATCTGATAGGCTGTACCTATCAGCCAGCCACCCGCCTATTCCAACTCTGGACCCTGCTCTGTCTTTCTCTGCATAGCTGGGCTCAGCTCTAAATCCTTCCTCTCACACTGACTCCCCAACATGGGCAGCTTCTTTTACATCTGGTTTGGGTTTGTCTTTGTATTAATACAGACTCTATGTTTATCTGCCTACAACTGCAGCGTCTTAAAATGGGAGACAGAATATTCACCTATGTTTCTGGCATGGTTCAGTCATGCCAGGAACAATATCATAGTAAGTATTATAGAAAGCAGAACAGAATATCGATCCTCTAAGTTTCTGGGCTGCAGCAAGAACTGCGCCCTGAGCTAAAATTATCAGAAGGAATCGGAGGGAGAGGGTGGGTAGGATAAAGTAAGGAAAAAGAGAAGGAAGAATGGAAGAGGCTTCTGTTAAATATAAGAAGCCATAATCATCACCTTGGAAATTAAGTTAAATATGTAAATAAGTAAATGACATCCTATGCAAAACATACATTTGAAATATAACTAATTTAAAATTAGTAATTTAGCACAGCAACTTAAATTAATAATATACGATATGCGCAAAAACTTTCTTTTCACTAAGCAAAAAAAAAAAAAAAAAGTTGAGATGTATCTTGCACTAATCTAATTCAAGAAAAAAAAATCTGAGTTAAATAAAACTTGGTAAAATGTCACAGAGCAAAATATGGAATCTCAACCAGGAGACTACTGTGCCCAACTCAGTCACAGACTGTTTATGGGGACCGTCCCTAAAGCATCTTTTTCACTCTGCACGTAGGACTGAAAAGCCATAAATGCAAACCCTGATTTGCAGAAGGTTCTCCACGTTTTTAGAACATTAAAGCAGAAATTTTTACCAAAGGTTTTTAGCAATGAAGATTGATCCCTGGCTTTTACCAATACACTTTTATTGCTGTAGTTATCAATATTGTGGAGTCCTTAGGAAGATCCTTGGCCAAGTGTGTTATTTGGCTAGGTAAGATTCTGCTTTGTTTGTCTTTGAGAAGATAGATTAGGATGAATAATGAATAAGGATCTTTCTTTTTTTTTCCTATTTTTCTTTCTTTTTTTTTTTTTACATTATACATTGTTGATATTTACCAAAGAAGAGCTTTTCATAAAATGAACTCAATCAAAAGCAAAGTATTCAAGCAGGCATGGCAAGGAAGTATTTGGACTGTAAACTGTAAACAATGCCCAGTAGAAAGTCAAGGAGTGGGGTCTGCTGTTCCTATTTTGATTCTGCTGTGACTGGGCAAATTAAAACTCAGTCAGATGCTAACAAAGAAAGCAGTAAGACTATAACACATCAGCCTGAACTGAAGGAAGACTATAGGGAAAAAGAACAGGCCTCTAAGCTTGGCTAATATCTTATTTTTTTTCTTTATTTTTCCTTTTTTTGTCTTTTTTTAATTTTTATTTTCTATATTCTTTGTTTACATTCCAAAGGCTTTCCCCTTTCCCAGTCCCCCCCCACCATACGTCCCATAATTCCTCTCCCCCCAACTATTCCCCAATCATCCCCACCCCCCACGATTTCTCTGTTCTGGGTCCACAAAACTGGATCCAATCTTTTCAGGCCCAGGGTCCTCTCCTTTCTTCTTGGGAATCATTTGACTTGCTAATTGTGCCTTGAGTATTTAGGGCTTCTGGGCTCATTAATATCCACTTATCAGTGATTGCATTTCGTGTGTATTCTTTTTTTATTAGATGTTTTCTTTATTTACATTTCAAATGTTATCCCCTTTCCTCGTTTCCCCTCCAAAAACCCCTATCCAATTTCCCCTCCTCCTGCTAACCCAACCACTCCTGCTTCCCTGTCCTGGCATTCTCCTTGCCAAAGACAAGACTTGGGCAATGAGCCTCCACAGGACCAAGGTTCTATCCACTCATTGATGTCTGACAAGGCCATCCTCTGCTACATATGAGGCATCTTTAACAGCTGTCCCATCCTGTCATACACCCTCTTAGAACACCAGTACTGTGAATGACACTCTAAGCCAAAAGACAAGACTTAATTTATGCAGCCCTCCAAACCCTCCAAAATCCAAGTACATATGATGAAAAAAGCAAAGCAAATTAATTTTTTAAAAAGACACCAGAAATTCATAGCTCTCTTAAGGAGTAAATAGCAACATTTTAATCAACAGCATGAAAATGATAGTTGCTAAAGTCTTACCTTTGCTTTAAATAGATTTGCTCTAACACATCACAACAGGAACACACATTCCATGGTCATTTCTATCAGCTGTCATTATTTAAGCAACTCAACACTCTCAAAAGTTTGTTCTGTTTGTTTGGTTGATTGGTTGACTTGATGGGGTTCTGAAGTTTGGGTTTTTCATTTTATTTAAAAATTTTGAACATATTAGTATTTTTTACACTTACACACACACACACACACACACACACACACAAACACACCTAATTTTGATCATATTCATGCCCATTATTCTCTCTTATCCTTCCATCATTCCCATTGAACACCTTCTTCTCAAGCCCTGCTCTGCTACAGTTTTATCCTTATGCTATGATAAAACATTCTGAAAAGGGGGTTTTATCTCATCTTATATTTCCATCATTGAGGCAAATCAGGGCAGGAACCCAAGGCAGGAACCTGAAGGAACAGCTGTTTGCTATTTCATGCAGTGTTACCCGTGAGCAAGAAACTTACACATATCCAAGGAAATACAGCTTGATGCCTTGTTTTCAGGCTTATACATAGATAGCTTCACTGTAAGCCCAGAATTACTTCCCCAAGCAAGGTTACTGTTCAATATTGCCTTAGCTACCCTATACCAATTAACACTCAAGGCAAGCTGTTACAGACATTCCCAAATGCCAATCCATCTGGATAATCCCTCTAGTTGTGTTTTCCTTCTCAAGTAACTCCAGACTGTGTTCAATAGATCACTAGAAAAGCCTCCTACTTTTATAAGAGACATTGAGTTTCATTAGAGTTGCCTGACTGCACATCAATGGGAGGTTATTTACTGGAGCATTAGCAATTTGCCAAAAGCTATAACACTGAAGAAAAATGACTTCTTTTTCCCAGGAGCAATTAACAACTAATATCACCCTGGGAAGGAGTAGAAGCTAACAAAGCCTTCCCCCATCATGAGAGAATTTTGACAGCCCAATTTTGTGTAGGTCTTGTGCAGGCAACCACAACTTCACAGACTTGTAAGCGCAGTGGACAGGCCATGTCCATAAGAAGCATTTCTGAAAAATTTTCCCCATCTACTAGAATCTAAAGGTTTTCTGACCTATGTTCTACCATGTTCTCTGAGCCTTTGAGCTAGAGATACAGATTCTCACTTAGGGATGAACCTTCAACAATCACTTATTCTTAGCAATTTGATCATTTACAGGTCTATTCACTAACTGTTGATCACTGCAATCTGACCAAGGCTGAGCACAAGATCAGTCTGTGAATATAAAGATAAATATTTACAAGGCAAGTTAAAAGCATATCCACTTAGCAAAACAATATTTGGTCCTCCACTACATGTTTAATCCTTTGATCATATTTATAGTACCATGAATTCTTTATTCAAACCTCAAATCCAATCAGAATGCTACTAGGTATTCATATAAAAATCATGCCACTACGTATGTATGATGACTGTATTTTTTCTTGGCAACTCATCACAAACTAGAGTTATTTGGAAAGAGAAAAACTTTGAGAAAATGTCCTTTTAGACTGACCTATATCATACTGACCTATAGGCAACTCTGTAAGGCATTTTATTTCTGATTAATAATTTAGGTAGGTGGTCCCAGCACAGTAGAAGTGATGTCAATCCTGGACTGATGGCCCTGTATTCTATAACAAATCAGGCTGAACAAGCCACTAGGGAACAATCCAATAATCAGCATTTATCACACGCATTTCTTGAACACCGAAATTTCACGCAGCCAAGCTGCACCAGGCGGAAGCTGTGTGATATTTACTGGGAAAATCCTTGTTTGGCAGGGCTGTTCAAGGTGAATGCCGCTGTGGGCCTCCTTGGCTGCAGATAGGGCTGAGCTGAAATTTCTCATGGCAAGCTGTGTGACCCTTGTTTCTGACCTGTTCTTTTACTTACAAGATGTCCCTGCCAGCCGGAGGTGCGAGCATCCAGGCGTGATGATTCACTGAGTTTATTCTTTGAGCTACAGCACTGGCCATGATTTATCTTCTAGAGATCCATTGCTTTGCTTTTAATCAGCTGTACAGTTAACCTAGATACATTAAAGAATTAACCTCCTAACAATTTATATTATTTGTATGGTTAGCTGGCTTTGGCACTCTGACATGGAAACCTTCAGTTAAGTAAAGTTTCAAAATAAGCCTGAGAAAGTCTCACAAGAAGATAGCAAACATAGTGTAATCTCTGACTCTTGAATTACTAATTTATTATTGACTACAGAGTGACGTGATAACCTTGTGTGTAATCTCTGACGTTCATGCCTGATTCATTTTGTATTTTCTTGTGCCAGATACTCATGGTAACCATTCTTTGTAAACATTTCACTGGATACATTTTTTTCTTTAGTAATGTAATACCAGCTTGTGGGTGTATAAAAATGCCTGCCTCAGAACAGTAAAGTGCATTCAGACGCATTCAGATCTTGTGTGTGTCTGTCTGTCATTTCACGCCGCGACCAGTGCCTTCCTGCATACCAAAGACCCTGATTCCCCCACGTGTGTTCCGACTGAGTCGGTCCGTGGCAAGCATTCCTCCATGCTCTGCCTCCAGGTTCCTGTATTGTTTGAGTTCCTGCCTTGGCTTCTCTTAGTGATAAACTGCGACAGGGATATGCATGCCAAAGAAACCCTTTCCTCCACAAGCTGACTTTGGTCATTGTGTTTATTTCAGCAATAGAACACAGAGTAAGATAGCAACAATAGGTATATCTTGCCTGATGAGTCAGTGTTTTAGTATACAAAGTCCGCCTCTGGACAAGACCTCTGATGACCAGTAGTCTTCATAATACCTTCCCCCACTAAGAAAACTAGATAAAATTGAGGAAGCTTATAGCTCACATCCAGAATGATTTCTCTACACCCTACAACTAAAGGATATGGTATCTTCAGCAACAGTGTATTGATATATAGTTCCGGTAAAAAAGCAAGAGTATTGGCAACAGTTTGTTTAATTTTTTAACCTTTTCTGTCAGCATTTAGTTGAGATCAGGAATTAGAAACTTTAATTCCCAAGGAGTTCTACATTTGGTAACTTGCATTATTTTTAATTTCTAGTGGTAAGCCTGATTCTAATGTTGGCCCATTTTTAGACATTGGTTTCAATGAGATTGAACATCATTAATCTCACACCAGTATCTACTATAGAGATCATAAGTCAGTCCTGCTTTGTCTGATAGAGGAGCCACTACCAATGTGAACCTGTATGGATTTAAATTTGAATTAACCCAAACTTTCAAATCAAAATTCAGATCCTTATGTTCACCATGCCTCAAATGGTCAGTAGCAGATATCAAACATTTCTATCATGAAAGAAAATTCCATAGGCACTATGATTCAAATATAGAAAGGCTTACCTGTGTTGTCTAGTTCCCCAATTCTTTTGTGATCCCCAAAGCATACCATTTCATCTGATATCCAGAACCGCAAAGATAATGATAAAGCTAATATCCAGAAGAACCTATCAGGGATCAACCTCTTCATCAAAAACAATTAGCTGTTGTTTTATCCCATTTGTCTTTAAAAATATGTTTTTTTATAAAACGAAATGTTTTTCACTTGAAAAAAATTAGTGCCATAAAAATTATGTGTATCTACACAGTATCATATGCTTAGATGAATGTATGCATTGTGTAATGATAAAATCAAAGAAATTACCATATCCACCAACCCAATAGTTACCATTTCTTTATTAAGAAAACATTCAAAATTTGTTGTCTTAGCTTAGTGATTTGTTTGTTTGTTTGTTTGTTTTTTGCTTTAATTTGACTTTGTCTTAATTTTTGGGACAGGATCTCATACAGTTGGCCTCTGACTTATGTAGCCAAGGAGGATCCTGAACCCCTGGCCTTTCTACATTCTCCCAAGTGCTAGGATTACAGATGTTCACTACTATTTCCATCTATAGTGCTTAGTTATCACCAATAGTTTCTATACTATGCAAAAGAATGTCTATCTAACTGTACTTTTCTAACTGTAACCTTTCTATGACCTAGGGCCTATCTTTTCTCAACCCTTCCTCTTTCTCCAACACCACTTATCAGTCTCTGATAAGTACCATTCTACTTGAAACTTGGACCAGATCTGATTTTACTGTGAGCCCATATTTAAATGTGACCATTCATATTTATCTGGGTTCAGCTTATTTAGCACAGCATAATGTCAACCAGGCCCAGCTACATTTCTGCAAGTGAGTAAGCAGACCTTAGTCCACTCCCAGATTCGTGCTCTTCTGCCTTCAAACTTTTCAATGCTGCATGCCTTTTATAAGCTACCTATTTCAGGGCTTCTCTGTTACCAAGGCTTTCTCAGCCTCTGTCCCTATTGTTTCTACCTTCCAAAGTGCTATGCTGCTTATAATAATGTAAATGTAGCATACTGTATGTCTTTGAAAGGCTTCACTAATGGTGAATTATATTCCATCCCTTCATTCCTAGCTTTATTTAATATTTCTTTAAATTGATATGTGAATTTCTTCCATCAAGATAGGAACGTTGATTTTTCCCCCAACCAGGAGAGATTTTCAATATTACTCTTGGGAAAAAAGTACCAGTAACCTGCATACAAAAGTTACCTTGACCTGTATCATGGTAGTTTTCTAAACTTCTACTACTCACTGAGGTTTTCTATGGTGAGGGCACCGGCATGGTCATACTGTCCCCCCACCCCAAGCAGAAACCAGAACTCTAACTCTGTGTCCATTCTCTAAAATTGAGCGCAAAGAAGAATTTCTCAAATACATTTTGCTTGCAGTAAAGCAATTTCTCCCTTTTGCTTCAAAAAACTACAGCCTTTTCAACAGCTCACATTCCCCTTACAGAGAGATTATATTCTCCACTGGATTTCTTCACTAGCCAAACCTCAGTGGCTAGATGTTTTGTGGATGCATAAACTTCAGAAATCAACAATATAACTTGGATTTCTTGTAAAATCATGGACCGTTTTATTCCACTTACTGCACTCATTCCACACAAAATCTCTCTTCATTTTAAATAAGTGACAAATGAATAAGGCTACTCTGGGATGCATGTGACGCCTCTCTGGGTTACTGAACATCTTTCTTCTGCTTTTCATGACCTTACCAACATGGGAAGAAATGTCTACTTCCAAAGACCACCCACCAGACACAAATGAGACTGATTTAAGGACATGAAGAGAAACAATGGAAAGCCAGAGCAGTACTATGACAGAACTTTAGGCTTGAGGTTCTGCTGAAGGATTTTGAAGAGAGTCCAAGAATGTCTGGCCTTTTGACTGTGTACCAGATTATTCTATCTATAAAGTTCATGTTCAAGCACTATATACTTTTGCCTTCTGCTGTACCCATAGCTAGTCTGGGCTTCATGTGACCTTGGATTTGAATGTGTGCCAGGGAAGGTGCAATTTGTTTGGGTTTGGCTACTTTCACTGCAGCTGGTTTAAGACAGGAAGAGCTTAAGTAGGAGTGAAGGTGTTGTACTGATTGATATTCAGTGACACTGTAAGAGTCCATCAGAAGACCCCCACTCAATTAGGTGACAGAGACCGGAATCAATGCAATCTGCAAGAGGCTTATTGTTTCAATGTACACTGGGGTCCCTCAGCATGCAGGTAAGAGAAGACCCCGAGTTCACAAAGCTTTTAATGAACATGTTAGTGGGGAGTTCAGTGGTTGCCTGAGTTGGACGACTGTGATTGGTTACCCTGAGCAACATTTAAAATTATTGGTCAACTCAAATGGGGGGGGGTTGTCTCTGCCATTTGGCCCTGTCCTGCCCACCTTGAAGTATTTGTGGCATTTCCCGGCACTGTCTTTTTTGTTGAGTCAATTTCCTTTCTGCCTTCACCCTAGGCAGGGTGGTTCTGTTTAGGCCATTTCGTTATCTATCCTCCCCCAGGCAGTTCTGGGCAGAATGCAAAGTTTCAGTCCAGCTTTGAGCCCCCATTCTGGGTCGTGGGGAGTTGGCCTGCTGTTCCTGACAGGGTTCTCACAACACTGGAGAAGAACCAAATGGATCTTGGAGTGCCACAGTAAGAAATCTGTAGAGGTGGCCTGTGAGGACTTCCTCCACTACTACCCCCTCAGAGGCAGCGTTGGTACCCACAATGTAAAGACCAGGGTCGAGGAGCAGAGTTAAAATGTGAGACATTAAGAAGTGATATTAAAGTCCTGTACAATTTTTTTCATAACAAATTATCAGCCAGGTTATTCTGAAATTGTCAACCTTCAGATAATTTTAGACATGTTGCACAAACCTCCAAGATGAGCTCATAGGGTCAGAGGACCTTCTTTCCCGGGGCATCTAGCTCCTAGGTAATAAAGTCAGGCTACCTCAAGGAAGCCAGGAGGGGTCAGGCCTCATGGAGGTACTGACAGTTCTCATGAAAGCAAAACATGTGCTGTGTAATTCTTCACCCTCACAGTTTCAGAGAAGACCTATTTCATCTGTCAGCTTTACAGCCCAGGAGATAAAAAGAGTTCTGAAAGGTGAAATTCTGTATCTGAGTCACTGCCTGGTTTTCCACAATGAGGATATAAGTCATTTTCACTGAGCTCGTGGGACATGCTACATAGACCTCTCACTGTGTTGTTTAGCAATGCCTGTGCCCCTACTGGTTGGTATTTGCTTTGTTTTTGTTTTGCTGTTTTTTACATTGTTAGTTCAGTGGCAGCTCCCTTGTGGGCTCTCAGAATCTAGTGGTTTTGCTAGCGTGACCCCTTGTCCTTTACTTCAGCTCTCAACCAGGTCTCTGTCCATTTAACAGTAAGAATCTACTACACTCTAGGGTGTATACTTAAACTTGGGTCTTCTAAACACTCCAGGGTCCCAGAGTGTCACTCTATATGAATGACCCACAGCAGAGCGGCCTCTCTATGCCCTAAATTTAAGTGCAAAAGAAGCATCCAATTTTGTTGGGTTAATACCAGGATCTATGAGTGCTTGGTACAATTTAAATGTAAAGAGAAAGGGAAACACCCCCAAACAGCTCTATGCTAAGACCAGAATTCTTCAGGGTAAAAGCATTAAGATCAGAATTCCTTTTTCTCTTGCCAGAAAACTAATGAGGAATGGCTAGAAAGCAAGTATCGCAACTTCTTTCTCAGAGGCTGAATTATTTCGTCCTTTCTCTAAACAACTAAAGCCCTTGATGCTTCTGTTTGTGTGTGTGCCTCAGACAAATCAATGTATGGTTCTGCTCCATCAGCTTTCTACGCTGATGAAAAACTGAAGGGCCTATTCTGTGAGTGTGTTGCCTTCATGAAAATCTTGCTGAGCTGTAATTTGGGGCCCCTGGGAGGTGCCCTGACTGCTGATATCTACACACATGCTTATGCTAATGTGGGGTACCTTAATGGAGGAGCCTTGAGACTTTAGCTGCTTTTGATGAAGGAAGTCAAGCATGTGTCCCTCCTTTGAAGTGATGAACGGATGCGAAGATCTTATCAATAACTGTACTTACTTTAGACTTGGAAGAAAAGATGGAAGGATTCATGGTTCTCCTTATTAATCAGGTACCTCAGGAGTAGAAATCAATTAAAATAATGAAGGACTATTGGGATGTCTTTGAGAATGTTGGCTATCTTGGGGAGTTGTGTCCCTAAAATGTTGATGGCAACCAAAACCTCTCTGAGCCAGTGCTCTCTGGTTCTTTTCTTGTAAATTGAAGATTGAAACTCATGAACCACAGAGGGCGAGTTTTAGATAAGAGCTTACTGTGGGTGGAGCTTAAGAGGCAGAAAGAGAGCCATACTGTTATTCATGGAACTCAACCACGTGGCAGACAGCATCCATATGGCAGAAAAAGGAAGAGGCACTAGATAAAGAATACTTAGGCTCTGACCAGCACCTGAAAGAGGCAGAGTGAAAAAAACAGCTGTGCCTTGGTCACCCAGGACCCAATATTACTTCATGGTGGCTCAACGGGAATGTGTTACGAGGTAGTAATTCTGGGAATGAAAAGTACATTACCTCATTAAAAGGATAATTATTCTTCCCACATCTTAAACATAACTAAAGGTGGGCTCTCTTCTTAAGGGTGATCCTTTGGCTAGATGATCAAGTGTTCAAAGTCCCCTTTGACTACATATTGAATTTGGAACCAGCCTGGAATATGTGAGACACTGTTTCAAGTTTGAAGAAAAGTAAGAAGAAAGAAACTTCCTGAGCTCAACACCAAACTAAGTAATGAGGAACACCTAGAAGCACTCCAAGACCCAACTATGTGTTCCCAAGTGATCTCAGGGAGAGTCCAAAAAGCACCAACAACTACATTAGTGGGTACCAACTTCTCAAACCCAAAATAGCAAAGTTGGCATCACTAAACAGGACAAGGACAACCAGAGTCTTACAGAATCAGCACCTGGACGTCCACTCAGAGAGTTCACAGTGACTGAAAACTCTCAAATATAGGCCCAAATTGACACTGAAATCGGTCACTGAGGGTACAAAGCTTATTAGATTTACTAATGCCACAGACATACAGACAGACTGGTGATGACAACATGTCAGAGGCTCTGAAGACAGGAGAAGTAGAGATTTCATCTTTCATCTTCTAAAATGATGTGTGGCTAGACATAGCAGGAGACTGAAGCCATGGAATCAGATGCCCAGGGAAGAGGTGGGGGAGCAAAAGGTGGTCACCAATGCTCTTGCCTTTGAGCCCTTTGGTATAAACTTGAGACTGGGAAGTCTAAGGATCCACAATATTTCAACAAGATGCCTGTTGATGTCCTCCAGAGGGAAAGGGATACTGCAGTCACTGTGGCCTAAGCATCCTTTGGAGCCTTTACACCCTCCACAGTACAAAGGTCAGTTCAGCTCTTCACTCATAGGGAGATGCTTGATCTTAGTGTTCACCTCAGTCGCCCTGGCTTGGGATCTCTTCTGTTGTCACTCTGTTGCTTCCAATCATCTCCCCGAACAAAGGACAAAGCCTAGTGACAAAACCAAAGTGGGGGGATCTTTTCCTCAATTATTGATTACTTTTTGATTTTTCAAAATCAGAAAAAAGCAAAAATTATTCTAAAAGCAATCAAGAGAAAAGGAAATTAACATCTTAAAACCCTGGATTCTTAATTAAATTAAAAAGTGGTTGATGAAAAGACTTCTAATTCTTTGTAAGTGAAGAACAAGCACACATTACTAATTATTTCCACATAATATACTCTAGAGGGATGTTAGAAGAGAGTGAAAGTTTTCCTCAAAAGCTGCTATAAAAGCCATGAGAAATCAAAGGCTTCAATGATCTGTGTGTGTGTGTGTGTGTGTGTGTGTGTGTGTGTGTGTAGGTTGATAGAAGTGTCACCAATAATCTACACACATTCGCCAAATTTTTATTTTATTTTATGCATTATTTCATTTTCACAACTTAATATTAAAATGCATCAATAACTTAAATTTTTATTAAATATGAACAAGGAGCTAAATTTTGTCTCCAAATACTTCCCCAGGAAGATACAATCTTCCACAACAAAACCAGTCTGTGTGGTGGCCACCACCATAATTTTATAGCATGAACTCACTGTAAATTACAATCTATCAAAATCTGTGAGTATATTACTGACAATGCAGGCTACATTTTCCTTATGCTAGAACCTATTATAAACACCCCAAATAGAGGTGTCTTCTTTAATTCTTACAAATGTCCCTGGAAGGAGACACTATTATTTCCATCATAAAAATGAGAAAAATAATTTTCAGTCACATAGCAAATTAAAGTATAAGAGTGTCTTTTATATTCCTATTGGGAATTGTTGTTTCCAAGGATTACTGCCGCCATCTGCTAAGCTAGACCTAGTTCTGGAAGCTTTTAGTCTCCATACAGTCTAATCTAGGCCTAGAATGTTTTCAGTCTGAGACTTGTTTCTGAATGAGTCCACCCTTTCTAGTTCTTTCTGAGTTCTGACTGGCTGCTTTAACTCAGCTGTTCTGGCTTAAAACTCCTCTCTAAACTTACTGATTCAATCTGGTTATCTCAACTTCTCCTGAATTGCTCTGCTTGGCCTCATACTAACTTTGGCAATATGTTCAAATCTTCTGACTCCTTTTTCTCTAGCTTGCTCTGTTTTTACCTATATCTAGGTTCTTCTTCTTCTTCTTCTTCTTCTTCTTCTTCTTCTTCTTCTTCTTCTTCTTCTTCTTCTTCTTCTTCTTCTCCTCCTCCTCCTCCTCCTCCTCCTCCTTCTTCTTCTTCTTCTTCTCTCTCTCTCTCTCTCTCTCTCTCTCTCTCTCTCTCTCTCTCTCCATATACTGCTCTCTTAAGTAACTTTCATTCCCTCTGTCTTCTCATGAGAGTTGGGCATATCCTATTCTGTCAAATCTTGCTCTGATTTGTCACTTTACCACTCAATTAGACATAAATTCCAAACATGAATACTTACTTCTACAAAGTAACTTTACCTTCATTGTCTGGTATTAAAGTTGTATCCTAAGGGCATGCCTGTATTCCAGCCAGAGGGATAAAGGTATGTGCTAAGGACTAAGCCACATTACAACTAGCAAAAAGTTTTTGCAGTGACACAATCTCTGGGTTCACTGTGTGATCCAATATTCTGAAACACAAAAGCAGCTATAAAAAGGCCATTGCTATTATTTAACAAACAAAATAATGACATTTATAAAAAATTGTAGTGAGCTCCAGAAACAGGACTGGTCAGGGGAGGGATCAGAACTGCCAGGAGCATGTACCTAAACCCTGGGTATTTTGATTTCTAACCCATCATTGTTTTTAGCTATTTGATATCTCTTATTTTTCAATAAGACTCCTGAGATATGAAAATAACATTTATCTGAAAAGCCCATAGAAATGGACAGATTATTAATGGAATGTTATGAAAGGTATGTCTGCCTATCCATCCATCAGTCTGCCAGGAGACAAGTGTGGATACCACATAAGAAGAATCCCAAGGAAGAGAAGAATCCTGAGCAAGTCTCTCCTTAAAATTCACTTCAATAATGTCACAGGTTGACAGAGGTGGTTCTTATGAAAACTTCAGATTGACAGTCAGAGGAACAGTTTGCATTATCATCACAAACAGAGCACAGATCCTTCCATGGACACATCTTGCAGACATACACCCATGGTTTGCCACATAGCCAAGATGTCAGGGACACCAACCCCTTTTCACGTGCAAAATAATCTCTATTATCAGTAACTCTAAACTGTGTCTTCAAACTCAGTTTCTTTGGTGTTCTGTGAGATTTCTACATCTGTATATCTTGTTCCACCTTCCCTTTCATGCCAAAATTACAAGGCCAGCAACCAGTCCTAAAGTTTCCTCAGTTAATAATGACCAGAAAGCAACTCACTATCAATATCTACCTTTGCTTCCAGTTACCAGAGGAATAATAAGAATAATAATGTAGACTACATTTTGACTGACAGTTTAATCTTCTACAGAGATATAATCCTAGCACACTCTAATTGGAGACCTATATCTGAAAAATTTGGTGGGTCATGTGTCAGCCACTAAGAGATCGCCAGCCCTGGATGTCCTTCTTAGTCCTTGTCTGCATATCTGATGGTCAGTCCAGTGGTGAGTATAGGTGTGTCAAAAGCCAAGTACAAAAAGTCAGTGCTTTTACTTGAAAAGATACACACAAGAGTTCTGTGTTAAAAAGAAAAATTTATTGGAATTATTAAGTATCTTACTTAAATAGTGATATTTGAACTCCTTGCATTGGCATTGAGATATCATAAAGAGAAAATGACAACTCTATATAGAATAAATGAGCCATACTTATTGACAGAGAATTCCCACATAGACAGGGGTGGATGAAGAGAAACAATGGTGTCTATGTCCACGTTTTAGATGGTTTCCAGAGGGAGAACTGAACATCCACTAAAGAAGACAGCTTTGCATGAGCCAAATGTTTGGTGGCCTTTCATTTCCCTCTTCAATGACATATATGACCCTTGTATGTTGCTCTTGTTTTCAGTCATTCTCAACATTCTTAAAGATTTTTTTCAGTATCCTACAGGATGCTTTGCAGGGGAGTAGCTACTTAAATCAAGAGTCAGGACCACAGATGCCTCCACTGAAGATCATCAACTAGAAGCTAACCCAAGACATCATTATCACCCAGCTTTGTAGCAAGGGACTAGAAGCACATTCTGGGAAATGGCACCAGAGTCATTTAGATGGTGATATCCTAAATCCAGCCACCAGCTGTCAGCCAGTGGCTATATACAGATTTCCATATGCATTCCCATGTGGTTCTAATGGAATAGATCCTGCTGATATTTTCTGATATATGAATCATGGTAATATTTCTGTATGCATTGGACTTCCTCCAGTGTATGAACCTCGAATAAATCCGAAGTGTACCAAAAGATAAATGATAAATTGTCAAATATTACATCTGAGTTCATTTAAGCATTATTAATGGCAATAGGCCATGCATAAGCCTATAACTCTGAAAAAAAGAATTAAATGTGGAAAGTGGGAAAGATCCCATTAAGGCTTGTTCTCTTCGCAACTGGCACGATTTGGCACAAATTAATTAGATAATGATTTTCAAAAGCTCTAAATCATCCAATGCTAATTCAGAAGGTAAATATTACAATTACACAAGGGCCCAATATAAATGGTAAATATGGCTTATACTACTGCAGTGAATTTGAAAAAGATTTTTGCTTCAGTAGATGAGAAGTGCACTGGGCAGGATATATGTGAGATCTTGAAACTTAACCAGCAAATATGGTTTTGAGTTATGTCTTTGGGAGTCACACCCAATAATCACAGGGTATTATCTATATCACTTATATAATTAATTTTTAAATATTTATTTGTTTGTTTGTTTATATGTGTGTCTGTATGAGTATGTGGGCACCTATGGGTGTGAAGAATATGTTTGTGCAGAAACATGGAAACCAGAGGAGTATGTCAGGTGTCCTGTTCCATCCCTCTATACCTGTACCTCTGAGGTCTTTTCTTGCTTCTGAGGCTGGAGCCACTGATAGGCCACCAAGTTCCAGAGACCCCCTCCTATCTCTGTCTGGCTTGAGCGAGGTTTATAGGCTTTTACAGAGAATATCTCTCAGCTTGAGACATGAGTGTTTGGACCTGAACTCGGGTCTTCTTCTGTTTGGAGCAAGCACTCATGAGTTAGAAGCCATCGCTCCAGGCCTTCTCCATTGCTACTGTCCTCATCAAAGTGTGTATTCTCTATTTGCCTATTTATCTACTACCTCTCTTTCACTATTCTCCTGGCACCTAAAAAACATTTTTTTCCTCAGAATTGAATACAATGAACTTTGTACAGACACTAAGTTGACATTCAACAAATATTTTTCACAGTGCAGGAAAGAATGAATAGTTCAGGTGTGTGGCTTCTTTCAGTAACAGATTTTTATAGGATTTGGAAATAAAGCCTTTGATCTGTGTCCATGGCACAGAACTCACCCTGGCACAGTGCCCAGATTCTTCTCATGTTGGTATTCTTTTCACTTGGAGACTAGTATGATCCCTTCACATTCTATTCCCTTACTTAGCTCATAGCTAAAAGTTTACAGGGTTGAAATTAAGTATAACTTTTTATAAAATCCTCTAATTCTGTCAATGTTATGAAGTGAGAATGAAGTAGCTAATATTTTTTCTTTGTGGCTGTAGAGGAGTACTTTTCTCTTTGTGTCTCTGTCTCTCTGTCTCTCTGTGTTTCTCTGTTTCTGTCTTTTTCTCAGTTTCTCTATGCCTTCTGTCTTTTGTCTGTCTCTTTCTATTTCTCTCTCTCTTCTCTTCTCTCTCTCTCTCTCTCTCTCTCTCTCTCTCTCTCTCTCTCTCTCTCTCTCCATACTCAATTGCAGGTGCCCATGTCTGCAGGTTCATAGGAATAGCTGTGCATGTGGATGCCAGAGATTTACTTCAAATGTCTTCCTCAATTACTCTCCACTTTATTTTTTTTGAGATAAAATAAAGGTCTCTCACACTTAACCTAGAAATCATAGATTTAGCTAGACATATTGACCAATTAGCTCCAGAAACATACCTGTCTCTGCCTCCTCCTAGAACTCAGGTTACAGATGGCTACCATCACTACATGCAGCTTTTGCATGTGTGCTGGGATCCAAACACAGGTTCTCATGCTTAAGTGGCAACTTACTGAGTGAGCATCTGCTTAGACCATCCATCGTCATTCCAGTGAGTGTTTATACTACTAAAACTCAAAGAACCGGAGCTTCATACATGGTTCAAAAAACCAGAGAACAAACATTGGATGAGACACTAGAGCTCTATTGCAGCAGCAGCAATTGTGACAGGAAAGGCTTGGGAAGTCTGTAAGTGGAAGAAAGTGGCTGCCAGGAAGGTCAGGAATCCTAAACTACTTCTGTAGACAAAGGGAATAGAAAGGGGAAAGGGGAGGAGGGAAAGGAAAGGAGGTGGGAGAGAAAATGAATTTTGGATTTTGTAAGAGTTTGCTTTCTGGGAGATTGGCTTAGGGCTAACATCTACCTTTCTGGGGTCACAGAGCAAAGTGAGGAACTGGAGTATATGCCTGATTCAGACTAAAATGACCAGGGAAATGTTATACATAGTTGATTCACGAGTTTATTCTACCTGAAAGATCGTCAAGCCAAAGGATTACCACGTAGAGACGGTGTCTTATTTCTAAACCTGGTTGTTCCTAAGTAGAAAGTTATAGGAGAATAGAAACCATCTAGTCTTGAACAGTATCATCTCTGCAGCACAAAAACTAGAACATGGGTCACAGCAAACAAATACCTGTTAAATTAGCAAACTGAAAAATACATGAAAAGCCTCTGTTAAAAGTGTTTTTGGTACCCAGATATCCCTCAATGGAAGAAAGGATACAGAGAATGTGGGACATATATACAATGGACTCGGCTATTTAAAATGACAAATTTTAATGAATTTCACAGACAAATGTATAGAACTAGAAAATATCATCCTGAGTGAGGTAACCTAGACCCCAAAAGACATACATAAATTGTTTATACAATATTTTTCATGATTCTGTATTTTCTTCCATGGAACAAAACAAAATACTAACAAATACTTGAATATAGTTTGGGGAACATTTGATTTTTAAATATCAAGATTATTTAAAGAATGTAATAAAGGTCATACATATCCAGCTGAGCTTTATTTAATGTGAATTTCAAGAGTCTGTTTAAAGGGCATAAGTAGGTGACTTTGGTTCATAGAAAGGATTTACCCAAAAAGTTCCCAACAAATGCTTCAAAACCTAGCAAATCTTATACTCACAGAAATAAAACAAAACAAAAAAAAGAGGTTCAGGGTCCACCTAGCATTACAAGTCTGGTTTCTGATTTATGTGCTGGCCTAGTTTTTGCCTCCTATCTCTGGAGGAACAACCTGGCTAAGATTTTCAATTCCTTCTAGGACTTTCACACTGATCCCACCCCTCACCTGCCTCTAATCCTTGGGCAAATTCTATAGTATGTCCATCTGCAAGGTAGAGAAGAGAATAATTCTGTAAGTTTGCTGTGAATACTCCACTGCTAATAAATGTAAGGTTAATGAATATGGGGCCAGCATACTATGAGCACCCAATAAACATGACGTCCACAATGGTATTAGCTAACAGTGGCCTTTGTTTAACAAATTTTTATATATTTCCAGAAAGTATAAATTAGGCACTATTTCGCTTGTTTCTTTCTTTTCTGGGGGATTATTGTTTTGTTTTTGTTATTTTGTTTTCACTTATCTTCAGCATTTTATTCCAAGTATGATAAGAAGATACACTTAGTCAAAATTTTTCTGCCCATTCTTTAGAAATATAAAGTGACTAAAATTACATGTCACACTAAATCTCCATCTCAGTGGTATCAAGTCCATTTATTTGAATCTAGTAGCTTTCTCAAATAACCCCTTGGACTTGAGAAAAATCTATAATCTTTAGATCACTGTGCTTTTGGTAATGTAACTATCCTACTAGAAGCCAAACAAAACCCCAGAGAAGGATTGGGGTTAGGCTACAGTAAATACATTCCTCCTCTTTGGACCACAAACAGGACTGAAAGAAATAAAAAGCTCAGTGATACAAATAAAAAAGTGATAAGAGATAACATCAGCAGGGGAGATAGCTAGACAGATAGAATGACACTAACCAAACCATGGAGATGCATAGCATTTCCATAAGACAAGCAGACAAGGGATATAAAAACACAAACTTGGAGAGTAGGGAGGAAAAGAGTGTTGGGAAGAAAGGTTAACTGTAGTTCTAAGATATCCTGTCCATGTTCTTACACCCCTGTGCATAGTTTATGTAATGTACTTACACAAGGCTTCAAAAGAAACAGCCTCTAAAAGAAGTGTTTCTATGAACATAGTGGAGCATGTATCCTTATTGCATGCTGGAGAATCTTCTGGATATATGCCCAGGAGTGGTATGGCAGGGTCCTCCGGAAATATCATGTCCAGTTTTCTGAGGAACTTCCAGACTGATTTCCAGAGTGGTTGTACCAGCTTGCAGTCCCACCAGCAGTGTAGGGGTGTTCCTCTTTCTCCGCATCCTTGCCAACACCTGCTGTTTCCTGAGTTTTTAATCTTAGCCATTCTGTCTGGTGTGAGGTGAAATCTCAGGGTTGTTTTGATTTGCATTTCTCTAATGACTAATGATGTGGAACATTTTTTAAGGTGTTTCTAATTCATCTGAATTGCTTCAGGTGAAAAGTCTTTGTTTAGCTCTGTACCCCATTTTTGGATAGGGTTATTTGGTTTTCTGGGGTCCAACTTCTTGAGTTCTTTGTATACATTGGATATTAGCCCTCTGTCAGACGTAGGGTTGGTGAAGATCTTTTCGCATTTTGTTGGTTGCCGATTTGTCATTTTGACAGTGTCTTTTGCCTTGCAGAAACTTACTAATTTTATGAGGTCCCATTTGTCTATTCTTGATCTTAGAGCATAAGCTATTGGTGTTCTGTTCAGGAATTTTCCCCCTGAGCCAATGTCCTCAAGGGTCTTTGCCAGTTTCTTTTCTACTAGTTTTAGTGTGTCTGGTTTTATGTGGAGGTCCTTGATCCACTTGGAGTTGAGTTTAGTACAAGGAGATAAGAGTGGATTGATTCTCATTCTTCTGCATGTTGACCTCCAGTTGAGCCAGCACCATTTGTTGAAAAGGCTATCTTTTTTCCACTGGATGTTTTCAGCTCCTTTGTTGAAGATCAATTGGCCATAAATGTGTGGGTTCAATTCTGGGTCTTCAATCTTATTCCATTGATCCACCTGCCTGTCACCAATACCATGCAGTTTTTAACACTACTACTCTGTAGTATTGCTTGAGGTCCGGGATACTGATTCCCCCAGAAGTTCATTTACTGTTGATAATAGTTTTAGCTATCCTGCGTTTTTTGTTATTCCAGATGAATTTGAGAATTGCTCTTTCTAACTCTATGAAGAACTGAGTTGGGATTTTGATGGGGATTGCATTGAATCTGTATATTGCTTTTGGTGAGATTGCCATTTTAACTATATTAATCCTGCCAACCCACGAGCATGGAAGATTTTTCCATTTTCTGAGGTCTTCTTCCATTTCCTTCTTCAGAGACCTGAAGTTTTTGTCATACAAATCTTTCACTTGTTTGGTTAGAGTCACACCAACATACTTTATATTGTTTGCAGCTATTGTGAAGGGTGTCATTTCCCTAATTTCTTTCTTGGCCTGCTTATCCTTTGAGTATAGGAAGGCTACTGATTTGCTTGAATTGATTTTATAACCAGCCACTTTCTAGAAGTTGTTTATCAGCTGTAGTTCTCTGGTAGAGTTTTCTGGGTCACTTAAGTATACTATCATATCATCTGCGAATAGTGATAGTTTGACTTCTTCCTTTCCAATTTGTATTCCTTTGACTTCATTATGTTGTCGAATAGCAGCCTTATTCATAATAACCAGAAGCTGGAAAGAACCCAGATGTCCCTCAACGGAAGAATGGATACAAAAAATGTGGTATATATACACAATGGAGTACTATTCAGCTATTAGAAGCAATGAATTCATGAAATTCTTAGAGAAATGGATGGAGCTTGAGAATATCATACTAAGTGAGGTAACCTAGTCTCAAAAGAATACCCATGGTATGCACTCACTGATAAGTGGATATTAGCCTAGAATCTTGGAACACCAAAGACACAATCCACATACCAAATGATGTCCGACAAGAAGGAAGGAGTGGACCCTGGTGCTGGAAAGGCTCAAAGCATCAGTGTAGCGGGATACCAGAACAGGGAAGTAGGAAGGGGTGGATGGGGGAACAAAGGGAGGGAAAAGGGCATGTGGGTCCTTTGGGGGGCAGGGAACCAGGAAAAGAGAAATGAAATGTAAATATAGAATATATCCAATTAAAAAAGGAGAGAGAAAAAATAAAAAAGAGAAAAAAAGGGAGCAGGAAAGAATATACTATTGTTTTGTCAGAGTGTAGTTAGAGGTTATACTAGGGTAATAAATAATTAATAAGCTGGTTCATACACTCCTGTACCATGGACTTCTAACAGCCATCTGATGCTTACAGACCTGCCCATCTCTACCTCAAAATCTGAGCTATCAAACTGTATATAATAAATTAAGAAGATCTTTCAGTTAATAAAGCCATTAGATTTTAAGATAAAAAAAGAAGTGTTTCTGTAATTTTAAATGAAGAGCAAAAGAATATGGGAAGCAGGCTTAAGCAAAATGAGGAGGCAACACATGTCATTGCAGAATATCAATACCCCAGGTAATCCTAGAGGATTCGCAAATGCTGCGATGGTCCTTTAGATATATCTAGGATTGAAGAATGAAGGGAACTTGTTTTCTAGCCTCAACCTACCAAAGATGGGACTGATATCATCCTAAAAGAAGAGAAACTCTAAAAGCAACAACTAGAGCATCAGGCAGGGCAGGGATGAGCCCCCTCCCCCTGAATCGGAAGAGGGTGCTCCAGGTAGCACATAATGTACCACCCATGCATCTCAGAAGCCATTCACTGGATCCATAAGGCAAGAAAGCAATGACAAATTGCTGCAATAAAAAAGCAATAAGGAAAGAAAAACATTAATACATGAAGTGTTTGCCAAGTAAAACATATTCTACAGATGTGTGTGTGTGTGTGTGTGTGTGTGTGTGTGTGTCAAAAAATCTTAAGTGGGCCACCATAAAGCAATAAAATTAAGAACAAGTACAATGAAGGAGTTTAAGTTAAGGATATTGATGTTAGGGAAAGAGAAAGGATAAAAAAAAATGACCAATATTGACATAAGACTTTTACAATAAAATCCATTGCTAGACAGTGTCTGCTTGTAAAACTTCGGAACATTGAAAATTAATCTCTTTAATATTAAAGGTAAGATTCTGAGACATGCAGGAAGACTATACAGAGAATAACCAACTTTATCACCAACAACACCTCCATGTCCACATAGAATAGTGATTTTTGACCTAGACCTTTTAACCCAGACAGCATACAAGTCAATAATGAGCTCAGAATAAAATGTTTTAGATATGAAAAAGTTGAGAAAATTATCCTCTTACTTATTTTTATTAGCAGTTCTTTATATATGTGCTCCAGAAAAATGTGGGGATGGGCCCAAGAACAGATGAGTGAGAGAGAAGATCCAACCCAAGGAAGGGAGAGAAGGCAGGCCTAAAAGGAGGCAGGAAGGCCTAACAATGTTCTCTTGATTTAAATTCCTTCATCACGGTTGTTCTTAATTATAGCTTTCTTTATTGCTCACTTAAGATCTCTTGCCTTAAACACACACACACACACACACACACACACACACACACAAACACATGTGGAGTAATTTTTACTTGGCAAATGTTTTTAATGTTTTCTCTTTTTTGCTGACACACACACACATATATGTGTGTATATATATGTGTGTGTATATGTGTGTGTGTGTGTGTGTGTGTGTGTGTGTGTGTGTATACATATACAGAAGTGAGACCTTCTACTAGGAAAGTAGTTTTTAGCTTAGAAAGTAATTTTATTGGAAATTGATAACCAAGAATACAGAGATGGACTTTTTCTTTTCTATTTCATTCTTTAAATTGAAAACAACAGGGAGAAAATTCCAACCTGTGTTGTAAAAAGAAAACCAAGTCATTGACATTGACGTGCACTGGATAGTTTTAATCGACAAAAATAAATGCACTTTATTGATTTTAAACTTTTAGCTGACCTGCAAAAACAAAGCACAGGGCATTTAATTAAGGTTACAAAAAGAATAAAGAGGTTGGAATTCCAAAAGTAAAGGTGAAGATAAGAAAAGCAGTTTGGCATTACCAGAAAGAAAGGGTTAGAGTCCTAACATCACCTCACACCATGAGTCGCCCAAGACATGCTACCCAGCTATTGACCAACCCATAAGGAGAATCTCAAAGGGATTAAGGCATAAAGTTAACTAACAGATAAACTGATAATAAACTGCTTTAAGTATAAGAAAATGGGTCAGAATTTCAAATTATTCTATACATGATAAAAGTACATCACAAAATCTGCAACTCATATTTGAAGCTGATTAACGACACAGACATGCACGTATTGTTTCAAAAATATCAACTTCAGAAGAACACAGACAGAAAGTCTGTAAAGTGCTTTTAGTTTACCATTGGAAATTGATCAAAGTCAGACAGTGGATAATTGATTATAAATCTTGAAGTACCCATTTGACCAGGAGAGTGGGTGGATGATTGAGAAAAGAATAATTGATGGGGGATGGTGGGTGCATAACTAGGTGAATGTATGGGTGGGTAGATGATGCATAAACAGGTGGAAGCCAGAAGAAATAACAGGGGAAAGCAATAATATAAAGAAACCAGTTTCATATTTTATTTTGTAATCGTTTGTATAGTATTTGGATATTTGTATATATTGTGATTATTATGAGCCAATTTTGATCCTAAAATTAAAGGTAAAAACTTGCTGCCATTAGTAAATCACATATCTAATGGAAAACAACTCAAGACAACTATTCACTGAACATTTCTTGTGAGCTAGGAATGGAGGTAAATTCTGTACAGATTCAGATATGAGCACATCGCAGGACTTGCCTTCAACTCACTTGTCAGTTATTTACAAAGCGAACATCAAGTTCACGGTAAGTAAAGTGAAAATTAAAATGTGCACTTAGAGCCAACTTACAAAGGATAAGAATAAAGGCAGTGAAAAACAGGGACATGCCTGATATAGAGAAATCAAGGTGTAACTGAATTAGAACCATGTTCTGTGCCTGTTACATTCCAGAGTGCTGTGTAAGCTTCTGGGAGAAGGCCTCACCTCTCTGACCTAGCGACAAGCCCTACAAACTGTGAGACTGACACGCCAGGCAAGATGGGCACACTCAGAATAATGACACTGCTGGTATGGATTTGATGATCACTCCATAGGAAGGGATTCAAGTCTGGCAATCTAAAATGGGGTAAGGGACAGCCAGTCAGATACAAGCCCTGGGGGCGGGGGGAGGCCAAATACTGCCATTTAGCTAAGTTGACAAAGAGGATGAGTACATGAATGGATGCTTTTTAAATATTTTTGTTGGTACCAGTAGATAAATTCTGCTTTCAGACTTAGGTCTACCCCTCTTTGCAGTGGATGGTGATAAATGCAGAGACTAAACAGTGTGCTGGAGAATGAGGGACTGATGACAGCTCACTCTGAAATGGGACATGTATATAATCCTCTCTAAAATTCAGGGAACCATGAAGAGAGAGAAGAAAGAATATAAAAATGAGACGATAGGAAGGATCTCTGAAAAATGCTGTCTTCTGGGCAAGACACGGGCCAGTTGAAGCCTGAGCTCACACAGCTGTGGATGTCTGCATTTTTGTAGTTTCATGACTGACTCCTGAATTGGGGAGGGGTAGTTCAGGAGAACTTACTCTTCACTGCTGACCAATTTTCTACTAATAAATTGAGAAAGGAGACATCATTGCCTTCAGTTGCATAACCACTGGTGAACCCACCAAGTTTCAGTAGAGAGTTCCTTTCCAGTTATCTTGTAGACAGTCATATTTACGTGGGTCATATCTTTTCTTTGGAGTCATAAAACAAACCCAAAACTCATGAAACAGGGAAAGTGAGTGCTGACAGAGCTAAATAAAGGAGGATGGAAAGAATAATTAAAATACATGTGTACATGCGTGGAATTGCCAAAGAAGCAAACTTAATAAGGAAGAGGAAGAAAGGAAGGAAGGAAGGAAGGGAGGGAGGGAGGGAGGGAGGGAGGGAGGGAGAGAGAGAGAAAGGGAAAGAAAACCATTTTCCCAGCCAGAGCAGATTTCTCCACTTCAGAATCACAAGGACCTGTAAAACTACCAAGTCTAAGATAAAGAGCACTCACAGTTTCTCTCCTATTTTGCCTACTATGCACCCAGAGCAAGGTGTATAGATCATGTTGAAGTTTTAAGTCATTATAGAATTAGGACATAGATTGCCACAAAGCAATACCTATAACTCAGCACTGCTGGTGGCCACAGGATGAGATGGAGAAGGAAGACAAAGTGGCCCATTACATATGGTGGAAAGAAGCTATTTAAAATGATTTCTCTGAGGGAAGGTCTTCAGACTGAATAGGTGAATTTCAGCCTTCTTTTAAAGGGAAGCCATTTCTTCAACATATTTCAGTTTTAGTGCTGCAGTTGTTTTATTTAATGTGAAAAATGAAATGAGGACCTATGCGTAAATGGCATGTTTTAATTTAAATATTTGAAATGATGCTTTACCTCGTATATCATTTTCTACACGAATAATTCCCCGTACTTGTGACGTATAAGTAAATCTAGCTGGAATTGCTTGTTAAGACAGTTATAAATAACTCCAGTCAGCAAAAAGTATAAAAGCCAAGGACACTCAAAACAGATTGATGAGACCATCAGCATTAACCTATTAAGGATTCTAAAAATAAGTCTATTAACATTGTCAGCATTTATTTTTTTTCTACTCTCATTGCAACAAATTCACAGGGAAAAAAGTTATAAAAAAGAACTCCATGTGAAACTGGCAGTTTAAGATAACACCACTTAACTGCTTTTCTAATATTATGCAATTTATGGTAATCAAAAAGCACTTGAATACGTATATTTAAATGTTTTCCTTTTCACATGAAATCACAGAGTCCTGGAATAGGTACCCTGGTTTACATATTTAGATTCAAAATAGAAGCTCAGATATTAATTTAGGAAAATGTTTTTTAAAAATCCTAATACAGGCCACAAATTCTCCCCAGAGACTCCTAATAGAATGAGGCATGAAATATGTGGATCTGTGGCTAAGTAGCATAGGTGAAGAACAAGTGGAACCGAAAACTGTGGCTTATAGAGAAGGCAGACTCTTTCGCCTATGTTGGAAAAGCTAATAAATTACTTAACACTTTGAGCTCCAAGTTCCTTCTCTGTGAGGTAAGAATAATATCTACTAACCAAGTAATTGGTGGAATAAGTGATTTTATATGATGTATGCATCACAGCACCTAGCCATAACAAGTAGATAATAAATGTTAATTTATTAGCTGTTGTGAGCATTTGGTGACCTGGATGGTCAAAGAGAATATTGGTATCAAGTAACCTGGAGCCCATCCACTCACCCAAGAGATCAAGGCTACCTGCTGATTGAACAAAAGATTCAAATGTTATAGACAGAAGCTATACCCCCCAAAATAAGCTATTGTTTTTTCCTGTAATAAATCTAAGAAGGAATGACCAAAGGAAACAACACATTTGTAAATAATGAACAGTGTGGTGATTTTGAGCAATGTGAGAAAGTCCTGAAGAGAGTAATAGCATATGGCATGAACATACACAAAAATAACAGCAAAGATAAACATGGGTGGGAAGGGGAAATCTATTTGAAGGATTACCGCACTCAGAGTGATTTCTCAAATACTAAGGAAATTGGAATTTGAAAAAAAGAACAGAAAGCTTTTCTTTTATCTTAATCTAAATTGAACAAGTAAAGTGCTTTTTAAATGGACAAAGAGGTCAATTTATATATGTGGAGGCCTACTCAGTTGTATGCTAAACCCACATAATTTTCTACCTAAAATGAAAAAGTAAATTTGATACAAACCAGAGCGGACAGCTCTCCCCAGCAGACCTCCTGACACTGCTCTGCTTACCTTCATCAGATCTACTGCTTTGGAACCATTCAAGTTAGATTCCCTTCCCATGCCCATTTCCCTCCCCACTGAGTCTCCTGAGACACCTCCACCAGCCCTAAGCAGCCTGCTATCCCCAGCAGACCCCCTGCTACCTTTCAGCCCACCTTCATCAGATCTGCTAATCTGGGATCATACTGGTAAGATTGATTTTCCATACCCATCTTTCCTGCCTGATGAGTCCTCTGGGGTACCCCTCAGCTGCCCTGAACAGCCTGCTATCCTAAGTGTATCTCCATTATCCCACTACCTCACTGCCTAACTTCATCAAACCTGCTGATCTTGAACCAGACAGGTTAGATTCCCTTTCCACACCCAACTTCCCTGCCAAATGAGTTCTCTGGAACATGATCCCCATTTTCCCTAAGCAGTTTGCTATCCCCACTGAATACCCATTCTCCCGCCACCTCTCAACCCACAGTCATCAGACATGCTGATCCAGAACCATACCGCCCAGAGATACCAATCAGAGGCCTCCACACCAGGATCATAGAGGTTAGGCACCAGTATGTACTACAATAGGAACGATCCATATGGCTAAAGGCCCTTGGAAGAAAACAATTAACAAAAGTCAGGGAAATGTGATACCTCGAACCCAGCTACCCTGCAAGTACTGGACATCCTAACACAATCAAAGCACAGAAGATGACCTTAAATTCACCCTTATAAAGATTTAAAGAGGAATTGAACACATCCCTTAAAGAAATACAGGAAATACAATTAAACAGGTAAAGAAAATAAATAAAACTGTTCAAGACCTGAAAGTGGAAATAGAAGCAATAAAGAAAACACAAACTGAGGGAATCATGGAGATGGAGACTCTATTGGCACACAAGAATCTTATAGAACACCAATTAGACTGGACTGGAGAAGAAAATCCTCCCTCCACAAAATAATCAAAACATAAAATCTATGAAACAAAGAAAGAATACTAAAAGCAGCAAGAGGAAAGAAGGCCAGGTAACATACAAAGGCAAACATATCAGAATTACACCCAACTTCTCAACAGAGACTTTAAAAGATAGAACAGCCTGAGCAGATGTCTTATAACCTCTAAAAAACTAGATTTCTATGCCCACCCAAACTCTCAACCATCATAGATGAAGAAAGAACATTTCAAGAAAAATCCAAATTTAAACAATATCTATTCACAAAACCAACCCAACAAAAAATACTAAAAGGAAAACTCTAACTCAACGAGGATACCAAAGTTCAATAAAATACACAAAATAAGTAATAATGAGGAAATCACACAAAAACACACTCATATGTACTAGTACCACCAACATCAAAATAACAGTCATTAACAATCACTCGTCATTAATATTTCTCAAAATCAATGGACACAATCCCCCAATAAAAACACAAAGGCTAACAGAAATGGATGGGGGGGAAAGGTCTAGCATTCTGCTGTATATAAAAAACCCATCTCAGAAATAAAGACAGACATTACCTCAGAGTAAAGGGCTAGAAATAGTTTTCCAAGTAAATGGACCCAAGAAGCCATCTAGAGTACCCATTCTATTATCTAATTTTTATTTATAGATTTTTGGCCAAAATTAATCAAAATAGACAGGAAAGGACATCCTACTCAATGAAAAAAATCTACCAAGATGATCTCAATTCTCAATATCTATGTCCCAAACACAAGGACACCCACATTTGTAAAAGAAACATTGCTAAAGCTTAAGTTGCACATTAATAGTGGGAGGCTTAAACAGTCAACTGTTGTCAAATGACAGATCATTTAGACAAAAACTATGAGGGAAATAATGAAACTAACCAATATTATGAACCAAATGCAAATAATAGACATTTACAGAATATTTCACACAAAACAAAAGAGCAACAATATGAACCAATGAGTACCCCCAGAGCTCCCAGGGACTAAACCACCAACAGAAGAGTACACATGGAGAGACCCGTGGCTCTAGCTGCATATGTAGTAGGGGATGGCCTTGTTGGACATCAAAGGGAGGAGAGGCCCTTGGTCATGTGAAGGCTTGTTGCCCCAGTGTATTGGAATGCCAGGACAGGGAAGTGGGAGTGCATGAGCTGGTGAGCAGGGGGAGGAGAAATGGCATAGGGGGTTTTCGGAGGGGAAACCAGGAAACGGGATCACATTTGAAATGTAAATAAAGAAAATATCTAATAAAAAAAAGAATATATACCTTCTTCTCATCACCTCACAGATCCTTCTCCAAAATTGACCACAAAGTCACAAAGCACTCTTTAACAGACACAACAAAATTAAAATAATGTCTTGTACCTCATCAGACCATGGATTAAAGCTGGACTTCATCAACAATAACAACAACAACAACAACATCAACAACAACAACAACAACAACAACAACAAAAAGCCTACGTTCTCATGGAAACTGAACAACTCTACTTAGTGAACTCTGAGTCAGGGAAGAAATAAAAAAAGAACATAAAGATTTCTAGTATTCAAAGAAAATAAAGACACAACATACCTAAATTTATGGGACACAACAAAAACTGTGCTAAGAGGCAAGTTCATAGCATTAAGTTCCTCCATACACAAATCAGAAAGTTCTCATATCTGAAATTTAAGAGTACACCCGAAAGATCTAGACATAAAACAAGCAAACACACCAAAGAGTTGTAGAAGGCAGAAGATAATCAAAATCAGGGCTGAAATCAATCGATTAGAAACAAAGAAAATCATACAAAGAATCAACAAAACCAAAAGCTGGTGCCTTGAGAAAATGAGATAAACAAACCTGTAACTCAACTAACTAAAAGACAGAGAGACAGTATCTAGATAAATGAAGTCAGAAATGAAAGGGGAGACATAGCAACAGAAACTAAAGAAATTTAAAGAATCATTAGGTTTGATTTCAAAAGACTGTACTCTACAAAACTAGAAAATCTTAATAAAATAGATGATTTTTCTAAACAGATACCACTTACCAAATTTAAATCAAGACCAGACAAACTGTTTAAACAGATATATAATACCTGAGGTAATAGAAGCAGTCATTAAAACTGAAGGAATACTGTCAAAGTCATTCTATGAGGCCACAGTCACCCTGATACCTAAACCAGACAAAGACTGAACAAAGAAAGATAATTTCAGACCAATTTCTCATATGAAACAAAAAACTCAACAAAAACTCAAAAAAAAACTCAACAAAAAATACTCACAAACTGAATCCAGGAATATGTCAAAATATCATGTACCATAGCCAAGGAGGCAGGGATGGTTCAATATATGAAATTCCATCAACGGAATCTACCATATAAACACACTGAAAGGGGAAAAAAAGCACACGAACATCTCATTGGATGCTGAAAAAGCCTTAGACAAAACCCAGTACCTTTCATGTTAAAATTCTTAGAGACATCGAGGAAACAAGGCACATACCTAAACATAATAAAAACAATATACAAGAAACCAATAGCCAACATAAAATTAAATGGAGAGAAACTTATAGCAATTCCACTAAAATCATGGACAAGACAAGGCTGCCCACTCTCTCCCTATAATGTATGATATGTAATGTGTGATGTGTAAAGATAATAATTTATATAATATAGTACTAGAAATTCTAGCTAGAGCAATAAGACAACTAAATGAGATCAAGGGGATACAAAATTAGAGAGACAGAAGTCAAAGTATTGCTATTTGCACATGATATAATAGTATATAAAAATAATGCCAAAGATTCTACCAGAGAACTCGTACACCTTTAGCAAAGTGGCTAGATAAAAAATTGACTTAAAAAAAGGAGTAGCCCTCTTTCATACAAATGATAAATAGACTGAGACAGATATTAGGGTAACAATACCCTTTACAATAGCCACAAATAATGTAAAATATCTTGGTGTAACTCTAACCAAGTAAGTGAAAGACCTGTATGACAAGAACATCAACTTGCTGAAGAGAGAAACTGAGAAATATATCAGAAGATGGATAGATAGGATGAACAAAGTGAAAATGGCAATCATACAAAATGCAGCTTACAGATTCAATGCACTTCTCATCAAAATTCCAACACAATTGTTTAAGAAATTGACAGAATAATTCTCAACTTCATATGAAAAAAAAAACCCAGGATAGCTAAAAAAAAATCCTGAACAAGAAAAGAACTTCTGGATGTATCTCCACACCTGGCCTCAAGCTGTACTACAGAGCAATAGTAATAAAAACTTCATGGTATTGATATAGGAACAGGCAAGTTGATCAATAGAATAGAATCGAAGACCCAGAAATAAACTCACATACCTATGAACATTTATTTTTACAAAGAAATCAAAGCCCCACAATGAAAAAAAGAAAGCATCTTTAACAAACGGTGCTAATCTAACTGGATGTCTACATGCAGAAGAATGCAAATAAATTCATGTCTATCACCATGAATAAAACACAAGTCCAAATAGGTCAAAGACCTCAACTAAAAACCAGATACATTAAGTCTGACTGAACATGGTCACTTGATCTTTAACAAAGAAGCTAAAACCATCCAGTGGAAAAAAGACAGCATTTTCAACAAATGGTGCTGGTTCAAATGGCAGTCAGCATGTAGAAGACTGCTAATCAATCCATTGTTATCTCCTTGTACAAAGCTCAAGTCCAAGTGGATCAGAACCTTCACATAAAAACAGATATTCTGAAACTAATAGAAAAGAAACTAGGGAAGAGCCTTGAGCACATGGGAACTGGGGAAATTTTCCTGAACAGAACACAATAGCTTATGCTCTAAGATAAAGAATTGACAAATGTGACCTCATAAAATTGCAAAGCTTCTGTAAGGCAAAGGACACTGTCAATAGGACTAAAAAAATCCAGCAACCAACAGATTGGGAAAAGATCTTTACCAATCCTACATCCAGTAGAGGGCTAATATCCAATATCTAGAAATAACTCAAGAAGTTAGATTCCAGAGAACCAAATAAACCTTTTAAAAATGGAGTACAGAGCTAAACAAAGAATTTTCAACTGGGAATATCAAATGGCTGAGAAGCATTTAAAGAAATGTTCAACATCCTTAATCACCAGGAAAATGTAACTCAAAACAACCCTGAGATTCCACCTCACACCAGACAGAATGGCTAAGATCAAAATCTCTGGTGATAGCAGGTGCTGGTGAGGATGTGGATAAAGAGGAACACTCCTCCATTGCTGATGGGATTGAAAGTTGGTAAAACTACTCTGGAAATCAGTTTGGTGGTTCCTTAGGAAATTGGACATATTACCAATTGAGGACCCAGCTATAGCACTACCGGTCATAAACCCAGAAGGACTCATTCTCCACTATGTTCATAGCAGCCCTATTTATAATAGCCAGAAGCTAGAAAGAGCCCAGATGTCCCTCAACAGAGGAATGGATACAGAAAATGTGGTATATTTACACAATAGAGTACTACTCAGCTATTAAAAACAATGAATTCATGAAATTTCTTAGGCAAATTGATTGAGCTAGAAAATATCATCCTGAGTGAGGCAACCCAATCACAAAAGAGGACACATAAAATGTACTCACTGATAAGTGGGTGTTAGCCCAAAAGCTAGGAATACCCAAGATACAATTTATAGACCATGTGATGCTCAAGAAGGACCACCAAAGTGTGCATACTTCTGTCCTTCTTAGAAGGGGGATCAAAATACCCATGGGAGGAGATACAGAGACAAGTTGTGAAGCAAAAACTGAAGGAAAGGCCACCCAGAGACTGTCCCACTTGGGGATCCATCCCATATACAGTTACCAAATCCAAACACTATTCTGGATGCCACAAGTGCTTGCTGACGGGAGCCTGATATTGCTGTCTTCTGAGAGGCTCTGCCAGTGCCTGAGAAATATAGAAGTGAATGCTCACAGCTGACCAATGGACTGAGGACAGGGTCCCCAATGGATGAGGTAAAGAAAGGACCCAAGGAGCTAAAGGGGTTTGTAGTTCTGTAGGAGGATCAACAATATGAACCAACCAGTACCCACAGAGCTCCCAGGGACTAAACCACCAACCAAACAGTACATATAAAGGAACCCATGGCTCCAGCTACACATATAGCAGAGAATGGCCTGATCAAGGACATCAATGAAAGGAGAAGCCCTTGGTGCTGTGAAGGCCAGATGCCCCAGTGTAGGGGAATGCCAGGACAGGGAAGCAGGAGTGGTTCAGTTGGTGAGCAGGGGTAGGAAGATGGGATAGGGGGTTTTGGAGGGGAAACAAGGAAAGAGGATGCCATTTAAAATGTAAATAATATATCTAATAAAAAATTAAAAAACAATGTAAATAAATAAAATATCTAATCAAATAAAAAATCCTGGGAGTCTTTTTGCTGCAACTGGGCTGCACTTTCTCCAATAGCCTATCTTCATGGTGCAAAGCCTTGCTTTTCTCTGTGATTCCTTCAATCCCAGGACATTCAATGTTATTCTGGTTGCACCTTCCCTAGTGGCCTCTCCTGGCCTCTCACATTGCCAAGGCTCAGCTGCTGTTCATGATCCCTTCATACCCTCGAAACCAGTACCAATTGTGATACCCTTACACATGATCCAGTTTGGCTGCCAGCACTAGGTACAATCTTGGCTATCTCTGAACACAGCTTCTTTGTGCTGACTTTCAGAAAAATTTCTAGAGAGTTTCACCTCAGTGATGCTATCTCTTATAACTCATAGCTAAACCTCAAGCTGATCAGAATCCATTTTCCCAGCAAAACAAAGGTTTTGCTTTAGTGCTTCAGGTCTCTTGCATATCACAGCTGATCCTTCAGCTCTAGATGCCAAGACACCACAGATTCTTCACACAAATAGTCCTGTAGAGTCTTTGATTTCCTCTGAAACATCACAAGCCAGGCCTTCCTCATCTTCATTGCTTTTAACACTGATATCTTTTAAGCTCCTACAGAAGAACCCACTGATCTCTCAATACCCAATGTCTTTTCTAGCCAAAAATTCCAACATTTTTCCACACAAGCACCCCCGTAAAACTAACAGAGTCATTTCTGCCTCATAGCCATACTCCTCTATTCCACTGCCATTTTCTGTCTAGTTGGGGTTACTATTGCTAGGATAAAATTTGGGTAGGTTGTCCTGTGCTATATGAGAAACCTAGCTAACCATTAGACTTCATGCAAACCAGAGATTGATCCTGAAAACAACATTCCTCTACGGTTTCGATTTGAATTCCTTCCCTGACTTCCCTCAATGATGGACTGTGACCTGGAAGGAGAAACCAAACAACCCTTTCCTCCCTGAAGTTGCTTTTGGCCAGAGTCTTTTATCACAGAGACAGGAAGAAAATTAGAATACCACCCACAGGCACATCATTCAAGCATCCATTAGAGCACCATTCATAATAACCCAAAAGTAGAAGCAACCCAAATGTCCAGCTGTAATAGATGGATGGCTAAAATGTAATGTATCAATGTAATTGTGATTGTCAATATGAAGAAATAAAGCCCTGGAATACACTGCAACATGAATAAGTCTCATGAACATCATGCAGCTGCAAGCACACCAGATGAAAAAAACCGTATTGTTCAGTACCACTTATATAAAGTGTCTAGGAAAGTGATCTATAGACATAGAGGATAGATTTATGGTTTCCAGGGATGACATTATGAATGAAGAACGAATGCAGAGGGCACATGGAGGAACCTTTTGAGTTAGCAGAAATTACATTGTAGTGAAGTCACAGTACAACTGTGACTTTATGAAGTCTTAACTGTATACTCAAATGTATATGACATATAAACTTTATCCCAGTAAATCTACTTATAAGCAAGTGAATTAATACATAATTTCATAACGTTACTAGATCTGTACAAGCAGTGAGAAATTTTCATTTTCCAGAGATGACAGCTGAGGAATTTGAAGAGAACAAATGACCTTCCTGAATCTCAGACAGGTTTGAGTTAAAAGAGGCAAATACGGGGGAATAAGCATATGAAAACTCAGACTGTGCTCAAGATTTCAGACTTTTAACATAAAGTTACTACACACTAAGCCCATAGAGTACTGTGCACTTAAACTGTGGGTGGTGATAAGAGGTCTCTGCAGGTGTCAGGTAGGTAGGAAAGCAAGCCTCAAAGAGGAGAGAATAGAAACTCAGTTCAGATTGACTTCATCAATCTAAATCAAGACTTAAGAGTGCCTGATCCCAGGCAGTTTATTACAAATAAATTAAAACACTGAATAATTTGGAAAAATTCCTGGTATAATACAATCCACCATACACAAGGAAGTGTAATTATATCAAAACTCGATTCAGCATACAAGTCATTTCTTCCATTAGAAGATGGGTTCTAGAGATAGGCTACCTATATTAGCATAAGGATTTAAGGAAGGAACTGGTCTGGCCTCACTCACACACATAGCATAGATATAATTTTGGCTATTAGCCTACTCTAGTCCTGGTTGTGGGAGCTTGGGGAGCCTCTGGCTATTAAGAGTCATTAAGATTACTACCCGCCTCCAGTCCTGGTTGTAGGAGCTTGATATGGTCTACCCAACAGATAACACAGACCACAATGCTGTTAATCACTTCCAATTCTCAGCTGTCTGAATAGAGGAATTGTTTTTCCCCCCCATTGGAAAGACAATCCTGTGTGCTTAACATCTGTGGGCAATTGCCTTTTGTACTGTGCTCCTAACATCCCCTCTCTTCTCATTTTTAAAAGAAAAATAGCAAATGTAATAGAGGCCAATGTTGAATTATTGCCTCTATAGCTTGTTTAATTAATACAGACAAGCATACACTAATTATAAAAATTGTTAATGGAATACCAAAGAAAGGGGAAAGTCATCTTAATCAGGACGGGACCATTCAAGGGTCACTTGAGAAAATTTTGTCTCTTCACTGAAATCATTAATTTGACAATAATATGACACATTAAAGCAACATGTGCTAGGAAATTGTTGACAACCAAGATTATGCTTGAGCAATAAATGTCTATTATATTTCTATTTTGTAAAACTGTGGCCCTCAATTTACCCATCTCTAGATTGATTTCTGCTTATTTTTTGGCTGCAATATTAGTAGTTTTATTAATCATACAAGTCATTTTTGAGACTTCCTTTGTATCCAGTAACTATTTATGGGATAGGCAATAAAAGAGCTGTACTGGTTGCAATCCAATAAATATAGCATATCATCACAAATCTTGGGGAGGACTTTCTCAATTTTATTAACTGATTGCAAGGATTTACTGAGCAAAATGGGTGTAATAGAGCCTATACCACATAAACCTTTATAACCTTATCATCATCATCACTACCACCAACAACAAAAATCCTTCTAATGGCAATTGTTTACCAGGTGAAAGAGTGTACACAGATGTGAAAATTCAATAAGGATGGATGTAAGTACATTCAAAGCATAAACAAAGTGATAGAAAAAAATCATTGACAGGAGTATCAAAGGAAGCCCTATGAACATAGGTACAGGTGGATTCTCTATTACCTCATATTATTTGTGCATAGTGCTCATGAGTGACTCCTATGTCAAATGAATTTCTTTGTAAGTACCTAGGAATAGACAGGTCTCTTCTGATAGAAAAAGATTGTTCTTGTTGATTGGCCTGTGCCAAATAAAGCCAGTGGTTATTTTCTAAACTAATGGCAACAGAGTGGGTTAGCAGGAATAAGGGGAGGATTAGATTCAATAATAAACAATAATAAATTAAAATAAATTAGATTAATAATGAAATAACGTATCAACATTTAAGACCTCAATATGTTCATATTTTAAGTGTTTTCAATCATGGTTTAAATACTATAAAAATAATCTATTTCTTTTTCTGTGCTTCATAAATGTCATCTTCCTACTATGGTAATTTTCCTTGATTGGGTAAAAATTAATCTCATCTGAAGTGAGAGGAGAGCATGCATTTTCCTAATGAAAACATTATTCAGTTCATGTGTGGTTATTCTTGATTTTCACCCCAAAGAGTAAGGAATGGATGTTGGAGACCTGATCTGTGAAGATCTCCTACTAGGAGATCTCCTGGTAGCCCCAGTCACAGTGATGCATAAAATGCACTTCAAAATGAACTACAGACTTTATGACATGAAAGACATTATCATACTATTAAATTATTGCTCTGAACTACCCGCAGGTCAGCTCTTAATAATAACAAGTATACTCATCTCCATAGATATTTCCACAAGGGCTTAGATATTTCATTTTCACTTTGCCTGTTGCTAATTGTCCTACCTGTGCAGGACAGCACAGCCATCACATATACAAGACATCACCAATGCAGGGGCCGTGTGAGCTCAGAGGACATGACGATTTGTCCCACCAAGCATTGTGTGAACTCCTGCCCTGAAGGTTCTGGAGAATCTAAGGATTATGAGTAGACTTTCCACTCACCATGTGCCTTGTCACTCAAATGCATTCAGATGGCATCTTTGAATTCTAACATGTGAGAGAGGACTAAGCATTAAACAATAAAGTGAGACATAATTATTATCCTTTTAACTTCTCCTTGAAAAGATATAGTTCCTTTTTTTTGCTTTTAATATTCTTTTTTTATTGGATATATTCTTTACCTACTTTTCTTTTTTGCTATTTTTTATTTAATTTTTATTTTCTATATTCTATGTTTACATTCCAAAGGCTTTCCCCTTTCCCAGTTCCCCCCCACCATATGTCCCATAATTCCTCTCCCCCCCAACTATTCCCCAATCCCTTCTTCTTAATCACAGCTTTCCTTCCCCCAACATCAAATAGCCTTTCTGAGGTGGGAAAAATGCAAGAAAGCATTATGGGTGTGAGGGTAAGCGCTATGGATATAGGAGTGGGAGGCTGAAGCATGGCTTCCTCCTAACCCAATCTAGGTCATGCCATCAACGGTTTCTCATTCTTCTTTTAACACATGCTCATCTTCAGGGGGCTGCATCTTTGACACTGACCAATTTTATACTGTGGCTCAGGGCTGGAAAGAAGGCTCAGCCATTAAAAACTAAGCCCACAACCAAAAATATGTAGTTATTCAACAGATCACGTTAAATGAGTCCCAGAAAAGAAAATGAGTTTAGAGGACAGACATACATTCCTGAGTCAGGATGAGGCTGTGAAAGTCTTTTTGTCTGCTTCTGCATAATCATCAAAATATATCCATCTATCTATTCTTGCTTCCCATACTTCCCCTTGTGTATATGGCACTCCATAGAATATGGATAGCTTTAATTAACATGACAAATCCAATTAGCAAATCCTCCTGGGTATTTGGACCACCAGGCATTGATTTCATCATTACTTCCGTCAATATTCAACCTCTATCCAAAGTCTTACATGGACAGGAAGCCTTGGTCCCTGTGTGACTTCCTATATTGCCTTTTCCCGTTCTCTTTTTAAAATTTGTGTGTATGTATGTGTGAGTGTGAGCATGTGCCACATGTGTGTTGATACCCATATAGGGTAGTGGACATTCCCCAGAGCTGGAGTTACAAGTGGCTATGAGCTGCCAAATATGGGTCCTAGAAACTGAACTCCAGTGCTCTAGGAGATCAGGAAGTATTATTAACTAACTGGGCAATCTCTCCTGAATGATTCCCTTTGCATCTTTTACTTTTGCTGTATGACTAGAAGACCTTTCAGAGTAGAACTCATTAAAAAAAAAAAAAGATGAGTCCACATACCCAGGGAATGCTCAGTGGCTGTTCATGGAGTAAAAAGTTGAAGGAATGTGGTAAATTTCAGAACAAAAACTTACTGGGCACTTTGCAAAGCTGGGTCCGTTAGAAATTTTATTAATTAAATATAGCTCATTTAATCTCACAAAACGTTTGAGATCCTACAGAAGTTAAAGATGACGTTTCATTAAAGAGGCCACTTATGTCTCAAGAGAGGAAGAGAACATATAAAAATAAGGCAATGGGTAAGGCAGAAAAGAAAAAATAAATAGAATTGAAAATTTCTGTCTCTATACCATCTAATACCCTCTGGCAATGATGAGGTAAATTGCATGGCAAAGAAGCAAAACACATGAACATATTTTATGATCTGAAATACAATCAGAATGTTTACCTGATGCCAGGTACTCATCTGCATGTGGCATTTGGTGAAAAGCTTGGAGACTGGGTCTCAAGAGGTTTTGTCATGATCTTGGAGACTTGATCATATTGATGACAGTCAAGCCTGCTTGCTAGCAGTCGAAAGGGAAGCTGTTTGGAAATCCCTTTGCTGTGCTTTTGTACAGTGGAGCTGTGCCTTGGGATCCCTGGCTACCGAAGCAGCAACTTAACTTTGGTGTTTCAGAAAACATGTGGCCCTTTGTTTTCCATTACATTTTAGGCTGTGGGAAAGCTGCCAGGCTTACTTCCTTCAGGACATCTCTTGCAATTTATTTGCCCAATTCCTTCCTCTTTAGGGCTTAGGGCTCTCTCACAGAATCCCCCTGCCTTGAATAATAAGTAAAAATATCAGCTACTCTGCCGTTAAATTTTGTATGTCCCAAGTAAACATCCTAAATCAAATCTCTGACATTTGGGATGCCTGGAAAGAGAGAAGCCATGAAAAGGTCAGGTCTGGTGTTCAGCTGTATTTTTGGAGACAGAAAATTGAGTTTCAAATTTAATAGAACCAAAGCATGGAAGAGTAATTCAAAGGTTGTTCCAAAGAGCAGAACTTACAAGGGAGACTGTGCTGACCAAGCACAGTCATAGGCATTGACTATGCCCAGCACCTTGGTCATGGTCTGCTCTTTCAACGACACTGGGCACAACTCAGAAGAAAAAAGTAAAATTCACAATTTGAAGTTACAGATTCAAATGAAAAAACTAGCGTATTATGGAGCAGGGATTTGAACAAGGATCTTTCTAAGAGCAAATGCTCTGCTCATTTGGTGACAAACACTATTAAAGAAGATGAGTGGTATTTTGGATAAAAATGGTCCCCACAGGTTCATAAATCTGAGTGTTAAAGTCATCTGAGAGACATTTGAGAAGGATTAGGAGGTGTGGCCTTGCTGGAAGAAGTATTTAGGTGGCAGTGAGATTGCAGGATTCAAAACACTCACAGAAGGCCCAGTGTTTCTCTCTGTCTGATGCCTACAGAGATGTAGCTCTCAGTACTGCCCTAGAGCAATTCGTGCTGTCATGCTCCCCACTGTGGAAACAGACTAACCCTCTGAAGTGGTAGGCAAGACCCCAATTAAATGTTTTCTTTCATAACAGTTTCCTCAGTCATAATGTGTCTTCACAGCAGTAGGACAGGGTCTAAGGCAGATGCCCCAGTGAGGAATGAGGAGCTCAAAGATGGAGAGGTTGGGACTCTTGACATTGCTCCCAACTTCCATCCAGTGAGGCTCAGCTTTCAGAAGCCCCAGCGTCCTCTCCTCCTCCTCTCCTTCATGACCAGCATTCTTGAGACAGTGTTGTCACATAATTAGTACTGGAGTGAATTCTGTTCTGATAACTTCCCTAGCCTTTGGACCAAAAAGAAAGACAGTATTTTGAAGTGGAAATTTCTGGTTTCTTTAGAGACTCAGTTGTGTCATGTGATGTTTTTCTGGAAATTGTCTTACGGAAGGATGTTTTTGCTGAAGCAGACACATGGTAGGACGTCTTGCTGACATGTAGCATTTTTCTGAAAGCAGCCTGGAAAAGGGGCTTGTGATGGTTTGCTAGAGGGCACCCTTGAGAGAACATGTAATGTTTGGAAAGGAGATAAATACAGTCCAGCAGACTGTGGACAATGCTATATGGTATTGGTCGCTCTTTGGTGGTCATCATTTGCCATGACTTTGTAGAAAGGAAGACCACCAAAGAACTTGTGGTGGTGTTCTGGCAGCTTCTTGCCAGTGCCACAGACTTGGCCAAATGGCAGAACCTCTAGGTTTCTTCTAGATCGATTTGCTGTTGCTGGTTTGTGAATGGTGTTTGCGACAGGATTGAGCTGCTGCTGTCCCGCTAATTCAAGTGAATTGAACTGCTGATATCCTGACAACACAGATTGGATTCACCCCAGAGAACTATTTCTAAACAGATCCACATCCTCCTTTGTTCTCTTAACCTTTCCTTTTCACTGATTCTGGTAGGTGGTGGGCTCGAAGGAAGTAACACTGAACAAGTGCCTATCTTCTATTTTCATGTAGAAATGTCTTGTGATGGTTGCCTGACCTTGCTCTCTGCAAGCATTGCCAATTCCAGCGCTTCTTAGATGTACCAACTCAGGCAAGCCATTTCATACTTTTAAAACTTCAGTTTTCTCTCTTTCATTTTGCAGGATCAATCAGAAATGCCTGTTCTTAAGACAAAGACCAAAGGCAAATGAAACAGCCCAGATCCAGATCCAGATCCAGTACAATGGCTAGTGCAGTGGTTCTCAACCTGAGGGACATGACCCCTTTGCATTCAAGCAATCTTTTCACAGGAGTTACATTTCACATATCCTATGTATAAGATATTTGCATTATGATTCACCCAGTAGAAAAATTACAGTAATAAAGAAGCAACAACAACAACAACAACAACAACTTTATGGTGGGCATCAGTACAATGTGAAGAACTATGAAAGGGTGGAAGCATTAGGAAGGTTGAGAAACACTGCTTTAGTGTGTAGCAATAGTTTAATATGTGGCCTCTGGGGTTGCTGTACGTACCATAGAATCATAAATGCCCTGAGGATGATAACATTAGTCTGGGATTCTTTTATGAGCCTGCTGCAGTTTTGCCAAATGAGTAAAGAGCTAGGAAAGCTTTCAATGCGGTTTTTCACTGACAGATTAAAACTTTTAAGTAAACTATAGTAACAGTGCCTACCTCATAGGATACAATGTACTCCAGGGTTTTGGGCTCTGACTGGCTTTTCAAGCATAAATGGTGTGCATCGTGTTGAAATATCTTAATCAGCTGAAATACAATTACTTAAAACTGCCTGCAGAATCTTATTCTCTAATAAGAGATAAACTTGCTTTTATCCAAGAAGTCATATGTGCATTGATATGTCGAAGGGACTGGAAAGTTTTGGGGAAGAGGAGGAGGAGGGCAGTTAACATCATGACTGTGGCCATGTGATTTTGATGAGGTTTATTTTGTTCCTTTTTTCCCTTCTTTCTTTTCTTTCTTCTTTGTGTGTGTTTGTTTGGTTTTTTATGTCTATTTCCCAGGTGTTAAAATTGTAGTCTTGTTCTGCTAAGCCAAGTTTAGCAGTGCTGGGAATCACTCCAGGATTTGTGCTTGTTGGACCAACATCTTGAAAACTAAGCTGTATCCCAGCCCCTGGAATAAGTTTTCTGGTGCTAAAATCAATGATTTCTCTGGGCCAGCATGCTCAATGATGCCTCTGACATTTCAGGCTTACACAATGATTATCACTAGGACTATAAATTGGAACAGACTAAGAATGATATCAAGTTCCAGAGGAATCCAGTGGGATTAAAGAAAAAGTTGATGTAAGGTATATTTGTATAGAATATAAGTTACTTCGAAAGATGGAGGATCTCACCTTTGAATCGTCCTGAACTGATGAATCAGCATCATTGATCGGATCATCACGTTGCATTTCTCCTACTATTCTGTGAGATTAGGCATCCATCATCAAATACCTTTATTTAGTCATGTAAAGTCAGTATGTTTAATCTTATAATTTTTAGCCTCTCCAAGTCTGAACTGGATACATCAGAAAGTAGTACTAGGAATGCATTTGTTATATTGATGGCATCTTCATGAGGACAGCTCAGACTAGGCTGTTTCTCAGTAGTTCCAAACTGGAAGAATAATAGCACAGAAGTGGACTTCCCAGTGTATCACACATTAGATGATAATAATACCAGCTCTAGGTCTGATGCAAATAGGATAGTAAGAATGCTAAAAAATCACCAGAACTGTGGAAGCATCTGTTTCCAGGTGGCAGGAGTAACTGGGGAGTTCAGATAGCAGTAAGAGTGCAGGAAGAATAGTAGTTTTCATCTCCATTGTGCAGAGCTAAAATAGGCTGGAAACAGAAGGAATTCTGGATCTTGGGCAGATATTCTAGAGTTGGAGTGTTGCTACCTGTTGTTCAAAGAAATCTACTCATATATAATAAAGCTCAGAGTAGTAGCTAAGGGGAATAGCATATGCCTTCTCTGGGAAACAGAGGACTAAAAGTAAATCAGCTATACATGTGAGACCACTGTGGATTGATTTTCTGTTTAAAACTAGGGAAGTGATCCCCAGTAGACAGCCCAGTCCCATGGACAGGGTTCTAGACTACCCATTGGTCAAGGATAAGCTAAGAGTCCATAGTTCATTACTATCTAAAATAAGATATTTCCCAGAGTCCATCTGAGAGAGAGGTCATTGTGACTTCAAAAGATGAGCTCCACTAGCCTAAGTGAAAAGGCTTAGTTCATATATTACAGTGCAAATACATAGGCATTGTGATTAGGTGGAAGGCTTGGCTCTGTGGTTTCCAAGATGGGTACTGAAGCTATGTTGTATATAAGTATAATCGCTGAGGCCTAAATGTAGGCAAATTACATTATAACATAAATAAAATAGTAATAATTTAAGATAATTTATAAGAATCAAGAAAACTAGTGTTCATAATATCTTCATTGTATTCAACAATAGAATGTATCTTGACATAATCAAAATTACAAGATAATTGATACAACAGCAAATGAAATTTCAAACCTTCAACAAAATTTTAGCAAACTGAGTTCAATGTTAATAAGAATTATGTTACAATCAACTGGGATTTAGACAAAGTCTGCAAGATTGGTATAACATTTGAAAAAAACAACATAATATACAGCAATACGCTAAAATATCAATAATGTTTTAGAAGTTAGGAAAACAAGAAAAGTTAGACCAAACACAGTAAAACTGAGTAAGTCCTGATTTTAACTAGAGAAAATTTGCCAAGCTCTTGAAATGTTCTTTCAAGAGACTAACATGATAGATAGCCCCTTAGCCAAATGACCAAGGACAAAGAGAGATAGAGAAAAATTACTGCCATGGTAATGTTTAAGCCACAATATCATAGTCTGCTCAAGAAGATCTTTAAATTATAAGAAAAAGATATTACATATAATTGCATATCAATAAACTTTAAATTTTAAAAGACACTGACAGTTTCTGGAAAAAACTCAGATCAGCATATGCACTGAAGAAATGGAAAATCTCAATAATGTCGATTTAAAAACTAAAACTAGGATTTCCCCAGCTATCTACCATAAACACATAAGATCCTATTGTTGAATTCACCATAGGACATATACCAATCAACCTCAAATCAACCTGGAACCAGGGAAAGCTGGCTGGCTTTTATGCTCATAGGTGCTCTTCAGACAACTGGGAGAGAAAATACATCAATCATCCTACCCAGTGATGGATCTTGAGTACTACAAGACTGACCTGCCAAGCAAAAGGTACCAATTGGTGAAATCATGGCTTGACTGTTATGGGCTAACTAATCACTTTCTGACAGGATGTGGGACATTTTCCATAAGAAGAAATTCCACACTGTAGTGCTGCTTAAAAATCTGTAACTGCAGAGGCCATATGCCCCTGTTATGTTGTTAAATTTTGCCAAAAGTCATCTCATCAAATTGCCTTGTAAATAGTTATGTTTATACCAAGACCTAAGTGTTCTCAACCTTGATCAGAGTAGCTTTCATTTGCAATGGGCAGCAATCAGTGGAGACATGCAGAAGTGTGCGTGTGCACAAATATGACTAGAATAAAAGACCAAATTTACTGTCCTAAGTGGACATGTACATTAACTTCCCACCACCAAGGCTCTGTGCACATTGTGGAAGAGGAGTTTCAGAGAACGTAAGAGCTTGAGAATGGGGAAGAGAGCTGTGAAACACTGTTCTCTTGACATGGCATAGCATTTGTCTTCATGAACTCAAAGCAGCTCTGGTTATCTGCACAAGATCAAGCCAGCCCAAGTTCTTTCACCATTGATGCCATATATTATATCAAGGCCCAACCCCTATTGAGTGACAATAGATATTTGCTAAGGGAAAGAGAATCATTATTTGGGGGTTTGTTCATACTGGTAGGCTTCCCATGCCCCAGTGGATGGCCCCAGACCCATTTACTCATGCGTCATCACTAACTGGACTTAGTATAGCATCATGACATATAGTATAGTATATCATGAAGACATGATAATGGAATGAGGGAGTGTTGTCTAGTAAGGCGTGGAGGGGAAAATGAGGGTGACTATGATCACATTTTATTGAATGCATGTATAAAATTCTCAGAAAACAAAGTAGATACAGGCCACATAACCTATAGAAAGAGAAACTTAGAACAGGTAGAAACATAAAAATAGCACACAAATCTACAAAACTCTTAGAATATAACAGAAAAATCCTAGAATCCCTTTAGTATGGCGATGATATTCTCTGATGAAATATCCTGAACAAAACAGCATGATAAAGAATGGCTTGTCTAGAACATCAAAAGAATTGTTCCATCTCAGAAGTAAGAAATAAACAACTCAGCTCTTAAATGTGTAAGAGACCTGATCAAAGAATATACAGTACCAACTAAAGATAGGAAAAGTCCTCCACATTTTGAGATACAAATTAAACAATGATAGAAATACCTCCACATACCTGTTGGAAAAGCTGGGATCAAAAAAAAAAATCAGTACCACTAAATTCTCATGTGTCCTTTCTGGTACAAATGGAAAATGATCCAACTGCCTTGGAAAATATTTTGTCACTTCTTGCAAAAAGCGAATGGACTCCTACCATACAATCCAGTGACTGCACTCCCTGGCATTTAGCCAAATTAAAACTAAATTTCACTGGAAAACTTCACGCATGGGTGTTTATTATGTCTTTATTTGAAACAGCAAAGCTTGGCAGCAACCAGTATGTCTTCCTGTAGATGAGTGGATGAACATACTGTGGCAAACCAAGGTAGTGTAGTATTACTTAATATTAAAAATAAGTTAGCCCAGAGGAGTCTTAAATTCACACTGTTAAGTGAGCAGAGCAATCTGGAAAGGCCGTGTGCTGGGTAATTCCAATTTCACTGCATTCTATGCAAGGCAGAATTTTGAAAGCAAGATCATTACTTGAGAAGGACTAGAGAGAAAGGGGAGTAAAGAAGTAGAGAAATGAGGATATTGGAGGTCCTAAACCTCTTTCCATATGGTGCTATAATACTGGATGCATATCATTTTACAACCGTCTAGACAGAATGCAGAATCCACAACACTGAGCAGTGAACACTACTGTAATGTAGGGACTTTGACTGATAATGGAGGCAATACAGACTCATTCATGGCAACAGGACACTTCATAGTCTGGTGCAGAATGGTGACAGTGGCGGACAATGTGTCTGTGTGGCAGGAAGCTCTGGAGAGCTACAGGAGAGTATGTATCAAATCTACTAATGTTTGCTGTTTCTGTTCATTCTGCTAAGTTCTGCAAATAAACTAAAGCATATCTAACATAAAAAACAAATTCAATACTTTCATTGAAATTATTTTAAATTTAACTTATTAAGTGCTAATTTATAGCAATATTACTCCTATAATTTTAACTGTAATATATGCTTAACACTAATATGGAGTAATATGGCTTAGTGTTCTGTATTCTAACTTAGTGTCAACACTGAGAGCACCGAAAATCATCTTAACCCACTTCATAACCACGCAATCTGAAAACAATAAGGAAAATATGTTCTATGCAACATCAAATTGAAAAGTGGACTATGTATGTCACAACAATGAACTTTTCAGCCATGATCTTGTGATAATGAAGATTTTGGGAACTCCCAAATAGGATAATAATGAGATCATGCATTATCACATAGATCTAAATCTCAACCAAAAATAAGCACCAAGGTTGATATTATACCAAGATAGTGAGTTTTTGACCAATCATTTTTTAAGTTATTTTGTGGTCTAATTTGAAAAAGAATAGCCACAACTTGCTTAAATATTGAAAGTAATATTGTTGTGCTTTGGGGACTTTGGTGGGTAAGCAACACTCCTGACAAATACTGAGAGATGACTCATCTCTTTAGTCTCTAATGTCTGGTGTAGCTATATGCTTCCAAAGCTTCCTTTGGTCTGGACCGTCTCATCTGGCAATGACAGGTGAACAGTCCAGCATGGTGGCTTAAGTTACACTGGGTAGCCAAGACACATGCAGGCTCCAAGACATTAGGTAAACTGTATTTTCTGCAACTCAATCATTTTGTCTTTGAATAAAGAAAATATTACCTGCCTCACATAATTTTTTAAGAGTCAGAGAAATTATATTACATAATGGCTTCTGAATGAATCATAAAACAGAGCTATTACACTTAGTATTAACATTGCAGACTCTGTTTCAATCAAACAATACACTCCTATAGTTTCCATCTATCATCTATCTTTCTATCATCTATCATCTATCATCTATCATCTATCTATCTATCTATCTATTTATCTATCTATCCACTTTCTCACAGCACAACAAACACCAAGTAGCTTTAGCAATCATTACTTCAAATGATAAATAGCCACAGTGTACCATCCAATATCCTAAGAACGATAAGAGATATTGATTAAATGTCTAGCTTGCTGTAAAACATTTGTGCAAGTTTAATCAATACTAGGATATGGACACAAATAATAAAATTACAAAACATATATGGGACTGAGTGACACAAACTGCACTTACTAAAACGTTGAGGGGCTGCAACACAAGCAGATCCTTGTCCACAGAAGAACCAGAAATGGCTCTTGAGAGGAGATGACATTTAAGCTGACACTTGCAAAGAGAGATTGGGCTCTTAGAGATGAAGGGGCTAAGGACTCCTCAGGCAATCTGTTGCCTTTTCTTTGTAGGAGACCTTTTTACTACAATATCTTCAGTTGTGGACTTAAGATCCATCCTCCTCTCCCCTTTCCATGAAGAAACTGAAACCCAGAAGAGGAATTAAACCCAGATTGCATGCTAGGCTAGTGGGAAATACAAACTGAAAATTCAGACGGCCTGACTCCCATATCAGAATTCATCGCTTTTATTAGCGCTCACTGAACAGCAAGTGCCTGCTTAATGCTCTGTTTAGATATTCATTTTCCACATGTCTAGTTAGCAGAGCTGAATTACAGCGGGACCTGACCACCAATAACTTTCTTTGCATTTGGCATAAACACTGACCCATAGATGATGCTTAGCTCTGGTCTTAGTTGAAGCATGTTACCTAACTCACACAAATTATATCATTGCTCCTGGCTGCTGCTCTAGTATTGATCCTGATATTGAGCTCAATTCCACACCAATCTATATTCCTTATAAGTATCCTTTATTCCATGCCACTAATATTTACTGTGTTATTCTTATGCAGAAAGGAACAGACATCTAGAAGGTACTCAGCTGTGCATTTTACTTAGAGACAGATGGGTCTCTTTCGTTAATTGTAACAAAAAACTGTAGCTCTCAAAAAACAAAAACATCAAAGTTCGGGGCTGAAAATGACAAAAATGTTGGAGCAACCAATAAATGACCCATGTAGACAAATTAAGGACAGTATAGAGTAAGTGTATGGAGTTAAAGTTGGAAGCAGTTCAGATCAAAAAGATGGGAGAAGGAAAGAGGGAGAGGGACCATATGCAAATACAAGTGGAGAAAAAAAATTTCTTGTTTCCCATTTTTTTCCTTCTGTCCTTTTTTTCTGTTGTAATGAAAGATGTATTCATGATTATGGGTTGTGTGCATTAAAAACAGAGCCTGGTAGTAAATCTTTGATTCTATTCTTCTGGCTTTCCCTATCAAAAGACCGTATTACATTTAAATCCAAGATCCATCCTGAGTTTGGTAATAAAACAGAACAGCTGGCCCCATGGTCTGCCTTGGACTCAGGCCTGACTGCTTAATGAAGAGCTCATCTCTGCATAGTTCCGATGAGATTGTAGGAATTCTCTGCATCAGGTATTAAGCCAAGTCTATGCTGATGCTAATGTACTCTGTACATGTGTTCTCCCTGGTGTGCTCCTCTCTCAGGGTTCACAAAGACCAGGAACTTTTATTCATGCACAAAGGTGTTCCTGGACTGGTCATTGCGGAATCAAGGCACTCAAAGATCTGTCCACTTATTGTCTTATGCAAGAGAGACCTGGATTTAAATTGCTGCCTTCTTTCTTCCAATAAACTGGTTATTTTCCTCCTCGTGTTTAAAAAGCAGAAGATAAGAGAAACAAAGCAACAGAAGACAAGTGAACCAAACTGCATCTAGTTTGTAAACTGTAAAGAGCTGTACATGTTATGTGTTAGAAACGACGCTGACTTCAATCAAGGTCAAAGGGAAATATTTTAAACAAATAGCCTCAGAGAGATCAGCACCAGAGAGGCAAAGCCTGCTGAGCTTCACTGGGACAGAGTGGAAAGGCCTCCTCAGCGCCACAGAGCTCTCACAGCTGCAGTCCAAGGGGCGGAGCTACATCTGGAGCTAGTAGCAAAAATGGGTAACCTGAGCATCAGCCACAGGATACTGCTTTTCAAGGTGTGAACAATGCAAGATCGAGGGTCACAGAAAGTAACAGAGACTTGATACTCTGTGGCAGCATTTGGAGAGACCCTGGCAAGCCACAAAATGGAACAATTACCCGCTTGAGTATCTTTTCATTGATCATCCCATACTTTTTTGTTTTGTTTTGTTTTGTTTTGTTTTGTTTTTCAAGACAGGGTTTCTCTGTGTAGCCCTGGCTGGTTGTCCTGGAACTCACTCTGTAGACCAGGCTGGCCTCGAACTCAGAAATCTACCTGCCTCTGCCTCCCAAGTGCTGGGATTACAGGCGTGCGCCACCAAGCCCGGCTCTCATCCCATCCCTTTCATAAGAACAAAGCCTCAGCTCTCAGACTGAAAAGCCCCTTCTTCAAGGTGCTGAGCGCACGGCCCATATCTTACTTGAAATTTTTTCACCAAGTAGAATTATTTTCTTTATATTTGCCCATGAGCTTTTTCGTATCAAAGCAAATTTTTACAAAACATTTTTGCTGTGTTTCTTAGTTTCTTTCCTGGGTTCTTTTATTGTTGGGGTGGAGGGAGAGATGCAGTCTTTCTTATCTCAAGCCCCAAGATCATCCAGTAAGCAGGGATGACCTTGAACACTTGATCGTCCTCTGCAGTTATCTCCCTGATGCTGGGATTTTGTTTGTACAACACCATATTGCTGCGTGAAATATAAAATAAAAAATCCCATGCGAAAGCTGGCTAGCACCAGCAGACTGCCTCTGCCTGTCTCCAGCCCAGCAGACAGGCTGAGACCTCATTCTTTCCTTTTAAGCAAGGCACTTTCCTCCTGTCTCACTAAATTCCCACTGCTGGCTGTCGCCATACAAGCCGCGTGTTCCCATGACTGGATACCACACTCTGCTGTACCTTTCTTTCTGGAACCCAATTGAGTCGCTGCATGAAGGAAAATGCCACACAATCTTAGTTTAGAATCAACAAGTAACACAGTCGCTGGGAGCAGAACCTAGCATCCTAATTTTGTAAACTACTCTGTGTTACAAATCCACCAGGATCCACCACTCGACCTGAGGGCCTCAAGTTTCCTACATTCGGTCTGCTTCCTTTGCTCCACACCCCTGGCCCCCTCCCAAAACAAAGTCTCCTCTTACCTTCCTCTTCCTCTCTCTGACCCGGAAGTCCTGCCGACTTGTAATGTGTATTTATTAGGGGAAAATCCTACCATACCATATTGAGTTCACATAGTGCTTGGGATCAAACTGAGGGCCTTCTACATGCTGGGCAAGTGCTCTAAACAATGGAGCCATATCCCCAAGCCACCTCATTGATTTAAAAGAGCAAAGCAATTGAACATTGTTTTCTTTTCTTCAAAGTTCTGCCTCTTTTGGTGACCCATTCTATAATAGTGAAGCAGAGTCATAGATTTAATTGGTGACATATGAAAGACAGCCTGCTGCAAACTTACAGATAAGGAGTTAGAAAAGCAGTCTTAGGTGTACGTGTACATTAAGTATTCACTCTTTCAGCTTCTACGAGCAGCTGAACTGGCCTCTTCTCTCCTCTGCTAAATATCCTCCTTTACATTTCATACCAGACAACGCAGAATAAAACAATCCATAAATATTTGATCTTACCACAATCCAGCAAAGGTTTTTTAAAATATATAACAAAGGAAAAAATGGAAAAGTTATTTACTTTCAGCATGTTCTTTCCCTTTAGAGGGGGGGCCTCAGTTTTTCCATCTGTAAATGAGAAAGATTAATCTTCTTAGGTCTCTTCTCTGATTACTGTCTTAAGAATTCTCACATGTCACACCACTCAGGCAGGATTCTGTTTGTCTGCCCTCTCCCCCACGAGCACATGAAGAGAAGAAGGACTAACAGTCAGCAAGGGTCAGGAAAGGTGTCGTCTTGAAACAGAGTGTGAGACTTCAATCAGAAGCCCTGATGTCTTCATATGACCCGTGTCTGGACCAAATAACAGCAAGCATCCTTTACACAATGATGCACTGTGTCTGCACGCAAGTCTGAGTGCTTCCACCTAATTCTCACAGTGGCTTTCAATGGTAAGTGTCAGTGACCTCATTTTACAGGTGAGGAAATCAGAGCTCCGAAATGCCACAGAACTTGTCCCTGAAGGTGGAGCAAAAGGCAGAAATTGTGAGACTGGGACCCTCTTAGGGATCACCTGTTATGTCTGTCTCAATCTCTCTCTGTCCTAGGCTGTTTTGTGTTGCTGTAACAGACCACAAGATGCTGGGTGTTTTATAATAAAAAGAATATTTGGTTCATGATTCTGGCAGCTAGAACACCCAAACTCATGGCAGACAACTGGAAGTGAAAGCTAGCGGGCAAGCAGAGAGAGCAAAGCAAGAGAGCTACGTGAGAGATCCAGGCATCTGTTTTCTTTGTAAGCAAATCCAGCCTTTAATGAAGCTTTCTAAAGCAGTATGTTTGTATGTTTGTAATAATCCCTTTCTAAGGCAGTATGTCTCTGACCTAATGACCTCCCACTAGGATCCGTGCCTTAAATATCTTCTGATACTTTAATATGATGATACTTTAAGATGATATTCTTTGATACTAAGGACCAGGCTCTTAGCATATGGGAAAAACCAGAATAATCTCCTTATATAATAAACTTTTTCTTTTTTTTAAGAAAAAAAGTAAATGTGTAAAATGAATTGGAAGAGACATTTTATGTACTCAATGAGACATAAATATATCCCATTAAATACAATTAATCCCTATAAACAGGTAGGCAAGTTCTCTAAGACCCCTGTGATTTAAACCAAATACATCACTGAGAAGCTCAGGCACAGCAGCCCAGCGCAAGGCTATAGATGCTGGAGGCTCGGCCCTGTCCACCCAGTCCGTCTCTGGCACTCATCTTGTCCTCACAAAAGGGCAGAAGCAGCAAGGTGTGATGACCCTCTTGACTCATTTGGTCCCAGAATTCAGAGATTTTTTTCTCTCCTTCATTCATTTTACACACAAGCTTCTTCCTTCATAAAACCCGAGAAAAATCCATACTTCCATCTGTTCTAGCAAGACACAGAGAGGATATCTCAAGCCAGAGATGAAAGGGAAATCCAGACCTGAGTACAAGGAAGAGTCTGTGCAGCTGTAGGTTCTTTACATTTGGAAGAAAACTTGAAACATTAAGCCACTGTGTGTGTTATAGCTTGGCTCTGTGTGACACTGTTATGTAGTAAATGGTACAGGGAACACTTGTTCATTAGTACAGCACCTTAGCATTTGCAATGGTTTCCCCTGATATTCTGACACTTATTCACTATGAAATATCTCTCATGCAGAAGGTTTTATTGACTACTTTTTTCATACTGTGATAAAGCTAAAGCATTTGGGGGTGAGATATTTTAGCTTAGAGTTTTAAGTAATCATGGGAGGAAAAGCACTGCCATGTGTGAGTCCACACAACAAGAGTGAAGCTCTAAGATAGCTTAGAAAGTTGGGAAGCAAAGGAAAAACCTGGCCCTGAAACTGAGATGGGCTGTAATTCACAAGACAGCCCATGTTTTGACCCATTTCTCCAACAAGGTTCCAGCTCCTAAATATCCCATAGTCTCCAACAACAAAACCAGAGGCCAAGTGTTCAAACATCTGAGTCTGGAGTTAAAAATAGTCACTTCACACTCAAACCAGAAGAGAGATGATACCTGCTTTTAATAGGTAAGTAAAAATCATATTGGATTGTCTTGCGTAACTCTCATTGGTCAATTATTCAGCCAACCTAGGATCTTGGTCTCTCAACTCCATACACCACTATATTATTCCATAAAGTCATCAATAATTCTCTTGTAAAATTCATGATGGTGCCTACTTAGTACCCTTTCTATACAGAGTAGCAGTAATACATGAGGCAAACCCAAGTCTCCTTGTGTTCCCTTCTCCAATCTCTGACTTTTCCTTAGTTTTGATGAGATGAAAACCATCATGCAGATATTCCACTGTGTCTACCTTCTGTGTCTTTAAAATCACCATCTTCACCTTGTCTAGCTATTTCTTGACTTCCTTTACTTGTCAAATAAGTAAGTAAGTAAGTAAGTAAATAAATAAATAAATAAATAAATAAATAGAAATTGTATATAGTTTTCTAGCTTGGGGATATCTGTCATTCACCACTGGGTATGTTACTAACAGATACAACAACCTCACAGGATGTTTATAAGGACTTAAAGAAAATAGTCAATGAAGTAGATGTTATATATAAGTTAAATCTATTTCCCACTAATCTGAGGTACTGTCTTTCTATTCATATCTGTTCATAAGCTAATAAATGTTTTATGCAGCCTTACTATTGCTGCTAAAAGGCATAGGCTTTATTTGCTATCCTCTGCTATGTGTATCATGTGCACGACTGCCTGGAAAAATGCATCATCATGAACTTAAAGGGTATTGTGAAAAGGTCATGTAAAGTGTAAGAGCCTGTGTAAATGCAAAGACTTAAGACATGGCTACTATTTTTGAATACTGCAAATCAAGCCAAAGAAAATAGGAAGAAACAAAATAACACATTCTCCATGTGTTCTGGAAAGTGGAAAGTCGTTATTGTGACTGCAGGGATTAATGCCATGTGTCTAGTCTCTGTAATTGAACTGATTATATTTCAAATGCAAATTCGTAATCTAATGCAACCAGACAGTAATTTGAGACTAATTATTCTTTCTTCTTAATGCAGCACAGAGAATCGGGTCTGTGGTTCAAAATATCATAAGCCAGGAAAAGAGTACTCTGGCAGCTCCTGGAGGCTCCTGAGAAGTGAGTGATAGGAGGAGGGAGCAGAGACTTTAAGAATAATGCAAAGACAGATATATGAATCCAACATACTGGGATACAATTTTTGAAAGGACTTTAAAATTTAAAAATATATGTTAGTTGGTCCTACACTGAAGGAAAACAAAGCTCTTTGGAGATCAGGTTCCAAAATAACCAGATATTGTATAATTGTTATTGCCCCAAGGACATAGACAACATATTTACTTCATAAGGAGAAAGAAATATTTTCAGAAAATTATTTGGATTATGTTTTGATGGTGACTAGTTTCACTGGTACACAGAGTTCTGTGGTTAGAAAACACCATTCACATTTGTGTTAGAAAGAAGGTAAGACAAGGGATGTGAAAAGGCTTTGGGCATTTGAGGAAACAGCAAGCTGTCAGCTACTTCCCCCATGCTGTCCAGTTACCCATCTTATAGTAGGATCTGTTTCTAGCAGAAACAATCTCCAGTAGTACATGACTTTCCTGCTAATATTTTTTAGCACTAGTGAGAGGAAGCAAGTTGAGAATTTCTCCACTCCTTCCCTGACCCTCTGGAGGAGATAAGAGAATGACCAAGAGGCTTTCAAATGCCCACAAAGCTGAATTTACATTATATCTTCAGAAGGTTTTGATGTATCATTACCTTTCATGCCCAGCTTATGGGTTTAGCATGCATGTGGAACCAGGGAGAGCTAAGTGCCAGCATCCCTGGAGAAATAAAAGGAAAACAACACTTGCAGAAACAGGTAACTTTCCAAGGGACTGCTCTTGTTTTATACTTTAAGTGGAACTCTTTCCTAAATCATTGCCCATATATATTTTTAAAATGATGCTTACTTATGATGAATTTAAAGACAGAAGAGAGAAAGTGGGTGAGATCACCAAAGGCATTCTAAGAAGAATGAGCAATCTAATAACTAGCCCAGAGAATCCCTCATTTTGACATCAATGGCTTTCTCCAACTTTCCTCAGTCCATGCTATACTTTAGACACATTATCAATCTTTAATCTTCAAGTTTAAGAACTTACATTTCAACTGTTAGTCTATTTAAACGTCTAGTGTAAAGTGTTTATTTTTAAAAAGGGAGGGCTCTTATATCCCCCAAAAATAGGAAGTAAAGGAATGTAATAGGAAGTATATGATATGATATGATATCATATGATATCATATGATATCATATCATATGATGATATCTATCTAAGGATAGATAGATGATAGATAGATAGATAGATAGATAGATAAACATACATACACACAAACATACACACACAACCATACAACTTTCTAGTTTTCTAGTTTTATATTCCAGGAATGTTGTTCTAGAGTCCAATAAGGTGAGAACTTGCCTGTTTTTATACAGACCTTCCTATGAGAAATACCAAGATCAAACTTTGCAATTATTCCAGGTCTCTGCCTTGGAACAAAAAGGTAAATTCTGATCTATGGTGCTAAGAGAGTGCCTGAACAGATTGAGGATTATCTTCCTGCACTGAGGAGACAGAGTGAAGTGCAGAGATGAGGTAGCAGAAATTTTCAAAGAATATAGTTTGCAATGTGCTGTGGGGAAATATACCAGAAGTATTGCTAGGGTATCTTTGAGTCCTCTCAATGGACACATTTTCTTCCATAAGACAGAACAGTAAAAATACATATGTGTGTGTATGTGTGTGTATACCCTATATGTATATGTGTACTTTATATGTATATATATATATATATATATACCCTATATATATATATACACTCACATATATATACATGTATACATGTATATATAAACTCTTATTTCCCTAAAATCAATTAATAAAGACTTATATTAAAGTTTCAAAAAGAAGTCTTAACAAGTAAACAATCTACCAAGATTAAATAGCCAAGTGCTATTTGTGGGAAACAAAAATATCCGTTACTCAATAATATGACTCTGCCTTATCCAAAATAAGTTTTAAGTCACAAATCACATGGTGAAACCAAGAATAATAATTCATAGCCAGGGGGAATAAAATCAGTCTATAAGTTAGGATTTGAGAACAGAGGAATGATCAAAATGAGAATATAAATACACTGGTATATTTTTAAACAGAAAAAAACGAAGCCCACAGAGTATAAAAATAAAATCTATAGAACTAAATAACATACTGAGCCTCAGGAGTGGTCACACTTTAATATGAACACAGCCCAGGGCCCATCGCTTGTATGCTGTTTACAGTCTCAGATGTTTTTTTGTAATATTAACTTTTTTGTCTTTCTAACGTGTAAATATTGAACAAATGAAGTCACAAACAATGAGGAAAATACTACAAACACACAAGTGAGGTTTACCTATTGGTTATAATAATTTTAAGGCACGTTAGTCTTCTATAACGAGTGGAATGTTTTAAAAATCAAATATTGGGTTATCATCTACTAATTCCTCAAGGTAGTCTGAAGAAAATCTCATTTGGTCTTTAAAATATTATCCAATGAGAAACTGAAAAATTAAATGCAACAAGATTAACAAGAATGGTTGGTATGTAAAAAAATATCAATAAAACTGGAAACATAATCATAAAAATATCTGAAATAATGCACAAGAAGAAACTGCTAAAATAAGACTCATCGGTTTGTGAAACAGTGCCAAATGACCTTTCATGCATTTAAACAAAGTATCTGGAAAGACTACAGAAAAGAAAACCATTTAAGTAAATAATTGCTAAATATTTTCCAATTTTATAAAAATCATGGGCAGATCCAAGAAGCTCAATAAACTCAAGATAGACAGACGCCAAGAAATATCATAACCAAATTAATTAAATCCAGGAATCAAAAGAAATATTTAAAGCATTTTAAAGACACTTAATGAAAAAAACAAAAATAAAGATAATAAACTACAGGCTATTCATATAAACATATGAAAAGCAGGAGGCAATGGATAGACATGTTTGACATGTTTTAAAATATTATTTAAAATCTCCCTACACAGCTAGTTACAAGCCAGCTAGAGCTATATAGTGAGACCCTATTTAAAATAAACAGAAAACAAAACAAAACAAAACAAAATAAAATAAAATATGAAATTCAGTCTACACTATGAATACCTAACCTATACATTTCAGAAATTTTTGTTCTAACAATTAGTCCACTAGCACAGGAAATTAAGAAGAAGAATTTTAGATTTTGCCCTAAGCCTTACAAAATAAGCCTATAATTTTGTTCACAGTGAAACTGTCATTTAAAAATAAAAACAAAATAAAGACTTTTAAGCCATAAAATTTCAAGGTCTATCTCCAGAAAACCTGCCCTCCATAAAAATTGACATAAATTTTTCATTACAGAAAAAAACAAAAGATACAACTAAGTGTATTTAAAAGGGATTAAAGCCAGGCGGTGGTGGCGCACGCCATGAATCCCAGCACTTGGGAGGCAGAGGCAGGTGGATTTCTGAGTTCGAGGCCAGCCTGGTCTACACAGAGTGAGTTCCAGGACAGCCAGGGTTATACAGAGAAACCCTGTCTCGAAAAACAAAAACAAAAAAACAAAAAAACAAAAAACAAAAAAACAAAAAATAAAAGGGATTAAAATGTTAAAAGGATATACATAAATGTAAATTAAAATTTTAATTTATTAAGAGAAAATTGATTATAAAAATTATGATGATATATTTTGAGATATATAATATGTAGAACTATAATGTATAAAAATGACGCATAAGGGATAGAATTAGAAAATGAAAATACATTTTTAATTTCTTAAATTTTAACATATATTACAATCTGGAGCCACCACTGAAAGGGTAAGCCAAAGAGTACAAATAGTGTACCAAGCCAGACCATAGGATGAAATATTAAAAACCTATGAGGCCCTATTGCCAAAATATGTCAAAAATTTTAAGAAAAGGATAGTCCAGTAGTTTGGTAACTTTTAAATATATTAGCAAATAAAAATCTAGAAATACATAAAAAGAGTTATACACTGACCACATGTATGTTTTCCATGGGATGAAAGTTGGATTAGAATTTAAAACTTGACAGTGTAATCTACTATAGACACAAAATAGAAAAGGAAAGGCCCATGGTTGCTTATGAGAGTGCAGCAGAGGTGTTGACATAATTGCCATCCACAGATGATTATTAAAAATATTTTCAACAGACTAAATATTGAGAGTGACTCTGCAACTGAATGAACAGCATCTACAAGAAGTTTTTTTTTCTTTTAGATTTTTTAAAATTACTTTTTAATAGCACATATAAAGTATTGAGTTCCCTTACTTTCATACAGACATTATCTAACATCATACTTCATGGTGAAAGATTAAACATTCTAAGACTAAAACAAGGATCACGAATATCCAGTGTCGAAGCTTAAACTTACAACACTCCTTGAAGTCCTTAGCTATCGTATTGATTTAACAAAAAAAGGTAAGTCTGCATTAATATATGAACAACACATGTTTACATATTGACATACTTATATATCTGGCAAATTTAAAGATATCAGTGAATAAAAGGCTACTCAAATTTATCCATACGTTTAGGTAGATAACAAAATACAAAGTCAATAGTCAAAGACAAACAGCTGTATGTGTACTTAACAACTTTTTAAAACATATGCATGCCATATAAACATTAGGTACTATACTAAGCAAAGGGTAGCTTATAGAATACTTCCCAGTTTTAACAAAAATTAATTTTTACCAATAACAGATATTAATTAATTTAAGCTAATACTGGAAGGTCATTTATGTGTAAGAAAAACATATCTCTAAACTTTTGTGTACCTAATAACATCAATTCAAAATCTATTAGCCAACATCAATAGAAGTGAAAGAAATACAAGTTTATCAGCATCTTAGGATAACTTGAAGTAATAACTGTAAACTAACATGTTTTTAAAAGCATATAAAGTTAAAGGAAACATAAATAAACTATATATAAGTTGTCAAAAATAATCCTATATTATGGTTTAGAAGATAAAATGTTGAAAATATTCTTTAAATTCCATTCTAATCTACTTCCACAAAAATCTCAAGGGAAAAAATATCAGCTTTTTAATGAATTCTAAAATGTACTTTAAACCCCAAAATTCAAATCCAAAATAAGCACTGCCTACTTTCCAAACTTTACACTGATTCTTCTGATTACACTACAGAAATCAGAAGCCTGGGTCTGCTGGATCAACAGACAAGGAAACAAAAGACTCCAGATACAGTCTCGGGCCCACGTGTACAATCCAATTTCAACAATTAGGCCAAGATAATTCAGCAAGGCAAGCAAGAGCCTTTCAATAAATGGTTCTGGCACAACTGAATAGCCATACTTTTTAATGACATCCAATTATTTTCTCAACATACACACACACACACACACACACACACACACCAAAAAACAAAAACAAAACAAAAGACTAATGAATCACAGATCTGAACATACAAGGCTGACACAAGGAATGAAAAGGAGAATATTTTCAATTTTAGAATAGGTGAGTGAGGCTATCTCAGACAGAACACATCAAGTTTAAAGTGTCTGTTCTCTGAAATATAAATCAGGGCTGGCAGGCAAAGGGATGACTATTCGGGCTGAGGACCTGGGTTTCATTCGGAGGAAGGAGAGAACAGATTCCCACAAGTTGTCCTCTGACCTCCACGTAGACTGGCACGCATGTGCCCACAAATACTAATTAATTAATTAACTAAATGAACCAAAATACAAGTGGATAGTGGAAAGATGGTCTCTGATTTTAAAGTGTCTATATATGTATGTAAATAGTGTTTGTTTATATATATTTACTTACATATTTTACCTATACTTCTCATAGATAATCACATACATAATAATTATATCTCTACTGGTATGCTTATATCTCTCTATATACCTTTCTATATGTATACCTGTAGAAATACATAGAAAGATATATGTATAAATATATCAAATAAACCTACAACTTAATTATAATGTAAACCTCTAACAAAAAACATTCGATAAAAGTTTGTATTGAGGACCAGAGCTCTAGCTGGCTTGCTAGAATGCGGGTCTACACAAGCTCTAGATTCTATTCCCAGGTCTGTATAAAGTGGGTGTGGTGGAATATCCATGTAATACAAGCCCATAGAAGATAAAGACAGGAGGATCAGAAAGTCAAAGTCATACACAATTACATAGTAAATTCCTACATGAAACTGTCACAAATAATGGAAAGAGCAAATTTTCCATTAACACTTCACAATAAGTATTCAAATAGTCAATATAATAATATGTAGGTAATACAAAATATTTCCTCCTCCAATTTGAATACTAAACTCAAGAGATAACCAAACCAGAGTTGGTTATATGCATACAAAACATGCATACACTGAATTTTTTATACACTTCTAGTAATAAAATTGAATACTTCAACTATATTGGAGCAGTTTGACAGGCTCTTAAAGAGGTAAAAATGGTTTTTACTAAGACTCTGAAATTTTTTGGCCAGGTATTTACACAAAAGAAATGAAAGCAAAGTCCACATAAAGGCTTATACATGGACTATAAAGCAGTCCTGCTGACTGGCTCCTGACATTGACTCTCTGACCTTTCTTGGTCAACAGCACCCTTACTCAGATTGGCTTTTCCTGCCTACCCCTTTTCTTAGGTACTTGAAGGTTAATGTCAAGTGTGACTCTGGTGATTTATTGGTAATTCTAAGCTGATTGGAGATATTACTGGCTTCTTCTTCAGTGTTACTTTTCACTACTGCTGTCCAAGAAGGAAAGAAAGAAAGAAAGAAAGAAAGAAAGAAAGAAAGAAAGAAAGAAAGAAAGGAAGGAAGGAAGGAAGGAAGGAAGGAAGGAAGGAAGAAAGAAAGAAAGAAAGAGAAAGGAAAAGAGATTCAAGTGACTGGGATTCAGGCAACAACAACAACAAAAATTAGCATTGATCTCTAGAATTGCAATCTGCATGGCCATGTCACCAACAGAATTGGGAAAACACCAGAGACCTAAAATTACATATATTGCCCAAAGAAAATGAAGGCCCAGGGGGCAGTGAAGATCAGCTCTGCTTTGTACATCTGAGTGTTTTTTTTTTATTCATATCTGTGTCAACTGAAAAGTCACTGTGTGTTCTGTTCCAGTAGCAACCCTCCCACTAGAGGACAGAAGCCTATAGTTACCATGCATAGGATGAAACCGACTTTCCAGATCTCCAACAACCATGCACCAAGCTAGGAAAGCAGAAAGGAAAAGGAGATCACAAGTCCCTCCTCGCCCTCCAAAGAAAACAAGGTAAGGATAAAGGGTCTTTTTTGCCATTTCTTTGTGATTTCCAAGTCGAATGTTATAGTGGAGGAATACAGGACAAACTAATGGGAGTTATAAAGACAAATATTGACTCACTTTTTAAGTGTCTAGCACAAAGATGCTTAGCAAGGAGGTGGAGATGCAGCCTTTGCACATGCTTACCTTGTGCCTGCATCTTCAGGGTGATCCAGGTCCAGGTCAGAGGTCATTCTCTAATGCTGGTTTGTAATTCATGCTATCAAACTTGAAGATTACATATGCTTATGTACTTCTCTGAGGGAGAATGGGAATAATAAACACAAAGCACTGCCCGTGACTAAATGGATGTCAGGCCCATCGTCACACTAATTCACTCTACATTTCTGTAGCTTATTTTACCACAGGGAATGGACAAGGTTTCATTCATCACATGAGAAGCCAGCCTCCCCCTTTTTCTCCAGTTATCAAAACATGCACAACACAGAAAACAAGTTTAATTTGCATTTTTAAATGAATCCAGGAGATGGTACAGTACAATGGCTCAGTGGGTAGAGGTCCTGTGTGCATGCCTGATAACCAGTCTTCCATCTGCAGAACCCATGTAGTAAGAGAAAGGGACTGATTTCAATAGGGTATTCTCAGGCCTCCATACTGGTGCTATAGCATGCTAGAGTATTCACACAACACACACACACACACACACACACACACACACACACACACACACCATAAAAACTAATAAATAAACAAGTACAATTTAAATTTTAAAAACAAAATAATCTCCCATTTGAAAAGAATTCCCACAGTAAACTCATGTTTTCAGAGAAAATGATGCACAGATTTATTGCTGAATTTTTTAAATTACATCTCGTTTCTTTCAACACAAAGGGGTGCATGAGCTTGACAGCTTCTGTGGAGGGATGATGATCACAAGTCAGATTTTGAAGGTCTGGGCTCATCTCTCACTATGCGTGTCCTAAGGATCAATCTCAGGTCTCCAGGATTGGCAGCGGGTACCTTACCTGCTGCGCCAACTGGCATGCCACTTTTCTTTCTTGGGAGCCTGAGATGATGGTATTTTCCTGAGAATGGCACACCCAAGCTCTTTCTATTCTGATCTTGGAACATTTTTAAAAGTTCATTTCTATTGAATGGTTTCAATCTCATTTCTTCCAGGAAATACTTGGTAGGGAGGAATAATCACATGGGCATTTTCTTTTTCCTTTTTTCTTTCTTTTTTCTTTGTGAACTACAAAGACATTGTAAGAGGTCAGTTGTGCTCCCAGAGTAACAATAGAATTAGAGAATTTAAAATAAATAGTATCCATAGTCATCAACTTGGTATGGCTTCCAAATAAAACACAACAAATTTGCACATCGTCAAGTTTAATTTTTATACACTACTAAATTTCCAATGCATAGACACTCTTGCTTATGAATCTGCGTTTGTAGATTGGAACTGACATACAAATTCCAATGATGCCAGTTCTCCTTTTTATCTTCATGTTCTCCATTTCTGATCTCCTTACTTCCTAACCACCCTTTCCCCTGCTTATCTTGTGTAGAGTTTCATGAGGAATTATGTAGATAACCTCGTTTCCCACATGCTACCTTAATTAGTCTCAATCTGTGCATGTCTTCCTGAAGATTTCTGGCCTTTTTCTACATTTAAGAGACTTTCATAAAGGTAAAAAAAAAAAACTCCAAAAGTCATGAATTATAAGGTGACTTTGACAACGAAGATGATTTCTAACACCATATAATGTTCCTGTCACATTTCTCAAGGCATCCTGAGAAGTGACCAGCAGACAAGTTAATGGTTATTTGCTTCCTAGAGAAGTCAGGAGCAGACAAAATTGAGTCCAACCAAAAGCCTTTCAATTTATTATTCATCAATTCAAATGGTATCTTTTATGGTTCACAGCACACAAAACCCATTCCAGGATCTATTTTACTTTTATTTTCCATTTCCCCAAAGAGATCAGTAGTTTTGAAAATAGCAGATGGACAATCACTCAGCTAATGGCTAATTTGAGGACCACAACTTTTCCTCCCATCCGAAGAAATAATTTCTCTGAAGTTAAAATGGATTTAACTGTTACATCCCTTCAGTTCTCTCCATCTTCCAGCATAGGATGGGCAGAGCCTTCAGGCTATCAAGGAAACGTTGGAAATCTGGAGAGGAGTCCATTTCCCGCTGGGGTTACAAAAGCAGCATCTCTCTCACACTGTGTAACCAGGCTCTTCCCAAGACACTTAATCGATGCAAACTTGCCCTGGGCTTTCCCTCTCTCTTCACAAAGAATTTTTAAGTGCTCAAATTTTTAGAAACTATTTTACAGTGTTTTGATATAGGACTTCCCTATCTATAAAGGGATAGCAATAGACCATTGGGGTCCTTTGTGTATTCTGTAGTGTGTAACGAAGGGGCTCCAGTAGTTCATATAGTAACCATCCCTTTTTCTGTTGCAAATCAATACCACCTAAGGACAGGTGTTCTGCCTTGGGCTTCCTGTTCCTCTGTGACTATCCTCTGTCCTGAGCTCCACTTTCATTCTGAGCTCTCCTTTGTCTTCTCTACTAACTGCCTGTCTCCTGGGATGCAATCTTCTCTCTCTAAGCAAAACACTTTCCTGAATACATTTTCCTATCAGTTATAGTATACCCTCCTCTCTGCATTCAGTTCAATCTCTGCAAGATTTCTATTTAGTATTTCGACATACTTTTACTTTGTTCAGTTGTCCTGTTCCTTTCTCTAACTAACTAATCTGAAAAAAACAAAAAAACAAACAAAAAACTTCAAGCACCTTTCTCTCCCTATCTATAACCATAAAATAAAATAAAGTAACCCTGAAGTGTTCTTGTCCTCTTTTTTTTAAGAACTTCTCAAATGTCATGGGAGAGTCAAGTGAAAATTCTATGTTGAATTTTAGGTGAGGTATTTAGAAACTGGAGAGCAACTCTGAGCCCTGTAATAAGAGCCCCCATTACCTCCCATCTGGACAAAGTGCTCTTCACATTGAGCTCTACTCATAGAGAATGAGTGACAGAATGTGGCCCAGTCTGTGTCCAGGTAAAGCACTTGTCATAAAGTATTTTATGTGTTCAACACTAAGAAGGAATGGGGATTTTACCATAGTTTTTTCCATCATTGACCTCATCAATCAACTAAAACAATGTATTTCATGAATTGCCCCAGTATCTCTGATCCAAGATTTCATTCAACTCTAAAAATCAATATAATATACACTCATGTTTCTTTCTAGAGTTTTAACATTTCAAGAACTCCATAAACCAGAATTGTTGGGGAAATAATCTGCTGTGACAGTGATATAGATCCCCTTAATGGAAATGTATCTTTAACCTTAAACAGTTAATCTATGAACTATTCAGTCAACCACAATCCCCACTGCGAAATGCATTGGCTTTATAGCTTCTCCAACTTCCACTTGCAGTGTGAACTGATGCTCTGTGCCCTCTAGGAAGCTGGTCTTCCCCTCCTGACATGTGCTTCTTCTCTGGGAAGAAAAAGGTTTGGTTTGGTTTTGATTTGATTTAATTTATATTCTTGGGGTGGTTGAGAGAATATCTAAGCAGGAAGAGTCCCAGGAGCGTTTCAAGCATGGCTTCTGATTTCATAGATGAAGAAACCAAGATAAGCAAAGAGGGATGGACAACATGCACTCAGCAAGAACGTAGATCACTCAGTTCCTAACCCATTAGATTGCAATGGTATTCCAACTAACTCTCCCTGGATTCCTGGTACAGAAAATTTCCACTGAAGCTGTGTGTGTGTGTGTGTGTGTGTGTGTGTGTGTGTGTGTGTGTGTATCTGTATGCCTCTGTGTGTCTGTGCATATATGTTTGTGTATATCTGACTGTGTATTTGTTTCTATGTCTATGCATATGTGCGTGTGCATCTTTGTGTATGTATATGTTTGTGTGTTTCTGTGTGTCTGTGTCTATTTGTGTGTTCGTGTGTGTGTGTGTCTTTCTATGTGTTTATGTGTATGTATGTTTCTTTGTGTTTGTGTGTGTCTGTGTATAGGTATATATGCATTTTTGTATGTGTCTTTGTGTTGGGGTGTGTGTCTGTGTCTGTGTCTGTGTCTGTGTCTGTGTATAGGTATATATGCATTTTGTTGGTGTCTTTGTGTTGGTGTGTGTGTGTGTCTGTGTCTGTGTCTGTGTATAGGTATATATGCATTTTTGTAGGTGTCTTTGTGTTGGGGTGTGTGTGTGTGTGTGTGTGTGTGTGTCTGTGTGTCTGTGTCTGTGTCTATGTGTATGCTTGCATGGGCATGTCTGCAAGCTTTTGGATGTTTACCATCTTACCAGCCTCATGAACAACCTCACTGGGCTAAACACTGAATGTCTTTCACTAAGCTGAGTGGTTAATGTTCTGGAGAAGAGAATGATGATATGCTACATGAGAGTCCACATCTTGTCCTCCTGGAAGCACTGGAGTCAGTGGCTATGATATGGAACAAGAATAGACCAACACTTTATACTAATTGAGTGTTAGAACATCCATTTCTAAATAATCAAGTTACTTTGTTTATTAAGTAATTTGGGAATGCAATGTGAGTCACATGGGTTCATACCCGTATCTGACTTCTCCGTTGGGTTTGAGTGTGTCCAGAGCTGTAATTATGCACCCTTTGCTCATAATGTTTAATAAGGGCCAGGAACTTATGAGAATCATGCCAAATGATGAACATCATGAATGATGTTCATATACTTAAATTAGCTAGAGGTGGGGCTACTGTAAAACTAGTGGAAACCAAAGAGATTTGGCAATTGTATCTTCTCTGCCTCCCATCGCCCCTCTGAGGTGTCCTTCACTCTGACATTTCACAATCACTAAAGCAATGGGTACCACATGTGAAGTAGGTACATTTGGGTAAATAATACAAGGAGCCCCTAACTGTGCCCCCTTCCAGGATAATCTAAAGCATCCAACTGCAGATGCATTTCAGAGCCTGTGCAACCCGAAGCCAAGGGCAGAGACCCAGAACAGTGCACATAAAGTTACACAGGAGAGAAACGTTAACTTATTCTGTCAGTTTCTACTTCACATTCATAGAAGGGAAAACAATAGAGAGGTTTCCAAGCATAAAACAGCCTTTCTCTTCCAACTATCAAAAAAAATCAGAAAAAGAAAATGCTTCATAAACAGCACCTTTCCAGGGGCATCAGATTGCTCTGTTGACAGTATTGTTAATCAAAAGTTCAAAGAAGAAGGATGAGTGGAATTTACAAAGAAGCACACAGAGAGAATAAATGGAGACATTTGTTGTGCTTCAACAGAGGGAAACAGACAGCAGACACCAGCATCTCTGCACTGCAGGTTCTGAGACTTTCTATAGGATAGGTTATACCCCAGATACACTGACCCAGACAGCTTTACCATTCCTCTGAACGTGGGCTGTCACCAGGATTCTTACTGTGCACAGTGATCAGAAGGATGGAGTCACCACTAGGATAGTAACTACACCCCTGGGGTCTTTAATGCCACAGGATCATTAAAGCCCTGACCTTCCAGTTCTAACCAAGTTAAGTCACTTTATGAAATGATTTGGAAAAGCAGTATAAGTCACATCTGGGCTCATATATCTCTGCTTCCCACAGTAGATTTCTGAACTTAAAGATCTTTATTTGCTAATAAACCTTGTCACCTTTCACTGCAAACATCTGCCACTCATAAGAAAAGAAGGCAAAGGGAAGAGAAGAAGATATTATGTCACTTCTGGAGATGGTACTATTGCCCAACCCTGAAAGCTATAAGGTAACATCAAATGTTAACGTCAAGGCTCAAAATAAGAGTAACTGTGTGTCAGAGCTGGAGAGAGGTTTTCTGGGAAAGCACTTACCTTGCAAGTATGATTACTTGTGTTTGATCCAGACATAATGGCATACACTTGTGATCCCAGTGCTAGAGATGCAAAGACCAGCAGATCTCTGGAATTCATTGGCTAGAATGAATTCCCAGTTAGTGAGCTCTGATCCAGTGAGAGACCCTGGCTCAAAACAAACAGAGAAAGAGGAGTGGCATCCCAAGAAACATCATCTGAATGTCTTTTGTCATTCACACACATGTGCATGCACATGCACACACAAATAAGTAACCACAAGCCTTCTCTTACATTTTCTGCAAAGTTCTTTCAATTTTCCAAAATTCTAATATCAAAGTCAGGATTCTTTCCTTCCCAATGGTAAATGCAGACCTAAGCATAGTAGATTGCTAATCCAAAGTGGGTTTCATGATGTGTCTAGAATCAGTTTCCAACAATAGAACAACTTTCAGCAGGATGTCTCAAGCCCATTGAAATAGGTTTACCTCTTCTGAGTCACTGAAGATAGGATGTTATCAACAAGAATGTTCATGTTGGAGAAATCAAACAATGATTCTGTTTAAATTTCATTGTCACAAGTCTCAACTACATGAAGAAATAAATCATCCTATAAAAGTGGCATGTTTCTTGTCAGCTAGGTCTTACATAGCTAGGTCTTGGTGAATTCACAAAAATAATGAGAAGTAAACAAAGTACCAAAGAAAGGAACGTGTGTGAAGGGTAAAGCTGTCTTGCAATGCTCATGATCATTGATAGAGGAAAGAAAGGTAATCGACACACACAGCAAAAGACTTCCATGTAACATGATAAGAACCATAGTGGAGGAAAACAGTGTAATGCAAGAAGTCAGGGGATGGATCAAATAATTCTGCATGTAGTGGCAAGGCTGGGAGGTGACAATCAGAAGTGTTAGAACTAGAAATGTGCAGTATGTGCTGACACGCATTACAAAGTGAAGATGGGAAAGTGTTGTCACTCGGACTACCAACACACAGGAGTAAAGGGACACTAGAGATTGTTTTGTGTGTCAGGCACTGAGCTACTAGTTCTGCTGCATCCAGCTATGGTGGTTACTGTTGTTTATTCAAAACAGCCTAGAGTCTCCTGGGAAGAGAGCCCTTGATGATAGATCATCTCCTTTGGATTGGCCTATGGGCACATCTATTAAAAGTTGTTCTAAGTTAATTGATGTGAGAAGACTTATCCCAATATGGGCAGCTCCATTTCCTAGCAGGGTATCCTGAACTTTGTAAGAGTAGAGAAATTGAGCTAAGAATAAGCAAGCTTGCAAGTGAGCAAGCATGAATTCATTTCTTTCTGCACTTGTAGATGTGATATGAAGAGTTGTTTGAAGCCCTTGTCTTAACTTGCCCACAATGATGGACTATAAACTGGAACTGAGTTTTGTCTGGGTATTTTATCACAGCCACAGAAATAAAACTGATAGAACAGCAGAGGAACCATTTTCTTGAAGAAATATTCTCCAATACAATCCTAAATTAGTTATCATTTTTATTTTATCTAATAGATCCACCTTTCTGTCTTTTTGAGTGTTTTTCTTGGACTGTGTTACAATATAGTTCTGATTTATGCAGTGAAATGCTCCACAGAATGCACTCCAGCAGGAATGGCTCCCTCTGGAGCTGTACAGTGTATGACCTACGCAGCCAGTCACTCTAGTATTGTAACTTCACAATGAAATCACAGCTGACTAATATCTAGCCAACTGACTAGTCTGAACGCCACAGAGAAAAGCTTTCTCTCAGCATTCAGAATATAGCATCTACCACAACGTAGCTACTCAATGCTGACTGAACATCTCATAAACCCTCAGAAATGAACATTTTAGGGGTTAGAATCTGACCAATTGGCCTGCCCAAGTTCAGTGGTATAATCAGAAGCCCCAAACTGTTCTCATTGGCTTCTTCTTTTTCCGTGTAGATTCCAAGATGATGAATTTTCAGATCTGGCTGGATAAAAATAGAGATCAGAAAGTTCAAGGTCATTGGAAACTAATGTCTGTCTTGATCTCCACAAGCATTGGCCCAGCCCTTTGGAGTTTCATGCCCAGTCTCCATCCCTGTCAGGACAGAAGAAGTGACTGCTACTGACAGGAATAAATCAGAGTCTATATACCAATGGCTAATAATCTGACCACATCACACTGACTTCCTCCATATAGTTTTTCAACCATGACTCCAAGGAGCTGATAAACTGTTTTTATCAGTCTTCACAGCCTAACTTCCATTTATGATATGTCTGTGAACATACAGGCTGTCCTGCCTATCACTGCCCACTGAAGTCAAGAGGCAGAAACTCTTTCCAAGATAACCAGAGAACCTTCACAGAAATCTAGAGACTACTGTCTGCTAACAAGTTCTTTATAAGACCTCTATGTCATGTGCCACTGATTAAGCCTTGCACTGCTGTGAAGTTGATATAAACGATGTCTGCATACCTTCATTACTTGAGGGTGAACAATGACCAAGGGAATGAAACCATGGCTGAATTCTGGGAATTCATGATGCTACTTCTTGCTCAGTTCACTTTGTTAAAGGGATGGCTATATTTGTTACTGAATGTGTAGGTGGTCTGATGGTTTTTATGCAGATATATATTTTAAAAAAAATAAGAATCAGGACGATGATGGTTCACTTTGGAAATGGGTGTCACTAAAAGCAAAAGGAATTCTTAGTAGGAAGAGTACAGAATCCTGGAAATGGCCATCCCAGGAGTATTTCCTACCCAGCTTACTTCTCCATGGTGCTGATTATAACAAGGCTCAGGTCCTGAGGCAGTAACTCCCACCCACACAGAAACCTGTTAGGATAACCCACCATTGAGTTCCATCAATCCCTACCCAAATACCCGGCTTAGAAACTGATTGAGAATCACTTGCTTGTAATCTAAACTGCAATTCACTTGATCTGATGTTTTATGCATTCCTTTATTGAAGCCTTCTGTGTAGACATTCACTGATACAGAGTTTTTTGCACACAACCTACAATGTGGAAAGTCAGCTACTATCTGCCTATACAGGTCAAGCATGGATTAATGTAGAGAACTACTGTCATCATGTTCTTAGTTCAAGCAGCTCTTGAAAGAAAATATTTAATGATCTTTTGTGGGGATGATATAGGATTTGGAAGAGGAGAGTGAATATGATAAAAACATGTTTGAAATTCTCAAAGAACTAAAACTTTTAGTAAAAATAATAATGGTGAATTCTGTTATCCTAAAACATTTGTAAGGAGAGAATTGGTATGGCCACATTCTAAATATTGGCAGAAGGTAGCAGAAAGTGAATCAAGAATCCATGTCATGAAAAACTTCAGTGCCTGCCTTGGAACTAGTGATTTACTGATCAATGACATTTGGAGTAAATTTTGAACTACATCAGCTTCATTATATGTCACCATTGTATGTCACAAAAGAAATGATGTATCTATATCCAACCACAGTTGTCCATGGGAATAAAACCAAAGAGGTTCACAGGGATCTACTAAAGTTCCTTTACCATTGATGCTATTTTCTATAAGTCTGCAACTGAGTTGAGACAGATAGGAAGCAGACAGTGTCCATCAGTGATGCATTCCTTGAAACACTTGGTTTATGTTAGGATTTGACATGAGACTCAATTTATTCCATTAAATAGAAAGAGACAACAAATTGTGAAATGAAAAGCTCATGAGAAACTTTGCACTCCACTCTACCCACATGCTCAAGGATACCTCAGAATTCTGTTCCTCTACCTGGCTCTCATCTCTATTCTTAGGTGAATCCCTCCATAGAACAGTGAAGTTGACAGGATCTTTTCTAATTTCACTACCTACCAATCCAGCAACCCTAGGGCAATGGGCTTGTTTAGTCCAATCTCATCATAAAGATACTTGCTGATCCTGAACTCCTGATCAACCCTAAAGCCAAAGAGAAGAGCAGTGTTTCTCGGGCCACACAGCCTATGGGGGAGTTTCCCATGGGAACAGGGATGCTGTGGCCAGCAAAAGAAGAGGATGCTGGACTTGTTTAACTGGCAGGCATCCAGTAAAAAGCTTAAAGAAGAAGTTGAAGTTTAAACAATAAATGGAAAGCGCCATCCCACCCAATTCTGCTGGAACAATATGAAGCTCATGACGGATCTTACAACATACAGTAGTAAAGAAGGAGTGGTTTGCTTGCACTGGAAAACTAATTCCCATTGCTTCTTTCTAAATTTAATTCCAGTAGAAGTGTAAAATCAGAAATAAAGTTATGATTTGAAACTCATCCAGCACAGATCTCTTGGTGGACACATTTCTTTTTTCTCCTATATTCTTTGTTTACATTCCAAATGATTTTCCCTTTCCCAGTTCCCCCCTCCCCGTAAGTCCCATAAGTCCTCTTCCCTCCACCAGTTCCCCCAATCAACTCCCTCCCACTTCTCTCTCCTGGAAATCCCCTACAATGCTGCATCAAGCCTTTCCAGGACCCGGGCTCTCTCCTTCCTTCTTCTTGGGTATGATTTGATATGTGGGTTGTGTTTTGGGTATTCTGAGCTTCTGGGCTAATATCCACTTATCAGTGATTGCATTTCATGTGTGTCCATTTGTGAATGAGTTACCTCACTTAGGATGATATTTTCCAGTTCCAACCATTTGCCTAAGAATTTCATGAATTCATTGTTTTTAATTGCTGAGTAGTATTCCATTGTATAAATATACCACATTTTCTGTATCCATTCCTCCATTGAGGGACATCTGGGTTCTTTCCAGCTTCTGGCTATTATAAATAAGGCTGGTATGAACGTAGTGGAGCATGTGTCCAATGGCTGAGAAGCACCTTAAGAAATGTTCAACATCATTAGTCATTAGGGAAATGCAAATCAAAACAACCTTGAGATTTCACCTCACACCAGTCAGAATGGCTAAGATTAAAAACTCAGGAGATAGCAGGTGTTGGCGAGGATGTGGAGAAAGAGGAACACTCCTCCACTGCTGGTGGGATTGCAAGCTGGTACAACCACTCTGGAAATCAGTCTTTCAGTTCCTCAGAAAACTGAGCACGACACTTCTGGTGGACCCTGCTATACCATTCCTGGGTGGACACATTTCTAAATTCTAAAGTAAATAAATAAACTAATATATTACTGCTTTTAAGATTTTGTTACTTTAGAATGACCAAATACAGATCCAAATATTTGAGTGGAGGGGACACACGTTCACAGAGGAGCTTTCCTGGATTCAGTCATTTACCCAACCTTAGCCCAGTGCCTGCTAAGTCTAGGAGCTGCATGCTATCCAAGGCAACCTGCTTAAAAGATAACATCAGGCCACAACCCTTTGCAAGGTAAAAACCATATTCTGTTTTTGGTCTCCATGAAAGTCTAATGACATCCCAGGAGTTAGCATGGTGGATTATTTACTTTCCTTAGCAATGTAGTAAAGCATCTAATAATAGCAACATAAGAGGAAAGGTGATGTTAGTTTAGGTCATGGGATTTGAGAGATTTGAATTAATCACAGTACAAAAGCATATGGCACCAGGTGAGGTCCCATCCATGAAATCTATAATACATATGAAGCAAGTCACGTGGTGGCTTAAGCAGGAAGGGGAATAAACGCCACAGTATCCCAAGGACAGTTTTCTTAACCCATCCAATTGGTCTTAAAAGCCGCAGAGGTAACAGAAGATAATGTATATAGGAGTGATTTCAGATGGCAAAGGGACTGTCCTTATCATTTAGGTATGTTCTGAAGTGTCATTCTAAGTTATCTGCCAGAATATGAATGTTTTACATTCTTTTGTTGTTCCATTTGGGGGGAAGAATATAGATAAGACTCCTTTACCATGTCACTATACACTATATCAAACAGTAGCAGAGATGTTTCACTGATCTTCCGTATACACTGAAAGTTCTCTCCCCCCATTACAGTACAGGAATCAGGTAATCCATCACCTCTGCTTCTTTTGACCAGGGAAAGACCTTATGTGCAGATATTCATGGGATTTAGCCCTGCATGGGATATTTTTTCTAAACAGAATTCTGAGACAAATCCTTTTGTATCTACCCTGGTTTTTTAGGAACTTCACTTTGTCTCAAAAACTCTAGCTTTCCTACACGAGAGACAGACATAGAGCATATGGTAAAATATAGAGTGGTGAATTAAGTAACAGGATGTGCCTGAGTGACAGGCGAGGTCTTGCTAGAGAGTTGGCAGCTCAGTGTGACAAACGTAGATGAATACTCGATTCCATAAAGAGAAATCTCTCTGCCAAGATGGGCTTCTCCAGTTTGTAATGACAGACAAACCAGGAAAACGTATAAGTAAATAATTCATGTCTGAGGAAGTAAAGTGGCTGACAAGTGGGGACAGGTACTTCGAAGCCACTTATTCTCCAAATCCTGACCAGTTTTATTTGTGTGTAATAGTCTACGTCTTGGGAGAAGGAGGAGGAGAAGAGGAAGAAGAGGACAAAGGGGAAGAAGAGGAAGGGGTTTATTTGATGAAGGGTGAGAACTACACTTATTTGTGATCAGGATGTGTATGTAGGTTATGCATACAAATTGCACAGACTTGGGAAACTGGTACTTCTGGGTTCTACTCTTGAGTCTGTAACCTCTCTAGCATGGGTACTTAGTTTGCTAGCTTTAAAGGACCAGGCAGGCATCAGAAGACCTTACGTCCAATTCAATAGTTGTTGCTTATCCCCATGAAACAAGTGCCACTGTTACATGCTTGAGAATATCATGCTATGTTGATCGTTGTTGTGGTTTGTGAACGTCACATATGTGTATGGCTATTGATGCCTTGTCTCCCATGAGAGCTCAAGAAGTACATTTTAATACTATAAGAGCTAGTCTTCGAGGAAGAACTTCCCAGGTGAGTTCCAAATTGATTCTTCCAAGTCCTGTGTCTGACGTCTGTGGTATCTTCAGAAAGAGTGTCCATCTTTAAGTTCTAAGAGACAACCAAAGGTATGAAATATTCTATACTGTTTTGAGAATCTCTTACACCTCTAACCAAAACCTGGAAGAGAGGATTCCCTTGTCTATCATTGGGGTTTTGTTATAGTCTATAGCTACTGGAGGGGAACATTATTACCCTGATTGAAATAATTACATCTAATAAATATATGTATATAGATAGGTACAATATATGTGTGTAATTTTCCTTTTTTATTACTAATTACATTATTTATTTACTTTACATCCGGATCATAGTTTCCCTTCCCTCCTCTCCTCCTAGTCCCTCTCTTTCACATCCCTTCCCCACCATCTACTCCTCCTCCCATAGAGGAGGTCTCCCCTAGATATCCATCAGTCATGGCACACCAAGCTGCAGTAAGAATAGGGACATCTTCTTCTGCTGAGAGGCTAGACAAGGCAGCCCAGCTAGGGGAAAGGGATCGAAAGGCAGGCAATGTAGTCAGAGAGAGCTTCTGCTTTTGCATTAAGAGTCCCACGGGAAGATCCAGCAACACAACTGCTACATATATGCAGAATGCATATTCTCTAGTTGACAGTTCAGTCTCTCTGAGTCCCTATGGGCCCAGGTTAGTTGATTCTGTAGGTTTTCTTGTAATGACCTTGACACCTCTGGCTCCTTCAATTCTTCATTCCCCTCTTCTCCACTTAAGTGGGCTGTGGGTCTTTACATCAGTTTCCATCAGTTGCTGTGTGAAGCCTCTCTGATGACAGTTCTGTTAGGCTCCTATCTGCAAGTATGCAGAGTATCATTAACAGTGCCAGGAGTGGGCTCTCTCTCATGGCATGGGTCTCTAACCTGGCCAGACATTTATCAATCACTCTCTCAATTTCTGCTCCATCTTTTACCCCTGCACATCTTATTAGCCAGGACAAATTTTTGGTCTTAGGTTTTGTGGTTGGGTTGGTATTGCAATCCCTCCCCTAGGAGTCTTGCCTGATCACAGGAGGTGGCAAGTTCAGGCTCTGTATCCCCTACTGCTAGGAGTCTTAGCTAGCTCAACCCTCATAGATTCTTGGGAGTTTCCATTGTACTAGGTTTCTAGCTTGTCCCAGAGATGCCTTCCCAATCCACTTCTCTCCCAGTACTCTCTCCTCCTCTGTTCTACCTCACTTCATCACTCCTGTTCCTATCGTGTGTGTGTTTTTAGAGAATCTTATAAAATAATATTTCCGTGTGTGTGTGTGTGTGTGTGTGTGTGTGTGTGTGTGTGTGTGTGTTTCAAATATCATTTGAGCATATCGGGATGAATTAATGGAGGGTAATTATAACGGGAATTCATTGAGCTGCCACTAGAGGGCGGGCTATCCAAGAGCTGGACTTAAGTACAGGGGCGCCTGCCAAGTGGTTTTGGTTTTTTTTTTTTTTTTTTTTTTTTTTTTTTTTTTAAGATTTTATTTGACATAGTTTCATTACTTATTTAATAATTCCATGCATTCACACAGTACCTAACGGGAGAGAGGAGAAAATATAAAGACAGCAATGATGGCTATAGAAATGTGACTTCTACAGGGAGCTGGAGTTCATCGGGAATAACTTAGTAACTATTCAAATAACTCACCAACCTTCTTCACTCCAGCTTCTTAGACCTTGCAGGAAGTCGATCCTGATGACCTGACTTTAAGGGTCATTGGTTTATGAGTATTTGGGAGGAGGAAGAGTGGGGTCAGAGGACAACCTCAGGTCTTGGTTCTTGCCTTTCCACTTTACAAGAGACAGGGTCACTCTGCTACGTCATAAGCTAGCCCAGCACCATCAAGCTTCTAGAGATTTCCTTGTTGCCCCCTCCCATTTTGCAGTAAGGAGGCACAAAGACCTCCTGCATTATTGCATACAGCTTTTAGGTGAGTACTAGGGGCTGGAACTCAGGCTTTGTTCCGAAAGCCATTTTACCCAATGAGCATCTTATCTTCTCACATACAAGCTGCTGTCTTTGGTACCTGGCTGTTTGGAAGTGCTGTCCATCGGTTCTGTAGTTTTGCAGTCGCAATGATGATCACTATCATGAACAGTCAAAGGTGCTCCACATTATTTTTTCTATTGAGCTACATGGACTTTTCTCAAAAATAGAGAAATGGAACTTTGTGTCTACCTTGAGAGAATAATTCTGGATTCATAGAATAACCAGAAAAGCAAAAGGGAGAAATAAATGGCATGTGAATTTATAGACTGTCCACACATACCGGACCACAATACGGGCACCTAGCATGAAGAAGAGCATTGTGGGAACTGCAGAGCCATATAAAGTTACATTTTTCCATACTACCTTTGACCAGTTGTCAGACACTGAGCAAGATGTTTATCTTAACCCTCATTTCTTCCTCTATAAATCACCCCTCAGAAGCAGGCTATATGTGATACCATTCAAAAAGAGTCAGGGTCATAGAAAGTTAGGCTCTATTGGGAGAGAGAAAAAGAACATAAAAAATAACAGAGACAAGACAGCTGGAACGTTCAAAGAAAGGAAAGGCTGTGCGGTGGGAGTAAGGAATCAGACCATCAGCAGAGGTTTACCAGTGGAGTGGGAAAGTTGAAGGCTTCCACTAATATTGGAGGTTAGCATGCAGAAGAATGCAAATTGATCCATTCTTATCTCCTTGTACTAAGCTCAACTCCAAGTGGATCAAGGACCTCCACATAAAGCCAGACACACTGGAACTAATAGAAAAGAAACTGGGGAAGACCCTTGAGGACATGGGCACAGGGGGAAAGTTCCAATAACTTATGCTCTAAGATCAAGAATTGACAAATTGGGGCCGGGCCTGGTGGCGCACGCCTGTAATCCCTGCACTTGGGAGGCAGAGGCAGGCGAATTTCTGAGTTCGAGGCCAGCCTGGTCTACAAAGTGAGTTCCAGGACAGCCAGGACTAGACAGAGAAACCCTGTCTCAAAAAAAAAAAAAAAGAATTGACAAATTGGACTCATAAAATTACAAAGTTTCTGTAAAGCAAAAGACACTGTCAAAAGGACCTATCGGCAACCAACAAATTGGGGGAAAAAAATCTTCACCAACCCTACATCTGACAGAGGGCTGATATCCAAAAACTCAAAAAGTTAGACCCCAGAAAACCAAATAGCACTAATTATATCAGGTGACCCTGGTACGACAGATTGACGGCCCTCGCCCATGGACAAGTTCATGGTTCTCATAAGCTGTAAACCCAGTTGGCTGATTTTGGATGGCAGTGACTCCTACTGCAATGGTAAGTCAGCACTGGAGAAGAAATCCACTGCACATACTGCATAATGCTAGAGCTACATACTATCATGAGACAAGGGGACATAATTTGAGAATGATGTACTCTGGGCAAACAAGTAACAATCACAAGCCCGGCTGCCTGGGATCATCCTGCCAAAGTCTCTGGGAAGAAGTGGGCCACACAAAGAACCCCTGGTAAGAGGGAGGCTGGCTGCAGATGTGTTGAGAAGTTGAGGACACAGGAGGCTTGTGTTGGGGAGAGCATTGTGTTGGTGGTTTCACCTTCTGCGAAAAGGAACAAACTGCATCACATGAAGATGACGGTACACTGCCGTCTCAGAGCCAGGGATCAGCAGGTGGCACAAACTCCACGGCTGCATGCATTTCTCAGAGACAAGCCTGAGAATCGCACAGTTCATGTTCGGGAGAGCACTCCATTTCTGAACCCTCCTCCCTCCTGAAAGCTGTCTGATGCTGAAAAAGACATGAAGGCACTGGAATTGGTGTTTCAGTATAGATCTCAGTAATTTGCTTATTCACCCTCCTCCCCCAGTATACCATAGAGTTGCCCCTTGGTTTGGATATTAGCGGCAAAGGATATACCTACTAAAGCCACTCCCCAGAATTCAGCTCTGTTGACAAAGAACCTCAGCATCCACTTAAACAGGACAAGGAGAGACTCCAGGTACGAGAGACCAGCCTCTCACCAGCCTCTCACTTGACAGGCTTTAATGGCAGAGGACCCAGGGAGAAAATATTCCAACACTTCATTATTTTTCTCTTATTTATTTTCCCCTTATACTTTATCTTTAATTCTCACTGTACTTTAAGGAGAGTGCAATATTTTTACTTTTGCTTTTTTCTTTAGTTGTATAGGATATTCCTTTTGTTTTTCTATTTCTTGAACATTTTTATCAATAGTAAAATTAGATTTTTCTTCCTCTTTTTCTTTTTACCAATCTTTTCTCCTTCTTCTCCCTTTTAATTTAACTCACCTTCTTTCAGTTTTCCCTTCTACGAGTCATTCTTTATTTCATCCATTCATTATTTTTACTTTGGCACTTAATGTTTTATTAATTTTTACTTTTTTATTGAATATCATTTTCATTTATATTGCCAGTGGTAAAACCTTTGCCGATTTCCCCCCCTCCCCAAAGACTCCCAACCCCTTCTTCTACCCCCTGCCTCCACGTATGTATATGCCCCTCCTTCTGACCCATTCCCACCTACCGCCCCCCTTTGATTTCACTTTGTTGGGGCATCTGTTGAGCCTTTACCTAACCAAGGACCACTCCTCCCACTGATGCCCAACAAGGCCTTCCTCTGCCACATTTTTGGCTGGAATCATGAGTACATATTCCTTGGTTGATGGTTCAGTCTCTGGGAGTCTTGGGGCGTCTGTGTGGCTGAAGTCATTGTTTTTCCCATGGGGCTGTAAACCCCTTCAGCTCCTCCGGACCACCCTCCAGCAACTCCATTGGGGACTCCACGCCCAGTCCACTAGTTGGTTGCTAGCATCTGCCTCTGTATTTGTAAGGCTCTGGCAGGGCCCCTCCAGAGACAACCATGGCATGCTCCTTTTGGTATACACTTATTGTCGTCCATAGTAATGTTGGGTTTTGGTGACTGTTTGTAGGATGAATCCCCAGGTAGGGCAGTCTCTGGGTGGCTTTTACGTAAGTCTCTGCTCCACCCATTGCCTCCCTTATTGCTCCTGTAAGTATTACGTTCCCTTTCTAAGAGGAATCAAAGCACCCTCACTTAAGTTCTTGAGCTTCCTGTACTGGGTGAATTGTAATTTGTTTATTTTGAACTTTTGGGCTAGCATCTGCTTATTAGTAAGTGCATACCATGTGTGTTCTTTTGTGAATGGGTTACCTCGCTCAGGATGACACTTTCTAGTTCCATCCATTTGCCTAAGAATTTCATGAATCCATTGTTTTTAATAGCTGAATAGCACTCCATTGTGTATATATAACACAGTTTCTGGATCCATTCCTCTGTTGAGGGACATCTGGGTTCTTTCCAGCTTCTGGCTATTATAAATAAGGCAGCTATGAACATAGTGGAGCATGTGTCCTAGGAGCACCTTCTGGGTATATGTGCAGGAGTGGTATAGCTGGGTCTGCATGTAGTACTATGTCTTATTTTCTGAGGAATCGCCAAACTGATTTCCAGAGTAGTTTTACCAGCTTGCAATTCCACCAACAATGGAGAAATGTTCCTTTCCCCTCACATCGTCTCCAATATCTGTTGTCCCCCGAGTTTTTCATCTTAGCCATTCTGACCAGTGAAAATTGGAATCTCAGTGTTGTTTTGATTTGCATTTCCCTAATAACTAAGGATGCTGAACATTTCGTTAGATGCTTTAGAGTCATTCGAGTATCCTCAGTTGAGAATTCCCTGTTTAGCTCTGTACCCTATTTTTAATAGGGTTATTTGATTCTCTGGAGACTAACTTCTTGAGTTCTTTGTATACATTGAATATTAGCCCTTTATGGGACTATTGTGAAGGGTGTCATTTCCCTAATTTTTTTCTCCTCTTGTTTATCCTTTGAGTAGATGAAGGCTACTGATTTACTTGAGTTAATTTATATCCAGCCACTTTGCTGAAGTTGTTTATCAGCTTTAGGAGTTCTCTGGTGGAAGTCTTGGGGGGGTCACTTAAGTATACTATATCATCTGCAAATAGTGATAGTTTGACTTCTTCCTTTCCAATTTGTATACCTTTGACCTCTTTTTTTCTGCCTGATGGCTCTGGCTGGGACTTCAAATACTATATTGAATAGATAGGGAAAGAGTGGGCAGCCTTGTCTGGTCCCCGATTTTAGTGGGATTGCTTCAAGTTTCTCTCTGTTTAACGTGATGTTGGCTACCAGATGCTGGATTTTGTCAGAAGCCTTTTCAGCATCTAATGAAATGACCATGTTTTTTTTTTCCTTTAGTTTGTCTATGTGGTGGATTACATTGATGGATTTCCATATATTGAACCATCCCTGCATCCTTGGGATAAAGCCTACCTGATCTTGGTGAATTATCATTCTGATGCATTCTTAGATTTGGTTGGCCAGGATTTTGTTCAGTATTTTTGCATCAATGTTCACGAGAGAGATTGGTCTGACGTTCTCCTTCCTTATTTGGTCTTTGTTTGGTTTAGGTATAAGTGTTATTGTGGCTTCATAGAATGAGTTGGGTAGTATTCCTTGAGTTTCTTTTTATTTTTTCAAAAAAATTTTATTGGATATATTCTATATTTACATTTCATTTCCTGCCGGGCGTGGTGGCGCACACCTGTAATCCCAGCACTTGGGAGGCAGAGGCAGGCGGACTTCTGAGTTCAAGGCCAGCCTGATCTACAGAGTGAGTTCCAGGACAGCCAGGACAGCCAGAACTACAAAGAGAAACCCTGTCTCGAAAAACAAAAACCAAAACCAAAACCAAAAACAACAACAAAAAAAACCAAATACATTTCATTTCCCTTTTTTTGGTTCCCCATCCCCATAAGGTCCCACATGCCCTTTTCCCTCCCCCTGCTCCCTCATCCACCCCTTCCCACTTCCCTGTTCTGGAGTTCCCCTACACTGATGCTTTGATCATTTCCAGCACCAGTGTCCATTCCTTTCTTCTTGTCAGACATCATTTGGTATGTGAATTGTGTCTTTGGTGTCCCAAGATTCTAGGCTAATATCCACTTATCAGTGACTGCATACCATGGGTATTCTTTTGAGACTGGGTTCCCTCACTTAGTATGATGTTCTCCAGATCCATCCATTTCTCTAAGAGTTTCTATTTCATGGAAAAGTTTGAAGAGTATCAGTATTAACTCTTCTTTGAAAATCTGATAGAAATGCCCACTAAACCCATCTGATCCTAGGCTTTTTTTTTTTTTTTGGATGGGAGACTATTAATGACTGCTTCTATTTCCTCAGGGCTTATGGGACTATTTAGATGGTTTATCTGATCCTGTTCTAACATTGGCACCTGGTATGTATCTAGAAAGTTGTCCATTTCATCCAGGTTTTCAAACTTTGTTGAGTATAAACTCTTGTAGTAGGATCTGATGTTTTTTTTTAATTTCCACAGTTTCTATTGTTATGTCTCCCTTTTCATTTCTGATTTTCTTAATTTGGATACTGTCTCTGTGCTCTCTGGTTAGTCTGGCTAAGGGTTTATCTATCTTGTTGATTTTTTTCAAAGAACGAGCTCCTTGTTTTGTTGATTCTTTGTATAGTTCTTTTTGCTTCTGTTTGGTTGATTTTGGCTCTAAGTTCAACTATTTCCTGCCATCTACTCCTCTTGGGTATATTAACTTCTTTTTGTTCTAGAGCTTTCAAGTGCACTGTCAAGCTGTTAGTGTAAGCTCTCTCCATTCTCTTTTTGGAGGCACTCAGAGTTATGAGTTTTCCTCTTAGCACTGCTTTCATTGTGTCCCATAAATTTTCGTATGATATGTCTTCATTTTCATTAAATTCTAAAAGTCTTTAATTTCTTTCTTTACTTCTTCCTTGACCAAGCTATCATTAAGAAGGGCATTGTTCAATGCCCATGTGTATGTGTGTTTTCCATGCTTTTGTTTGAGCTTAAGACCAGCCTTAGACTGTGGTGATCTAATAAGATACATGGAATAATTTCAATATTTCTGTTTCCGTTGAGGCCCGTTTTGTGACAAATTATATGGTCAGTTTTGGAGAAGGCACCATGAGGTGCTGAGAAGAAGGGATTTTTTTGTTTTTTTTTTTTTTTTTTTTTTTTTTTGTTTTGTTTTGCTTTAGTGTGGAGTGTTCTATAAACATCTGTTAGATCCATTTGGTCCATAACTTCAGTTAGTTTCACTGTATCTCTGTTTAGCTTCTGATACCATGATTTGTCCATTTTTGAGAGTGAGGTGTTGAAGTCTCCCACTATTATTGTGTGGGGTGTAATGTGTGCTTTGAACTTTATTAAAGTTTCTTTAATGAATGTGGGTGCCCTTACATTTGGAGCATAGTTGTTCAGAATTGAGAGTTCATCTTGGTAGATTTTCCCTTTGACCAGTATGAAGTGTCCCTCCTTATCTTCTTTTGACAACTTTTGGTTGAAAGTCAATTTTATCTGATATAAGAATGGCCACTCCAGCTTGTTTCTTGGGACCATTTGCTTGGAAAATTGTTTTCCAACCTTTGACTCTTAAATAGTGACTCTCTTTGTCACTGAGGTGGGTTTCTTGTATGCAGCAAAACCTTGGGTCCTGTTTACATATCCAGTCTGCTAGTCTATATCTTTTTATAGGGGAATTGGCACCATTGATATTAAGAGATATTAGGGAAAAGTGATTGTTGCTTACTGTTATCTTCTTAGTTAAAGGTGACATTCTGGTTGTATAGCTATCTTCTATTAGTTTTAACTATTTGTTAAACTTCTATTACTTTTAACTATTTGTTAAAACATTACCTTATTGATTTTTCTACAGTGTGGTTTGCTGTCTTGTGTTGGTATTTTCCACCCATCATCCTTTGCAGAGCTGGATTTGTGGAAAGATACTGTGTAAATTTGCTTTTGTCATGGAATGTCTTATTTTCTCCGTCTATGGTTATTGAAAGTTTTGCTGAGTATAGTAGTCTGGGCTGACAATTATGTTCGCTTAGGGTCTGTATATCATCTGCCCAAGCTCTTCTCACTTTCATAGTCTCTGGTGAGAAGTCTGGTGTAATTCTGATAGGTCTGCCTTTATGTTACTTGACCTTTTTCTCTCCCTGCTTTTAATATTCTTTCTTTGTTTAGTGCATTTGGTGTTTTGATTATTATGTGATAGGAAGAATTTCTGCTCTGGTCCAATTTGTGTGGAGTTCTGTAGGCTTCCTTATGTTCATGGGCATCTCTCTCTTTAGGTTAGGCAAGTTTTCATCTATAATTTTGTTGAAGATATTTACTGACCCTTTAAGATGTAAATCTTTCTTCTATTCCTATAATCTTTAGGTTTGGTCTTGTCATTGTGTCCTGGATTTCCCTTCAAAGTGAGCTCTCCAGTGAGGCCTGATTTAACAAACTGTTTATGCCTCTGTCATCGTCAGATTAGAGGCCAGTTCTAGAGAGTTTGGGTAGTGCAATGAAGATGTCAAGAAAAGAGTTTATGGAGATTTCATGCTGTGGAAGAAAACTGAGATGTTAATCAATACTGCAATGCTAGACCATTTGGCAAGAAGAACAAAAGGAATGGTAACTAGGTGGCTTAGAATGGGTCGAGTCATGTTGTCAAGGAACAAATACTACGGATGAGGAGTGAAATGCTTTGGGGACTAGTTTCTATCACCCAGATTTATAACAACACTTCTGTGCTTAGCACGTTGCATTTCTGCATTGTGGAGTCTCATTATTAGGAATACCTTTAACTTTTTACTGTTCGCTCATTGAAAGAACAATCAGAACAGATTTTACTCTACCATATATGAGTTCAAAGTTGGCTGTTTTGTTTAACCGTAGTAGTTTTATGTAGCAACAAATGGAACCTTGGTTTTCAAAATAAGCTTCATCCAACACATTTGAAAAGAATGGAGGTAATCTTTGTCTTTACAGTTGTTGTGAGTGTTATTAATTAATGCTCCAATTTAAATTGCTACATTTGGCAGGTGGAACTCAATTATCTTTCTGGAAGCCTGAGGGTCCTTTAAGTAACATGAAAATTTAAATCTATTTAATATAGACAGCATTAAAATAACTGCTTGGAATATGTTTTTCCCAGGGGGCTTTTGATAAATCTAAAATAATAGTTCTAATTTTCTTCCTCCCACATTAGAAAACATAGGGAAATATACTTGTTGAACAAGTAGTGATTAAATGATGGCAACATGCATCTAATAGGGGCCGCATAGTACTAAAGCTTATCTAAAATGCATTATCTGCTATGCACTGGAACTTTCTACAATGGAATAGAATGTGCACATCTGTTACCTTCCTGTTCTGTATATATGCCTTCAGAGGTATGGTGAATGTGAAAAGATGTTATTGAAAAGCAAAGTTAGAAAGCTTGGTGGTAGTGGCACAGGCCTTTATTCCCAGCACTTGGGAGACAGAGGAAGGCATATTTTCGTGAGTTTGTGCCCAGTCTGTTCTACAGAGCCAGATCCAGAACATCCAGGACTAAAGATAAACCCTATCTTGGGGGAGGAAGCAAAACTGGTACTCCCTTATCAAGTTGAGAAAGATTAATGTAAACAGAAATAGACTTTCATACAGTAGGGATTTTCACACATAGCCACGAGTTATAAATGGCTAGACAGTATTTAGAAGGATCCAGGTGATGTAGGGAGCATTTCCCAGGCACATTAGACTATAGAACATTTGTCCTCTAATTGACACATCTGGTGACCGTGTTTTGTTAGACAAAACATTAAAGAGCAAAGATAGTGAAGTCACATCTGCACTGAGAGGAGGCCTGCTCTCAAGACAGATGCTGAAGCAAAGCCTCTTCAGAGGACAAAGTTCTAAGGCTACTTTCCTCTCAACGACACTATTAAACATAATCTTAAATACACTATTTAGTCTGTTCTTGAATGGAAACTTTGTTTTCCTTATTAAATGATATCTCAGTGCTGGACTGCACTGTATGGTAGACTTCTGCCCAAGTTCCCAAATTGAATATCAGCACTACAAAGAAAAAAAGTAGATGCATATAAATTTTAAAATATTATATATAGATATATATTTAAATAATAGTATTTTTCAAATATAATCTCACAGAAACTGCACATGGAAGAAATCCCTCTCCATACTGTTCTGAAACTGTAGGCTAGAGAGTTATATGTTCCTGGTCAATCCTAGACATACATTCCTCTGAGTACCTGAGATTTGATGTCTTATCTGCTAGGTTCCAGAACTGGAACTCTTCCCACTCACAGCAATCAAAATGTTTAAAAATGTTTCTGCTCTATGATGCCCATGCAACTAACTGAGAAATTACTGAGTAAAATGAAAGTACAAGATTACTAAATGATGAGGTGGAGATGTGGCTCGGTGGTTAAGAGCACTGGCTGCTCTGGCAGAGATCCTGAGTTCAAATCCCAGCAACCACATGGTGCACAACTACCTATAACTGTAATCTCATAGGATTGGATGACCTCTTCCGGTGTGCAGATAGACATGCATGTAGACAAAAACATCCATATACATAAAATAAACAGCTAGCTGGTGAAAGAGAGAGAGAATAAGATACAGCAACCAATGAGCATCCGGATGCATGTCCAGCCAGCTGCCTTCCTGACTCGTGAGCAAGTCCTTCCCTTTTTCTCATTTCCATAGTGTTTGGTTCTCAGTACACTCACATGATATCAGAGTTACACACACATCTGTTTTAAACTTGTTTTCAAGTGGAATAATTTATTATTTGACCTTCCATATAAAGTCAGGTGTGTATGATACCCATTTGCTTTACCCAGTCAGAATTCTGATAGCTTTGTTCTTCGAGAGATTGAAAATATAAATTTTAATTATCCCAACCACTTCAAGTCTATGCTTCAGGTTCAATGAAATTGTTACTCCTGCCTTAAGTTCAGAGTAGAAGAAGGAAGGAATAATGAAATATGTAGGTATTGAGAGAGTGTTGGTATTTTAGTATTCTCTCTGTTTTAGAGTGAGTGTGTGTGTGAGAGAGAGAGAGAGAGAGAGAGAGAGAGAGAGAGAGAGAGAGAGAGAGAAACCATGTGAGTGTGGCTGGTTGAAAATGAGCAGACATAGATGTTAAGAACTGAATTTGCATCCTCTTAACTACTAAGCCATCTCTCCAGCCCAGTAGATTGTATTGAATGTCTTTATTGAATAAAGTAGAATCATAAATGTGTGCAGTCAAAACTAAATTTCTAAGAATTTTACAGATTCTACAGGTATTTAGATCTTCCCTGAGAATGTATTACCAAACTGATAACATTATAATGAGCTGAGATAAAAGTTTCTTATTCAGTGTTTAACACACAGACGTGAATTGCAGAGGCAGATAAAATCCTTTCAAAGATGTCAGATTTATTTCTTATGCTATAGCTAAGAATGGTTCTGTGTTCTCTTAAGTAGCTAAATGGTAATATCTAAAGCAAAAATCAATCCTAAAAATCTGGCAAGCAGACCAAAAAGCACACCAGTATTCTCAAAGCAATCAGCCTTCAATCTGCAGGTTCACAGATCAGTCCTTTCATAGAGCCAGGACAAGTTGTTATTGGAAGGCTGGGGACAGGAAAGGAAATGAATTTAGTCTGCAGTTTTGCGAGACAACGAATCCCCGTAGTCTCCAGAAACCTTGGTGAGAATTAGCATTCTATCTTTAATCCAGGAAAGAAAATTCATCACAGCTGCCTTATACACATCTGTTTCTCTTCTCAGGAATATATGTGAGGTGACTTCAAACCTGCCTTGCAGTGTTAGCAAACACCTCCCCTTATCCCAGAAGTAAATGTTAATATAAAATTGACACAAACTTCAACTTGTACATAAGGATTGTCCCTGGCTCCTGTATCTAGTCTTATATTAGCTTCACCTGCAGATTTACAATCCCAATTTCAACCAATGGATGGCATCATGTAACTTTCAGTTATGCAGAGGAAGAAAAATCAGTCAGAAAAACAAAAGACTGGTTTCCATGTTTCGTTTCTTTTTTCCTGTTGGTTAATTGATACAGTTGATAAGTGTGCTGACTACATTTATGTCAACTTAATACAAACTGCAGTCCCCTGAGAGGAAGGAACCTCAATTAAGAAAATGCCTTCATAGTATCAGGCTGTAGGTAAGCCTGTATGGCATTTTCTTAGGCTGTGCCATCTGTAAGAAAACAGACTACAAAAGCTAGTAAGCAGCATCGATCTATGGCCTCTGTGTCAGCTCCTGCCTCCTGGTTCCTGCCTGCTGGAATTCCTCCCCTGACTTTCTTCAGTGATGAACAGTGATATGGAAGGGTAACCCAAACAAACCCTGTGCTTCCCAAACTTTCTTTTTGGACATGGTGTTTATCAAAGCGAGAGAAACCCTTACTAAGACAAAAAGTAAATGTTTAAATCACACAAGTGCGCGCACACACACACACACACAGAGTGCTTCTAGGCTTACCCTAACTTTGTAAACTCTAAGAAGACACTTCCCTTTCTCTAAACCTTTGTCATATTTTTCTAAATTTCTTCAGTCTCTTTTCCTCAAGACTGCACTTTGCTTACTGTCTTCCTCTCAAAGCACTCATGAGCATTAACTGTGCCTTCTCAGCTTAATGGGACTTTCAAACTCTCAGCATTATAACTGAGTCTGCTCCTCCAGACCTCCCAGCATGGCTGCATACACCCATGCCATGTCTGTGTACATCATAGGCAGGCCAAGCTCTTTCTGGTTAGTTCACCACAGGCAAATCTCTGCCAACAGTTGTGAGCCCCTCCTCCACCTCAGCCCGTTCTCCCCCACACTCACACTCATTCACAGAGCCAAATAAGTCCTGAGAATCGATCCTCTAATCTTCTATTATGGTTTTAAATTATTTATTTTTGGCTATAGTACAGAATTGTATCTTTGGAACATGAATGCTAAATCAGTTTTATTTATTGAAAAAACTTCATGATATGTTTTAAATGTGCTTAGTCTCTCTCTCTCTCTCTCTCTCTCTCTCTCGCTCTCTCTCTCTCTTTCTCTCTCTCTCCTTGACAAATGCTATTCCTTATATCTACACAGCATGATCATTCTGCCTTTGTAACCAGGATCTGGTCTTCATTTCAAAGGAAAATATCTCCAGAAAACAATAAGTCATAATTGCATTTTTAACTGTAAGTCTATGTACCCATCACCCAGTCACTCTTGATATGCCCTTGGGTGGCACACAGGACTACATCAGTCCAGCGGGGCTCAAGTCTGGCCAAGAAGTGAGTCACACTTTTATTTCCTGGTTATTTAGGAGAAATGTATCATTTGCTTAAACTAATCAATAAGAAGGACCAAAAGTCACTTGATTGACAGTGCTCTGGTCTTGCAGAAATAGTAAATCTGACACAGCAAAGATCAGCAATTGAAAATTCAAATATCCCCCACTAAAAGCCTCTGAAATATCTCCTCTCTGTCACATTCCAGAGATTAAATAAATGTTAGGCCCAACAGTAGCAGACCAGAAAAGGGAAATAAGAAGGCGATTCATGAAGCCAGAAACCCCACGAGTTAGAACCCATCTGTCCTGCAGCTTCTGGGAGTCTGCCATAATATTAACACAATGCTTGTTACTAGCTAGTCAGTATTTCAAGTGCTGCACATAAATCACCTTGTTTGGACATCATCGTCGGTCTTCGAGGACAGTAATTCCTCAAATATTACATTTGGGGGAATTGAAGCACAGAAAATTGAACTACTCGTTGAAAGTGCATTACAGAGGGAAGATAAGAACCTAGGTCTCTGTATCCAGAGCCCAAGCCTTAACCACCATCACAGTTTGAATTTAAAGAATCCCCCAAAGGATTGTGTGTTGGACAATTTAGTTCCCTAGAAAATATTGTCCTGAGTAAGGTAACCCAGACACAAAGGGCAAACATGGTATGTGTTGACTTATAAGTGGACATTAATCATAAAGTACGAGTTACCCATGCTATAATCAACAGACCCAAAGAAACCAAATAACAAGGAGGAACCAAGAAAGGATGGTTGAACCTTCCTCAAAAAGGGGAGCAAAATAAATATGAGAGGTAGATAGAGGGAGGAAACAGGGTGGAAGAGAAGATGAGGAGAACAGGACAGATGTAGCCGGATCAGATATAGAATGAGCAGGGGAGAGGGGATGGAAATCAGCAGCTGTCCCTTACCCCACTTCAGCATTGAGCTAGGCAGTTTCAGACTCTGCTCTGATCAGCTCTCAGCCCATGAATTTCCTGACCTGTGTTCTGTATAGAACAGCCCAGCCTCACCTGGAAGCCACAGAAGCACTCTGGGTCTGCAGTTCTCAGGCCTCAGCAGTAGAGCTGCTGAGAAGGAGCCAACCACCTGCTGAGATCCGGAGCCAACAAGATCTCAAGACTTCACCTTATGCCTGGGGGCGGGGGGGGGGATCCTCCAGACTATATATTTCCTAACATTTATTAAAATTACGGTCTTGGAAGGCAACATCTTCTTGACCCAATTCTTTTGCGCCGCTTCCCCATCCATCCCATAAGTTTCTCTTGCAGGGCCAGTCCACAGTAGCTTCAGATAGCTACGGAACTCAACAAGCAGTGAATGGGGAGCAATTGCTAGGACATGCCAAAGACCTGGGATAGAGGGAGTCCCCAGGGGATCTATGGAGGTGACTCTAGTTGAGACTCCTAGCAGTGGAGGACATGGATCCTAAAGTGGCCACTTCCTGAAGCCAGGAATGACTCCCAGTGGAGGGATAAGGACAGCAACCCATCCACAAAACCTTTGACCTAAAATGTGTCCTGCCTATAAGATGTGCAGGGACAAAAATACAGCAGAGGGAATGGCCAACAAATGACGGTCCCAAATTGAGAGCCATCCCATGGGCAAGAACCAGTCCTTGAGCCTATTAATGATACTCTGTTATGCTTGCAGACAGGAGCCCAGCATAACTGTCCTCTGAGAGGTTCCATCCAGCAGCCAATGGAGAGATATGCAGAGACTCACAGCCAAACATTAGGTGGAGCTCAAGGAGTCTTATGGAAGAGTTAAGGGAAAGACTGGTAGATCTAAAGAGGACAGAACCTCTACAAGAAGACCAACAGTCAACTACCTTAGACCCATGGAGACCCCCAGAGATTGAACTACCAAAGAGTGGGCACAGGCTAGACATAGGCCCCCTGCACATCCGTAGTAGATGTGTAGCTTGGTCTTCTTCATGTAGGTCCCCTAACAACTAGACCAGCAGCAGTCCCTCAAACTGTTGCCTGCCTGCCTGCCTATGTATCCTAATCCCTTTACTGGGCCACTCTGTGTGGCTTCAGTGGAAGAGGATGCACCTAATTCTACAGAGTGCTTGATATGCCAGGGAAGGGGGTAGAGGGAGTGTAGTACTTGAGGTGATGAGGAGGGAGGAATGAAGGGAGGATCTGTGTAAAAGGGTACTGAAAACTTCAGTAAAAAGAAAGAAAGAAGAAAGGAAGGAAGGAAGGAAGGAAGGAAGGAAGGAAGGAAGGAAGGAAGGAAGGGAGAAAGAGAGAAAAAGAAAGAGAAAGAAAAGGAAAGAGAAGAGAAGAGAAGAGAAGAGAAGAGAAGAGAAGAGAAGAGAAGAGAAGAGAAGAGAAAAGGAAGAAACCTGTCACAGACTAGGTGGGTCCTTTGTATCTTGTAGCAAAGAATCAGACAGAGGCTAAAGAGAAAGCATTTTACAGCAGACTACTCTGTAGGTAGGAGAGCAAGGAATGTAAGTGTATACAATCATTTTATAAAGAAGACTTTGAATATTCATATATCTTCTCTCCAAAGGTTTTGAATATTCATGATTTTTCTGAAACAGAGGCAGACTTTCAGTATACATCTGTCACTGGCTACATGGCTCAAAATGTGCCTAGACTTGTGCCAACTCCTCCTTGGGACATGTCCTTTACTACTATATTAAAGCAAAGATTATTTCCAGGCAACTGTTCCTTCCTGAACATATTCAAGGTAAGGGGAAATCCTGTGCACCTTGGAGCAGGAAGGTCAGGTATAGAAGGTTTACATAAAACCATCTAAAGCAGCACTCTTCATGCCTGAGAAGCTGGTGGTGTTTTTCATGCCTTGGGAAGATGGTGATTGCTGTAACCTCAGTCTAGTGCCTTAGGTCTTGTCCATTGCTTGTTTTAAATGCTATACTCTCAATATTAACCTCAAGCATAGTTGACACTTTCTCTGTGTCCTGTGGCTTTCCTTTCTTGACAGAACATAATTGAACAGTTCTAGACTTCTTCTCTAACACATAGTTTTAAAAGCCACCTAATAACCCAAATAAAACAGCTGGTCCTTACTGAAGTATATTGTACTTCATCTCTGCCCAGACCAAAATGCCATCAAACAAAGGCAGCTTACCTCCTAGCTATGGCTCTAGTCTCCACCTCCACCTCCATGGCTGCTGCCCTGGTGCAGTTTCTCATTATCTATCTCAAGGCTGTAGCTGAAGCAGCCTCTTTATCAGTCACCATCCCGCTCAGTTCAGCCACTGGGATAGTCCTCCATCACCATCAGGTAACCTTCTAAAGAATGCAGATCTTACCACTTAACTCTGCTCCCAAAATAAAAATAAAAAACATTAAGAATACCTACAGTAGTTCTCTAAGGCATACATGGAAAAACTAAAAATACATTCTTATAGGATAGATTATTATATAATCTGAAGAAAAAAAAGATATTTTTTACATATATTTTCTCCTTTAATTTTCCCAAGAAAATCTCAACAACTAAGAAGCCTTGGTTAGCCACTTTCTCTCTGCTCCAACTGCACTAACGTATTGTTTTTCTGCCTTTACCCTGTTCTTTCTTACACTACTCTATTTTTGGTACTGAATACTTTCTTCTACATCCTACAGCTTATGAAAACTACTGTTTTTCCCTCTCCTTTGTCCCTTTATCTTTTTATTTATTTTTTAATCAGCTTGGAGCAGTAGTCAGTCCCCAGCTGTTCCTCCCAGGATGCCCTACAATCCTGCCCTAGGGGACCAAAAACTTGCACAGAAAGACAAGTATGTTTTTTATAAATAAAGCTTTATTGAAATTTCATCATACTCCTTAATTTATAATTGTCCATGTCAGCTTTCACATAATGCCAAAACATCAACAGAATTGGAGAGTTATATCAGCGTTACTACTCTAAAATATTTAATATCTGGTCCTTTAAACAAAATATTTGACATCTGTTTTGCTTCATTTTTAGGTCAACTAAATACCTGAAGCCTTCTGGGACTTGCATCTATAAAATCTACTGGGATGCTATGACCCAGCTCTGGTTCCATGAGAAGGTGATTCTCTCACATCAGACAATGACTTAGGGTCCCAAATCACCAATAGTCCACACTGTGGGGTTCACCTGGGCCAAATATGAGAGCACTCTAGCATCTCTCACATAACTGCCTGTCACTCATAACCCCCAGGAGTAGAGATGCCATGAATGTCCCTGACCCTCCTTGAGGTTGCACCAAGTATGTTCCCTTTACTTGAATCCAGGGGCACATCATTCCTTCTATAGTCT